>CM069862.1:162229803-162892303 GCA_036172795.1 Pelodytes ibericus
AACATTTGACATATGCAATGTATACAGGAAATAAAGTTTATACCAATGGTTACAGGAAATAAGAAAGAAAGAAGAACCATAGGACATGAAAGTGAGCTATTCTTTTTATTGCAGAATATCAATAAGTATTAAAACAAATATATGGATTTATTAAAATGTGAATACCTTTATTCTAGATTAATTTACTCACAATGTCAGGTCTGCAACCGCTACTAACACGTCTGTTGAGCTTGACTGGAGCCTAGGATGAAAATAAAACAACATTTATTGTGTTTCACACGAGCAAAAAGCAAAGTATCCCAAAGAAAGCTATATACTAACTATATACTTCCAATGCTATTTTGTCCTTAATTGTGCAATTCCCTTGTCAATTCCCAACAGTCCCCTCTTTCATAAATAAATCCCACAATGTTTGACTTAGGGAAGCGATATGGCACTTTGTGTTTGTCTCTGCCACACTATTTAAAAACGGAATGGACTTGGGGTAGATAAAGGAAGCTGCAATGAGGGCCGAGGGTACATTACGTATGCCCCTGTGTAAATAGACATCAATGTAAGTGTACTGTATCTAGGCAAGATTAAAGGTTGCAAAAACCCTTCTCTTGTTAATTGGTAAGGAATTTGAATTGAATAACTAGGAGTTTGTTTTGTCTTTGTGTTATACTTTACCAGGTTCTTTCAGTACGTATGAGGGTATACTTGGCCATGGGAGCAGTATTCATTTTGACAGCAAATTTTGTTTTAGTCGACTAAATCTCCAGCAGTGAGGAAGGTAACAGGTCTGAGAAGGCTGTTAAACAGTGTAGATTCTGTGTCACAAACAATCCAGCCGCAGATAGTGTCAGGGGACTGGGCTTTGGTAAGGATTCATGGGAACCAGAACTAATTCCGAAAGTGTTTTTACACAGAGCCAATGCTGCTTGTGCCTCCCCTCCGAGTGATCTGCACCCCCCCCCCCCCGGATCCACCGCTGGAATGTTTCAATACTTAATTAGCCTTGATTTCAATTCACTACCTGTACTTCACATACTGATTCCACAGCAAGTGGAAACCCCTTCCCCCCAAACCATTTCCTTAAAAATATTTTTTTTAAAGTCACCCGTCACGGTACCCACCGTGCCTCTTACCATTGGCAGGGACAAGGGACCAGCCTCCTGCTGAGGGATTTGTCCAGGGAAGAAGCCAAAAGCTCCTGAAGGAGATGTGATCACTGACCACATCCCCAACCCTTCTCTGCCCCGCTTCCCTGCAAAGTGTCTGTGTCCCCCCCCCCCCCCCCCCCCCTTCAGCAGCTGTTTCACAATAAAGGCTAAGCCCGGCTGATGAGCTCATTCTCTGGATTATAAGGTCGACAACACACTAATTGGCTGCTCACAAATAGGTACTTTCCCCATTGGTTGCTCAGACCAAGCTTCCAGATGTAGGTTCTGTCCTGATTGGTCCCTGAGTTAAATGCCCAAGTTAAAGGGATCTACTCAGGCTGTAACCACACACCACCCCCACCCCCTGTTGGGGATTGGTCGCTACTGAACCTATAGTGTTCTGATTGGTTGGCAGCTAGTCTGGCACCAAATTCAATTATCCATTTCTATTTTATAGTGTTAATCTGTTTAAATGTCCATTGTTTAATCTGTTTTTTATCTTGATATTTCACTGTATAAATGCTGTGTGTTTAGCCAAATAAATCAGAACTTGTTTTGCTGAACCCTAAGTGACCAGTGTCTTATGTCCTTGTGGGGAAAAAACTAAGCTGGACTACCAGTGACTGTAATGGACTGTCTACCGGACGTAGTAGACCCTCTGCCCGTTGTTGGAAATCGCCTCCTTAGCCCCCGATTAAAGCTCAGCATTCACCCAGCAAGTCTTTCTGGACCCTTGCTCTTTGTACCTAACTAGCAGACAGGAGACCACTAGCAGTTAGGTACAGCAACATTGAACAACTGCTTTATTTGTGTAACAACACAGACGTATAAAAAAACATAAACATGACATCACAGACATTAGTATACAATGGGGGGGGGATGGAACTAAACATAGTTCTCCAACTAACTGGGGCTAGGAGTACATTAGACTTTCAGACTGCAGACCAAATAGGAATTACCGTACAGTGAGTAGACACACAGTAAGAAACATAATATACACAACATAATCAGTTTACCAGTTAATACATCACAATGGATGTTGGAGTAAACTACCAATTATTGTCACTGACACATTATAAACCTTCAGAGTGGTCTACTCACAGAATTAAAAGTAGATAGATTCAAATACGCACAACCAATGATCCTGGTGCCGAGGTACAAAGACGTCACCCAAGTCCTCAAATGTAATAAACTCAGTGAATAAAGTGGGAGTTTAACGACATTCGGTTTATAGACTTTCGGTTTATAGAATAGCAATAGCATTACATGTATTCTATAAACCGAAAGTCTATAAACCGAATGTCGTTCGGTTTATAGACTTTCGGCTTATGGAACACATGTAATGCTATTGGCTTTCTATAAACCGAACTAGAGTCCCCATTCATAAGAATTTCTTCAGGTATACTTTTGTAATATAGGCACTGAGTGAGTACTTGTATTGCAGTTTATAAAATGTGTATAAGTGTTTCACAATTGCAGTGTATTACAAGTATACTACTTGCCAAGACTGCTTTGTTATTCTGTAATGTAAACAGGACCCGTATAGACGATTTTGACAATGGTGTGATCTATGGAAACACAATGCAAGACTTACATCTGGAGTCTTAGACTCATGCGTGCAGACTTCCTCCAATGCTGCCCGGCACCTTCGCCATAACGTCATAAAAGCCCCAGCACTCTCTACCACTTGTGCCAGGTTTTGCCCCTCTACTTTTTATATTTTTGGAATTTGTTTTAGGAGGAAACTTTTTGTTTATTAAACACAATTATATATCATACATGTCTGTGTCCTATCTGAAATGTATTCCACATTATGCCTTGCCCCACCATAAAAACCGGTTTTAAACAAGTTAAAAAGAAGAGTATCCAGAACAGTCCCCTGAGGTACTTTAATTCAATACCTTTCTCCATTTTGAGAATTTTCCGTTTACAACAACTCTTTTCATTCTATCCTTTAGTCAGTTTTCAATCTTTAAACATAAATTTGCCCGTAAGCCTATTTCTGTCAAATTGTGCAGTAACCTTTATGTCGAACTGTATCAAATGTTTTAGCAAAGTCTAAACAGATCATAGCTAATGACCCACTCAGATTTTAATTTGTACTGACTCCCTCATAGAATCCCATTAAGCTGGTTTAACAAGATCTCTCTTTCACATAACCATGTTGACTACTAATTATATTTCCATTCAAGATGTATTCTTGAATATAAACTTTTAGCAACTCTTCAAATAACATCCTCACTACACATGCCAAGCTCACTGGCCTGTAATGACGGAGATTTTGATACCTTTTGAAACGTGGGCACTATATCCATACTGAAAGACTCCCAAAAGATCAAATATAACAGTCTTGACTGAACTTGGCTAAGCTCACAATTTTAATATTCCTACGAAGCCATACTTGCACATCATTCATGAAATCATACACAGCTTTGTATGATTTCTAAATACACATTAAACATCATTCCTTCCAAAGCCTGCCACATATTTTTACCAGCAGGTCAGCAAAGAATTAGCTTAAGGCCAATGTCAAGGGTATGAAGCCAATAGCATGGCCGCCTGTCCCTTCATAATTGGAAGGAATTTTGGATGGAGATTTGTACACCATTCTTCACCAGTGTTATTTTGCGTACAACAATGCTCAGAGCCCTGTATTTATATGACTGTAACTATGCCACTTTCTATTGTATAAACAGCATGCAGTCATAACACTGGCACTGGTCTGTCCCCCAGCAGTGACATAGAGAGAAATGGGGTATAGCATCTGTCTCTGAGCTGCCTGTCAGGGAATCTGCACTGTGGTTGGGGGCTCTGCATTAATTACATGTTAGCTGTGCATGCATAACTGTCAGTTTACAACTCATCATTGAAAAGGTCATCTGCCACATTCAATTATTTCTTATCTGTCTCCCAGTCATTCCAAGAATACAGGCTAAAAATGCTTTCCAATAAATTTCAGGGTCTGTGGTAGCATAATAATGAAAAGGTAGTCCATCCATGGTGGGGCATTACAGCAGAGGTGGAGATCATTGAAAATTGTCCATTTTCGAATCAGCCCCCCACCCCCCCGGAAATTGCACCTGCAGCAAGAAAGGGAGAAGCAGTATGCTGCTTAGATTAGGTTAACTAACCCCTTTTATAATATTTCCCAATGTTTGCTGTGCATCACAGAGCTGCACTACACAACACATTGACTTTTGTTGACTGCAACTTCCATGATGTTCAGCAAGTAACATTGCTAGTTGCTAACTGTGGATGGGGCTGTGCGAGATGGAGGGGCCATGGGGTTACAGTAAGTCTACTGGGATTGTTACACTGCACACTAACTTTTTTGTTGTTGACCGCAGCTCACATCAGGGCCGGCCCTTTAATGGGGCAGAGTGGGGCAGCTGCCCCAGGCGGCACCCTGGCAGAGGCAGCACTTTGCTGCTCCATGCAGCCATCTTTTTTTCCTGTGTCCAGGGGAGCTTGATAGAAGGAGGTCTTAGCCAGTCAGGTGAGAACTCTCAACTCTCCTGATTGGCTGAGAGTTCAGTAGCCTCCCATGATTGGTTGGCTCAGTCCCTCCTTCACAGGAGGAGCTCAAAGCAAAGACATGCCTGGACCAGGTAAGTTAAACAGTTTGACAGTGTGTGTATGTCAGTGTGAATGAGTGTGTGTTTATGTCACTGTGAGTGAGTGTGTGTGTGTGTATGTCAGTGTGAGTTAATGTGTGTGTATGTCAGTGTGAGTTAATGTGTGTATATGTCATAGCTGCCAACATCGGCCATGTTTCCAGGGACACATATTTGTTCCACATGCTGCAGAAAGAGCATGCAAAGTGCAGCCCGGCACTATGTAGGATTGATATACGCACAGAATTCAATTAATAATTGGGTGGAGATCTCAAGGACCTACCATGATTAATTATTTGGATTCTGCCTGTGCGTATATCCACCCTACATACTGCCGGGCTGCACTTTGCATGCTCTGTCTGCAGCATGTGGAACACATATGTGTCCATTGGAAACATGGCCGATGTTGGCAACTATGGTATGTCAGTGTGAGTGTGTGTGTATATCATTGTGAGTGTGTGAGTATGTCAGTGTGAGTGTGTATGTCAGTGTGAGAGAGAGTGTGAATGGATAATTCTAGCTCTATCTGTCTAGCCACCCAAGGGGTTAACTCCTGTGACACTGCCTAGATCAGTCTAGCCATCCTATAACATGACTCAAGAGCACAGATTTTAATCATGGCCTGCCAATACTCGCACCATATCATTTTGCACATACAAAGGTGTTCTTGCATTAAATTATCACTTCCTGATAAGTTTCATTTTAGTTTTAATTTTTCTTTTGGGGGGGGGGGGGGGGGCAGCAGTTTGTATTTCGCCTCAGGCAGCACAATGTCTTGGGCCAGCTCTGGCTCCCATGATATACAGCCAGACCATTAACGCTGATTACCATAGGAATTGTAGACTGGGTAATAGTGGCTGATCTTTACCACCCAGCTATTGTAAACTTCTCATGATGCTCAGGTATATGCTGGCTTGTTAGCCACTACTACCATGTTATATAATTTTCCTATAAATGGGTAACTTTTGTAAAAATTGCCTCCCACCAGCAAACCCCTCTCCTGAGCCAACTAAGGTAAACAATGGGGAGTTAGAAGGCATTAGGGGTACTAGGGAGGATCTTTTGCGCTAATAGCATGAAATGAGTTGAGCTGTCAGGAGTTAAGTTCTGCCACATCACAATATAAATATGTCTGTTATTGATTCCGTGGATTTGTCTCTTCAATCAATTGCAGATTTCCACTGTGAGTCCATAACCCCCCCCCCCCCCCCCCCAAGAAAATCCTGTGGATCCGGGTTAGCTTATGAGTAACTGCACATGAGTGTCTGACTTTTTTTTAAGTTACTCCTCATTAGAAGAGGTAGGACCCGGGCCCGTATGCTCATCTGTTCTATTGTTAATCAGTGGCTGCACACAATAAAGGTTACCAGATAAAATGTGTGTGTGTGTGGGGGAGAATCAGGAAGGCGCATTAACAAGTTAAACCTTACTACAAATACAGAACACTAATAGTGTAATACAGTATGAAAACAATGTGATCTCAATAATAGATAGGTATGGAGCATTCAGGATCGTAGCTGGGAACAAAACAGGCTTTAAAAAAACAGTCTGGAAAAAGTCAAAACAAACATGGGCAGAATCAGCTGAATCAAACATTGTACCCCCGCCAGGATAACAGTGTGCATGTAAAATTTCCAAATGAAACGGAGCTCAGCTTGAATGATGGACCATGCAGCTCAACGCGTTTTGCAGGAACCTGTCTCGGCTTCATCAGGAGATAAATGTACACATGTATCTATTATTGAGATCACATTGTTTTCATACTGTATTACCCTATTAGTGTTTTCTATTTTTATTAAGGTTCTGCTTGTTACTGCGCCTTCCTGTTCCCCCTGTTTTATCTGTACACTTTAGCACTTGGGAGAGTGCAGTAGGTGGCTGTGTTCAAGTTGATAGCAAGTATTGTGGTCATTTTGCATGTTTTTGTTCACACATATCCTTGTTATTCACGCACAATAAAGGTTAACCCTGGCCACTTATATTTCGATAACATTTGAGTAGGTTGGCTGTTTATGAAAGTGGCCTCATCTAACATAGAAGGTAAAGCTGCGGTTCAGTGAGAGCCACGGCTTAGCGTAAAGGAGGTCGGCTATGCGCTGCCGTTCATGTCATGCTATGTAATCTACATTATCGTTTAGGCCATACATTTGATGACCGCAAACCACGTTCTAATGCGGGAATGCAGAAAATGAAGAAATCTTTGTAAACAATTAAAGAATCACAAAGTGATCTCCAGTTTTACAGAACTTATTATTATGTGCCCGAGTGAGATCTTCCTCCAGGTAATGAAACATGTATGATTCTATTCTGTGCATCTCTAAAGCATGTATCATAAAGAATCTGCCTATGGAAAAATGTGGACAATTCTTCAAAACATGGAGCCAATTGTAATGCAGGTAAATGAATAGCCCAGAAACAAATTTTTTATTTTGAAAATGAAATATGCTTAATATAAATGTGTTAACGTGGAATAAAAGTGGTGGGAAAACCCCTCCAGTTAAAGTTCAGTGGGAAGGAGAGGTATTACTAAACACATCTCGACAAACACCTGACAGGCCCAAAGATCTGCTATTCTCACAGAAATCCCAAATTCACAGTGCAATCACCACCACAAGGGATTCTGGGTAGGTATGTTGAAATAAGGTCAAACATAGCCCAGGACTAAATGAAATATTACAGCATGTTACAAGAGATGACCTTTAGCAACTGACTAGGCAACTGCTGCTTGAACATGGTTGTGTACAGTATTGCCAGTTTAATGTAATTGAATCAATCCATATGGGAGAATTTAGATTTAATTACCAGGGATACATTTATTGCAGGTAATTGAATTCAGTCATCTTCTGGCAACCATAACATATAGCTGGTGTTTAGTATATAGT
The DNA here is from genome assembly GCA_036172795.1 of Pelodytes ibericus. Lineage (NCBI taxonomy): Eukaryota > Metazoa > Chordata > Amphibia > Anura > Pelodytidae > Pelodytes > Pelodytes ibericus. The sequence continues at coordinate 162,237,442 of CM069862.1, forward strand.
TTGAACAAATGCAAGAAGTGACTATGGTGGAGGTTGTCCATTTGAGAATGCTTGCAACTGGTGCAATGTACATAAAGGATAAGAGTTGGAGGGAGAGTTAGAAGATGGGCGCAACAAAACAAAAAAAAACTAAGAAAATGGGAAAAGGAGAAATACAGAAGACGTTTCCCAATTTTTCTTATTTCTAATTATTTTTTCAAAGATCATAAATCAAATTCTGCACACAAGATATGTATAAAACACACACACACACACATATATATATATATATATATATATATATATATATACATATATTGTATAAATATATTTACCATATCTGCCAGGCTTGATTCCCACAGTTGCTATAGTTTACAGTGGAGGCAGTGTACAATCATATTTTATATACTAAGCATCTATGTCGTGCTCCTGTTATTTGTCTGCTACCCCACCCCCAAGATCCCTGCAGCAGCGGACGAGGTGAGATGGGGGAACTAGAGGATAATGAGGCTTCTGGCAGATAAACCTTACTGCTCTCCCTAGAGCAACAATAACACCACAGAATGAACAGTAAGATAAGATTCAGAGAACGTGACTGTTACACTCAGTTAGAGCCATTACAAATATAACATGTCTAGGAGAAACTGGCAGAATGGAAGCCCATCTGTCTGTACCTTATACAAATTACAATTCTCAACAGGTGTTGCTTATGATATCAGAATTGGAACATGTTGTCTAAATTGGGATGTGTAAACATACTCACACTTTGACAATGAATACATTTATTACCAGGGATAGGCAAAATATATGTATTAAGGACACCAGTGTCCATGGCAAGGTCTGTGAAGGTCCACAGCACATCATTAAATTGTCCTTCACAAGGTAAGTGTCCACCGTGAGCAATGTTGGTGCCTTCCCCGTTTACCAACACAGTATTTCTTACACATTTAATATTTATTGTTTGGCTTAATCATTTTTACAACATTAGAAATTGGTCATCTCATATGCAAAAACTAATCTAATATAAACACCCACTCTTCTTTGTACACATAAGTCTTAATGTTAATCTTGTTCACCCACCCCCCCACCCCCTCCCACATCCTTTAAAAAAAATCATAATATAAGTGCTTTTCACAAGCATGTTTTAATCATTTTAAATCCTAGTTTAAGAATTCTGATTTTGAATATTCAAATGTTTTTGTTTCAACTGTATCTCCTATTTTTTCATTTTAAAAGAGCCAGTGATTTCACTGCACTGTTGCATTGTACAAAAAGCAATTATCTTGTAATCGTGAACTTGAAGCACCAGTATTTTGTGTAGCTCTGTACAAAGGTCACAGATGTTTAACAATACAAACCATACACATATAGATACTGTATGAAGCAAAAAAAAAAAAAAACCTGTTCATAAGAACTTCAACTGCTCTAAATCAATTTCTGACATACAGGATACAATTATACCAAAATCTACATCTTGTAGAGATGGGGGTTAATTCAAAGTATTCTTAATACAACAAAGGCATCGTCTGTTAAAAGAGATGCATTAATCCCATATTGCTTTTCTGCCAGGACTGAAGAGGTTAAAACCAGCCTCACACACATACACAAGAGCCAGCGAGAGGTGGATGACAGATCTTCCACCCCCCACTATCCAGCTTCAGGCTGTGGCTTTTGATTCGATGAAGGCAGTGTTACCTCACTCAGGAAAATAAGAATAAATAGTGAGGACAGATAGTGGAGAGCTCTACATGATGTTCAGGTCTCGTCTGATTACATTGATTGTTACAAGCTACTAAGAAAGGAAAAAATCAACCTGACGAGAAATGTCACTGTCTGTAAAGGATAAAACCCATGCCAGGATTGTCTTCTTGGGGGCAGCGGGTGTAGGGAAGACATCTCTTATTCGTCGTTTTCTGCAGGACACGTTTGAGCCAAAGCACAGGCATACTGTAGAGGAGCTGCACAGCACAGAGTATGAAACTGCGGGTGGTACAGAAGTCAAAATTGAGATCCTTGACACTAGTGGAAGTTATGAGTTTCCAGCAATGAGGAAACTGAGTATGCAGAGTGGGGATGCCTTTGCACTGGTTTATTCTGTGGATGACCCAGACAGTTTTGAAAGAGTGCGGAGATTACGAGAAGAGATTCTCGAAGTCAAAGAAGACAAAAGTCCTCCAATTGTGGTAGTAGGGAATAAAAAGGACGAGGCAGTCACTGAAAAAGTGCTTTGGAAGGAGGTAATGTCAACAGTTCAGGTGGAGTGGAACAGTTGCTTGATGGAGACATCGGCCAAGGAGAATCTCAATGTGACAGAAGTCTTCAGGGCACTGCTTACAGAAGTCAACCTTCCCTATCGACTGAGTCCAGCACTGAGGAGGAGGAGGGAAACCATTCCTAATGAGGGTAATCCCAAACCTCCCATGAACAAAACAAACAGTTGCAGCATCTGTTGATACTGGATCACCCTCCCGGTCCACCTGTGTGTGCACCAAGGTTTAAACTAGGGACACAAGAAAGCAGTGTGGAAACAAGGAGGATGTTCAACACTCGACTACTGCTCTTAACAGTGGAGAGTTTGTAGCAAGTGACTTCTAGTGTTTAAAGAGGTCCTATATACCTGGAACAATAGGTGGAGGGATGTGTCGAGAGGACTACCTGAAAATATACCACACACTTATGGAGTACCCACCTCACCAAATTTATTATAAATTTATCAGTCAGACAGACTATCTTGGAACTGCATATCAGCAATATTTTTCCTTATTAAATCAAAGTGATGCATTTACAGCTATAACTGTATATAATATATTGTTTCTAAAAGCATACCAATACTGTTATGTTGAGATAATGTTGAATTTATGAACAGAAGACCAAGTTAGATTCTGGTATTGTCTCTGTTCTGAGGTGAATTCTAGTATAACTAAAGAAAAAAAAAAACCCTACAGGGCAGTGGCTATGGATGGAAATTAAACGTTAACCGAGAAAAGCACGTAGACAGATTTATTTGTATTTATGTATTGAAAGATATCTCTTGTTGAGTATTGTCCCCTTAACTGATCACTGTCCTACTTGGATCAGAAATATTTGTCCTCTTTAGATTGTTTGTCTTTAATTGCCCATTAAGCCATCAATACATAGCGGTTTGGCTCTTACAGTTCAGGATGTATACATCATTATCAAATTGTTCCTGAAAATAAATACTTATACTGATTAAAATAACAATTTTATGTTATCTTGTGCAGCATAAAAACAATACATGGCCACATAAGGGAGAATACAGCATTTCAGGAAGTTATTATCCTTGGGTGATTTGGAGATGAAATGCATATTCATTTAATCTGGGATTTAACAGTTTTTTTTTGCAGAGAATGCATGATAGTGGTTTCCTTTTGGGACCAAAAGATACAAATTGAAGATGCTCAGCTTGATTGACAGGGAACCAGGTAAAATTAAACAAATTAAAGTCTAAGATGTACTGTATGTGTTACATGAACATGGACCCATAAAGTTAAAACGTGATTGGTTACATTTATAATACCTTACAACAATGTCGGCACACAACCAAAAATATATATATTTAAAAAATTATTTGAAAAAAAAAAAAAGAAAAAAGATCAAATGCATTTATGGACACTCACTAATAGTAAAAATAAGTGGTAATTATACACTATGGAAAACTTATCAAATGCAGACAATCGGACTATGCAAACAAAACGGCACACTCTTCAGAATAGACACCAACCTTTTGGCTTATAAACTGAGCAAAGTTATTACTTAGTCCAGTCTTTCTGACGTATTTGTATATTTTGCAATTAAGTGTGTAATTACTGCTTACTGGACAATTTGGGGACCTCCACTAACATTTTTATTGTGCATTCTTATAATCCTAATGTATTTTGAGATAAGAACTTTTTATGACAATCTTTTAGTTTGGCATGCTAAACATTTTTTAGGTATCAGGGAACCAAGAAAATAATCTAAGGATAATAAATGACAAGTTCCATTATGCATAGGCAATTTCATTCCTTGACCTCAATGACATCCAATTGATTATGTATGGTCTTAACTAGAGTTGAGCGGACACCTGGATGTTCGGGTTAGGCAGGTTCGGACGAATCTCTTTCGGTTTATAGACTTTCGGTTTATGGAATACATGTAATGCTATTGGCTTTCTATAAACCGAAATAGAGTCCCCATTCATAAGAATAGGTCAATTGACTCTATTTCGGTTTATAGAAAGCCCATAGCATTACATCCAGTGTAATCACTGTACCCCGAACTCCAACCCGAACATACAGTGAAATGTCAGTGTTCGGGTCCGGGGTCCAAAAACCGTAATGTTCGGTATGAACCCGAACAGTGCGGTTCGGGTTCGCTCAACACTTGTCTTAACTTTTGTGCTCAACTTACGAGCAGACAATAACTTAGGTTATAGTTTGCTAATATTTTGGTTATGCATGTAAATAAAACACTTCACACGACAACTGTGGGTGCATTCTGTGAATAGACAATATTGCAAGTGGTATTATGGTAATAACAGCTTACATGTAGGGTGACCACATTACTTTTTTTTTTATATCAGAGATGCTTGTGAAAAATACTGGACTCAAGCCCTGTCTGCATTTTTATAGATTATAGCCCTGGAACATACATTTCTCATATGCTTCTCTGAATAAAACAAGAAGAACTTTGTATTCTCAAAGTTTACAGTATTATGATCTGACAGTGTCAGATGTAGATAAACCAGTTTTATTCCAGGGGTGTCTGACTGAACCCCTTGTGTGGCTAATGTTTGCTTCTGTAATGTACCCTACTGAAAAGCATGAGTAATTGTATAACAGGTCTATAAAATTAAGGCTTTATACCCATGTCAATTTCCTGTAAGAAGGAATTGAAAATAGAATTTTAAACTTCAGGCCAAAAGTAGCCAAGCTGTAAAAATTCTCCAATTTAGCTGAATTAAATATTTACATAGATATCATGTCCCTTACCCCCTCCCACTTTACCTTGGCGACCCCTCCATATAATTTGTGAGGGGTCAGTACTGTCATCAACAGTACTGGGGCAGAGTTGCTGCATGGATTTGGTCGCTGATCTACCCATCCGCTGCTGAAGTGACTTTCAATATGGTGCCATGTAAAACGTGTGGCATGCTGTTCATGCGGGTAAACAGGACAAAGTATACTATAGAAGTTAGGACACAAATGCTCCCTGTAAATGCGTCAAACAATATAGATTAGTTTACACATACATATATTGGAACTAAAGTTTAGTTCCACTTTAAAGCCTTAAATGTAATCTATAAAATCACAGCATCCATTCTGACACGCTGAAATAAAGTTGGAGCTCCCCTAGCTGGCAGATACCACGAAGAGCCAATTAAAGTATATATAGCATGAATAATCTCAGTGTACTAAACATAATTTTATATGCTTAAACAGGACTTGCACTACAGGTATAACAGCTATTTCACCTGTCAGAAGCAATCATACAAATCCTGTTTGAGATTTATGTAATACGTTAGACTGAACAATGATGTGAATATACTGCCATCTGCTGGTTGAGGCTCTTTCACAAATAACATAACAGATTAATTAACATTTCTTCTTGTGAAAAAAGGAAGCAAAGCCAGAGCAATAATTAAGCAGTAGACACAAAATGAAGGCACGTAGACAGACCTGTGCTGTCAGATAACATAGGTCATTGTTACACAGATACCTTGTCATAAGCGCCATATAACACGGGTTCACTGCAATATGTGCGGGTTGCACAAAGAAACAGTATATGGGGGATTGTGCTCTGGTAATCTTTACGTTCCCTTCACTACACCATCAAGGTCAGGAGTCAAACACAGTAAGGATAAACAGGGCCGCCACCAGGAAATTCAGGGCCCCTTACTGAACAAATTTTCTGGGCTCCCCCTCCCCCTGAAAATATCTCCCACTCACCCCACCTACCCTCACAAGCATGTTATCCCAATAGCCAATTACAATGCCAGGATTTAGCCAATTAGTATGCCAGGATTTAGCCAATTAATATGCCAGTATTTTGCCCCTCAATATGCCAGGATTGTGTCCCTCAATATGCCAGGATTGTGTCCCTCAATATGCCAAGATTATGCCATTTAATATGCCAGGATTATGCCATTTAATATGCCAGTATTTTACCCCTCAATATGCCAGGATTATGCCATTTAATATGCCAGGATCTAGCCAATTAATATGCCAGTATTTTGCCCCTCAATATGCCAGGATTATGTCCCTCAATATGCCAAGATTATGCCATTTAATATGCCAGGATTATGCCATTTAATATGCCAGGATTATGCCATTTAATATGCCAGAATTTAGCCAATTAATATGCCAGTATTTTACCCCTCAATATGCCAGGATTATGCCATTTAATATGCCAGGATCTAGCCATTTAATATGCCAGGATTTAGCCATTTACTATGCCAGGATTATGCCATTTAATATGCCAGGATTTTGCCAATTAATATGCCAGGATTATGCCATTTAACATGCCAGGATTTAGCCAATTAATATGCCAGTATTTTGCCCCTCAATATGCCAGGATTATGCCATTTAATATGCCAGGATTATGCCAATTAATATGCCAGTATTTAGCCAGTTAATATGCCAGGATTTTGCCCCTCAATATGCCAGGATTATACTATTTAATATGCCAGGATAATGCCAATCAATATGCCAGGACTATGCCATTTAATATTCCAGGATTTAGCCACTCAATATGCCAGGATAATGCCATTTAATGTGCCAGGATTTAGCCAATATGCCAAGATAATGCCAATTAATATACCAGGATTATGCCACTCAGTATGCCAAGATAATGCCATTTAATATGCCAGGATTTAGCCATTTAATATGCCAGGATTATGGCATTTAATATGCCAGTATAATGCCAATTAATATGCAGGGATAATGCCAATTAATATGCCAGGATAATGCCAATTAATATGCATGGATGATGCCAATATGCCAGGATTATGCCCCTCAATATGTCAGGATTATTCCATCTAAAATGCGAGGAAAATGCCAATATGCCAGGATAATGCCATTTAATATGCCAGGATAATGCCAATATGCCAGGATTATGCCAATTAATATGCCAGGATTTAGACACTCAATATACCAGGATTGTGCCCCTCAGTATGATCGTTATCTACCACCCTCCTCCCCCCCTTCCCCAGTACTTACCTCCTTCTTGCTCTGTCTCCGGTGCTCTGCTCTGCAGGTCCGTGGCTGTGAGGGAAGGGTTGTGCGCTCCCCTCCAGTCGCGGCTTCAATAAAGTTTGTTTAAACTTTTTTTTAAAACAAACTTTATTGAAGCCGCACAGCTGGAGGGGAGCGCACAACACTTCCCTCACTGCCGCGAAACTGCAGAGCAGAGCACCGGGAGACAGGCAGTTTTTTTCCATGGCGTGACCCGGGCCCGCTTGGACGCCAGTATCGCCCGTCACCCCCTGATGGCGGGCCTGAGGATAAATAAGAGGTGGGTTAACAAACATATTTTTTTTTATTTTACATAAAAATCTATTGTGGGCATTAATAGAATAGGAATGGGGGCTGTATGTAGCGAAGGGTCTTTAGGCTGTTGTACAGTGTATGGGCCTGCTTTGGGTGTAAAAATAAAAATAGTTAGTTAAAGGATAATCTACATGACACTACTAAGACACTTTGTTACATGCCCTTTATAAGGATACAGGCAAACATGTTTTAACTTCCTGAAAAATATAATTACAAGTACAATATGGTAACATAATAACATAGTAATTTAGGTTGAAAAAATACCTAAACCCATCAAGTTCTACCTATTCTTCCTTTCAATCCAAAAGAAGGCAAAATCCTAAATCAGCTATTTTGAATTTTACCACTTAGAGGGGAAAATTCCTTCTTGACAACAAAATACATGGCGATTTCTCCTTTTATTCTGGTTTCATAAAAAAATAAATATCCAGACCATTTTTGAAGGCATCTATTATATGATAGCCTTGGCAGTGAATTCCACATTGTTATTGTCATCTTTATCCTTACCGCTTTATAATGGCTTTGCGTATATTCATATATTATTAAATCCCCTCTAACTTTGTTTTTCTAGCATATATACATGCAACTTTTTTGGCCTCTTCATAATGAAGATCTTCCAATCCCCTTATTAATTTTGTAGCCCTCCTTTGCATTCTCTATAGTTCTATAATATCCTGTTTTAAGGACCGGTGCTCAGGATTGCACTGCATATTCGAGGTTAGGTCTTCCCATTGATTTGTAAAGCGGCAAGATATCCACCTCCCATAAATCAATACTCCATTTTATACATGCCAATATCTTTTTGTCCCTTAAAGCTGCCGACTGACAGTGTGTACTGTTGTTTACAATTATTCCTAAATCCTTCTGATTTATAGTTTTTCCAAGGGAGATCCCATTTATCCCCTTCGTGACGCTAGGACATTCTATGCCGTTGTTCAGCCAAAACCCTGCCTTGTTCTGTTAGATTTCAATGGACCAACAACTCGGGCCACTTGCGACTGATAAAGTGAGCCGATCCATCTTCTCATAATTGTATCAAATCACAGATGGCTTAAAACCTCTCTCATATAGGACCACTTCACCTTGTCAAATACCTTCTGCGCATTTAATGAGACCAACAGAGTAGGGACCTCCTGCTTCTGAGAATAATGAATCAAATTAAGGATCTTCGTCGTATTGTCATTAGCTCATCAGTTCAGGTTTTAAACCAATGTTTCCAGTTCAACATTGGGCTGAGCACAGCACGACAGGTGCCTGCTCCGCCCGTTGCACTCGGCTTAAGGTATCTGACAGTGTTCTGCCTCTGCAGGGATAAGAGGTAGAACACTGTCTGAACTGTCCTCCTCCCTGCAAGTAAAAGTAAATGAGCAGGGAGGGGGACAAACCGCATTTTTTAAATTTTATTTGGTTAAAAAAAAAATTAATGTAAGTGTGACTGTGTGTGTATGTAAGGGTGTCTGTGTAAGTGTTTAACTGTCTGTGAAAGTATGTATGTTTGTGTGCGTGTAATTGTGACTCTCTGTAAGTGCATTTGTGTGTGCGTATAAAGGTGTCTGTGTAAGGGTGTTTATTTCTGTGTATGTATGTGTGACTGTGTGCATAAGGGTGTCTCTGTAAGTGTATGTGTGCATGTAAGGGTGACTGTGTGTGTTTATGTCAGGGCTCAAAAAACCCCAGGCCCCAGGTCACCATGGCGACCAGGAATTCAGACCTGGTGCTCGGGTGCTGGACGCGCTGCCATCAGTTTTTTGTCTTTATCAGCGCAGCGCGAGGGGGAAGTCTGTGTGGATTCCACAGACTACAAGCTCTGCCCATTCGCGCAACACTGTCCGAGTGCCGGTTGTCACGTGACATTCCGGCACTCAGCAGGAACACGATTCAAGATGGTCTGTGCCTTTAGAGGCACAGACACGGCTTCAGCACGCATGTCCCCCTCCCCTGCACTGATGTAAAGCAGCAGGGAGAGGGGACACATTAATAAATGTATTGTTTGCCCCCCCCCAAAAAGCTAATTTGTGTGTGTGTGTATGTGAGTTGTATGTGTGTGTATGTATATGTGAGGCGTAGGTGTGTCTTTATCTGTGTATGTGAGGTGTGTGTATGTTTGCGTGATTGATGTGCTATTGTCTGGCTCCTAAAAAAAAAATTCTGGCTCCTAAAATTAAGTTGGTTTAAGTATTTATGAGTGACTCTGTGTGTAAGTGTGGCTATGTATGTGTGTGAGACTGCCATCCCAGCCATCTGGGAAGGATAGATTCTATGTAAAGAAAACAAAATTCGAGATAATGCAGTTCTCAGTCATACTCTGTATATAACTGAACAGTGATTAAAAATAAACCGTCAAAACACAACCGGAGGGTCGAAGCTAACAACTGAACGAGAACAGATCTACCCTGCTTAATTAAGGTCCACAACAACCCAAACTCTCAAAATTCTGAATTTAAAGCTTCCGGACAACATGGGCAGAAACAGTTTGAAAACGCCTGGCAGTTGATGATCTTGGCACACTTCTGAAAAGGCCACCAAAGCCTACGTTGAGTGTGGAGGAGACCGTCCGCCCTTGCACACAGCAGCCGGACTCTGATGGCTCACTGGCGGATTACACAATAGGCTGGACGCTTGTCCACCAAAGGCAACATCCAAAAACTCTTTCTGGGTCTTCAAACGTACTGAAATCTGAGATGGTGGCACTGATAAAATGGCTATGCTAGTTGCTGCATGGAAATGTTCACAATTAAACTATGAAGAAGCCATTTTACACTTATTTGGCAATATCCCACAAGAGACTTTTGCATGGAGACGATCTGTGTCCACATTGACAGCATATCTCAGAAACCTAGGAGTGAAGTACAGGTGGAGCTCACTTAAGGCTTTGACAGTGGTCAGAGAAAACAAGCATCTTACTTTGGAGGACTCTTTTAAAATCGGTCCTTTTCTCCAGAGCCTGGGAGCACTCAGAAAATTTTCCCTCTTTAAACCTCCTTCATAAATTTGTTCTTCCATTCCACCCCACAAGTAGTTTTTTTTTTTTTTGCATGTTTGTCCTGTTAATGTAGATTAGTTAAAAACCTGGTATTTTTCCCTATCAGTTAGGATTTTGCCTATTGTATCACATATAGCCTCCTTTATCTAACTAGCAAATAGCTAAAACCTGATCTAAAAATGTCTCTGCTCATATAAAACAGTGCCACTAGATGGCATTGTTGCATTACATATGTAAACTTCCTGTTTTTTTAAAGGGACACTCCCACCAACAAATGAAAAGGTTTTTTTTATTTTTTATTTTACACTGTTGATTTCAGATGTCTTTTGTTTTTGTTAAGTAAAATATTTTATTAAATAAACTCACTTAACAAGTGTGACTGGGCGCCTCCATTTTGTGAAATAGTGTTTTTGGGCAACAGCTCCCCGTGACTTTACAGCACTATTATCTCACTACAGGGATGGGGACACAGAATGCAGTCTATAAGTATGAATTCTGACCATAGACTTGCATTGAATGGGAGGGTAATGTAATTATTACATCACAAGGGGCAGAGTTTTGATCCTATTTGATGCCAGAAAGATGTACTTTTGGTGTTGGAAGGAAGGTTTAAAAAATAAAAAATAAAAGTGTGCACAGCCACCTAGTCAGTAAGAGGAGCCACAGGAGCCAGTAAGAGAGAGAAACAAAACTGATTACAACAGTCAAAAAAAAACAAACTGCAGTTTATTAAGATTTAAAGAAGCTTCAACATTTTGAGAGCAACTTTCGGTGCAATTCAATAACAAACACATTCTAGGAGATAAGGGTAAAAAGCGGCAAACTTTTTTTTTTTAGTCATTTAAATGTTACAAACATATTAGACGTAACAGAACAATAGAAAACAACAAAAACACCCACAGAGAATACATCATAAACATATTTAGAGATATTCTGTATCCTTCAATTCCATTTTGTGTGTGTGTATATATATATATATATATATACACATATATACACACACGCGCATAACATATATATATATATGCATGTATATGCACAAACATACACAATGTAACTATGCATATATGTATATAAACGCATATGTATTTACACATATATGCATAGACAAATGCATATAAAATACACAGATAAACAAAGCTACATATAAACTTTTATTTTTAGTATGGAAGAAATATTCATATGCCTTGTTTTGACTGTAGAGAGATCTCCTCATCATCACAGACATACGGGTCTACTTAAAAGAGAGAAGTGCAAAGGGAATTTCAAACTGAAGGCCAATGGAGCCGAGTTCTGCTGCACTCGGCTCCATTGGCTAAAAGTTTGAAATTCCCATCTCAATTTCCTGCAGTTATCTCTTTATTGGGTAGACACTATAGTTTTAGAATACATTGTTCCATTGGTGTGAGCTCTGCTGATGAGGAGACAAATTTAAGGTGGCAGGTTTTTGTTTTGCACTCATTTCCTTTGCTGTGTACACTACGTACGACAAGTGGCATTTAATCTTTCTGTTGCTACAATGACATGTAACATATTGCAAGACACTGTGCTAGAATTCAGCTAGGGATTCATTTCCAAACATCTGAATAGTTGAAATGACAAAGAATTATTTAAAAAATGTAATATATTTTTGAAAGTTCTTGCAGACAAATACAGAGCAAGGAGGATAGCAGTAAGAAATATTTAACATTTTGCTCACAGACCAAAATTAACAGCTCCACTAAGTGTTTGTCTTGTTGCTTGCCTCAGTGTACAGTAGAACATGTGTATTTACAATTAACCCTTTTGCACCCAGAGATTAAGGACAATATTAGAGCAGCAATAAGCTCACAGAATTTTTTTTATATTTATAATATCTTTGGGACAATTTTGCATTTAACAGAAATAAGTGAAACAAATATTGCACAAACATTTGTCGCTTAAAAAGAAACTATCTTAATTTGTGTTTGTAAACCTTTTGAACACGGTTTCCTCTCTGGCGTGCAAACTATAAAAATAAAAGAAACAAGTAACTGTGCTGATGAGATCTACAACATAATGAGAATGTTGCCTGTTCACTCAAGACAGCAAAAATAACTGAACACTAAACCAATGACGCAATCAGGATGAGAGGGTACTTAAGATTGTCCAAATGCCTGTAATAGATTCAAATTCAGAAATAAGATATGAGAGGATCGGTGCCCTCCCATGTCACAGTCTGTTCCTCTGCCCGTCTATGGGCAGTGTATGGCAGACAGAGGTAGCATTATGAAGCAATACAAATAAAATATGAATTAAAAGACCCCATCTTTAAAACAAACACGTACACAGGGGTTGAAATACACAGGTTATACTGTCCTGAATCACATCATCTTGTCTGCTTTGTCAGAAGTGATTAAGAGGATGTTTGAAGATCACAAATGTTTTACAAACTTAGTACACGAAAATAAAATGTATTATCTGTCTTGGCTTGTGCATAGATCAGGATCCTACTGAGCATTCCAATAGCCAAAAAGGTTTGAGGCCCAACTAATACTGAAAGCAATTTACCCTTTCCTGCTACAGACCGAGAAGGCAGAACAATTCGCAGGTGCTTGTAGCAAAGAAGGGTGACTCAATCAGTGGCAAAGATCCAATCCAGCTGTATATATTTTAAAACTAACAAATAGCTCCATCTTATAAAACCCTAAAGACTTCTCAATGCACCCAAAAAGAAAACTTGGAACAGGTAATGCACGCTTCCTTAAAGTTACAGATATATTTTTCAGAAAGTCCATCTTTTCTTCATTCTGGAAACAAGTTTTGCTTATGTCTTTCACAAAGACCCAGGAAATCATGGTTTGTGTTTCTACGTAAAGCATTTTTTTTAAACACATAAAGCACTCTTGAAACATTTCAAGTCCATTATTTGGTAAAAATGTAACTGCTACAAACAGGAGTTTGTTTTCCTCTGGTTTCTTGTTCATTTTCCCTCCCCCTCCCCGTTCTATTTTCAGTGCTTGAAGTTAAGTAACTTTTTTCCGATTTTTTATTTTTTTTCCTGTTTTTAGTTAATTACTTTTTTTTTGTAGATCTTTTTTTTTTTTTCTTAAAAATACAATGAAATGGTTGTGTGGCGTTTTACTCCTCTGGAAATGTCACTTTTTCCTGAGAAAGACCTCCACCATGTGCAAGATAGTAATCTAAAAGTTTTTTTTTTTTCTTCTTTAAATTGTCATCACTTGATGAAAAAGAAAAAGAGGACGTTGACAAAAATAAAAAGGGAAAAAGAAAAAATGTTGCACAGCAATGGCTATTGTTTCTCTTCTTCTTCTCAATGAAACACTGGTATTTTCCCCGAGATGTAAGGAATATCTATTCAGATTTGAAAATAGATTCTTGAAATTCAATGGAAGTTTTTTTTTTTTCCTTTTTATATGCATTTAGTTTTTTTGGAGAAAAGCAGAACACACATAAAACAATGTAAAAACAAAAAAGATTTGTAAACAGGTTAGAGCCGTGTTGGCTTCTGCTTTTAGATGCAGTTCGAAACCTGCATAAGATGCAGTGTTGCTGCCTGGTTTGAGAGTGGAGGCAGCTGTTTTTTTTTTGCTCATATAGTCCAAGAGCCGGAGTACAGCCTCCAAACTGGTGCAAGACTCCAGTAATATCCACGTCTCTCCAAGAATAATGCATTGGAAAGGTAGACATTTTATTTTCACCAGAGATAAGCACGCCTTTTTTTTTTTTTTTTTGACAAGTCCATGAGTAAACATAAATGCATGTTAGCTCTGCCCCGCTCTTCACACTTCTTATAAATCAGTTATAACATACATTTCAGTTGGGTTAACTGCATGTTGGGGATGTGATGCTTAACATCTCAGTGCAAAGTTAAAAGGTGATAGTAAAATTTGAAGTACAATGTAAATGTTTAGACACTGACCTTAGAGTGTACACAAAAAGAGAAAATTACTTTCGAAAATTATTATTGTTTAAATCCTTAGAAACTAGGCAAGTCTTATTACAAACAAAAGTATAGTTGTGCACAGGAATGCAGGGTTCTCTGAAAGCATGATGATAGGGTTACCTTCTTTCTGCATAAAACGTGATGTGTCTTTAAGCAAGATCTGCACCGCCAGGAATGACAGAGGCCTACAGATCACGATGAACTAAAATTGTGTAGATGCTGGAATTCAAGTATATCTAAGAGACGATATGATGTTTGGGAAAATGCAAGGGGGAAATAATAGTGTTTTAAGATAAAAAGGCTATGACAAGAGCAGAAGCTCTGGACAAACATTATGTGCATAGGCAGATCCACTGGGTGATCAAGCTAGATCCTCCGTTCCTTTGTTTCCATACGACCAATTTATCCAGGTGAGTGCATATACAGAACTGCAGGTATATGTAGAACTCACTTCTCCATTTTTGATTGATGTGCCCTGTCTGATGTGCATAAATGTTCAAGGCTCATTTCAAAATAGGCTTTAAAAACCACCCTTTCTTCCCTTGCCCACCCCCACCCAACACTACTTGCCCTGCCATATGAAAAGTGCCCTTATGTTCTAGTCCAAGCAGAAGCAGCGTTAATTTTTTTTCCATTTTAAAAACATTAAAAATCAAAAACCCCAAAAAGCTTGACCATCTGTTATAAGTGATGCGCCCCGCCCCTCTAAGTTTTCCTTAATCCTACCTTTCACAACTCCCTCCCACTGAGCCCGTACTGCTACTAATAAACAGTTCGCAAGGGTTCAGTGTGGAGGCTGACCAGAGAAGATACTGCATGAAGAGAAGGCTAGGGTCTGGTGAAGCCAAATTCCTCAAATTCCTCACTGAATCTGCAGTAGAAAGGATTAGGCATTGATAGTTTGATTTTATTTACTAGTGCTGATGATTTTGTGGGATTGATGACCCTGTGTCCTGGGGAATTTCACATGGATTCTCCACTCAGTAAATCTCCTGGCAGGAGAGTGGTTAGAGGCGTCGGGCTACGGATTATTCGAGAGTCATCTGTTCCAGGAGGACCCCATAGACTGCTGGAGTACTGAGGGACCCCTCCCCAAAGCAAGTCGTTGCTTCCCTTGGCACTCAGGCAGGTTGGATTCCAATGAGCAGTATCGTTGCGCACCATGTTATGTGTGCCGCCTCCTGTGCCTAACCTGGGCTGGCTATTCCCAGAATTAGATTGCCAGCTGGAGGTAGGGGGCAGCGACTGCCCTTGTGCCAAGAAGCGGTTCACTTCATCTTCACCAGCAAACTCTGCCAGGATAGTAGTGTTGCCAAGAACACACCTGCAGAGGGATCAAGTAATGTTATAAAAATTATCTCTTTGGTAGAGAGATGGCACAAGCAGCTTACATTGTTTGCATCTTTTCTAGACCCATTTACTGGCAAACAGTGAAAATTGTGAAAGACAATTCAGAAAACCATATACGCCCAATGGCTAATAATGCAATTTATTTAAAAAAAAGGTATAAGCAGAAGAAAGTCTACTTCTATGCTGAGATATTTATGATGAGACTAGAGCTTACATGTGCAGGGATTTCTGAGCCTTGGTGGCTTCCTCCTTGGAGCTGTACCTGACCACAGCATTGCCTTGAGTTAGGTTCAGGTGGAATGTTATCAGAGGACCGTGCTGCAGACATAAAGTCCTGAGCGTAGAGCCATCAATCTGAAGAATAGAGGTTCACGTTATATTTTGTAATTGTTACTGAAAGGTTCTAGATATGATAACTTCTCAGACAAACACATGGTCAAAGACTATCACATAATCAAATACTTCTCTAAGTAACAATGCATGCTACAACTCAAAGGTTCCAACAGCAGTTATTTCCAGCTAAGTTACTATACCTGAGGGGTGAGATTGCGAAGGACCAGCCAACTGCTAGTTCTTCCCGAACTGTCTGTGCTCCAGGTGGAACCTAAAAGGAAAAATAGTATGGGTTAGAAGTTAAATTCATTAAATGAAGCCGCTTATCATGTTGACTTTGAATATGATCATGAACTACTAATTGCAGGTGACAAAAAAAAAGAAAAAAAATTATACATGAACACATATACTTTGCTTTATTGGCTTAGTCCTCTGATGTAGAAATAAAGCAGAAATAATTTTAATTTGTAAGTTGGCCAGAGTGATATTCCTCAAAACGGCACACAATACAGTTGCCAAAAGATCCATGTTTTTTTTTTTGGTGGGCTGATAAATCCGCATTTCTCAAGCTGAGTGTTAATGGAATTACCACATGTTTATGATAACACTGCATACCCGAGGAGTAGGAGCTTGTCCAGCCCAGTTGGTTGGCACCCCATGCAGGAGAGGGTTTGGCATTTGTCAGCCCAGGTGGCGGTCTAGTTGGGGCTGTAGTGTTTCTTGGTACTTTCCATAGCTCGTGAGACAGTGCTGCCTGAGTGTGCGAGATAGGACTGGATGACCAGGTGGACTTCATATCTGTAAGTTTACCTGAAACAGAAATATTGTTTGGCATTACTGCTAAGTAAAGTAGTCCATGTCTCAAAGCGTAACAAAACTGTTTTTGTATACAAAAAACAAAACTGTCTTGAGTTTGTCACCCTAATAAAGTTGCAACTACTGAATAAACAAAACAGAAATAAGAGGTTTTGGTTTATGAATTGGCCAATGTATAATATTTTCTTAAATGTCAAGGTGAGTTGCAACATATTAGATATATCATCTTAAAAAGTAATATTTGCTTTCAACATTTTATTCTCAAAAATGAAAAAAACATTCCATTTTATAGATTATTATAAATAATATTATTCTATCAAAACTCCTTTGACTTTGTATCCCTACTTTATGAGATTCATGGTTTTGAAATAAACAGCTCTTTTTAAATTGAGACATTCATTAACTAACACAAAAACAAATAAAAATAAGGTGAAAATCAGGTAATAATCCAAAAATCAAAGTCATGCCTCCACTCTTTAGCAGATAGCGGTTCACATCCTGAATGGTGGTGTTGATGGTTGGCCCAGTAGGAACACTCCCAGGAGTCACATCAGGGTCATTTTCAGGGTCAATATTCTGCAGTCCTTTCCAAGGTACACCTGGGTGAAATTCTATAAAGAAATAAATAAATACTTTATAGGTGAAACTGCACAAGTATGTTCAATATAAAATACAAAATCTGATGTTATATTTTCTTTAATTTGACAAACTTCTAACTCCCACAGTCTTATAACTTTCAGAATGTGAGATTTTCCGGATATATTAGCTTGTAATCCAGATGGTAACATATTTAATGGGAAAATTCGGACCCTTTTAAACATCAAGAAGCAGAAATAAAATATGGGTTATGTGTAAAAGTTTCAGCGTACTGCAATTCTGCCATAATTAATGTCTTCACTTATGTATAAAATTATTTGCTCACGCCATAAGCCACAGTGCGCTAAAATAAATACTTATTTACCACGTGTCATGAGAAAAAAACCTGAGTACAGAAATCACGTTTAAACATGTAAACAGCACCAGTATTTATACATAACCCCCACAGTTTACAAGAAAATTCACTTACATTTATATTGAAGTACCCTGAAAAATGTATTTATATTAATGTATATATTACATCATTAGCATAGATATAGAAAAAGTAGCCTTTTTGCTTTAAATGCCTCTTTAATTCACCTTCTCGAAGAAGACCTGGAGGCAGTGGCGGATCCGGGGGGCCACTGGGTGTTGAGGTGCCTTGCGCTTCCCGACCGTAGTGAGAGTTCAGAGCATCACAATGCTCTGCATCACCACTACGCGCAGGGAGTGCGAGGTAGCACTGACTGAGAATGCTCACTGACTTTAACACACTCAGAGCCAATGCTGCCTGTGCTTCCCCCATCAGTGATCTGCACCACATCAGGTACCACTGTACCACTGACGGGGAGAGGGGAGAACAGGGGGAAAGAGAGAACACTGCCGGGTGGGGGGGAGGGGAGATAAAACAGGCAGGGGAAGAGTAGAGACATCCGTGGTTAGAAGGACAAAGAGACTGTCACAGGAGGTAGAGGAGACAGACATGGTAAGGCAGAGGGGAGACAGACATGGGAAGGGAGAGGAGAGAGAGAGAGATAAACAGACATGGGAAGTGATAGGATAGAGAGAGATACATGGGAAGGAAGTTAGACAGAAGAACATGAGAAGGGAGAGGAGAGAGACAGGCAGGCAGACTGACATGTGCAGTGCCCCTCCTGAGATCGCATTCTGGATCTGCCCTTGGCTGGAGGACCTTGTTCTTTGTGCATTACATAATCCAACATGTCATATATGAAATAAAGGTAGATGTGGATAATTATAAACATACATCTTGCCTCCATCTTTAGGCGACTGCAGAGCTGAACAAAGGTTCTTATCACATGATTACTTTATTACCTTGTGGAGAGCTACATCATTTTTTGACACCTTGTAAATAATTTCAAAATGCTGAATTTCTGTTGGGTTGTGTATAACATAACATACAAGTGAAAGCACTCACCCGGAGGCCATGTAATACTGGATCCATTTGAAATCTTTTCATTTTCTGGTTTGGCACGTGACCAGCTGTCTGGGACAGCTACAGGAGGGCTATTTGGTGACTCACTACTTGGGAGGAGATCATATCGATTATAGGAGTCATCTAGGGAGGGCTTGCCAGGTGGACCAATGCTTAGATGACCAGGCAGTGCACCTGCTGTAAACAAAAACAGAACAATAAAATAAGTAAACTACAAAATGCAGAAAAGGACAAGTAAGATGAAACTGATCTGTAGTATTATTATTAGGTGAAATCCTACAAGCATGCAAAAGTGTGTAAAATTAACAATGCTGGGACTTGAGCCTCTTCCTTGTATTAGTTTACAGCCTTCTATACATGCAGACACACACATATGAAATTCACTCAATGCCAGATCCTCAGTTTATACCAGCTCGAAAATTCACAAAAGTCTAACGCAGCCCCCTGAACCTACAGCTCGGTGGTTGGACTCCCTATTTCAGGGGCCTATTCAAGCATCACCTACATGCATTAAAGATACTCCACATCTGGTTGAACAATTTAAGAATTTGACTTGGACAAGGGAGCCTGGGATTTTGGCTCCACTCGATGTTAGCATCGCAATTCCACAAGTTGATGGTATGTGAGGTATTATCAAATTCTAATTTATATCAAGGCCCAGCAATATCTTTTCTCTTTCAGCAGAGGTCAGAAATATCTATGGGGCTGCACTGTACATCAATGCATTTATGTATATGTATGAAGAACAAATTGTGTCCAGATATAATCCATTTTTGAAGTTAAACTGATTTAAATGGTTTACTAGACCAGTGAAATAGACAGTGAATTACAACAGTGATCAAACACAATTCTTTTGAATTGAGAATAAGCTTGGCTACACACTATGATCAGAATATATTGCTGCATGCAAGCAACTTTCATCCCTTGAAGGAAGCATTATAATTCTCTCAACTGTTGAGTGTAATAAGAAGGTGTGACTATGACAGACATACAACTACGGGAAATATTTGACCGCTTTAGACTGAAGGGATTGAAAGAAAAAAAGAAAAAAGATTATGGATACAGTTTTGAAAAAAGCCTTATAGACACCATTGAATTAACCACGGATAGAAACATGAGCTATTGTCTCTTAAGAGATCACTCTGCTTCACCTGAGTGCAATTTTTTTTAAGCACAATTACACCATTATTACACAGTTGTCAACTGAGCTCTCCAATCCACCAATGCTGTGTTACAAGTAGTCAACATTTTAAAGATCGGTTTGTGAGATCCGACCTAAAAGCATGTTATAAACACAAAGTTCAAGATGCAACATTGACAGAAGCAATTAAAGATTAGACATAAAATTACCTGTCGCATGGATCATGTAATTTATAAAATAACCTGTCTATGTGGCTTAGTCTGAGAAGACAGACTAGACCTTTTGAGATCGTATTCAGAGGCATCAAAATAGTTTTATGTACTGGAAAAATGGACAAGTCAGTTCTTACACATTTTCTATCTTATGGACACCAACTATCTACAACTAATAACTATTTTGTACTGATCATGTGCCAGAGTCGGATCTTGGAGGTTATTGCTCGAGAAACCTATGGTATTTCAACTTTGGATGTTGTAGGTCCGAGAAGGCATAATGAACATATTGTTTCAGGTTTTTGGAACCACGCTAAGTGCAGTTATCGAAAAATGCCTGTAAAGTTGACTTACTCTTGGATGTAAAGATATATAAAGGAGCGCAATAGAAAATTAATCTACAGAATAAAATATTACATCGAACGAGCTGCAGGAGAGGGGTTGTGTACTTGAGGAAGCCATTCATGGCGAAACGTACTGGCGGACACTCCCGCTCCACTCCATGGACTCCTTTGAAGCAGCAGTTCATGTAAACAGAACTTCCAGTTCTGATGGTGGCCCTTATACAATTGTCTCAGTAAATTTTGTTGTGGAATGCACCCATGAGGTACACTTTAATAGACATAATGTTATATTACTATTCACACTTTAACAATGTGTCGCCACAGCAAATGTGTAAAAGAAGTCACTTCTGGTGTTCTGACAATAGGCTGGGAATGCGCTCGATCACTCACATCAGAGATTTGAAAGTTGGGAGGCAATGCCGTCTGAGATGCCAACAACTACACTTGCCATGATGCACATGCGTGGTTCACTCACTGGCAAGAACTGCATTCCAGGACATATTGTCAGAACACCGGTTTTGATTGGTGAGCATTCCAGTTTCCCTAGTGTGTCTTCACTTAACAGTATTAAAACCAGTGTTTTATTCTGTATGGGTGTCTTCATAAAAGTCCTATAAAGTGGACTGAAATGTCAATTGAATACAATCACTAAGATTTTTTTCAATGAAACAAGTCCTCATAATGCTTGTTGTTTGTTTATTTATATGTGGTGCTTGTAACACACAGATTCAGCAGAATTGCCTAACTGGCAAAAATGTGCTTGGATTGGTCTCAAGAGACTATAGAATATTTGGTTTATATAATCACAGTTACACACAAATTGGGTCAAACTGTTGGGTCAACATTTTTGTCAGGAATTTTTCATCTTCTACTCCACTGATGAGAGTTCCAGTCAGAGTATAATGCTTTTTTTGAACACTCTACAACTGACAATTCAGTTTTGACAGACAAATAGCAAGGAAGGCTGCTGTAACGAACACAGCTTCCTCAACCATCTGCACGGAGGTAAAAAAACAACTGAGGTAAACAAGAGCCAATGTGTTATTAGTGTGCTTCTAGTCATATAGATCTGACACTGAATGATAGAAATACTGTATCTACCACATCACTGGTAAAGTACGCTGTTACTGGTAATACGTTTATACCTCAAAACATCAATTATCTGTTTCATACTGTTATTAAAAATAATAGAAAGGTACACTTACTGGACTTGTTAGGGCTGGGGTCAAGAGAAGAAGCAGCATTTGTCAGGGAATCCATGGAGTTAGGGTGAGTCCACTGCGGTAGGCGGGACTGGGACTGAGATGTATCCTTCACTGTTAAGCTGCCAGTCATGTCCAAACTGTTTACATTCATGGAGCTCAAACCAGCAGCTGTGGGGGTGGGGAGGTTATTCTCAGATTATGTATAAGTATGCCAAAAAAAGAAATAGTTAAAAAATAAAAATTCTTTGCCCTCATTCACATATGACATTTTACAAAAGATAGTTCCCATATTCTGAGCATTTGTGAGAATATAAAGATGTTTATTTATTTGTTAAACTCAAACATGAATAGAGTTTTGTTTGAGTCTTATGGTTAAGCACAACTTTAATTTTAATATTACAGCTTGAAAAGAAAAAATAAAATCACCAGAAAAAGTGTTAAAACTGTTTTTTTTTTTTTAACCATTTTGGAGACGTACCTTGAAAACTTACATTTAGCATGAGTGATCCTGTCTCTAGTCTTTATTAACAAAATGGTATACCCAGCATCTGTTGGGAGCCAATCAGAAGGCTTTCATAAAGATGCACAGGAATGTGCTGTGCACATGCCTACTGGATGTTCCCATTGTTTCTCTATGTACACACATGGACATGCAGCATGTGAACTGCATGTTCAGTTCAACACCCTTTGTTTTCAATACGGAGAGGAAATTAGTTCATGGGGTACAGCATTACGGAACTTGCGCATTCAGCATGTACCACAAAACCAGGAAAAAATAGAAGCGAAATATAAATGTTTAGATATCCACTTCAATATATTTTTATATTTTCACTGCTTAACTACTGGAATCCAATCCCCTTAATTAAGAGGGTTTGTGTTTTATCCGCTAGTATTTACGACAAATGTAAACGTGGTAACATAGTAATTTAGGTTAAAAAAAAAAACATAAGTCCATTAAGTTCAACCCTTCTACCTAGCATTTCTGCTTTTTTTATCCAAAAAAAGGCAAAACCCCCTAAGGAAGCAAGTTCGAATTTTGCCTCCAAGGGGGTAGGAGAGGTGTCCTTCTTGACTCCAAATGGCAAACAGATTTCTCTTTGGATCAAGAAGCGCTATTATTAATAGCTCTGTATGTCCTGGTTTTCAAAAAAAAAAAAATCCAGACCATTTTTATGCATCTATAATATTGGATAGCGCCACCACTCTGGTAAAGTGGTGTTGTGGTTGCTGGCATATGGAAACATTGCAACATTGTGTGAGAACAAAACATGGAGACTGAATCATATAGAACATTACTTGGAGGAGAGCTAATCGGGAACCAACTCTAGTTTGTGCTGCATAAAGATTTTGTGCATCTGAGACTGACATTTACAAAATATCATAATGTAAAGAGATACTGGTGCTGCTTTCCCATTCAAAGTATAGCATTTACATAGATTTCATTGAATGGTTATATAAGCCAAAGTCTGATATACTTTTGTAAGGTTCGTATACTAGACATTTTTAGGAACCAGCCTGTTGGTTACCAGGAGTCCGTTGCTTCCGCATGATTTTCAAGTTTGTCAAGTTGTGATGTATGCCCCCCACTGTTTTTTTTTTACAATTGTTGAGTTCAAGTAAATAGGTTTAGCATTACATTATTTGGTGTGTCAATTACACGTTTAAAAGCATCACTTGAAATACAGATTAAAAACAGATTACTTTATAGGCAACTGCAGCATTGATTACTTTTCTAGCAACATCGTTTTTACGTGACATAAAACACAAACTGCTTATCATGTACTGATGCATAAGCAGTTAAAATAACATGACTGTTTACCAAGGGGGTATGGGGCATAGGTGTTGGTTGAAGACTGCTGCTCTTTGGTGTGCAGATCAGAAAGGCTGGGAGCTGTGGCATGGGATGGAAAGCTGTCCAGTGCGGATTTGCCGGCCGGAGGGTGCAAAGATGGGTGCGTTGGAGGTTGCTGTTTCATGAGCAGTGCCTGGGCTAGTTGGCGCTGATGTTGCTGGATCTGCTGCTGCATGTTATTGATTGTACGTGCAACCTAAAGACAGATAAAGAATAGGGAACATTTTTTACCATTTGTTTATCTTCAGGATTCTCAGGTACAACTAATTTTTATGTGTGAAGTACACATTGTATCATTGTGACCATTATTGCGATTAAATTGAGTTTTTCATACATTAGAGCAGTGTATTGCTCCATTTATATAGGATTACTACTGTTTATCCACTTATCTGATGAACCCTATATTGACATACCAAGATCAGTATTTGTTAAAAAATTTGTTAATTTTTTGTAATCTTCAAGCAACACATCACTATAGTTCATATTATTATACAATTATAATTTATTTACATAAGTCACTAATTGCTGAATTAGCAAATACAAATCCACTAAGATTCTGTTTGGGCAAAAACCATACCAAGGATGCATATCAAACACTACAAAGGATGTATAAAAAAGCATTTTAATGAAGCCACTGAAGTCTTTTGCACTGGCTGCAGCTGGCAAAAGCTACAAAAAATTATCAACCAGGATTTGTCTGTCTGATTGCTGTCATTTTCCTAATGGGTGCATTTCTCGGATATAGCATTTTGATGAGAAGAGAAAAAAAAAAAAAAGCTTTTCAAAGCAAACTACCACCCCATAACATTACTGTAGTAACCACTAGTGCTAAGCACACAGACAAAGCAAATTTGACCTACTTGCTGCTCCTGCTGTCTCATGGGTCCGGAAACATTACGCTGAGCCTGTAACATCTGCTGCTGGAGTTGTAAACGTTGATATGCCTGCAGGTGAAGAACACAGAAAATAACACAGTCTGAAGATTAAGAAAAAGATAAGCAAATCAGCTACAAATACTGTAGGTAAACGGTTTTGGTCAACATGCTTGTCTCGGTTTCTAAGGAAAACCATATTATTTTCTGCTCGAGAATGTTTTTTGATTTTTGAGACAGCAGGAATTACAAACATACAATTAATTTCACGTCTCTGAAAATATAAAATATTTACATTATAGGAAGTTACAAATGTATTTTTCTGTACTGGAGACGTTTGTGTGAGCTACAGTTCAAGACTCTGGGTTTCTCCTGCTCACTTTTGAATAACTCCCAATGTTTGGACATTTATAATGCATAATTAAGCGGGTGTGATGAAATGTTTATCTCACCTCAATAAACCTACAACCTAATTTTTGTGAATAGCGCCTTCTGTACTTAAAGTAGGTCAGACATCCACACTTTGATGACAAAAGTATCTTTTCTTTTTTTTTTGTATTCAATTATTTGTCTTCCTAACCCTTGGTTTCCACCTTCTTTATTCCTCGGTTAAACCCTTCGCTGAATGAGGGAATTCATTTCACCAGTCCGAATCGTTGTTTTGAAAATACATATAAGAGAAGTGTCTGCCCCCTAAAGCTTAAGTCTATCCCATATTCACAGTGTGTATCATAAATGGTCACTACACTATCATTGTTTTATTTTGTTTCTGCCTTTTTGGAGATAGAATCCCATGAAGAAGAAAGTGTTTGGGGAATTATTATTTACACTTTATCCTTTCTTAGATGTTCGTTTGTATATTTAGACTACAGTGGGACAACTGTGAAGTTTGCGCCATTCGTGTTATCAGCACTCATATAAATAACTGTGTGTGGCAATATACTTTGCATTCTGAAATATTGTGCTTTATTTGTTGTATAACATTTTATCTAAGCTCTCTGCTATTCATCTGTCTACCAAATGTAAAGATGAAAACATATTATACATTAAAAAGTGTGTATGCTGTTGGACCAATAAGCAAACTTATAAATAATTCTTAATGTAACCGTGTTCTTTGTGTATGACAGGTGCACTTTAAAGATTTAATCAGCCTAACATAACACGCATCTATATCAAACATCACTACTCATACAAGGCTAAAAAAAATTTTTATTGACACCAAGACAAGTTTAATTAAAAAATCCTCCAATATCAGCTGAAGTGATTTGGTGCACCAAATACACTAGTACACATGTTGTTCGCCTTGACAAACAATGTCTGTGCCATGTCTGCAACTATCACTTGCTCATACGTTATTGTGAATATTTGCCTCTCTGCAAATGTAACAAACAGTTACATGATGAATATAATACAATTTTTCAGACAGACTGTAAACATCCTCCTACCTACACAAAGAGGTAGATTAGAGTGTAAGATGTGCTAACAATGCATTATAATAACTCATTTAATGGTGTAGCAAACTGGCATTTGGGAAACTGTGCATCTTGGATTTATCACATTCAACAAGCTATTTTCTTCTTAAGGGGACAGTCTAGTCCCCAAACTCACTTTGGTGCAAGATGAAGATCACTGCTTGTATATTGCACAGGCTTTTATTCTTGTGTGATTTGATGCAGGCCTTCTGTATAAATCACATTTTTAATATTTGACTCAAGCCCTCCCCAATGATTACTCTGCATGTTTACTGCAGGTGCGGCAGCACTGATTTATAGACACAGAGGATATAAAGTTTTGTTTCGTATAGTCCCTTCCTGTCCTCTTCAAATTGAGTGGCCTATGAGTGACCTTGCTCTTTGTACACAGTAGGATCTCTTAACAGTGCAACACATTGTCAGGATATTCCATTCATTTGAATGGCATTATTCTCATTGGTTCCTGCAGCAAAAAAACAAATTACTTTTACTCATCTAGTGTGGGCAGTCCTTGTTTCTTGCAAACTGCTGTAATTTCCCAATTTCTTCTAGCTGTAAGTAGTTTATATTTTAAGCAATGCAAAATATAATACATGCATTTTAAAGTACTTTGAAAGCAAATTAATATGCATTCATATTTGGAAGATGCTTCTTGGGCACTAGACAATCCCTTTAAATAAATAACTGATTTACAATAAGTGGAACACTTTTAGATTTTTCTTTTTATTACTTGTAATAAACTTTTACTGCAGAAATCCCCAATAGGATGGAAGATTCATTTAACAAATCTCAGAGTTGAAAGTGCAAAATGGGATAGAAATGGATGGCACGTGTACTGTATAAAAGCAAAACTAGAAAATGAAAAAAGACATTAAGATATATCTCTTATACATTTTGCAACCTATTCAATTTGAAGAGGACATGTCACCTGAAAATGTCTTACGCGTCAGTTTAAAACAATATTGTTACCTCAGCATTTCACTGTTCAGTGAAAGTAATACAATATGCTCCCTGTGCCCAGAAAAATATTATTAAGATGTTAGAAAAAACTTTATTAAACAAACATTCGTTATTAACCCCTTCCTGACACTAGGATGTTCTATGCTGTCCTATTTTACTGGTCCCAAAAGATGCTAGGATGGCATTGAATGTCCTGAGTTCAACACCTCATCGCGGATCCCTGCGATGAGTGGTGCTCAGATCCCGATGCAGGGACTTTCAGCAGGAACTCTGAGTAGCCTCAGACTGACAGGAAAAATGTAGCCGATGCTCAAAGCGAGCACTGGCTACATTTTGACAAATTCCACCAGAGCTCAATTGTTCAACCTGTCACATGTGACGTGGGGAGGTCTCGCAATTTTTTGGCAGGGACCTACAGGGTTTATTAAGACCCTGATCGGGTCTCTGCCATTGATCCCTTCGCCACTGATTGCAAGGTCAGAAATCAAAAGGTGGCATTTTGTTGCTTGCGTCTTCTGGAAGGCAAGCACCTTGTGTCAGGAAGTGGTTAAAGTGCCATATGATGGTGCCAGGGAAGATTTTGATGACAAATTGTCTTTAAGTTGCGTTCATGTGTCGCACAAAAAGAAATGGTCTTGCATTAATAAATCACCCACCTGTAATTATAACCCCTTCTCGCCCCCATAGAACACTTTATTCATTCCTAAACTGCATAGTACAAATGACCATGGACCAGCATAGAATGTCCTCTATACACGCAGCTCATCATGGTCCTGATGAGCTGCGTGTGATGTGCTATGCTGCAGATACCTGGTACATTTTGGCAGGGACCCACAGAAAGGACAAAAGTATCATGAAGTGTCATGGGGTTAATGTGCCAGGAAGTCAATGCGTGTTTACATCTTGCCAGCTGTTCTAGTCCTGTCACTACTACTCACCAGCTGCAGCTGATAGAGCTGGTTCAACATGGTCATATGCTGAGGATTAATTGGCGAGGTTAATAGTGCAGGGTTGAGACCAATGTTTTTTGCTGCAAACTGCAAAAGCTGTGCTTGAACCTGCAGTGAAAAAGATTAAAAAGTTAGGAAGAATAAAAGCTCTGTGTCATTTGTTAAAAAGGTTTGTCACCCCTTCCTAAAAGAGCTGGTCATTCAAATTTTGAATTTGAGGGCTACTTGGATCACCAAAGTGATCTGATTGGGTCTGATGACTCCACTCTTAAGAGGGACAATGTGTAAAATGGGGAAACAAAGGAAAACCAATATGTAAGCCAAGAGGCTATATGTATTACAAGTTGGGAAACTGTACAGAAGACAAGCAAAAGAAGACAAATTGAAGTTGCCATCAAAACTAGACTAATATTATACACATGTAAAATGCATTTATATGTATCAACACTACATGTGCCAAGTCTACACAATAGCTCTTAACATATAAATAATCTGTATATGATCCATGTCAAACAAGCAGACTCACCTGAGGGGATAAAAACTGAGGCACTTGAGCACGAAGACTAGGCTGGGATGAGTTAAGAGGTTGCACTGGTGGTGGCGGTGGCTGCTGCTGCATGGACCTGGCTTGTGCTGCTCCACTATTGCCAAACATACCCAGATTGCCACTCTGAATCTGTGTGGAGAGGTAAAAGACAGGATGAGTATGTACAACTACTACTGTAACAAACCTCAAATTGAACCATTCAAGATTATTTACCTTAGGAGTGTCCCACAAGGTATTCAGATTATGCCCAGATACAAATTACTTGTGCACAGTAAAGCACAATATATAAAGGTATGCACCGAGAGATGTTTTCTCCATAGTAAAGGTTGAAATTCTCTCTATAGCAGCAGATGGTGTGATTATAGTGTTTTTTTTATGAAGAGCCCAGCCTTACGTGTAATGTAATATTTCCATGTCTGCAAACCTATCTTCCCAATCAAAGTAAGATAACTTGTTCTAGTTTATCAAGCTATACTAAATAAAGACAAAACAATAATGTGCAATGCAGAAACAAAAAGGAGCAAAGATGGGAGTTGAGTTGGTAGAGGATAGATAAATTGGCAAAGAGGAATGACATAAATATTATTTACATACCATTGATAAGGGAAATCTTGTATAAACTGGGAGTAGTGCCAAAACTTAAAGCCATTAACACATTAAGTCTATTTCTCTGACTGAGGAGTGTGTAATCTACTAGTAGGGAATTAGAACGTGAAACCTGGTATCTAAAATGAATATTGTGTAGCACTCGGCTGTCCAGTAAAGTAAGCATGCCATCAGGATCTGTTCTACTTGTGACAAGACAGCTTGTCCTCCACAGTTAAGTGGGTATGGCAGATTAATATTTTGATTAGGGATGCTTGAAAGAAGTCCATGAGATTTAAGGAGTGCTCCTGAATTATCTTGCTTGGTGTGTTAAGTGCCAGAGGACTGACACTTGTTTGTAAATCCTGCCTTTGGTAACAGTATGCTCTGGAGGGCTTAAAACAGGGGTGGATCACAGACAAATTGTAGTGGGTATTAATTTTTGTTTTTAAGGAAACTGCCCACATGCTGATGTCCCATGTCACAAAACACAAGAAACATGTCAGCGCATTTTATTTTGCATCGCAGTGAGTTTTAATGCTGTGATACACCATCACAAACTGAACATTAACCTTTAAGTTTGCAAGCAGGGCTCACTGCACTACATACATTGCTGGCATTATATAAATAAATGTTAATGTAATGGAGTACTGTGGTGAAAACCTGCACATTACTGGTAATTTTATGCTCTGTGATATAGGCGGTGTATGTAAGAACCACAGGAATAAAACTCACTGTAATGTGGGTGTATCACAGTTATCTGCAGTGTGTATGAGTGTATCAAAACTATACAGCAATAAATTGGACAGTGAGTATCACAGCACTAAAACTCACAGTAATGCAGAAAAAAAGCTAGTAATGTGCTGTGTTTCCTCTTTCCTGCTCTTAACAAACCAGCACAATGAGCAACCGCAGGAAGACAGATCTGTGATACTTGAAGAATGCACAGAACTCATGCTGCACCTATAAAGAACAGCTGGTTAGGAAAATCCTCCCTATCTAGTCTCTCTTGTAATATTGTGTCTGTGGGAAATACATGTGAAATGGAGCAGCAAGCGCATCAGTCTCCATTCTCTTACATGCAAATTATTCATTCTATAACAGTTCAGTTCACGTAATGTTTGCGTCTTTCTATGAAAATGAGCTCCACTGTGTGCAGGAAGTTCCTGAAAGAGGTACATAAGCACATTAATGTTTTTCACCTGTCTAGAGGAATTCAAATTCTGCATGCTTAGTCCTGGTGTCATTCCACCCAGGGCCTGATTAGGGAGTGCCCCGTTTGAATGGGGGAGCTTCAGGCTCGGTGAAGGCAAAAATGGTGAAGATGTGGGCTCTTCCACTAGGCCGCCATCCTGATTGGAAAGAGAAATGGTGAGCTGAGCACCACGTCCAGCAACAGCAGTAGATATGAAAGGCACAATGGAGTATGTGGTGCAGTGAGTGAAGTCAGAGCCAAAGAGGGAAAGAAAGAGAAAGCAGCATTACAACACAAATCCATAAATGATTCTCATTATCATTTACTTGAAATATTCAAGCAAATAATGAAACCAGAGTAAGCAGGATACACATGTCTTGAAAATTAACGCTAACAAGAGCATGTTTTAATTCCTATACATCCATAATGAAATGTATATATAATATTGTGTAATGTAATGCAGTGTGCAAAATGTATACAGTTTTCCTCTACCCAGTTTATTCTTTAAGTACTGATAGGTAAATGTCCAGTAGGAAACACTGCTATTTAAGTTGCTGTTACATACTGTGATGTAAAGAATGTATGGTTTTATTTCTTTCCATATATTATAAATATATTTTATGTATAATAGAAATGTGTATTTTCTAAAATGTCTTGCTTAATCCCCTATTCGTGGACAGTTTAGACAATATACACGGGGATGGGACACTTCACCACACGACAGCTCGTCGCGGGAGATTGCATCGTGGGAAATTTCATCGCTAAAGGTAAGTCTATTTTAGTATTGGGGGTAAGGGTGGTTAGAATTAGGGTTTAGGGGGTTAGAATTAGTTTTTAGGGTTCGGGGTTAATTTTAGTATTAAGGTTTAGGGGGTTAATTTTAGTACTAGGGTTTAGAGGGTTAATTTTAGTACTAGGGTTTAGGGGTTAAATTTTAGTATTAGGGTTCGGGGGTTAGTATTAGGGTTCGGGGGGTTAGTATTAGGGTTCGGGGGGTTAGTATTAGGGTTCGGGGGGTTAGTATTAGGGTTCGGGGGGTTAGTATTAGGGTTTGGGGGGTT
Source organism: Pelodytes ibericus (assembly GCA_036172795.1). Classification (NCBI taxonomy): domain Eukaryota; kingdom Metazoa; phylum Chordata; class Amphibia; order Anura; family Pelodytidae; genus Pelodytes; species Pelodytes ibericus. Next base: position 162,268,803 of record CM069862.1, read on the forward strand.
AGTATTAGGGTTTGGGGGGTTAGTATTAGTGGGTTAATTTTAGTATTGGGGTTTGGGGGGGACACTTTGGGGGGGGAATCATTTATAAGGGGGATTATTTTCTTTTTACTTGTACATTTGTAAGAGCTGACAGTTCAGAGCTGAACTGTCAGCTGTTACATAGTCGCGTCTGCGATCAAACGGGCGCGTTATTCATCATTGCTGACAGTTCAGCGTTCTAACTGCCGCGCTGAATTGTCAGCGATGAAGCCGCGGCGAAGAAGAGTCCTAGACCCATATACACTACCAGGCTGCAGTTGACCTTTATGTCATCCGACCATAGGGCACATATTAATTTATGCTTAAACAGTACAGCATTGTAGTGGCCAAATGCTCTGAGCTCAAATTTGGAGGCAAGATCTGTTTTCTGTTGCAAAGTAAATCCAACACCTTGTAAAGATAAATACCATAGAGCAGGGCTTAACAAATATTTGTAGACTTTAGGAGCCAGACAGGATAATTTAGGAGCCATCGGAGGGAATCGGAACATCCATAGAATTCTATATAAAATAATCCAAAAAGTCAGGTGAGCATTATGGATTTTAGGAGACATGGCTCCTTGGCTTCTGGGATTTTTCAAACCTTTCCATATGAGTACTTAAAGAATTATGTATTTATTGCTAGTGTGTATATCTAGTCTACCAAATATGCATCTGGCATCAGTTTCACCATTGCTGTTGTAGTCTTAAAGTGAGATGCAGATAATGCACAAAACATAAAACACATAAAAAAAAAAAAAGAAGGTCACCAGTCAGGCTTACTAATGAAGCACTGCTAATGTCCCTCTCTCAAACAAAGTAAATTTTAGATTGAAGAAGGGACATTACCAATAGTGGATGCTTCTTTAGAATATTAGAGGTTAACATTAGTTCCAGTGGGAAAAGGAAGGCTAAGAGCCAAAAGCATGGATTTCGTATGATCTAATAGCCTTGCTGACATTTAGAAGAAACATGCAGCCAATAGTCTGCATTTCTCTGTAGCTCAGCTGTTCAGCCAGTAGGACATTAATCCTTTACTTCGCCCCCACATCCTACATTCTGCAGGACAGCAGACGTCAAGTCTTATCTGAATGTAGGGCCATGGCAACTAATCTCCTTGGGCAGCAAATCACTGCTTAATATTGACATCACAGGGCTCATTTTAAGACCCACGCACTGTGCCAGTTCTTTTGTTTCAAGCCTCCTATGTGCATCTATTTATTTAGTTTTATACTGCTCAAGGCTTAGGAACTAAAAATGAGATTTTGCTATATGATCAGAAATTATGAAATGTTATGGAAGACACAAATTATGAAAATAGAATGTACAGAGGCCTGCTACGAATGTGGCATAATGTTGGGTATAAATGCCTTAAGGATCACACACTGTCCTGTCAGCATTCTTAGCAACTTGACACTACATTTGATTTTATTACCTGTACTCAAGACAGCAGCACATTTTACCACCAAATATTTGGGGATATTTTAAGTGATGCTAGGAGGGCAATAGTAACTTCTCCTTCTGTCAAAGGTAGACTTAAAATGAACTCTGCAGCCAATACAGGTACATTAAGGAATCCAATAGCACTATTATTGTGCCTTTTTTTTTTAAAAACTGGTTACAATGTTGCCTTTTTCTAGGCTTCTGCTAAATTGAGAGTCAGTAGAAGCCATTAATGTTTAACTTACTCACAGTTCCCAGGTAACGCATACAGTAAAATGTACATTTTTATGTCAGTCCTTTGACACAATTACCATTTTCAGCTAAAATCAATTTTGAAATTATGTAACCATTTTGATATTGTAAGGAAGATTGGTGTTGGATTGAGAGAATCCAGCCATCTCTGTTATCAGAAGAACAGTTGCCACTGCAGGGGTAGGGATACTAGGTTATGTATTTGTGTTTTTTTAGTCCTTTCAGTGGTAGAAATGTGGACAGGAAGTGATCACGGATTGGCAGCCAGCTTCAAAATAAAACCATTCAGTTTGGAGGTGGGTCTGGGCCACCTCCAGTTGTAATTTATAAAAACACTATCCGCATTAAAATGATATGTGTTTTAATTACCTAATAAAAGTAGTGCCAAAATACTCAAATATTTTGTATCAATCAAAGCTATAAGCATAAATAGGAGTTTGTTTTTATTGCTCTTGTGGGGTAATATTTTAAAAAAGTGGACAAACAAGGTTCCATTCATATCTTCTATTACTTAAGGGGAAAGATGGCTGGAGACATTGCAAAGATGGATTTATCAAGAGTTTGCAGCGAGACAAGCAGCTTCAGTCAGGAATTGGAATGCTAAAAAGCTGACCACTGCTGTGATATTTTTGGACAATTTACAGAGATAATGTGAGTTCTAACTAGGCAGGGAACCTTGTGTGCATTGGCACACTCCCTTAAGAGTTTTAGGAAAAATACCAAAGGATATCTTTAATAGGTCAGCAGATTATCCTTCAAACTGGGTTCTCACTGAAAGAGAAACTAGTCTGTTCACCTGGTACGCATTTATTAAAAGGGACAGTGTAGTCACCAAGCTATCCACTTATTTAAATGCATATTAAAGTGAATTTGGACTGTACAATGCAAATTCCTTGCAGTAGTTTTGTGTTTTTTGCAGACACTGTATTTATAAATTGCACCTCCTAGTAGTTTAAGCACAACAACCAAGCTCTGTAGATTGCTCTTTTCAAACTGGCTGACTTTGTAAACCAACCAGAGTGAGATGATATTACATAACAACTCCAGCAAAATTTGCATTTGAGTGCCTAGGAGTGAATTAAGCTCTCGGCACTCCTCCAGAACTAGAAATAAAAATTTTTTTTAAAACCCCATACGCAAACTTTCAAGAATACTCTCCCCAATAAAACACAAAAATATATAAATATATAACTCAACAGAAAAAAAAGGACTTGTCTTTTTTGATTTTCATCATTGATGAAGAGACAGCCTTGGTATTGGATGCAACCCTGGTTTAGAAAAACCCTTATCCATTCAAATTTGATGCCATCCTGGCATTACTGGCTCCTGTGCACAACAATGCACTGTACATGAACGAATACCTGTACTTTTGGACATACATAGTCCAAACATGCATGTTTTGAGCTTTAGAGGCCCAGTACAAGCTGTGTTGAGGATGCTGGAGCTCAATCTCACCGGGACACACAGTCACATTACTGACACTTTTGGCTCCTCCCCACCACATTTAATAAAGCTGGCAAGTATGCAAAACATAAGGTTACTACTTACTTGCTCATCTGCTAGACCATGTACCACAATCATGTTTCTGGGGATAGATTCTAGAGCTCAATCTATAACTGGGCTGCACCTGCCTGTGTGGTTCTCTGTTTTCACACAAAGACAAAGACATATACTAAAAAGGTTGAAGGTGCGCTTAGTAACCCCCACCAAGAAGAATGGTAATTGGAAAATGCTGATATTTGCCTTAAGTGAGGATCACTCTTAAACAGAGGATGGTCACGGATATCAGAAGGGCATATGCAAAAAAAGAAGGAACAAAAAAGCATCGAGTAGTACAGCCACAATATACTAATCAAGGTAGCAGGTGTGGATAATTGCACTCACAAACTTTCATGAATGTAGGGCTCATCTATTGTAGATACTTGTTCCTTGCTCCTCAATCATCCAGTAGTTTATATAGAAGAGATTGCAGGGAATGAAGTCAGTATAACAGTATATCAAATTTTAATAGGAAACAAATAGTAGCTTACATATAATGCTTCAGATCGCAGGCTCAGCAGTGTATATCTGAAGGTCTGTTGCAGGAACAATAAAACAATAAAATAAATTAAAAAAAGTCCTTAAGGTCCAAAAATGAAGCCAAAGGTGGCCAATCAATAAAGTACAGGTCCCACGGACGCGTTTCGCCTTGAAACAGGCTTCCTCTGGCGTGTGACAGCTGTACTTTTCGTTGGTCTTTATCCAGCATGGACGGATATTTAATCTGTGTCTACTTCCGGGTTCGTCGCTTTGATGACGTCATCGCGACCGCGTGGATGCTGGTATCTCGAGATTTAGCCATATGGTTGGCATGGATGGCAATGTACACATGAAAAGAATTTTACACAAAATGGCAAAAAGCAGAGTATTAGTCTCCGTTTTTAATATCAAAGATCTTCCTTCACAAAAAACTGTCTATGACCGAAAGTGCATATATATTTCTGCTGTAGACACAAAGATATTTTTTACATAGTACCAGGGGCGTCACTAGGGTTGGTGTCACCCGGTGCAGAAACTCATGGTGTCACCCCCCTGGATTTCCTCCATACAATGCCAAACAGATTCCTTAGTAATGCCAGTTAGATGGCCTATTAACTATGCCACACACAGGAGCCCCATAACTTATGCAACACCAGAGCCCCATAACTTATGCAACACCAGAGCCCCATAACTTATGCAACACCAGAGCCCCAAAACTTATGCAGCACCAGAGCCCCAAAACTTATGCAGCACCAGAGCCCCAAAACTTATGCAGCACCAGAGCCCCAAAACTTAGGCAGCACCAGAGCTCCATAAATTATGCCACACCAGAGCCACACTATTTATGCCACACACACAGGTGCCCCATAATTATGCCACACACACAGGTGCCCCATAATTATGCCACACACAGGTGCCCCATAATTATGCCACACAAAAGAGTCCCTTAATTATGCCACACATGGGGCCCAATAAATATGCCACACACAAGTGCCCCATAATTATGCACACATGGGACCGCCATTAATTATGCAACACACAGGAGCCCCACGAGGTGACAATCTTACAATTATAGATACCAGTAGTATTGTCCCACTCAGAGCCCAGTAATATTGTGCCAGTCAGATACCAAAAATATTGTGCCAATCAGATGCCAGTAATATTGTGCCAGTCAGAGGCCAAAAATATTGTGCCAGTCAGAGCCCAGTAATTTTGTGGCAGTCAGAGCCCAGGAATATAGTGCTAGTCAGAGCCCAGGAATATAGTGCCAGTCAGAGCCCAGGAATATAGTGCCAGTCAGAACCCAGTAATATTGTGCCAGTCAGAGCCCAGTAATATAGTGCCAGTCAGAGCCCAGTAATATAGTGCCAGTCAGAGCCCAGTAATATAGTGCCAGTCAGATACCAAGAATATTGTGCCAGTCAGATACCAGGAATATTGTGCCAGTCAGATACCAGGAATATTATGCCAGTTAGAGCCCAGGAATATTATGCCAGTCAGAGCCCAGGAATATTATGCCAGTCAGAGCCCAGGAATATTATGCCAGTCAGAGCCCAGGAATATTATGCCAGTCAGAGCCCAGGAATATTATGCCAGCCTGAGCCCAGTAATATAGTGCCAGCCAGAGCCCAGTAATATAGTGCCAGCCAGATGCCCAGTAATATAGTGCCAGCCAGATGCCCAGTAATATAGTGCCAGTCAGAGCCCAGTAATATTGTGCCAGCCAGATGCCCAGTAATATAGAGCCAGCCAGAGCCCAGTAATATAGAGCCAGCCAGAGCCCAGTAATATTGTGCCAGCCAGATGCCCAGTAATATAGTGTCAGCCAGAGCCCAGTAATATTGTGCCAGCCAGAGCCCAGTAATATTGTGCTAGCCAGATGCCCAGTAATATTGTGCTAGCCAGATGCCCAGTAATATAGTGCCAGCCAGAGCCCAGTAATATAGTGCCAGCCAGATGCCCAGTAATATAGTGCCAGCCAGATGCCCAGTAATATAGTGCCAGCCAGAGCCCAGTAATATAGTGCCAGCCAGATGCCCAGTAATATAGTGCCAGCCAGAGCCCAGTAATATAGTGCCAGACAGATGCCCAGTAATAAACTGCTCGTTTCAAGCCACCCTCCTCCCCCCCCTTCCCCATCACTTACCGAAGCTGGTCTGTGCTCCCAGACAGACGCCTCCTCCGTGCAGTCTTCTCTTCCCTCCTGCACGGAGGAGGGAAACACAGTCACATCCGGTTGCTGTGATTTTTTTTTTTTGGCGGCCGCCAGAAAAAAGAAAAAAAGTTAAGCAGTGCGATGCGGGGGGGTGCCGGCAGCACGGGTGTCACCCCCGCTGGGGACGGCACTGCATAGTACAACCTTTTGGAATTAATACTTAACAAGAGGAAAATATTTGTATTATCTAGAAATAAGATAAAAAAAAAGTACATACCAATTAATATTGGTATATTAAAAAATTAAACAGATCAAAATCTGCATTTAACCCCTTGGGCTGCAAGGTGTCTGCATCAAATACCCACTTAATTTCTATTTTACCCATCTCTTTCATAGTATTGCCTCCCCTCCAATGTTTTTTTACCGTATCTATGGCCCAGAATTTAAGACCTTTCGGGTTTTTGTTCTGTTTCTCCAAAAAATGCTTGGAGAGCGAGTGCTGGGTGATGCCTTTTCTAATGTTCCTAACGTGCTCCCCCATTCTTTTTTTCAAGGTTCTGGATGTACGGCCTATATACTGTAGACCACAAGGGCATTCTACAAGGTATATAACATTAGTGGAGGAGCACGTTAGGAACTGTTTAATATAAAACTCTCTCTTATTGGAGAATGAACTGTATTTAGTGATAGGGTACTTTTGTGATGCAGACACCTTGCATGCATCGCAGCCCTTACAACCATAAAAGCCAACATTTTGTGTCAAAAAATGGTGTGAATTGGTCTTTTTTTGTTTATTAAAAAAGCTTTTCGTGAGTTTATTTTTAAGGTTGGGGGCTCCTCTAAAAACTACCCTTGGTTTTTCTGGTATCAGATTTTTCAGTGATTCATCCCTTTGGAGAATATTCCAATGTTTTTTTATTATTCTTTTAATTTTCGTTGATTTATTATTAAAATCAAAAACCATAGGTATATATGGCTTGCCTTCTGACATATTGCACTTATTTTTAGGCTGAAGCAGTGTTTCCCTATCTGTTGATCCTATATCTGATATGGTTTTGTGTATGCTGAGTGTGTCGTAGCCCTTTTTCTCAAATCTACCTTTGAGGATATGGGCTTGTTGCTGATACGTATCGACATCAGTACAGTTCCTATGTAAAGAAAAGATCCTTCTCTATGCACTTTATCATAGGCATGTGCAGTTATTCACACTATTTAGTAGACATAAGATAAGCATATAGTCGATGATGTCATTAAATATTAATATACTATTTCTTGTATATACTTAATTGGTATGTACTTTTTTATCTTATTATATTTTTTAATCTTATTTCTACATAATAAAAATGTTTTCCTCTTGTTAAGTATAAATTCCAAAAGGTTATGTACAATGTAAAAAATATCTGTGTCTACAGCAGAAATATATATGCACTTTAGGTCATAGACAGTTTTTTGTGAAGGAAGATCTTTGACATTAAAAACGGAGACTAATACTCTGCTTTTTTCCTTCCGTTTTGTGTAAAATTCTTTTCATGTGTACATTGCCATCCATGCCAACCATATGGCTGAATCTCGAGATACTTCCAGCATCCACGCGGTCGCGATGACGTCATCAAAGCAACGAACCCGGAAGTAGACACAGATTATCCAGCACGGACGGATATTTAAAGACCAACGAAAAGTACAGCTGTCACACGCCAGAGGAAGCCTGTTTCAAGGCGAAACGCGTCAGTGGGACCTGTACTTTATTGCATTGGCCACCTTTGGCTTCATTTTTGGGCCTTAAGGACTTTGTTTTATTACTTTTTATTATTTTATTGTTCCTGCACAGACCTTCAGATATACACTGCTAAACCTGCGATCTGAAGCATTATATGTAAGCTACTGTTTGTTTCCTATTAAAATTTTGTATACTGTTATACTGACTTCATTCCCTGCAATCTTTTCTATATAAACTACTGGATGATTGAGGAGCAAGGAACAAGTATCTACAATAGATGAGCCCTACATTCATGAAAGTTTGTGAGTGCAATTATCTACACCTACTGCCTTGATTAGTATATTGTGGCTGTATTACTCTATGCTTTTTTGTTCCTTCTATTTTGCATATGCCCTTCTGATATCCGTGACCATCCTCTGTTTAAGAGTGATCCTCACTTAAGGCAAATATCAGAATTTTCCTATTACCATTCTTCTTGGTGGGGGTTACTGAGCGCACCTTCAACCTTTTTTGTATATGTCCATGTACCACAAACAATGGCTTGAGGCAGTAAAATCCTATAAGGAGGGTTTGGAAACATGGTGTAACAGCAGGAAAATATAGACAGATTACTCTTTTACCTTGTCAAGAAATGTGGGGCGGTCCATGGAAGACTCTTTGGAGATTTGTGGTGGCCGGCAGCTCAGGGGTTTGGAGACCATTGTATTATAGTCTGCCATTCCCAATGCACGCTTGTCCATCTCCACCTTCTTTTCCAGAAGAGCACCTAAGAGAAATCAGTCATAACCAATATCCCGAAAGTTGAATAGTCACACAACCTAGCCACTTTTATTATACATTTATCAGATGGATGTAATGGACAGATGGAAATATGAAATACTTGTAATAATCTTTCACCCAGAAGTCAATACAAGAAATAACAAAGGTCTATAGAGTACGACTGTAATGCATGCAGAGGGTACTTTTTTGGCATAAATGGGGAAAAAAATGCGATCAAGAGTTCAGTGCTCAAAGCTGCCACAACAGAGAATGGGTTGGAAACATGTTTATGCCATCTCTACATACACACACAGTCTTTCATGCGCATACACTGCTCTTCTACTCCTTCAAGGAAACCTGCACAGTTTTGAACATTTCAGCAACAATGTCAATGTTGGCTGCCAAGGCCTTGCTTATATAGTAAACAAAATAAATGTATTATCTACTTTACAGCTTAATTAGGACAACTATCATGAAAAAATAAACTATACATTAAAACAATTACATATTTTAAAAAATAATGTAAAGTTTTCCCTAAATACACCATTACACCAAAAGCAGCATTAACTACATGTTGAGGGAACCAGTATTTCTTCCAAGCCCTTTAAATTGTATAGGCTGGCTCCAACAGAAGGGATAGGGAGCCTGATTGTCACACAAAAATGTGCTGCTAGTGATCTAAGAGTATGGCATTGTAGCGGAGGATTCACAGCAAGATTAATTCTCCCTTCCGTTGATCAGAAGTAGCGAATGTAAATGTTATATTACTTATATTTTATAAAAAATAACTTTTTTTTATGAAATTCCTTTTATTCATATTGTAATTTATTTGATTTGTTATACTTTTCCCCTAAAGTCAAGGTTATTATTAGTGTATAATAAAATATTGTAGTGTTTAACCATATCTAGGATTATGTTGTGAAGCTGTAGCATGCTATAGGGATACTTACTCATGGCCTGGTCCAAATTCATATTGTTGCTCTTCAATGCCTCTTCAGCAGGCTCTTTCTGTGAGAAAAGATTAAAAGAATGTAGCTACAGGATTTACAAACCCAGCAGATTAAGTCAGAAAAAGGTCAGATCATCATTTGGACTTTTCATTACCAAAATAAACTAATTTTAGATGACTAATGGCAAAGTGCATACAAATCACTGTCAACGAAGTTCACTTCTATAAATTAATTTTCAATATAGAAACATAGAATGTGTCGGCAGATAAGAACCATTCGGTCCATCTAGTCTGCCCAATTTTTTAATTTTTTTTTTTGAGTACTTTTATTAGTCCCCCGTTCCCGGTCTTATGGCTAGGATAGACTTGTGTCTATCCCATGCATGCTTAAAATCCTTGACTGTGTTTACTTCTACCATTTCTGCTGGAAGGCTATTCCATACATCCACTAACCTCTCAGTAAAGTAATACTTCCTGATATTACTTTTAAATCGTTGCCCCTCTAATTTAAGACTATGTCCTCTAGTTGTGGTAGTTTTTCTTCTTTTAAATATACTCTCTTCCTTTACTGTGTTGATTCCCTTTATGTATTTAAATGTTTCTATCATATCCCCCCTGTTACGTCTTTCCTCCAAGCTATACATGTTAAGATGCTTTAACCTTTCCTGGTAAGTTTTATCCTTTAACCTATGAACCAGTTTAGTAGCCCTTCTCTGAACTCTCTCCAAAGTATCAATATCCTTCTGGAGATACAGTCTCCAGTACTGCGTACAATACTCCAAGTGAGGTCTCACCAGTGCTCTGTACAATGGCATGAGCACTTCCCTACTGCTAATACCTCTCCCTATGCAACCAAGCATTCTGCTAGCATTTCCTGCTGCTCTATTGCATTGCCTACCTACCTTCAATCCTCTGAAATTATTACTCCTAAATCCCTTTCCTCAGATGTTGAGGTTAGGACTGTACCAAATAGTCTATATTCTGCTTTTGGGGTTTTAAGCCCAAGGTGCATAATCTTGCACTTGTCCACATTAAATGTCAGTTGCCACTGCTCTGACCATTTTTCTAGTTTAGTTAAATCATTTGCCATTTGGCTTATCCCTCCATCAATATCAACCCTGCTGCAAATCTTTGTATCATCAGCAAAAAGACATACTTTGCCAACAAGACCTTCTGCAATATCGCTAATAAAAATATTAAAGAGAATGGGTCCAAGTACAGATCCCTGAGGTACCCCACTAGTAACAAGACCTTGCATCGAATATACCCCATTGACTACAACTCTCTGTTGCCTGTCACTCAGCCATTGTCTAATCCATTCAACAATATTGAAATCCAAACTCAAAGATTTCAGTTTATTGATAAGCCTTCTATGTGCGACAGTGTCAAAAGCCTTACTGAAATCTAGGTAAGCAATGTCTACTGCACCACCCTGATCTATTATTTTAGTCACCCAATCAAAAACATCAATAAGATTAGTTTGGCATGATCTCCCTGAAGTAAACCCATGCTGTCTCTGATCTTGAAATCCAAGCGACTTTAGATGTTCATCAATCCTATTCTTTAACCCCTTAATGCATGTGGACGTATATATACGTCCTGAAAAGCATGGTCCTTAAGGACCATGAGGACGTATATATACGTCCTCCGTTTTCATGTAGTGTTGCGCTCATTAGCGCAACACTACATGTCTGTAGCTACTCTCAGAGGCTGCTTCGGATCCGAAGCAGCCTCTGAGAGGGCTTTCAGCCCCCCCTCGACCCCCCCGCGCGCATACGATCACAGCGAATGTGATCGTATGCGCGCAAACACACATAGGCAGTGAAAGCTCATCACTGCCTATGTGTGTTAAAGTGTTGCATGATGCCTCGATAGAGGCATCATGCAACACAATCTGTGCCCTCCTGGGCACCGCGATCACCCGGTGATCGCGGGTGTGTGCTGTATCGGAGGAGCATGCTCCTCCGATACAGCATGCCCAGAGGAGAGCGACGGAAGAGAGAAAAAAAAAATCTCTTCCGTCGCTCTGAAACCGCTACTTGACTGCCCCTACAGGCAGTTAGGCGGTATTACAGTTAAAAATAGAAAATTAATTAAATAAATAAAATAAATAAATAAATGGAAAAAGCTAACCCTTGATCTACTGAACCTAGATCTAGGGTTAGGGTCCAAATAGGGTAATAATTAGGGTTAAATGGGGGTTCGGATGATTACAAGGGTTAGATTAAGGGGTGGGGGTCAATTTAGGGTTAGATTAAATTTAGAGTTGGGGTAAATTTAGGGTTCGGGTTAAAAAAATCACTGTAGAAGAAAATGGTTAGAAAACAAAAAAAAACACTAATATTGTTTATTGCCCTATTACGTGAAATAAAACATAGACAAACAAGGAAACATTGATATTACTAAACTCAGGACAAATAGTAGAAATATATAGACGGGGTCTTTTTTACCATTTGTAATTGTGTAAAAAAAAAAATCAGGTCAAAGTTGGAAAAAGTGTTTTTTATGGCATATTTTCATCATATTTTCTATTTTTTTAATAGTAAATGATATCATATGATGAAAATAATAGTATCAAATGAAAGCCCTATCTGTCCTTTAAAAAATGATATATAATTTGTGTGGGTGGACTGAACACAAAGAAAGAAATTCACAGTTCAGTAAACGTATGACAAAAATAATGGAATTCTGGTCTTCAAGGCACGTCAAATGCAACATAGCACTCGGTCACTAAGGGGTTAACAAGGTTTCCATTATTTTCCCCACTACCGAAGTAAGACTTACTGGTCTATAGTTGCCCGCCTCCTCCCTACTACCTTTCTTGTGAATTGGCACAACATTTCCAATCTTCTGGAACTACTCCCGTTAACAATGATTGGTTAAATAAATCTGGTAACGGTTTTGCTAGTACACCACTAAGTTCTTTTAATAACTTTGGATCTATCCCATCAGGTCCCATCGACTTATTTGTCTTTACTTTAGACAGCTGAAGTAAAACCTCTTCCTCTGTAAACTTACATGCATCAAAAGACTCAGTCTTTTTCCCTAAATGAGGTCCCTTACCCTCATTTTCATTTGTAAAAACTGAACAAAAATATTCATTAAGGCAGTCTGCTAAGCCTTTATCTAACTAATCCTTGTTTTACTTTCCTTTTCTCATTTATGTATCTAAAAAAATGTTTTATCCCCCTTTTTCACTGACTGGGCTATAGTCTCTTCTGTGTGTGCTTTGGAAGCTCTTATAGCTTGCTTTGCCTCTTTCTGCCTACTCTTATAGATCTTTCTATCTTCCTCACTCTGAGTATTTTTATAATTACTAAATGCTAGCTTTTTATTTTTTTACTATTTTGGCCACCTCTGCAGAGTACCACAGTGGTTTCTTCAATTATTTGCTCTTACTGACAAGCCTTATGCAATTTTCTGTTGCCTTCAGTAGTGCAACTTTTAGATAATCCCATTTCTCCTGGACTCCATTTAAATTGCTCCAGTCTGATAATGACTCCTTTACACCTAATCTAATTTTTAGAAAAGTCTGTTTTTCTCAAATCTAAAACTTTTGTTTTTGTGTGGTGTGACTGTGTCACTGTTCTCATATTAAACCACACTGTCTGGTGATCACTAGATCCTAAACTTTCACCTACAGCAATATCTGATAACAAATCTCCATTTGTGAACACTAAATCAAGTATGGCCTGCTTTCGAGTTGGCTCCTCCACTACTTGTTTTAGAGATAATCCCAGTAGGGAGTTTAGAATATGTGTACTCCTGGCGCAAGTAGCTATTTTGTATTTCCAGTGCACATCAGGAAGATTAAAGTCACCCATGATGATCACTTCTCCCTTCATTGTCATTTTAGCTATTTCCTCAACTAGTAGATTATCCAACTCCTCTATTTGTCCAGGGGGCCTATAAATCACACCTACCCGAGTTACCATATAATTAAAATATGATATATATATGATTATATCAAAATGATTCATCTAAATCTTCTTCTAAATCCCAAGTTAACAAAATCCGGAACAGGTAAAGATATTACCATTTTAAATAACTTGACAAAACAAACCAGTATACAAGAAAGATAGAATTCCACTTGTTATCTTACACTCAAATGGAGAGGGTGACAAAAGAAGCAGAAAGTAGGTTATTCACTTAAAGGTGAGTTGAGGTGAGATGAACAGGTCATCTCATCATCTCACCAATTTAGCTATACATTGTGCAAGAAGAAACCTGGTGAGTTCACTTAGTGGGAGGAACTCGCCAGGTTTGTTCCTGCACAATGTATAGCTAAATTGGTGAAATGACATGTTCATCTCGCCTCAACTTATCTCATCTTTTACTGACTACCATTAGTGACTACAACGCGGGATGAGCCACGCCGGCACATGCCGTGGTGTCATACTTTGTCTATGGTGTCTCCTGTAGAAAGTCACAGTATCCATTTGCCCCTGCAGAGTATGCCATTGTGTAAATTTGCCCCTTAAATATGCCACTTTACCCCATTATACAGGCCACTCTGCCCCTGCAGCACACGCCATAAAATCATGTTGTATCAGGGCTTGTGCAAAACAGCCAGCACTTGCCACGGGGGAGTGTTGACTCTTGCGCCGGGGGAGGGGCCATGCCGGCTCTTGCCACGGCGTCAATCTGCCCCTGCAGAACAGGTCACAGTATGCCACTTTACAACATAATAAATGTCACTGCCCCTGCAGAATATGCCATAGTATCACGTTGCACCGGCACTTGCAACGAGGGCGGGGCCACATCAGCACATCCCATGGTGTCTAACTGCCTCTGCAGAATATACCATTACAAAAGACAGGCCAGTGGTGTCCATCACTGGCCTGTCAATACCACCCCCAAGCTCTATGCAAATCGGGTGATGGGTATTCAAGGATTACAACATAATAAATGTCACTGCCCCTGCAGAATATGCCATAGTATCACGTTGCACCGGCACTTGCAACGAGGGCGGGGCCACATCAGCACATCCCATGGTGTCTAACTGCCTCTGCAGAATATACCATTACAAAAGACAGGCCAGTGGTGTCCATCACTGGCCTGTCAATACCACCCCCAAGCTCTATGCAAATCGGGTGATGGGTATTCAAGGATTACAACATAATAAATGTCACTGCCCCTGCAGAATATGCCATAGTATCACGTTGCACCGGCACTTGCAACGGGGGCGGGGCCACATGAGCACATCCCATGGTGTCTTACTGCCTCTGCAGAATATACCATTAGAAAAGACAGGCCAGTGGTGTCCATCACTGGCCTGTCAATACCACCCCCAAGCTCTATGCAAATCGGGTGATGGGTGTTCAAGGATTACAACATAATAAATGTCACTGCCCCTGCAGAATATGCCATAGTATCACGTTGCACCGGCACTTGCAACGGGGGCGGGGCCACATCAGCACATCCCATGGTGTCTAACTGCCTCTGCAGAATATACCATTGTGTAAATGTGCCCCTTAAACATGCCACTCTGCCCCTGCAGAACACACCATAGTATCACTTTGCACCAGGGCTGGTCCAGAATTGAAATTCTGCTCCCCACCACCCCACACACATACACAAAAGCCAAACATGCTCACAAACATAATCACAAACACAGTCGGACACACATGTCACAGACACAAAGACAGTTGCATTCACAGTCACACAAAGTTTGTTTTGAATGATAAAAGGGAACAAAATCTCAACATATCTGTTCCCCCTGTCCAGTATAGTCTGTGCCTCCATCCATGGGAAAGACCACAATGAGCTGCACTGCTGGGGTGTCAGAATATCCACGCTCATGTTACACTGACGGGGTGAGGTCACCTGAACTGCTCCTGTTCTGTGACGTTGTCCTCCTCCTCTGAAGACAGAGGAGGACTTTTCTTTAAATGAAGGGTGCTCATTGGTCGCTGACCCCTTTAACCCCTTGGCGACACAGGACGGATCTAGTCCGTCCTGTGTCAAAACGAGCACTGAAAGCGGAGTTTTTCCGCTTTCAGTGCTCTAATGGTATTGAAACGATGCTTCCATGTGGAAGCATCGTTCAATACTAAAAAAAATGCCGTCGGCATTTCGATCACTCCAGAGAGCGATAGAAATGCCGGTTTTAAAGGCACAGAGCCTTTAAAACGCGGGCATTTAAAAAATGAGCATAGGAAGCTGAACATCCCCACTGACTGGTCAGATCAATATTAACTCTATATTGATCTGACCAGTTATGATCTGTCTCCCTCTCCTCACATTTTTTTTTTAGTGAGGGAGAGACAGATCAAAGTTATAAAAGTAAGTAAAAGAAAACAATAAATACACAACACACGAATTATAAAACATTTTTTATTAAAGCAGTTCCCTGCGTTTAACCTCTTCCCTGCCACTGATCTTGCGTAAGCAGTGATCGTGCACATCAGCGCATTTATTTTTGCTGTTTGTGCATTTTTTAGGGGTTAATTTATTTTGTACTGTAATTTATTACAGTACTACAAAGGCTCTTCTAAGAGTTATTAACCCCTTCTTTGCCGTCGATCACTGCTAACGCAATGATATTGACGCCAAAGCAATTTTTATCTGTCTGCATATTTTTTTTTTTTTACACATACCCGCTAGGGGATTACATGTAAAGTAAAAATATTTGAGTTTTTTTTTTTTAAGCTGCCTGAGCGCATAGCGATCAGTAACAGCGAATTAGTGTCAAAGGCGGTTTGGTGATTTCTCAATTAAGCTCACCATTCGCCCTGGTCAGATCAAAATTGGTCGGATCAATATTCACAAAAATTGATCTGCCTCCCTCTCCTCACTTACATTTTTGTGACGGAAAGAGACAGATCAGTATTAGTGATATAAAATAACATTTTATAAAATTGTCAGGTTTTATGAAAGTCTTTCACTGTGTATTAACCCCTTCCCTGCCATTCATCACTGTATAAGCAGTAATCTTGCACAGCAACAGTATGTTTTGCTGTCTGCACTGTTTTATGGATTAATTTCTTTGTACTGTAATGTATTACAGTACTAGATAGGCTCTTCTAAGAGCTATTAACCCCTTCTTTGCTCGAGATCACTGCTTACGCACTGATTCTGAGGCCGTGGACTCAGGGTTCGATTTTGACCCTGGTCAGCTTTCTGATACATCATCTAGTGATGTATCGGTGGCTGCTGAGCCCTTGCCAAAAGGAGTGATGGGGGTCTACCGTTAAAAAAAATATATGGTTTGGTGGGGGTAAATTACATTGGCTGGATTAAAAGATATATCCCATATAGGACACGGACGCAGGTTGACAACATGTCAAAATTCCAAGTTGGAATTTTGAGATGCGCATCTCACATGTTGCTTTCTAGCCAAAAAACAAACCAACAAACCTATGCATGGGTGCTATCCCTGTACTCGGGAGATGTTGCTGAACACATATTGGGTTGTTGTTTGGCAGTGACATATACTGGAATCTGTGAATTCATGTCTGAAGTACAATGTATGTGGAAAAAAAACTCCCAAAAAAGTACTACCACAAACTTTTACAAAGGCTGGTGGTAGAATTAGTACCTATACAGTATTAAAATACCACCACTTAAAATACCTTAGGATGTCTATTTTCCAAAAATATATGGTTTGATGGGGTACAATTCATTGGACGGCTTCAAAAATGTTCCAAATGGAACATGGGCGCAGGCTGACTACATGTCAAAATTCCAAGTTGGAATTGCGCACCCCCTAAATGTGGCCTTTTAGCCCCAAAACAGACCAACAAACCTATGCATGTGGGGTATCCCTGTACTCAGGAGATGTTGCTGAACACATATTGAGGTGTTGGTTGGCAGTAGCAAATACCAGAATCTGAAAATTCCTGCCTGAACTACAATGTGTGTGGGGGAAAAATGACATGCCAACCCTTTGACATAGGTTGGTGGTAGAATTAGCACTTGGAAAGTGTTAAAATACCACAATTTTAAATACCCTAGGATGTCTATTTTCCAAAAATATATGGTTTGATGGGGTACAATTCATTGGACGGCTTCAAAAGTGTCCCAAATGGAACATGGGCGCAGGCTGACTACATGTCAAAATTCCAAGTTGGAAATGCACCCCCCCTAAACGTGGCCTTTTAGCCCCCAAACAACCCAACAAACCTATGCATGGGTGGTATCCCTGTACTCAGGAGATGTTGCTGAACACATATTGGGGTGTTTGGCACTGACACATAATAGGATCTGTGAATTCATGCCCGAAGTACAATGTACGTGAAAAAAAATTACTATCCATAACATTGACATAGGCTGGTGGTAGAATTAGTGCATGAAAAGTGTTAAAATACTACCATTTGAAATACCCTAGGGTGTCTAGTTTTCAAAAATATATGGCTTTGTGGGGTAGAATACACTTTTTGGCTTCAAAAATGTACCAAATTGGACATGGGCGAAGGTTTTCTGCATGTCAGAATTCCAAGTTGGAAAATCAAAAAGCGCACCTCTCAAATGTGGTCTTTTAACCCACAAATAACCTAACCAACCTATACATGTGTGGTATCCCTGTACTCAGGAGATGTTGCTGAACACATATTGAGGTGTTGTTTGACACTGACATATAACAGGATCTGTGAATTCATGCCCAAAGTACAATGTATGTGAAAAAAATTACTACCCAAAACATTGACATAGGCTGTTAGTATAATTAGTGCATGGAAAGTGTTACAATACTACCATTTGAAATACCCTAGGGTGTCTAGTTTAAAAAAATATATGGTTTTGTGGGGTAGAATACACTTTCTGGCTTCAAAAATGTCCCAAATGGGACATGGGCACAAGTTTTCTGCATGTCAGAATTCCAAGTTGGAAAACCAAAATGCCCACCCCCTAAATGTGGCCTTTTATCCCCAAAACAAACCAACAAACCTATGCATGGGTGGTATCCCTGTACTCAGGAGATGTTGCTGAACACATATTGAGGTGTTATTTGGAAATACCCCTTCACATTTTAAGGTAATGTTTACCTAAATTGCAATCTATGTGCAAAATTAAAAAAAAAGATTTTTTGCTGCAAACTTTGGCAAAGATTGGTGGTAAAATGGCTACATGAAATGTGTCAAAATACCCCAAGTTAAATGCCCTGAGTGGTCTAGTTTTCAAAAATATGTACATGTTGGGGGTCATTCATGGATTTAGTACAGAAATCAGTGTTACGTCACTATCACTAATTTTGAAAAAAAAAGGATTTTAAAATAGCTTTGGACTACTTATAGTTCTGGCCCTGTAACATGAATAAAAAAACAAAAAAACATAAAACATGGGCTATTTCTGAACTCAGGACATATATTAGAAACTATTTAGCAGTGTTTTTTTGTTGTCTCTTGTACATGAGTATACGATTTTTCAAATAAAAGTCATAAAAAAATTATTTTTACTTTTTTTGCCATATTTTATTATTTTTTTTACATCAAATTATATGCAATTATCAAAACAATGGTATCAAAAGAAAGCCCTTCTTATAACGATAAAAACGATATATAGTTTGTGCAGGTACACTAAATGAGACAGAAATAAATTACAGCAAAACACAAACACCTCAGAAATGTTAAAACAGCCCATGTCACCAAGCGTCGGACAAGCTAAAAAAGTCATGTCACTAAGGGGCTAAAGCCATCAAAAATGTTATTGATTTTTTTTAACACTATTTTTGTTACAAGTATTAGTAGATTAAGCTGCACGATTGTGCTCTATACTTAAATTACCTATTAAATATGATTAACGAGGGAGGCTTGAAATTCCACTTATGATTACACAATCTTATCCTGTGTCACTGTGGTACTTTCTTTAACATTCTTAATGTTTATATATATATTTTTTTTACATAGCAGGTGTGCTCTCATCCGCTCAGCCCCAGAACAAGTATTTGCAATTTGCATAAAATGAACAGATACTACTTTTTTTCCCCACACTGTTCACCAATATGGTATATTATGCATGTATACCCCTTTTTAAAGTACATGAATAAAAGTTGTGTTGTTTTAATTATTTTATATTTATATTCTGTTTCTTGTATGTTTATTCAATACAGGGTTCAATCGAATATCTTGTTTACTAGTTTAACCTATCTTTGTTTAACCTCTCTGACACTGATCTAAATCTTTTCAGTTAGTGGCTAAGTACTATGCGCCCCTAGGTACCATTTGACCTTTCCACGGATCCAAACTAACTGAATACGGAGATGCCATTGGCAGGAGTTACATAAAGGAAGCGCTTATTATCTTTTCTGTTTGTTCTTTTTATTTTTGTGCTGACACATCTCATTATTTCTCATATACTTTGGGGAATTATTTTTGTGTATTATAACTGTATATTCTTTGATTAACGTTCCCACCCCACACACACTGTATTAGCAGGCACAGCAACACACTCCTCATTTTCTACAAGTGATGAGATATTTCGACATTGGTAAGTCAGTTATTGCTAGCTAAATAGAAACTTATGAGTTATGCAGCCTTTTCCAGATGACAAAACACATAAGGCAAGTTTCATTGGACGTGCAATGCACAAACTTACTGGGAACCCCATGTCCGTGAGCTGTTTAGTCAGTCTGCCCACGATCCAGGCCTCATCAGACTTGCTTGAAGTTTTTATGCCCTGTTTGGATGAGAATAAATCCAAATGGTAGAAGATGGGTCGAAAAGCACATTAATAATGAACAATACCATATTTGCTTGATTAGAAGACTTTTTTTTTCTCAAAAAAACAAATCAAATTGAAAAAAAAATGACCTCTTTTAACCATAACTTATTTTCACATCAGATCCGTAGCATCCCCGCACAGCCGACTAATTGCAGTGAAAACATCACAATTGGGGGCAATGGCCTTCATAGAATCCTCGCAAGTGAGGCTGTCTAGTAAAGAAGAAAAATGGCTGCTGAAACGCCCCAATCACTGCGACACCCAGTCACAGCGATGGGTGGTTACAAAAGACAGGCCAGTGGTGTTCATCACTGGCCTGTCAATACCACCTCCAAGCTCTATGCAAATCGGGTGATGGGTATTCAAGGATGCCTCTTGATTGAAATTGATTGAAAATGGGCTTGTCAAATGCACAGACATTAGTCCCCAAATTTGTGGGGGTGGGTCACTTCCGGTTACCTTAAGAGTTATGCACCATTATTTTTGGAATTTTCTTTTCACATACTTTACTTACATAAATGTGTGTGTATGAATTAGTGGAAAAAACAGAGGTTTTTAATTTTTTTCCATAATGTTTTTTTCCCATGTCTTTTCTTTTTCCTTTCATTAAGATCCAAAGTTTTGGAGGGCCATTTTATAATCAGTAAATATGGTACAGGTTGAGCATGCCTTATCCAGAAATCCGATATCAACATATTATTTGGGTTTTTGCCACAAGTTGCAAATTCCACACACCCCTGTCTGAATGCAAGCACACACAAGTTTATTTATTGTCTAACCCCCTTGAGCTGTGATATAGCCTTTCCATGCATGCTCAGATTCCCCCATGTGCAGTAAGGGTTGCATTGGCACGTGTGTGATCTTGATGTGCCAATGCCAGGTTCCCAACCAGATTTGTGCTACACAATATTTACATTAACACTTCTATTTCATGAATTCTGAGAGACTTTAATATGTCTTATTAGTGAAAAAGATCAGTTATCCAAAATACTTCTGGTCTGAGGCATTTTCAATGAAGGATACGCAACCTGTAATCCACACACAAAGTGCTATAAACAATAGTTACAATCCACTAGTGTGATGCGCTTAAAAATGTGTGTGTAATATATATATATATATATATATATATATATATATATATATATACATATATATATATATACATACATATATACACACATATATATATACATATATATACACATACATATACACATACACACACACACATATTGCAATTATTTCATAAAATTCAAAGATACATGCAAGGAAAAACTCCCCAGAGACAATAGATGAGTGGTATTGCTGATACACAAATAAAAACACAATTGATCCCCCCTGGAATAGCACTCACATTTACCAGAACCCTATAACTCGGCTCTAGTTTAAAAGCTCTAGGGAATGAAAACCATCTCGCGTTCAAATCAACTGTGGTCTTATTGGGGTATCAGCAATACCACACATGTATTGTCTCTGGGATTTTTCCTTACATGTATCTTTGAATTTTATGAAATAATTGCGATAAGTATATTTACATTTATATTTAAGCGCATCGCTCTTTCACGTTTTTTTTTTGTTGGTGTGAGGGATCACATTCAGTGATTGCAGTTGTTTGTATGGCGCCTGTTTCTCCTTCATTTACTATCAAAATCAAAATTGACACACCAGTCATAAAAGGAAAACAAAAATGTTTCTATCTTTACGGTGCATTGATTAAAGTGGCACTAAACTCCCCCCCCCCCCCCCACTTCCTATATAATACAAATTTAACCCCTTCCTGCTTGTAGAACGTTCAATGCCATTCTACTAGCCTCTAGGCACTAAAAAGTAGGCCGGCATAGAACGTCCAGCACTAAACAGCTCATCGCGGCTCCCCACTATGAGCTATGTGAGGATCCCGCTGCAGGGACACTTTGACAAAGGAAATTTAGCTGACGCGCAAAAAGTGGGCGTCGGCTACATTTTACTGTAAAAAGCTGCAGGATGGCATAGATCATCCTGCATGTAACAGCTCATCGCAGCGGGTCTAGGACACTACAGTGTGGCGACTTCATCACTGACAGTTCAGCGCGGCAGTTAGAACGCTGAACTGCCAGCAATGAACAATAACGCAGCCACTTCATCGCGGATGCGGCTATGTAAGAGATGACATAAAAGCCCAATACTAAAATTAACCCCCGAACCCTAATACTAGCCCCCTAAACACTAATACTAACCCCCGAACCCCAATACTAAAATTAACCCCGAACCCTAAAAACTAATTCTAACCCCCTAAACCCTAATTATAACCACCCTAAACCCCAATATTAAAATTCTAATTCTAACACTATCTTCTAACTTTAACACATTAAAACTCACCTTTAGCGATGAAATGTCCCACGTTGAAATATCCTACAACGAGCTGTCGTGTGGTGAAGTGATGCAGGGAAGAGGCTGCGCGGATGTAGCAGCGATGAAGTGTCCCATCCCCCATCGCAGCTCCCCATGATGATCTGTACCGAGGATTGCACTGCAGGTACTTGCAGTGGGATCCTCAGTGTCAGATGAAGCCACTTTGAGTGGCCTCAGTTTGACATAGTAAATGTAGCGAATGCTCAAAACGAGCGTTCGCTACATCTCCGGCATCCCTGTGTGCCCGAACTTTAGGGTTCCGTGACGTCACGTATGAAGTATCACGAAATGTCGGCAGAGACTGATAGGGTCTCTAGAGACCCTGATCGGGTCCCTGCTTGTGCGTTCCTGGCCCTGATCACTTCATGATCGGCAGCCAGGTACGAACAGACGCCGGATGGTGCTCTGGTCATTAAGGACCAAAGCACCATCCAGCGTGAAGGGGTTAATATAGAAACACAGGTAAAAAATTGAATGGCTCTAGTATGAGGATAAACGGCATGTACTTTTTATGTTACATCCTGGTTTATCCTATGTCCGGCGCTCCAGCTGTCAACAACTAGGTCCCCTCTGTTGGTGGCATATTAAAACAATCCACACTGGTAGACAGACACAGGAAGCCCCGACAGACACCAATCAGATGGAGCACGGAGAGTCCCCACTCTGATTGGCTGAGCAAATGCAGACTGTCAGCATGTACCATCTTCAGACAAGCTCTCTGTTAAGTTCAGAGTAAACCCACGTGTATCCATAAAGATACAGGTCGGGTTTACTTGAGAAGGGAATGAGTATTTTTTAACCCTTGCAATCTGTTATTTTTCTGATTAATACAGTTTTCATCAACATCAATGTTTACTAACATGCAGTTTTTCCAGCCTTTACCTTAGAAAGTATTTTCTTGGGGCCATTCCCCCAAGAGTTACAGGAGGGATTACCGTCTTGGGATGCAGCATTATTCCACAAATCACCCTCATCATCCTCCCATTGGCTGGCAAGACTAACTTCATCTCCACTATTACCCCAGCCTTCTTGCATAGATTTAGCAGCTGTTAAGAAAAAGGTTACATTTGGAAATTACATTCATAGACCACAAAAATTATGTATTTATAAGAGAATATGTACAACAAGCTGTATATCATCTAAAGCTAATACAAAAGTATGATATTTGTCACTTAAATGCCACTAAACTTTAACAAATGACTTTTGTTTTGTTATTCTCATACATTACATTAAGTCTAGTATGGGAATAAATGGCATGCAATTTAAATGAAAGACCGCAAGATGACCATTCAATATCTAAGTGGAATACAAAAATGATGTTGGTTTTTACCAACATCAAAAGTTGCCCTCTAGGGCTCCATTTTGTGTAGCAGACTCTCTATTATAGGTACTGAAACCTGCTCATTTACATATTACTTGATGTTGAGTCGAACTCTAATTAAAATCTAACCTTTAATTGACATCATAAAATAGAAAAAAAGGAAGAAAGCTGATAGGTAGCACAGTTAATCTCACCGTGCTGTGTTTACAAAATATTAGTGTGCACACGTTTATTAGTTTGAAATTTAAAATTGATACAGAATCCCTAGCCTCTATACGAGCTTGCAGACTTAATAAATGTTGAAGACTTAATAACGCCACTTAATTTTTATTCATCATAGGTACTTTGTATCCATAGATTTCTTTGCGGCTTGTAAAGCTGCTAGTTTAGGGATTGACTCTTTGAGGCTGCATATTATCAAAGAAAATAAATACATAATAAATAAATCACGTTTACTTCTATTCTATTTTTAATACAATTGCCTCCACACGCACTCCTTCACAGTCTCTCCCTAAAATTAGGAGTGTGCCTTTAATCACATTCCTTCCTTTAGTAGCAGTCCATACCGTTAGGCTACTCTGCTATATCAATTACACTTGGGATACTCAGCCTCAGATATTCTTGCCTGTAAACCCCGTTATGGTTAGTTAGCTTGAGATTAGTGCAGTGATTAGGAATGTCTATGCCCACAGGCTTAGTGGTAGATACCCTGCCATCTTTGACTATACCGTCTAGAACGGTTCAAATATCGTTTTTAATGCACTTAATATACTATCCCACAGTTAAGGTCTCAGAATCAAGGCTAGGGTCCCAAGAGAACCAGGTGCCCGACGCACGTTTTGCCACAGCTCATGCTGTGGAGTGTGCAGCTTTCTCAGGGGCTCAAACAAGTTTAACTACAGGCAGTCGATCTGTTGAAGGCTCTAACCAGATTTTATTACTCTGGATTAAGAGAGTCCTGGGAACGATTATTTTTATAAACATCTCTTTTTTGCATGTAGTGTAGTGTGTAAAGCTCTATTAAAACTTTACGGTTTAATAGCTTCTATAATTAGCAGTTGTCAATCGTCAATAAAAACCAACAATAATAACCTCAGATGCTTCTTGCAAACTATAAATATATTACAACCATGTAACTTTCCCTATTGCTAAATAGGTGAGCAGACTCAAGGAAGATCCACTTGTGCTCACTCCATCCTTGTATATTGCAATTTTTGTAGACTTTATGGATGTCAAATAAAAGTCATTATCATTGAGGTGAAAATATATCACACCTCAATATCATCTACTCAAAGACTACCAAAAAGTTTAGGACTAGTAAAACAAAATCTACAATTTTATTTCAAGACACGGAGGCTGATTTTGTGCAGATCTCTTTCTTTACTTAACATACAGCAGCAAAGAGAAACCGATGAGAAAAAAGGATGCTAACATGTGACCTCCCAAACTCCACCCCTCATGAGCAGCCATCCATATAATCCAGAATCATACCCTTCAACTTCCTCTTTCTTTGTTGCTCTGGATGCAAGCTAAGTATTTTTCAGACCTCCTTTTTAACACTTGAAAATTGCTGTATATCATGTCTATTTCCTATTAGGACAACCAGCCTGCTGGCTGTCTGATGTATGCAGTTAATCATTTGTGCTTTTAATGTTTGTCAGCACCTGCATTTAGGATTGTTTTATGCATGATATGTTAATTGCCTGCCTGTTTCCTCTGGCTCTCTAGCCCTCTCACTACCCCCTTGTGTGTTCCAAGCCTCATTTCCATCCGGCGGCCATCTTGGATTTTCAGCCTTGCCAGCTTTCACATTCACACGACTCATACATGTCGCAGAATTCTTGTTTTGCGGTACCATTTCTACCTACTGGCTACTGGTACCCCTTAACCCTGGCTCACCGTGTAAGCACTTTATCTAAGTTTTTCTTCCTTCCGAGTGCCTGCCTCCAGAACCTCTGTGATTGATGGTCATAAAACCATCCCAGATAGTGTTGAATTACCATGCAAAAGAGCCTTACTGCGTCAAGCAGAACGGCCTCGTAAATGGAAAAGTGCCAAAGCACAATCTGATACAGACTCCAAATCAGCATTCGAATCTTAAGAGGATTTGATGGAGTCTGCCGACAGCTCCCCCACTGCCGAGTGTATGGCCAAGTCCCCTAACCCTAGCCCTGCCCTATCTCAGACTCCCAAAGGCGACTCTAAACCCAGGTCACATTCAGACACTACTCTGGATCCGTTGGGAGATCCGCTAATTGACCCGGATGAACCTTGGTCCCAGGTGAGCAGAGTGGGTTCCTGTTGACCATGTGACTTTATATTTACAGTTGAGGGTAAGGCACCACCTCTCCAAGGCTAAAGGGAATAAACTCCAAGCTGAATGCCCTCGCCCATTGGTGCAGGGTCTGTGAGACACTTTTAGGTGGATCCTAAAATGGTCCAGTTCCTGACCAAACTGGGGTGGAACCACCGCAAGGGCCTTGAATCGGCTTTGAGAGCTTGCCAAGACAAGCACCTGGATATTTTTGGCCCTCTGAACAAATTATTTGAGATGGCCAAAGTGTCCCTTTGTGAAAGTTGCCCAGTGGACCCATATCTCATGCGTGATTGGGTCCAGCGAGCCATTTGCCATGCTGGCAACATTAACACATTGATTTTAAATAATATTGCCATAGAGAGACGTACGGCCATATTATTTAAAATCAAGCCTAAACTCGCTAATCTGGCTCTTACGGAGATGGGTAAGGACGCGGATGGGCTGCTCTTTGGAGCCTCGTTTATCAAAGACCATGGCAGATATGTAGGTGCCTTCACTGCCCTTGACAAAATGCAACACTCTATGAGCAGGGTTTTTACCAAAAAGGTCTCCACCAGGGCCCCCCCCTTGCCTCCCAGATGGGCGCTTACCAGGACGCAAGGACTCCGCCCCCTTCTTCCCGCAGAGGGGTCGTCCCTGGCATTCCAGAGGCTACAGAGGATCCTCCTCATCTAGATGACCATTCGGTGAGTCACCATCGATTTTACCCTTTTTCCCCAGTTAGCTGTGAGGGGAAGACCCATTTTTCTCAAATTTGGTCCGCTGTCACCTCAGATACCTAGGTCCTCCAGACAGTCCGAGGGTAACGCATAGAATTTATAATGACCCCTGCGCAGTTGTGTTCTCCCCATCCTATTGTATTCTCCAGGTCCAACATACGCATGGTCAACGCAGAACTGGAGGAATTATGCCTCAAAAGGACGATAGAACCCGCATGTCCAACTCCAAAACGTGAGCAACATATTTTTGGTTCAGAAAATGGCGGACAGATGCGGCCTGTGATCAACCTCTGTTCCTTGCCCTTGTGTGCTACAGGCACTTCAAAATGGAAGAGATTCACTTTTACTCCTAACTGGAAATTGGATGGCAAAGCTGTACCTCAAAGACACATACTTCACGGTTCCCATCGCCACAGACTCAAGGGTCTTCCTGCAATTCCACGGACAGGAAGAGAGGTGGCAGTTTACTTGCCTACCCTTCGGCCTCTCATCGGAGCCTTGGTGCTTCACCAAGCTGTTACGACTTGCTATGGCCCTGCTGCTGGCTCGCAGTGTCCGACTGATAGTGTACCCGGACGACATCCTCATACTGTCCCAGGACCCGGACACCCTTCAGCTCCATCTACAGTAGGCCGTGGACCTCCTCTCTCAGCTTGGTTTCCTCATGAATTGGGAGAAGTCACAAATGATCCCTGCAAGAAAGATGGCGTTTCTGGGATTCTGGATCCACTCAAATCGACAAAACCTCGAATCTACCTGCCTCCAATGTTCGCACCATCAGGAGGGAGATTCTTGTCTCACCCTAAGACAGTTGGCTTGTGTGATTGGCCTCTTGGCCATGTCAGTCCAGGCAATATTCGCCGGACCCCTGCACTACATGCTCTTCAGAGCCTCAAGATTTTCCACTTGCACAGGGGCCTATGACACAGTCTGGAATGGTAGCGCCATTTTCAGGCTGCAGCACGGAGGTGTCCATAGAATCAGATGAGAGTCTTCACGGCTGGGGAGCCTGTTGCAGCACGGTCTCCACAGGTGGTCACTGGTCCCCCGAAGAATCCTGTTTGCACATCAACTGCTTGGAACTGCTGGTGGGTTCCTTCGCCCTCTGGAGCTTTTCAGGTGTTAATGCCAATGTTTGTGTCCAACTTCACATGGACAATGCATCATCTGTCCGATACATCACCTGGGTGGGACCCATTCAGCGGTCTTATCTACGTTGGCACAAGATTTTTAGGATTTATGTTTAGCCAGATGCGATCGGAATACATTACCAGCCTAACCATTACCAGTTTCCTATCAGCCATTGGGGTCCTACTCCAAATGTGGGGTCCAGTATCCACTGGCCCTTCTCTACTGCAGAGCCCATAGGACATGCAGTTGGCGACCGGACCCGGAGTCGATTGCTGTGGATGCCTTCCTCCAGGACTGTAGCGGATATTACAATTATGCTTTCCCTCCGTTCTCCATACTGCCCAGAATGGTTCTCCAGGTTCGTCATCAGCAAGTGACTATAGTTCTCATGGCACCATTTTGGCCAGCTCAGCCCTGGTTCCCTCAGGTCTTGGCCATAGATTTTCCCAAACTGCTCTTACCCGACCAGAGGCTCCTTCTGGACCCTGGCGGTCATCTTCCCCTCTTGGCGTGGCTGATTTCCGGGGGCCTTGGGATACCCTGGGACTTTCGGACTCAGCTAGACGTCTTCTGGTGGATTCATGGGCGCCCGGCACTAGGGCCACTTACCGCTCAGTCTGACGCGCCTGTGCTGGCTGGTGCGTGGCTCAGGACATGGATCCCATTTCAGCCAGTGACTGAGATACTTAATTTTCTCTTATCTATGTTCGATTCAGGTCAGGTGTATCCCACGCTCAACGTGTACAGGTCTACCACTTCCTATGCCCACGTGGGCTTCGATGGCTTACCAGCAGGCAAACATCCTCCCCGCCTCTCTCTGCCTCCCCGTGCCAAGTATAGCTGCACTTGTGATGTGTCTTGCGTCCTCCCGTTGTTTGAGTCCTGGCCTCCGAATGTGGATCTCTTGCTTCAACAGTTGTCAGCTAAACTGGTTACTCTGCTTAGCCTTGTGTCTTGCAAACAGGTTTCCAGCATCAGAGCTCTGGACTGCTTGAGCTTTCACCCCGGGGGTGGGGGGGGGGCTGTTAAATATTTCTCAACAAACTAAGTCCCCGTCAGTCGGTGGTTTACCCAGCATTTCCTTATTGACCACACTTATGCCCGGTTTCCTGCCTTCGGGAGTATGAACACAGAACCACCTCCTGCTGGTCTTTTTTATTTATTCCTACTGGTCGGTTGCTGACCTGTTACTGTTGGACTGTTGATTCACCAAAGAAAAAGGAAGTTGAAGGGTGTGATCCTTGATTATAGGGATGGCTGCTCATGAAGGGGTGGAGTTTGGGAGGCCACATGTTAGCATCCTCTGATGGGTTTCTCTTTGCTGCTGTATGTTAAGAAAGAGATATGCACAATACTCACCTCCGTATCTCTCATAAAATCATGATTTTTTGTCATGAAATAGCAAAAATCGTGTAATTAATACTTTTAGCCCGAGTTGATTAGATGACTGATTTAGCTGAAAATGTGTTAATACAACAATGTAGCTTTACTTTTACTATATGCCATATGGTTAGCATAATCTGCTAGATTAGAATGCAGATATTTCCTATGTAAATTATGGTGCTTTTGTCATTTTAAATTTTGGGGTAAGATACTGGTAAACCACACTAGGTTCACACCTGGCTTGCACAGCACAGGGGCAGCAGCTGGAGCACTCGTCCTTCCATATGTTCCTGGGGACTCTGCAGAACCATCCCCCCACCCTGAACTGCTGTTTGTAGGTTTCCCCCAAGCTGAAGTTCCATTATCGACTGCAGTGGATGGGGACAAGGTCTCTCCCCAGGAGGCTTCAGTCTTTGAGTGAACAGGAGGCATGTCTCCCCAGCCTGCAAAACATACAATTAATTACTGGACTAGTGAATAAATTTATCAGACAAGAAAGATTTGGAATCTAATGTTCAAGGACTAACTGGTTTATTATTATTTTTTTTTTGACAAATTGTGTGTATTCATAAACCGTCTAACGTTCATAAAACAAATTCACACAGCAGAATTTTGCTTTTTTTTTTTAATTTTTATTGGATATATGCAATAAAATAAAGCCCAAGAATTGTTGGCTTTTTACTTGAAAATGGTGTTCTGTATAAATGTCAATTATGGTCAAAATTCTAAAACGTGATCCAGTCACCATTAAACCAATGCAATCTTCCTGCTGATCAGACCACTTTTAGAACTTTGCTACAGAATTTAGAGTTATACAAAACCCCCAATGAACCATATTTTCAGAAATGTGCAAAGCTTCAATTGGACTGTTAAGATTCCAAAGAACTTGGGAAATGATGCATGACAACTTCTTCATCTCACATGCATGGGTGCTGTAAAACATGCTTGTAATACAAATCTCATTTTAGACAGCTTTGTGATAACACTTAAAGGGACACTCCCACCAAAAAATGAAAAGGTTTTATCTATCTTTTATTTTGCATTGTTGATTTTAGACATGTGTTTTGTTTTTATTATGTAAGCTTACTTAATAAAATATTTTACTAAACAAGTGTGACTGGGCGATGCCATTTTAAGAAATATAGTGTTTTTGGGTGCCAACCCCAGTATCTTTACAGTAAAATCTTACTTTGGGGCTGGGGACACACAATGCAGTCTTTAAGTCGTAATTCTTATTCCGACCTATAGACATTGGAGTGGGAGGGTCAGCTCTTCACTTAAATCACCAGGTGGCAGGGCTCCAACTTCAAATCTGTTATGAGCCATTTTGGTGATAGAGCAGGGCAGTGCTGCCAGGTTTGTATTTCCCAAGTTGCTCCCCTCTCCTCTGCTCTCACCCTGCATCTGCCCCCTCTCCTCTGCCCTGCATTACCCCAGACACCCTCTCTTTTGGCTATATAGTCTGTGTCCCTGCCAAAAAAGAGGTTGTCTGGGGGTCAGGACTTTACTGCCTTCGTTAGTTCATGCAGGCAGACACCAGACAACCTCCCTGTGTTAGCTGACTGTGCCCGTCAGCCAGCGTTAGCTGACTGTGCCCGTCAGCCAGCGTTGGCTGACTGTGCCCGTCAGCCAGCGTTGGCTGACTGTGCCCGTCAGCCAGCGTTGGCTGACTGTGCCCGTCAGCCAGCGTTGGCTGACTGTGCCCGTCAGCCAGCGTTGGCTGACTGTGCCCGTCAGCCAGCGTTGGCTGACTGTGCCCGTCAGCCAGCGTTGGCTGACTGTGCCCGTCAGAGACTAAGTGTATCTGTGAGTATGTTCAGATTGTGTGTGTGAGTGAAAAAAAATCTTGGTATCTATTCTACACATATTTTTTTACTTTAAATTCACAGATAATCTAGTTACAGCTTATGTAAGTGGTAGTGTCCGTTTAAGCCGCCTAACAACAAGGCGGTGGTGTTTTAATAAGCATCTACTTTTTCCTAATCCTTTTAGTGCTTTCAGAAGGGAACAAGCTGTATGTGTCATAATGGAGGTGACATTGACAGTTTGGCATGCCGTTTTATCATAACTTGAAAAATATAATGCAATTTCTGAGACGCTCCAAGGAACCTGTGCATTATAATAAGAGATACAAATCTTCAAATTTACTACTAGCTAATTTAAGGAGTTGTAAGAAATTTTGGATCAGATGGTAAAAAAAAAAAATTTGCTTACTATATAATGCAACCAAGATTCTTAAGTTTATTTTCATAAATAAAGTTGTCAATTCTACCATCACAATAACCACATATGAGGGAGGGCAAAGGGATATTGACCCCCAGACTACTCTCTAATCTGACTTAATGGTTTGGGCTGCACTACTTTTCATTTCTAAATGTCCTAATGCTAGGCGGAAATCAGCTTAGATAAGGCTCTCACTGGGATCAATATGTTGGGACAGACGGCTCCACTGTCAGGTATGCCCCATAGTCTGTCCTTCCATGCAGAGCCCATAGGACATGCAGTTGTGTGAAAGTACCTCCCTGTCTCTACTGACAAAGCCCTTCTCCTCTCTGCCTTTTGGAATCTGCAGTAGAGAAGGGCCAGTGGATACTGGATACAAATGCATTCAGACCAAACCACTTCTCTTTCCGTGTCTTGACCGTCTTTCTATCTGTGGCTTATCATGCCGGGCTGATGTGCCACTATTATTTTTTTCCCCCCCAGGCCAAAAGTTGGCTGCCGTCCCCTTGTCACAAGTCAGGTCCCTTTTTTATGTCCCATTTAATAATGTTTTTGTATATTTGTAATTAGAATTAAATGCTCTTCAGCAAATTTGAAAGTGTATATAGAGCAGTGCAATATACAAATATTAGTAAAATATTCTCGGCAATTAGTACATCATGCATGAACATTAGAGAATATATCTTAGTGTATGATTCCTGTTAAATGAAATTACTGTTAATAACAAATTCCATGCACAGAATTTGACTTATTAATTTACCTGGACCTAGCAGTGGGGACCGGTTCTGCTGGACATTTGGCTGATGAGGTGTCTGAGGTTCAACCAGACTGATATTTGGGGTGGTGGTAGGAGTGGTGTTGGAGTTCGTATTAGTTGAGGGAATAGTCTGAACTACAGGATTATTTTTGTCCCACAAGTTAACAGTTTTACTGTTATAATTACTTGGGTCTCCCCAAGCCGAGGTGCCATCATCAATTTCCATTTTACGGCGAATGGATGGTGGTGAAGGCTCTTCCCAGCCATTAGGGTCAGTGCTGCTTTCTTTCTGTTTGGCTGGCAGTTGTGCTGGCACTGGTCCTCCTACCCACCCAGATCCAGTCTGCTTTACAGATGTAGATCCTCCCCAACCAGTCGCATTACTATCTTGGGCTTTATTAGACCAATTCTGCTGAGGAGCTTTCAAAGACTCACCCCAGCCAGTACCCGGATTGACCTTGGTGCTTGTGCCATTTCCCCAACCACTGGTCCCAGGCCGTGCATTCTCATTCCACCCAGGTCCAGACTTGCTGTCAGTGTCCCATCCTGTTCCATTTTTCTTCACATCGTTCACATGTGTTGGAACAAGTGAGGCATCAGTCCAGTCTCCACCTGCATTATTCCAGCTGGAATTTGATTTCTGCCCATCTGTCCAGCTTTGGGGTTTGGCCTTGTGAGGTTCACTCCAGGTAGGTGATCTGTCCTCCTGATTAGTGGACCCACTCCAAGCGTGGCCACTCTTGGCAGCAGCATTGACAACAGTAGAGCTTGCAGGATCTCCCCACCCACCTGGACCATTTGGCATTTTGTTATCTACCCAACTTGCATTTATAGGAGCAGATATGGGTTGGGAGCTGACCCACCCCGATACTGAAGAGGTATTTGTACTGTTCACGATGGATCCTTCACTCTTACCCCCTGAGTTTGAAGGCTGAGGATTTGAAGAACCCCAAGCCTCTGTCCCAATATTTTTTTTATCAGGTCTCTGGAATTCTTCCAATTCCCATGCAATGTTTTGTTTTACTGGGACCTGTCCCCATCCTGTATTGGAGAGGACCCTTGGATCAAGGTCTTGCCTTGGCAATTGGATTTGCCCTTGTTCTGCATTCACTTTATCACCATCAACTCTTCCTTCATTTTGTTTTATTTGACCATCACTATTTACCTCACTAGCAGTGGTACAAGATGCTAAAGCTTTGGCCCTAGAGTTTAAAAGATCACCCTGCTGTGTAACAGGATTAGGCATGGTAACACTAGGACTGTCCCAACCTGATCCTTTTACATTGACTTCATTAAAGGAATGCTGGTTTGGGACCCTACACCACTCACCATTTACATTGTTGTTAGAGCCACGGCCAGGGTGACCCCAAGGTCCCGAATGTGTACTTCCAACACTCTCTCTACCTCTACCCCATGCCAAAACCCCTGGACTGGCAGGTGGTCCAGAATCCCATGCATTGCCCTCTTTCTGCACAACACAACTTGATCCATTTTGTTTAGCACTTGAATTTGAAGTTACAGTATCTCCCATTCCCTGACTAAACCCAACACTGCAGTTTCCTGAAGCAGACATACCTGGTGTTAACCCCCACACTGAATTGCCAGTACTATCACCAACCCCTTGAGAAACTGACCCATTGCCATTAGCACCAGGAAGGCTTTGCAGGTGGGTTGGGATTATGCTCCCCATACCAACAGCCATCCCCCAGTTAGGCAGTCCATTAGCCTGCATTGCATTGATAGGGTTTGGTGAAGAATTCATGTTGCTAGTGTTATTTGGTCCATCAGTGTTAAGGTTCTGAGGTTGTATGCTGAAAGACACATTCTGAGAAGTGGACGTTTGTGATTCTGTGCTCTCTTGTGACTGCAAATTTCTCCAGGCACCCAAAGCACCTGCTGTGTTTCCATTCTGGTTGCTGATATTCTGACCCATGGCACTGGCTGGACTGCAAATACTGGATGGATTACATCCACTCATAGTTCCATCGTGTCCAAGTACAGGCCAGGCAGCTGGATTGGCATTAGGATTAAGATTTATGCCAGGATTTGAGTTGGAAGCACCCCAGCAGTTCTGACTCCTACCGTCCCCAATCAAGCCTTCCATCTTTCCATCCCCACTACTGGAGGAGCAATGAACAATGCCAGGGTTATTGACTGGAGCTACACCCCAAACTCTGGCTAAGTTTCCATTTCCATTAGTGCCGCCAGCTCCAAGGGCACTAGGGTTCGAAGTGCTTTGGATAAGTGCTCCATTGGTGCCATTATTGCCATTTGTTTTCTTTGCATGTCCAGTGAAGTTGCCTTGGGCACTTGTAGCCATGCTACTGTTTTCTGAGCCACAATTTGAGGCAGAGTCAGTGCTTATAGTACATTCTGTAGCAGATTCAGTCTCAGTTCCAGTAATGGAAGGCCACGCTTCCTTGTCAGACCTGTCTATAATCACTTTATCCCAGCTGCAGTTGGTTTCACTTCGGAGTGTAGCCTGCGGTCCCCAATGGGAATTTTCATAATGGTCTCCCAAACAACTGTGACAGAGCTCTAGAAAAAGTAAAAAAGATAAATGTAACTAAATGATAGAAACCCATACAAAAATTACATTATAATAAAAAACTTATACCAAGTCATCCTAATGAGCTGAAATGAGTAGTTTCTCTTAAAGAGTGAGGCAAATCAGGTTTTTATTTTTAAATCCACACTCACACTTCACTTAACTACCCCAGGCCTGCCATCAGGGGGTGACGAGCGATACTGGCGTCCTGTGGCCAGCGGGCCCAGGTCACGCAAGAAGAAGAGAAAAAAAGTCTTCCCTCCTGCACGTAGGAGGAGGGAAACTCTGGTCACTTTTTTTTTTTTTTTTTTTAACTTTATTGAAGACTGCATGGAGGAGACAACCGGAGATACAAGGAGGTAAGTGCTGGGGAAGGCATAAAACTAGCATAACGCTGGTCTATTGAGTGGCAAAATCCTGGCCTATTGAATGGCTAAATTCTGGCCTATTGAGTGGCTAAATTATGGCCTATTGAGTGGCTAAATCCTGGCACATTGAAAGGCTAAATCCTGGCCTATTGAGTGGCTAAATCCTGGCCTATTGAGTGGCAAAATACTGGCATACTGACCAACTGCTCGCAAAAAAAATGCGGTCCAGAACATTTGTTCAGTAAGGGGCCCTGACCTACCTGCATGGTTATACAAAACTGATTCAGTGAATGAAGCAGGTAGAAAGGGAGGAAACTTTAATGGGTAAAAATACAAGCTAAATGCACTCTCTGTGGTTGGATTAACACTGAACTCTGATTTCACATCTTTTCTGATTGCAGAGGTCAAAAACAATCATGGCATTTTGATTCATGCATCTATTCAAATAACATTCATTCTTGGATTTTTTGTGTGTGTTTGTTTTAACAATTTAACAATTCTCTAATAGGTTAGAATGTAAGCTTTATTTCGATTACTAGTAAAGATTGACCGTACAATTGGCAATAGTATTACACGTATTCTATAAGCCGAAAGTCTATAAACCGAACGACCTTCGGTTTATAGACTTTTGGCTTATAGAATACATGTAATACTATTGGCTTTCTTCAAACCGAAACATATATAAGTAGACTTGAGAAAAATAGGATAGTGATATGATACTGCCAAACATTTGGCGACCTGATCATGAGAACGGATGTCCACATCATGTGTAGTGCAAAATGTATTCCTTAGCACTCAACATTCTATGTAAAGAAAAAAAAAGAAAAAAATAAATTATGTCCCTACACCACATTTCCTAACTTTTAGGGACGTATGATGCCTCATAGGGCTGTCTGGAGGAATAGGCCTGACCGTATATTTAAAAGTGCCCTCTCATTTCAGGCTGTTTTCTTATTTTTTTTATTCATTCTTGCTAGCTTTCCCTTCCTATAATTTCTCTTGCACCAATGAGTTGAAGTAAAAACTGTGCACTAAAGTGCCTACTATCCACTAATGTCAGTCTTCGATAATATTTACTATGTCCTGCATAATCAATCGTGATAATGTAGACTAGGGATCGACCGATATTGATTTTTTAGAGCCGATACCGATAACCTGTGAACTTTCAGGCCGATAGCCGATAACTTATACCGATATTTCGTGCATTTTAATTTTTTGGGAAAAAAAACAATTTCTACACAAATCTGCTGTTAAATGAACATGTTTATTGTTAACGTTTAGCTTTTTTTTGTAAATCTTTTTCATTGCTAAATAAAAATAAATAATGCAGCAAAACAATGGTGATATGGTCAAATACAACAAATTGGACCACTTTTTATTTTTTTTTAAATAAATATCAGTCAAAAGGTAACAAGAACAACAATGTTCAATTGCACATAGTCCATACTTAGATTAAATCTAGTAAAATGAGCAGCAATGACATAGGCAATTATATCAAAGGGACACTACAGTAAATATAAGCAAGGCATCAAAACAGCTTAATTAACCCCTTAGTGACAAGACATTTTCACCTTGACTTTCCCTTGGTGACAATGGCTGTTTTGACATTTCTAGGGTTTGTGTTTAGCTGTAATTTTTTGCTTTCTCACATACAGTACCCACACAAATTATATGTTGTTTTTATCGTCATAAGAAGGGCTTTCATTAAATACCATTATGTTCATCATATCTTATAATTTACTACAAAAAAAATCATAAAATATGATGAAAAATTTAAAAAAAAACACTTTTTCTAACTTTGACCTAAAATATAATTTACACAAATAAAATCATTAAAAAAGACCCCGGCTAAATAGTTTCTAAATGTTGTCCCGAGTTCAAAAATATGCATGTTTCCATATTTTTCGGTATTTTTTTGCGAGTTATGGGGCAAAAACCAAAAATAGTGTTTTTTGGTTTTTTCCTATATTGATCTTTTGACCCCAACCCGAACCCAAAATGTAACCCTAACACTAAATTTAACCCCAACTCTAATCCTTATTATATCCCTTAATATTTTTTAATTTTAATTTAATTTTAACCCTATCCCTTATGCTAAAAAATATTTAATTTTAACCCTATAGGCTAATATAGCTAAATAACCTATTTTTATTTAATTAAATATGTATTTTAATTATTTTCCATTGCAATGCTACTAAACTACCACTAGGGGTAGTCAAGTAGCATATTCAGAGCGACGGAAGTGAAGTTACTTTCACTTCCGAAGCTCAGACCGGCAGAGGACTTAGCCATATTGACGGAGCAGCATGCTCCGTCAATATGGCTCCCCACGATCGCTCCGTGGGGCGATCATGGGGGTCCGAAAATAGAAATATCGGTGCTGGCTATGCCGACGGTGCTGACCGTGGTGCTGACCAGCACTGTTAAAGCGGTTTTCGCGATCGTTGATCGCGAAAACTGCTTCATTCAAATATTATCGGCATTATCGGTAAAGTTAGATGCCGATACCGATAGTTTAGGAAACTGTGAATATCGGCCGATAATATCGGTTAATCCGATAATCGGTCGATCCCTAATGTAGACACATGGAGAGTGCCACCTCAGAGGTTTCAGAGTGCCATTTGTGGCACCTGTCTCATAGGTTCACCATTAATGGATAGCTCATCTATGAATATGGACACATTACGGACATTTTTAGAATTGTTATTGTAGTATGAAAGTTTAACATATACAGGTAAAACCCATTGGAATAGGATTCATTAGAACACTATTCCCCTTACACCGCAATGATTCAGTGTCTACCACAGAGTCATCAGGGCACTAGTTGTTACTTTTTTTTATGCAATTATGCAGAAGTTTTGCAAGATCTCAGGACTTGTGTCTTGATCCAGCTAGTATCGCAATGCGAGTCCATAGATCCAGTGCCTCACGTTATCTAGATTATTTCTTCATTCCTCTCCTGATACAAAATAAGACTTTAAAAAACAAACCAACCAATAACAGCCTAATCTGAAAGTTTTTAGGTTTCACAAATCAATACATTTATACAGCAGAAACCAATAGAAGGTATAGTTTAATAGTGGTGGGGATAGCATCACATAAAACCCAAAAAAAGAATGATAACTTTAGAATTTAGGAGTAAGACATGCCTATTTGAGAACCGATTTACTTAAAAAAAACAGAAAACTTTGCTAATTTTCTACTAGCAAGAAGTACTACAAGAAGTACTAAAGGACATTCTTGCCTCTGA
The DNA here is from genome assembly GCA_036172795.1 of Pelodytes ibericus. Lineage (NCBI taxonomy): Eukaryota > Metazoa > Chordata > Amphibia > Anura > Pelodytidae > Pelodytes > Pelodytes ibericus. The sequence goes on from CM069862.1 coordinate 162,307,181, forward strand.
TCAGATTCTCATCCAGTAGCAGTGGCACATAATAAAGGGTTACCACTACAGTAACACCCCATTGAGAACTCTGCCGTAACCTAGAACGATGACAAATACACATTATGGAATAAATAACTTTGTAGAATCCCGTTTATAAGGAAATATGTCATAAGGTGTTATCTTTTAATTTTTCTACACACTAGCGTCAGAAGTATTTGGACTGGTAATTTAAAGACATATTGTACATTATGCAGTCACTTTACCAAAAATGGCAGCCAAAGCTACATATTATTAAGTGCATGCCAAAACAGAATAAACCGCTGCTTGTTCGCTTCCTCTCTTTTACTAAAATCCCTTACACACTCAAAAGAAATTAAAATATAAAATTTCCACAGCAGACTAAAAACTAAACACCATATACTAAAATAATGAAGCTGGATTCCAAAGGAGAAATGAGATTGCAAGTTAAGATTATGAATTTTTTAATTTTTTTTGACCACAAAGAAAGAAATACCTAGATTAAATTGTTTAGTTTTCGGAGTGTAGCGTATCTGTTTTAAAAAAAAAAGCAGCTCCGTCTGAAAAGGACGCCATTTTCTACAATCTGAAATGGAGCCAACACCAAAAAAAAAAAAAAAGCTCTTGGATACTGCAGATTCTTTGACGTAAAAGAAAAGCCAATTAGCCAACAATACATATGACAGGAAGGAATTGTGGAAAAGGCTAGCAGAGCGTGAAATACCTGAGCAGAGGTGACGCCCAACCATCTTAGAAAACACCACCTTTCTCTGCACTTGGGCTTACAGCTTCAATATGTCGGCTGTGCACAGCGCAAACCAGAGGACAGACAACCTGCCAGCTGATTTAGGCCTGTGCTGCACTGGCTGTGGAAATGCCCTTACAGCACAGGGAGGATCCCAAACACTCCCCCTTAGTCTACCATACACAGTCCCTCCTCCCTTCAGCATGGGCTAAGGAATCAACGGCCTCAGACTAAGATTTGATTACGTAATTGCATTTGACACGAAACCGATCTACCTTCCTTTTAGATTTTACCACAAAACAAACATTCTCACTTCAGACAACCAGTAATATTAAAGACAGAGTTGCTGTTTAACAAAACAATAGTGGCATGTCAGAAATTGCCTCCATACTAATGTGCTTCTCAAGTTCTTCTCCCTGCCAGAGCCCGTCCCCCTCCCCATCTCACTTCCTTTCATAAACAGTTCCAGAGTCAGACATACCAGCTTTAGCTTTAACATTCGGAACAAGGCCCATATGCATACATAACTTGGCAGCCCACCAGCCACTTAATTACTTCCCAGCCTCTATCGGAGAGTCTGGGTCAGCAAACAAGCACATTAACCCCTTAAGGACCAGGGATTTTCTGGGCTAATGACCAGAGCGATTTTTCCATTTTTGATATTTCGTTGTTTAAAACAGAATTTTCCTCTTCTTTCCTCCTGTTATTTAACGCACCCCTACAAGTTATATGTTGTTTTCTTAAAAGGACAGCTAGAGCTTTCTTTTGACACATTATACATAAACATAATCTAGAATTTAGTATAAAAAAAAAACAAAAAAAAACATAAAAAGGGGAAACATTTTTGGGAAAAAAAATATTTTTCCCCATTATTTTCCCAATAATGATCTACACAACTAGTGCAACACTAACCCGGTTAACCCAACTGTCATGCACCCCAGCATGACTAACTCGGGCTAGGAGTTACCTCGGACCGTGGGTCGCTAAGCCAGGCACCCAAAGCGTCTTGACAAAGGTTAAGCCCAGCTGCTTGGGTAGCTCTCAGCTCACCCGAGGGGAGAACCAGGGGACGGGGATAAGTGTTGGCGCTCTTCCCATTGGTCCCCGAGTTAAAGAGCGTATGCTGTCACACAAAGCCTATAACTCCACCCCTCATGTCTGATTGGTCGCTCTCATGCCAGTGAAGCAGTGATTGGTGCATGTTTTTCTTGGCATCAAATTCAAGTGGCTAGATAACTGCTTTACCGGTAATGTGTTTACATTTTCTGTTGTTTAATCAAGTATTATCTGATCGCGGTTGTGTATAAATGTGCTTTAAAAATCCCAAATAGATTTTCTTTGTCTGCTGTTCAACTGATCTGCAGAGGTTCCAGAGATGTTCATATGTTTCAGCTGTTACAAGCAGAGTATCTGAAAATTCCTCAGACAGCAACACATTAAAAATTACACTATAGGGTAATCCAATTTACTGTAATTGCCTGGAAGCTTGACTCACAATGATGGAAGTGTGCCCACCTGCTAAGATTTGGGAAGAGGACAGTGCCTTTATATAAAAATATATATATATTCTGGGATAATAAATGGGACAATTTTCATAGAAACCAGAGAAAATTTCCTTAAGATTTACACACTATAAGTAAGTGATCCCTGGTACATTAGATAGTTATTGTTAAAGATTGAGTTCATGTTTGTCTACCTCGTAATAATCTAAAAATATTAGAGACATGCATAAGCTTCACGTGGTATTCTAGAATGTGGCTAGCGAAATGCTCATCTGTCCTCTTATGTCTGTGCCGAATTTTTTTTTTTTTAAAATGTAACATTTAAAGTGCCAAATTAAACTACAGAGCCCCAAAATTGGAAATATTTATCAATTACAAAGAAAACACAGGGATGCAAGATTCGGCATGTAGTTCCGGAAGCGGGCTTGGTAGTTTTTATTTGTTGTTTTTTTTTTTGGGGGGGGGGGGGGGGGGGGTTTACCATTAGCCCTGCTGCAGGCAAGCAGCAGGTTCACCCCCTTCCCATCTACCAATCACGGTATGCACACTGGCGCAGAGATAGGTCACATACACACACACACCTCACAGACATCCAGTCAGTAACATACATACACAAATAGGTCAGTAGTTTTTAAAGAAAAAGATAATTTCTTAATGTATCCCCTTTATCTCATTGCAGGGGAGGGGACATTTCTGCTGCAGCCATCCGATCTTCATGTGCCTTCCTGCTGAATGCCAGGATGTCACGTGACACTAGAGTGCGTTGCACAAGGGGATGGAGCTTGCAGTCTGTGCAATCCGCACAAACTTCCCCCCTCTTGAGCTGCGCTTTAAATAAACTGATGGCAGCAGCAAGGGGCTCCCGGTGAATAAATGCACCCGGGCTGGTTTGTCGAGCCCTGATATATCTGTCAAAGCAAGTGCCTGCTTTGAAAGCTATAGGCTCTCCCTGCTCCACAGAGATCATGGGGCAGGGAGAGACTTAGGGTACCTTGTTGAGTGCATGTAAGTATTGTTAGGTCTGTATCTTAAGTTGCTATCAGTGAAGACCTTATTTAAATATGAGGTTGATTAAAAGATTTATTTTTTATTTTTATCAGGACAAGTATAGCTTTGACAGCTATAGTCTCTCCCTGCTCCACAGTGATTGTGGGGCAGGGAAGAGACTAAAGCAGGGCTTGACAAATTTATTTTATTCTAGGAGCCAGCAAAAATTTTTAGGAGCCAGACAATCACGCAAACATACACGCAATTCATAAACACACACACCAACCCACATCACATATACACCCCACACACACACACCAACCCACGTCACATATACACCCCACACACACACCAACCCACTTCACATATACACACACACACACACTTCACATATACACCTCCCCCCACACTTCACATATATACCCCCCCTTCACATATATACCTCCCCCACACTTCACACATATATACCCCCCCTTCACATATACACCTCCCCCCACACTTCACATATATACCCCCCCACACTTCACATATATACCCCCCCTTCACATATACACCCCCCCTTCACATATACACCCCCCCTTCACATATACACCCCCCCTTCACATATACACCCCCCCTTCACATATACATCCCTCCCCCCCTTCACATATACACCTGCCCCCACACTTCACACATATATACCTCCCCCCCCCACACTTCACATATATACCCCCCCTTCACATATACATCTCCCCCCCACACTTCACATATACATCCCTCCCCCCCACTTCAAATATACATCCCTCCCCCCCACTTCACATATACAACTCAAACATACACAAGTTTTTTTTTTTCCCTTCTTAACTTCTGAGTGCTGGGTTGACAACCCAGCACTTAGCCGAAAGAGCCATGAAGATGGGCTGCGGCACGAATGTTTCCCCTCCCTGCTGCCTTACCTCATTGCTGGGGAGGGGGAACATTCGTGCCGCAGCCGATCCTCATGGCTCTTTCGGCTGAACACTAACACACGTGTTGCGCGAGGGGGCGGAGCTTGCTGTCTGTCCCCTCGCGCTGCAAAAGACGGATGGCAGCGGCAAGGGGAACATTAGGGCAACGGCACCCGGGCGCCAGGCTCCATTTCCAGGTCGCCATGGCGACCTGGCGCCCGGGGTTTGTCGAGCCCTGGACTAAAGATATTAGCAGTAATCTGCCCAGGGTCACCTAAGCATCCCCAGCCTCCCGCCCAGATTTTTCCTTTATAAAAATAAATAAATAAAAAAACTTTATCACTCATACTTTAATGCTTTTTTTTTTTTTAAATTGAACATTAATCTTTGGGGTTATGGTTAAAAAATGTGTGTGTTTTTTTCAAATTATTAAAAATAAATAACTAAAACAAATAAATAAAATACTACTAAATTATGTAAAAATAAAAGCTTTTTTTTTTTTTGTTCTAATCCTAGAGTTAGGATACAATAAACAAACAAAATACAAATAAATTATATAAAAATAAGAAGTTATTTCATAGACGACCGGGTAAATGACTGCATGAGTAATATGAGTGCAAGCTACAATTCTCATTTGGAAATCTGTTCTTTTAAGCCCACTACCCACTTTTGTTAGGTATGTCTCATAAGTTGCTATCAGTGAAGACCTTATTAAAATAAGGGTTTCATTAACGTTATTTTTTGTATTGAGACAAGTAGATTGTCATGAGAGACAAGTAACTTGTGCTACCACAAAAAAAAAATTTTTTTTTGATTCACGCATCCCTGAAAACATATCAGAAGTGTGGAGAAACACAAATTTTAAGGTATATAAAAAATCTGTTATGTTGTTGAACAAAATTAAAATTTATGTGCATAAATCTAGGATTGGCCTCTAATTGCTTTCTGAGTAAAAATGTTTGCCCAGAAACTCTTTGTAATTTTGGACATGCTTGATAACCTTATCACTCGGCTTCAGATATATAGTTGATCAAGGACTTTAATTTCACTTTTGGCCAACATTCTGTAGCAGTGGAAAACATTGGTAGTTTGAAAGGCTTAAGAAATGCAATATTCACCCTACATAGACTTAATCCACAAGTCTCTGATTTGGAGCACAAAAATGCCAGGAGTTCAGCTACTGCACACGTTCAAGAGAAATCTTTGAACTCAACCCCTTTAGAAGAACTGGCCTGGATACCATTACAAGCAGCTCCCATACAGAACTGCTCTCCAAGTCTGTAGGATCTAGTTTTCCTACAGGTAAAATTACCACTTATTTGCACTAATACATGTAATAACACTGGAACAAAATTTCAGGGAAGTTGTTTTTTTGGTGGTGAGTCCGTAGAATTACATGTAAAAAACAGTGAAAAAGTTAAGAGCCATGAGAAACATGACCAATACTGATTATATTGAACAACTGATTATGACAACTCACAAGGGCTGAAAGCATTTCATGCCATACAGATATGAAAAGAAGAAAAGAAACATACAAATTATAAATATACACTGTGTTAACATGTCTCCTAATGAAAACATACATGCACATATTTAATATAAATTATGCACACAAATAATGATATAATAGCTTTATTAAAAAGGAGATCTTACCAGAGTGGGTCTTGCTGGAAAGATGAGACCGACCAGCACCCTGTAGCGGAGAGCTTGCCCTTGTTTGTCCAGTATCCTGTGAAGGATTGGCTGTGGACAGTGCCCCAGTGGGCAATGGCTGTCCTCTCTTTAACAGTTGCTTCTGCTCTTGCTGTCGGAAGCGTGGAGGCACCTCGCGTGGCAGGTAACGGGAGGCTGCAGGTTGCAAGCCATTGGCAGACGACCGCTTGCCATTGTTGTTGGAGACAGTGCTGGTGGAAGTACTGGGAGTAACAGGTTGGGGCTGGTTTAAATTGGTCTTTATTGGTTCTGGCACTGAAAGGGAAAAAAGCATACATATAAAAAAAAAAATGTAACTTTGTCAAAAAAAGTTTACCAGAATACATTTTAATGCCACATAATCCAAAAAATATGGTATATTTTTATTTTAAAAAGGTTACAATTGGTTTGCTTTAACCAATGGGTAAATGAACAGGACAACAAATGAACTTTTAGCTTCTATTTCAGTATTACCGTATTTGCTCGATTATAAGACGACCCTGATTATAAGACGACCCCCCAAACTTTGGATATTCCATTAGGAAAAAAACTAAAAGCCTGAATATAAGACTACCCTATAGGAAAAAAGTTCAACTTGTATATATTCATATGTAAATTGCTTTTTTAATAAAAAATGATGATATCAAAAAATGTATTTCTAGTTTTTATTTCTTTTTATGTGCCAATGCTGCCTTTCTCTTTCCCTTGCCCCCATTTTTCTCCCTCCCCTTCCCCTTGTCTGTCTCTTAACCCCCTCACTCCCCTTGTCTCTGTCTCTTAACCCCTTCCCTCTCCTTGTCTCTGTCTCTTAACCCCCTCCATCCCCCCTGTCTCTTTGTCCCCCTCCCTCCCTCCCCCTGTCTCTCTGCCCCCCTCCCTCCCTCCCCCTGTCTCTCTGCCCCCCTCCCTCCCTCCCCCGGTCTCTCTGCCCCCCCTCCCTCCCTTCCCCTGTCTCTCTGCCCCCCCTCCCTCCCTTCCCCTGTCTCTCTGCCCCCCCTCCCTCCCTTCCCCTGTCTCTCTGCCCCCCCTCCCTCCCTTCCACTTACCTTGATCCCTGGTGGCTAGTGGGGGCAGCCGGGGGATGTCTGCACGATACTTGCAGACATCCTCCATGCTGCCCGACACGGCAGTCTATTATGACGGACAGCTGTCCGTCATAATAGTCTGCCGTGTCGGGCAGCATGGAGGATATCTGCACGTATAGTGCAGACATCCCCCAGCTGCCCGATTGTCCCTGGTGCCTAGTGGGGCAGCAGAGGAAGTCTGCACGATGAGCGCAGACCTCCCCTGCTGCCGCCCGGCACGCTCGCCGGGACTTCTGTGACGAAAGCGGAAGTACCCAGCTTCTTCACAGAAGCCCCGGCGGTCGTGCCGGGCGGAAGCAGGGGAGTCTGCGCTCGTTGCGCAGACATCCCCTGCGGCTAGAGAGGGGGATCCAGGTCCCCTGCAGCTCTGCTGGGGACCTGGATCCATGTCTTATAATCTGACCTCAATTTGAGGTCAGATTATAAGAAGACCTCGATTATAAGACGAGGGGTAGTTTTCAGTCTTATAATCGAGCAAATACGGTACTCAATTTAATTAATGAAAGAAAGGACGAGCAAATTAGTAGTGCTGCAAGAAAAAAAACTAAATAAATGGTAAAAATATAAATAAGGTGTCCACTAAGAACCAGCAACCGGAATAGAATACAAACAGACAGCTTCAAAAACTGCGTGGGATAAGTGAAAAAACAAAGGAATAATCCGGCGCTCATTGCATAGACACTTGAATAATTATATATATATATATATATATATATATATATATATATATATATATAAATATAAAAGGCTCTTAAAGTGACAAACGACAACAAATGTGAAAAAATGCAAACTGGATAATAGATACGTGTAAGATATGATATCTTAGTTGAAATCAGGGCATTTGCCAGAAGTGAACAGTAAAAATACACAAAATACAAAAAAATTATATATATATACTTAATTCATTGAAGTATTCTTTGTGTGACATACACATGTAAAGATATGAAATACACACAGATAGTGAAGAGGTGTCACTAGGGTTGGTGTCACCTGTTGCAGTTACCCCAAACAGATTCCTTAGTAATGCTAGTCAGATGGCCCATTAAATATGTCACATACAGGAGCCCCACAAATTATGTCACACACAATAATAATATGCCAGTATTATTTTGCAGTTAATATGCCAGTAATATTGTGCCAATAAGATGCCAGTAATATTGTGCCATTAAGATGCCAGTAATATTGTGCCATTAAGATGCCAGTAATATTGTGCCATTAAGATGCCCCAGCCAATTTGCCCATCAAGATGCCCGTAATACTATGCCATTAAGCTGCCAGTATTATTGCACCATTACGATGCCATAATTGTTGTGCCGTTCAGATACCAGTAATATTGTGCCATTCAGATGCCAGTAATATTGTGCCATTCAGGTGCAAGTATTATTATGCCATTAAGACAGGGCTTGACAAATCTAATTAGATTTTAGGAGCCAGCCAAAAAATTTAGGAGCCAGACAATCACGCAAGCATACACGCAATTCATAAACACACACGGCTTCTTCACATATATACACACACACACACACCTACTTTACATATACACATATATCCAAACACCTCACACACACCTACTTTACATCTACCCATATATCCAAACACCTCACACACATCTACTTTACATATACCCATATATACTAACACCTCACACACCTACTTTACATATCCACATATATCCAAACACCTCACACACACCTACTTTACATATACACATATATCCAAACACCTCACACACACCTACTTTACATATATACATATATCCAAACACCTCACACACCTACTTTACATATACACATATATACAAACACCTCACACACACCTACTTTACATATACACATATATACAAACACCTCACACACACCTACTTTACATATACACATATATACAAACACCTCACACACACCTACTTTACATTATACACATATATACAAACACCTCACACACACCTACTTTACATATACACATATATACAAACACCTCACACACACCTACTTTACATATACACATATATACAAACACCTCACACACACCTACTTTACATTATACACATATATACCCACCTCACACAGTCTTTTCTTGATGTGTCCCCCCTCCCTGCTGCTTTACCTCATTGCAGGGGAGGGGGACATCCGTGCTGCAGCATGTCCTCACTCATCGGCCTGCTGAGTGCCAGGATGTCACGTGACGACACCCGGCACTCAGACACGCGTTGCGCGAGGGGGCGGAGCTTGCAGTCTGTGCTATACGCACAGACTTTACCCCCTCGCGCTCCGAAAAAAGAAAAAAACATCGGATGGCAGCGGCAAGGGGACAGGGAGGGTAACTTCACCCAGGCGACCTGGCGCCTGGGGTTTGTCGAGCCCTGCATTAAGATGCCTGTATTATTGTGCCATTCAGATACCAGTAATTTTATTCCATTTAAATGCCATAATTATTGTGCCATTCAGATGCCAGTAATAGTGCCATTCAGATGCCAGTAATAGTGCCATTCAGATGCCAGTAATAGTGCCATTCAGATGTCTAATATTGTGCCATTCAGATGGCAGTAATATTGTGCCATTCAGATGCCAGTATTATTGTGCCATTAAGATGCCAGTAATATTGTGCCATTCAAATGCCAGTAATATTGTGTCGTTACAGTGCTCGTTTTTCCTCCCCCCTTCCCCAGTACTTACCGCCTGGCTTCTGCACCGTGTCTCCAGACGCCTCCTACGTGCAGTCTTCCCTCCTGCACAGAGGAGGGAAACACAGACACCAGATGTGACGTAATGTCACATCCGGTCGCAAGGATTTTTTTCCGGCAGCACGGGTATCACCCCCACTGGTGGTGTCATCCGGTGTGGTCCGCACCCCCCTCGGGACACTACTGAGATAGTGCAATATATACAGTAAAGTGGAAAATTAGATTATTTCTGTAGGAAAAAACTCACAATTGCAGCTCCTAGGTCATTAGGAGCTGCAATTGTGAGATTTTTTTCCTACAGAAATTGTTCTAGGGAAAACAATGAAAAATGTTAGGAGCTAGCAGGAAGGATTTTAGGAGCAATGGCTCCTTGGATCTGTTAAACCCTGCTACAACATAATCTGACCAAAATAAAATAAAAGCATCCCAACCTGAAATTATAAAATAACTCCACCAAATGCCCAGTGGGGTTGAAGGGTCAGGTACAGAATCAATTTTTTCTCTCTAAAGAATTCTATTCTGTGGTAGAAACTTTGGAGTGTATACAAGTGTTTAGAGGTTTATTTATGTTGCTAGAAATACAAGATAAATATATACAATAAACACTGGATACATTTTGGTGTTCCTGCTGCAGAACTCAGTGACACACACACACTGCTCATTTCTGTGGAGCACTGTGATGCTCAGACACATAGCAAACATTACTATGAGTTGTATTGCTGTGGTGCACTGGGATACTCATATATAGCTCATTACAGTGAGTTTTGAAGCAGTGTGGGGCCAGGTGAAGTGAAAACTGGGCACCTGTCTACAGCTGGCTCTGATTAGTAGCTTGCCTTCACTCCCACATAGATATCATTCAGAAAGAGAAAATCAGAGGAGCAAGTATGTTTTGTTTTTATGGATAACATTTCCTGATATATGAAAATATTTTTAATGAACAGAACTGTAGAATATGTCTTCACTAATAATATGTTCAAAGCACATACTTTTAAGTCACGAGAGGAGTCACAGACATAGCTTCTAAAATCCCTACTGGTGGTTCAAAACTATGATTGTGTCACAATCAAAACTGGCCTCAAATTCTAAACAATGCTTCTTTATTCACATTTGGATTTTTAGAAGATATTAGAATAAGCAGTATGACTTCAACAGATCTATTCAGGGCGCCCAGGCGCACCGGGAGGAAAGGCGCTCCGATGAGGACCTTTCTCCCTCATTCTGGAGGTGCGGCCTGCAGGTGAGCGCCTGCAGTAACCGCACCTCCTAATCTCATTGAGTACAGCGCGACGGGTACAAGCTCTGCCCCGTCGCGCTGTCTGATTGCCGGATGTCTGGTGACATCGGGCAGAAGAACTGAATGACGGTGTTCTGCCTCTGCAGACACCGTCCGGAAACGTCCTCCTCCCGCCAGGGAGGGGGACCAATAGTAAAACGTGTTTTTGTTTTTTTTTTTAAAGAAAAGAAGTGTGTGTGTTTCAATGTGTATGTCAGGGTGTAAGTGTGTGTTTCAATTTGTGTGTGTGAATGTATGTAAGTGTGTGTGTTTCAGTGTGAATGCGTGTTTCACTGTGTGTGTGTGTTTCACTGTGTTTGTGTGTGTGAATGTATGTAAGTGTGTGTGTGTGAATGTGTGTTTCACTGTGTGTGTGTGAATGTGTTTTTCTCTGTGTGAGTCAATGTGTGTGTGTTAGTGAGAAGCGTTAAGCGCTCCCCTCCAGCCGGGGACAGAGCAGCAAGGAGGTAAGTACTGGGGAAGGGTGCAAATAACAAGCATAACGCTGGCATTTTAAATGGCATATTGAAGGGCAAAATATTGGCATAGTAAATTGCAAAATACTGGCACATTAAATGGCAAAAGAATGGCATATTAAGGGGCAAAATATTGGCACAGTAAATGGTAAAATACTGGCATATTGAGGGGCAAAATATTACCATATTAACCAACTGCTCCCAACCAGCAGTGGGGGGGGGGGGGGGGGGTGGAACACAGAAAATGTGTTCAGTAAGGGGCCCTGACTAAGTGTGTCTGTGTAAGTGTGACTGTGTGTATTTATGCATGACCCTGTGCGTAAGTGTGGCTGTGTAGGTAGGTTAAAGGGGCCACCGCTGCCCACTTGACAGTCCCCATCCAGTCGGCGGCTATTTCCCGCCTCCTGCACTGAGTGTGCATAGAGGGAAGACTGTGCGGAGGAGACACAAAAGAGCAGCAGCAAGGTGAGTACTGGGGAATGGGGGGAGGGGGTAATGCTTTTCTTGGGAAAACTGGTGGTGGCATATTAATGGACAAACTGACACTGGCATATTAATGGGCAAACTAACTGCTATATTATTGGACAAACTAACTGTGGTATGTTAATGGGCAAGCTATCTGTGGCATATTAATGGGAAAACTATCTGTGGCATATTAATGGGAAAACTGGCAGTGGCATATAAATGGGCAAACTGGCAGTGGCATATAATTGGGCAAACTGGCTGTGGCATATTAATAGGCAAATACACGGGATTATGAGGAGGGAGAGACATACATGTGAGTTATGAAGAGAAAGAGACAGCAGACATGGGTGTATAGAAGGAGAGACAGACATGCAGAAAAAAAGACCACCATGGGGAGCATGAGGAACAGAAAGATAGACATGGAAAAATATATGGGGTATGAAGGGAGATATATACATGAGGGTATGAGTTGAGAGAGAGTTATATATGAGGGTATGAGTGGAGAGAGAGGGAGTTATATATGAGGGTATGAGTGGTGAGAGAGAGAGAGAGAGAGATACATGAGGGTATGAGTGGTGAGAGAGAGAGAGAGATACATGAGGGTATGAGTGGTGAGAGAGAGAGAGAGATACATGAGGGTATGAGTGGTGAGAGAGAGAGAGAGAGAGAGAGAGAGAGAGAGAGAGAGAGAGAGAGAGAGAGAGAGATACATGAGGGTATGAGTGGTGAGAGAGAGAGATACATGAGGGTATGAGTGGAGAGAGTTATACATGAGGGTATGAGTGGAGAGCGAGATATACATGAGGGTATGAGTGGAGAGAGAGAGAGATACATGAGGGTATGAGTGGAGAGAGAGAGAGATACATGAGGGTATGAGTGGAGAGAGAGAGAGATACATGAGGGTATGAGTGGAGAGAGAGAGAGAGATACATGAGGGTATGAGTGGAGAGAGAGAGAGATACATGAGGGTATGAGTGGAGAGAGAGAGAGAGAGAGATACATGAGGGTATGAGTGGAGAGAGAGAGAGAGAGATACATGAGGGTATGAGTGGAGAGAGAGAGAGAGAGATACACGAGGGTATGAGTGGAGAGGGAGAAAGATGGAGGTATGGGAAGAGAGAGACAAGTGAGTGACTGACTTGGTGGAATATTATTTATTGCTCCTTGTGTACTTCTTTTCCAATGATGCTCAGCCAGACTAATGGGAGACTTTGGCTGGTTGGACATCATGGGAACTGTAGTTAAAACTGCTAGGCAGCAAAAAGTCTCCCATGTTGCTGGCTGAGCATCATAGACATAAATAAAACCACTACACTGTTTTACGCCAAATAAATATCTTTATTTAAAATAAAAACTTGTGTTGGTCCTTCATCTAAAAATAAAGTTTGTGCTCGCCACAAGAATCCCCCCACCCCAATAATGAAAAATTGGTATGCCTGGAACATACATGTGTAAAGGGGAGGGGTTTATCATATAGCCACGCCCACCTGGGGGCGCCAAAAAAATCCTGCACCCAGGCGCCTGTGACCCTAGGATCGGCCCTCGATCCATTATGAACTGTGACAATTTCCTGTGAGTTACAGAATTTCTAAATTATTGTGAGCTACAGAAAAATTATATGTACCGTATTTGCTTGATTATAAGACGACCCTGATTATAAGACGACCCCCCAAACTTTGTATATTCCTTTAGGAAAAAAACTAAAAGCCTGAATATAAGACTACCCTATAGGAAAAAAAAAGTTTAACTTGTATATATGTAAATTGCTTTTTAATATGTAATAAAAAATTGATATTATACAAATGTATTTCTTGTTTTTATTTCCTTGCGGCCTCTCTCCCTCCCCCCTCCAGTGTAGTCTCTCTCTCTATCTCCCCCCTCCCTCCCCTAGTCTCTCTCTCTCTCTATCCCCCCCCCTCTCTCTCTCTATCTATCCCCCCCCTCTCTCTCTATCCCCCCCCCTCTCTCTCTATCCCCCCCCCTCTCTCTCTATCCCCCCCCCCTCTCTCTCTCTCTATCCCCCCCCCCTCTCTCTCTCTCTATCCCCCCCCCTCTCTCTCTCTCTATCCCCCCCCCCTCTCTCTCTCTCTATCCCCCCCCCCTCTCTCTCTCTCTCTCTATCCCCCCCCCTCTCTCTCTCTCCCCCCTCTCTCTCTCTCTATCCCCCCCCCCTCTCTCTCTCTCCCCCCCTCCTCTCTCTCTCTCCCCCCTCCTCTCTCTCTCTCCCCCCTCCTCTCTCTCTCTATCCCCCCCCCTCTCTCTCTATCCCCCCCCCTCTCTCTCTCTATCCCCCCCCCCTCTCTCTCTCTATCCCCCCCCTCTCTCTCTCTATCCCCCCCCCTCTCTCTCTCTATCCCCCCCCCTCTCTCTCTCTATCCCCCCCCCTCTCTCTCTCTATCCCCCCCCCTCTCTCTATCCCCCCCCCTCTCTCTATCCCCCCCCCCTCTCTCTCTCTATCCCCCCCCCCTCTCTCTCTCTATCCCCCCCCCTCTCTCTATCCCCCCCCCTCTCTCTCTCTATCCCCCCCCCTCTCTCTCTCTATCCCCCCCCCTCTCTCTCTCTATCCCCCCCCCTCTCTCTCTCCCCCCCCCCTCTCTCTCTCCCCCCCCCCCCTCTCTCTCTCTATCCCCCCCCCTCTCTCTCTATCCCCCCCTCTCTCTCTCTATCCCCCCCCCCTCTCTCTCTATCCCCCCCCCCTCTCTCTCTCTATCCCCCCCCTCTCTCTCTCTCTATCCCCCCCCCTCTCTCTCTCTCTATCCCCCCCCCTCTCTCTCTCTATCCCCCCCCTCTCTCTCTCTATCCCCCCCCTCTCTCTCTCTATCCCCCCCCCTCTCTCTCTCTATCCCCCCCCTCTCTCTCTCTATCCATCTCCCCCCTTTCCCTGGTGGCTAGTGGGGGCAGCTGGGGGATGTCTGCACTATACGTGCAGATATCCTCCATGCTGCCCGACACCTCCGTCTATTATGACGGACAGCTGGTCCGTCATAATAGACGGAGGTGTCGGGCAGCATGGAGGATATCTGCACGTATAGTGCAGACATCCCCCAGCTGCCCGCTTTTCCCTGGTGTCTAGTGGGGCAGCAGAGGAAGTCTGCGCGATGAGCGCAGACCTCCCCTGCTGCCGCCCGGCACGCTCGCCGGGACTTCTGTGACGAAAGCGGAAGTTCCCGGCTTCTTCACAGAAGCCCCGGCGGTCGTGCCGGGCGGAAGCAGGGGAGTCTGCGCTCGTTGCGCAGACATCCCCTGCTGCTAGAGAGGGGGATCCAGGTCCCCTGCAGCTCTGCTGGGGACCTGGATCCCAGTCTTATAGTCTGACCTCAATTTGAGGTCAGATTATAAGACGACCTCGAATGTAAGACGAGGGGGATTTTTCAGAGCATTTGCTCTGAAAAAAACCTCGTCTTATATTCGAGCAAATACGGTAAATCAGTAGAAAACTGTACAAAACAGTGACACCTAGTGACTAACTATAGTAATAGCGTAAAGACATTCAACAAAAATTGTTTGATTTAACAATGATTTCTGTAGTGGCTTAGTAATTGTATGACATCAAAAGGCCATTATGAATACAGACTGCGTGTCGGCATGCATCATATTAGAACGAAAGATATATAGAATGCTTGACATAGTAATTTTTTCAAATCCAGGACCAGTACAATTTATTATTATTTGTTAGAAGGAAGAGCCATGGAAGGTGTTGAGACCTAAAAGAGCAAGGTAAGGAGTAGCAGACATACACATGCCAGGGAGGGTAAAGCATAACAGAATATGAATTTGTAGGGAAGAAAATAACACACACCTTACCCTACCCCAAAGTCACCCTAGCAGCATGATACACACCACAAACTAAATAGACCCACCACCATACACCCTGTCTCACACACATTCACCAGAGACTGCAGTCATGCACACAAGCTTTGACAACCATCACACACACAACTTTGGGCTCCACTGATTTTGTGGTCTGCAGTTTCCAAAATGGGAGTAAGTAAAGAAAATGTGCTGGAAAGAATAACAGTGACGTAGGCAGACAGTGAAGATTTGTGGGGCAGAGCTTCACAGAAATCATTGTTGTCTTGTTGGCACTGCAGTAGAAGAGGGAGCTCAAAATATGCTGAAGAATCCTAGATGGATAGATTTATTGTTCCACCAAATTGCACCAAAACAAGTATTAGGTGAATCATTCAATTTAAAACTCCTTAATTAATATACAAGTTTACAAGCATTCTTAATAACATCGGACAGCTGCTGTTTCAACAAAATTCTGTATTCTCTTGTTATGTACTGAATACCAAAGATACATTTAAAAAAAAATTTTTAAAAAATGAAAGTGTGTAGGAGCATACCAAAGCGTAGAACATTTGCAGAGTATCTCAAAAGTATGGCAGGTGAACAGGAGGTTTAGAAGTGTAGAGATGACATATTTATGTAAAAGTATAGGATTTGTTACAAAAAATCCCACAAAACTGTTTATATTGGACTAGATCAGCGGTTCTCAACCTGCGGGTTGCGAGCCCTTGGTGGTCTAATGACCCTTTTTTACATGTAGTATGTATGTATGTATATGACTGACTGACTGTATGTGTGTGTGTGTGTGTGTGTGTATGTGACTGACTGTATGTGTGTGTGTGTGTGTGTGTGTGTGTGTGTATGTGACTGACTGTATGTGTGTGTGTGTGTGTGTGTGTGTATGTGACTGACTGACTGTATGTGTGTGTGTATGTATGTATGTGACTGACTGACTGTATGTGTATGTATGTATGTATGTGACTGACTGACTATGTGTATGTATGTATGTATGACTGACTGACTGTATGTGTATGTATGTATGACTGACTGACTGTATGTGTATGTATGTATGACTGACTGACTGTATGTGTATGTGACTGACTGACTGTATGTGTATGTATGTATGTGACTGACTGTATGTGTATGTATGTATGTATGTATGTATGTATGTGACTGACTGTATGTGTATGTATGTATGTGACTGACTGACTGTGTGTGTATGTATGTGACTGACTGTATGTGTATGTATGTATGTGACTGACTGTATGTGTATGTATGTATGTGACTGACTGTATGTGTATGTATGTGACTGACTGTATGTGTATGTATGTATGTATGTATGTGACTGACTGTATGTGTATGTATGTATGTGACTGACTGTATGTGTATGTATGTATGTGACTGACTGTATGTGTATGTATGTATGTGACTGACTATGTGTATGTATGCATGTGACTGACTATGTGTATGTATGCATGTGACTGACTACGTACGTACGTACGTACGTGTATGTATGTATGTGACTGACGGTCTCTGTATGTATGTGACTGACGGTCTCTGTATGTATGTGACTGACGGTCTCTGTATGTATGTGACTGACGGTCTCTGTATGTATGTGACTGACGGTCTCTGTATGTATGTGACTGACGGTCTCTGTATGTATGTGACTGACGGTCTCTCTATGTATGTGACTGTGTGTGTGTGTGTTTGCGTGAATGTGCCGTTGTCTGGCTCCTAGATTTTTTTTGCTGGCCTAAATCTAAATTAAATTTGATACATCCTGCATATCAGATATTTACATAGCGATTCATAACAGTGGCAAAATGACAGTTATAATGTAGCAACACAAATAATTTTATGGTTGGGGGTCACCACAACATGAGGAACTATATTAAAGGGTCGCGGCATTAGGAAGGTTGAGAACCACTGGACTAGATAGTGATTGTTGTATGGAAGACAGGAGGAGAAAATCATGAATATAGGTCATATGACATCATTAAAAATGTTGTGTCCACATACCAGAAAGGCCATGCTGGAATTTTGAAAAGACCTCAGATTGTGTGCCCTCTCATGATAAAGCACAGTGGGAAAAGGCTGAAACCATTTTAATATAAATATATTATTTAAAGGCATACTTAAGGCAGAACTTGCAGAGTTGGAAAAAGTCATTCATTCTACTCTTTAGCCTGAATTATGCAATTCCCTTGTCATGATCTTTATAGACATCAAATCTTGCAAAGCAAAGGCTATAAGAAATGTACCTTCGGCTGTTTGACAAAAATGCTTTGACTATTCCCAGATATTTCACTGACTGAAGATGGAGCAGGTTGTGGTACACTGCAAATCCTATCCTCCCCATATTACTTGCCAGACCTATGTTACTCATGACGTAATCCCCTGCTCAGTGGGGACTACTGTGAATTACATTCCGTGAAAAAAGGTGTCTACCCTAGTTCAAGGGGCTGGAACTGCACAAGTTTTCACCTCTAAATGCCTGAGGCATGTAGCACTAATTGTTTTGTTTCAGTTTGTCTTTGCACCTCATCGGTCAGCATCTGTCCTGCCTGTCTATCCATTTGTCTATCTTCAACCTCTGTAGCTTATCTGTCAGTATGTACTTCCTGCCTGTCTGTTAGTATCTGTCTGATGATAATTGGTAATGAAACTGTAAAATGGGCCACAAAATTGTTTTTGACCCTTTGACCAAAAGTTGCCAGCCTTCCCCTGTATATCTGACAGGGTTCTAAACTGATCTTCTGACTCATGCATTTAAAAATCATCATTTATGTGCTTATATACCTCCTGCCTCCTCTAGAGGCCTCCCTATCTTACTTTGTTTGTATTTTGTCCCCTCTTTACCTTTTGCAACACACCCAGGATAAATAGCTGCAGTTTCTGGCAAACAGTGCTTTTGCACTGAAGTTTGATGCCTGACTTCTGAGATATGCTGCTTCTGTTCCTGATCCTCTGCATAAAGCTCATTTGAATTGTGACCCTGTCTAGGAACTGGGAATCTGAACCTGGGCGGCTCAACCAGCCCAGTGGATGATTTTCAGCATCTCCTGAGACACTTTTGCTACAGCAAGATTTCTTCAGCTTAAAGCCAGTCTTTACAGGAATTACAGGCATCTGAATTGCACAATATTCCTGGTATCTGAATGGCACAATGATAATGGCATATTGATGGGCACATTGACTGTGGCATATTTAATGGACAAACGGTGTCATATTTTAACAGGCAAACTGTCTGTTGCATATGCAATGACAAAGGGACTGTGGCATGTTCTCTGGGGAAAAATAACGTACTATGGGGAAAAGTGACAATGTGGCTTTTTTCTGCATGGGCAGTTCAGTGGAACAAAGTGAAACTGTGATATGTTCTGTGGGGCAAAAGTGCTGTGGCTACTCTATGGGGCTGTGTTAAGTCCTTTAGGTGCAATGTGGGTGCAGAAAAAGGGAATAAAAACAAGAAATGCAACTCTTCAATAACATTTTTATTACATATGAAAATAGTTGAATATAATATTAAGAAGTCCATGTAAGTATAAATGCAACTAGTGAGAGAGAGTGAGATGTGTATAGATATTTATAAAGTGCTCTCTAATATCTGTGTATGTTTCTGTTATTTAGATAATGAGTCGTTGTAGTGCAGTGTTGCATAGTAAGATGGTATACATATTGCAATAAAAATACTCACTGCAAGAAAAGTCCAATTGTGTGTGTGCTTATTTTTATGTTTTTTTGTGTGTGTGTGGGGGGGGGGGGTGGGGGTAACATTACGATGGATGGAGTGATTGCATGCAGGGGAGGGGACAGGGTCCAGGGTCCCAAGCAAATGCTTGCCCAGGGTCCCAAGCAAATGCTTGCCCAGGGTCCAATCACTATTAAAGACTGCCCTGTGTGTACAGACTATTCAGGTTTGAGGAATTCCAAATATGTGGAAGGCAAACAATAAATTAAAAACAACCTTTGCATAAAATATGAAGATAGAAAAAACATTGTGAAGACCTGCATTAACAAAGGACTATATCTCATAGCAGAGGTTTGTACCTTTTAAAGAGCTACTTCTCTTCTATGACAAACAACATCCCCGGACTGACTGGGATCACCTATTGCTTCTGAAGCTCTTGCCCGCAACAGGACTGCGCCATTTTGGAAACACATGCTGCCTTTAGGGGAGTTAGGGTTAGAGTAAGGATAAAGCTTAGGGTTAACTCTATAAATTACAGCTACCAACTTTTACCCGAACCCTAACCAATGTACCTAGGTTTTATAGTTAACCCTACTCACTCTATCCCCCTAGTTTAATCACTGTATGCAGCTTTGCCGAATTTTATGCAAAATTTTAGATCACCAAATTGAGTTGACTGTGTGCATGTTCATTCTTCGGTACTTTCTGCACATGCTCTGCGGAGTCTACTCGTGCACTGTTAGCGCAAACAGTTTGAGATGAGCACTGAGGGCACACCGTTGAGCGCAAACTTGCTGAAATGCCACATGCAACTATGACTTAAGTTATGACATGAAACCTTTTCTGTGTTTTGAGGTTTCAGAACCCATAACAGCCTTAAGGTATGTAGAGCACAGTTTCTTATTGTGTTCTGTAAAGGTTTACTACAACTACAACAAGATGAATGTTTTGCCTTGAGGCCTTTTTTGGCTTGTCCTCCTCAGGCTGCTTTTCAGGTGCATCAGGAGCAGACATTCTGATTGATTAGCACGTCATAACAAACTGAGAATACCCCCCCCCCACCCCTAAAACACCAGCTTACAAAAGTGTTAGACTTTGTTATTCTTTCAGGTTTTTAGATTATTTTTTTTAAAGATTATACCTAATTAGAGGCCAGCAACTGCAAATTCAAGGACTTTTTTAATCCACCACATTGCACTTTTGAGTCAAGACACAAAATGTGGATTTTATGTTTCTCACTTATTATTTAATAAGTAGTCTAGGGACTACTTTGGAGTGCAGTACTGTGAGGCGGGGCTTAACCAAGACCAGAGAGTCTTGTGTCCTTATGAGACAGATACCTCAAGTGGGATTCAAATAAAAGGTTGTCCATGTATGAGGTTATATGGATACCTTAGTGCGTAACAAGACCAGAGAAGCAGCTAGGAACATCACAGAGGCTGCTATTCCACATAGTAGACTGAAAATTAGTAGTTCTTAGAGCCCACACAAAGTGTAGGAGTCACGAATGAGAACATGAAAGTATGCCTTCTTCAGGTCAATGGAAGTCATAAAGAAACCTTTAACAATCCCTGTACGGAAGTCCAGAAGCGTCTCAGCTTCCTTGAATAACTACAAGTGACAGACAAATTCAATCCTCGGTGTGACTGAAGTAAACGAGGTAACCTTGGACGTGATTTCAGCCATTTTCACCAAAAGAGAAGGCGGAAGCAAGTGGCTCGAAGACAGTTAAGCTATAGTGGAACCATTTGAGAAAATTGCCCACTCACGGGTAAAATTCACAAAAATAGGAGAACTGCAACGACTTGTAGTGGGTACTCAATAAAATATAAACTTTTAATTCACATGATTAAAAAGCAGCATGTCGTGAAAAATACATAGAAAAAAAAATACGAAAATGAGAGGCTAACTAGCTTGACGCGTTTCGTGCTCTTGAGCTCAAGGGTAACAAACTGAGGGAGTATTGGAAGCTTTACAGCATTTTTACTTGGCGTTCGTCTTATTTTCTTCTGCAGGTGTCCCTACTGGTTTGGTGCTTCTAGGGTTGCCACCTGGCCGTTTTTTTTACCGGCACAGCCGGTAATTGACCCCTCCAAGCCGGTGTCTGTATTAGTTAAATACCAGAAATGCAAAAGCCAGGTTTCTTTTTTTACACAATTTCGGAGCGTTTACTAGGCTAGCCTCCCAAATATAAATGTTCCATCGTGCAGTGGCGTACAATGAGCATCATCGGGTGACTCACGTCGCATGTGGGAAGCGCCGCATAACTGACCTGCTGGAGTATGCAGAGTCATACTACTCAAGCATACATGCCACTTTTCTGCACCTGGCACCTCATGGTAATTACCGCTTTTCTCCAATGGCTGTCCATTACTGAATAATCTTGTGAGGTGGTGAGATCGTTGCCCCTTATGTACTACTTAAGTCCTGACATAGCTTTCTAATGCATGTTTATATGTTTCCAACACTCCGTGACCAAGGTGTCCTCACTTAACCACATTTGTATATACAACACTTTTTTGTCTGTTATCAAATTTTTCAAACTGTTGTTAGATATTATTTCCCTTTTGTTTGCATTTGATAACTTTCTGCTGCTGCATTCTTTTTATTTTCTCATTTTTATGCCATTATATTTTTCGATTTCTCCAATTTTTTTTTTTTGTGCTTAATTTTGTCCGGCTTTATTAAAATTAATTTAAAGTTTTGGTTGCCTCACAATTTTGTATCTGCTTGATTTTTATGCTGTGCACCTCTTGGCATCTCTCTATTTATTTTTTGTCACTTTGTTTTATTTTTGTCAAGGTTTTTTTCTTATTTTTGGGATAATGAATTATATAAACTACTAATATAGATTCATACCAATTAAACAATATCTTTAATGATATATTTAGCGTGAATATCTGCTCTATGTACCTCCTCATTGTACACCGTGCACTAAAACACACCGAAAGTTGGATGCAGAGGACACCCTTTGTGTGTCCTGGCTGCATCAAGCCTCCCTCCAACTACATGATCAGCAAAAAAAAAAAAAAACTGACCCCCCTCCCAAAAAAAAAAAAAAGGTTACCCAACTCCCAAATGACATGCGTGCCTGCGTGTGACAGCCTGTGTGTAAGACAGCTTGCATGAGTGTATTTGTCAGCTCATTGGCATGATCTACAAATATATATCATGCCAGTGAGAAGTCTATGCATGATGCGAAATTTATCTGTACCTCAATCTGAGAGGGATATTGAGTGGCCCCAGACCCTTTTTGGCTCCACCTTTTGTGGCCCTACCCTTTTGTGGCTCCACCCACAACTATAACCGGTATTTTTTTTCTGAAAAGGTGGCAACCCTAGGTGCTACTTATATCACATCTGCAGACCTGTTTGCGGTTACATTTTTAAAATGATCTATCATGTTTCATTTAGAAAAATACCCCCTCATCCCCACTGCACATTCGGGACTTGGCCCTGCACTCCAGGACATGCCCCCTCACCCGCATTGCACATTCAGGACTTGGCCCTGCACCACAGGACATGACCCCTCACCTGCACCCCATAACAGGCACACCCTCTCATCCACATTGCACATCCATGACTTACCCCTGCAACCCAGGACAAGGTCCATCTGGTGGTGTGTGGAGGCTGCTTGATGTCTGTGCAGCAGCACAGGCATTCCCATGCTGCCTGCACTGTTCTGAAGCCTGAGCAGTGCGGAAATGTCTGTGCTGCTGCACAGACATCCAGCTGCTTGCTCGCCGCAGTGAGGGGAGATCTTTTAATCTGTCCAGCCAGCATCCTTTTTTTTTTTAACAGAGCTTGGGCCTGAACATGAACAGGATGTCCTGATGGCAGCCTTGGATTTCTCACTCCCAACAGACTTTTATGGCAGGATAGCAGCTCATTTCAGGATGAATTCAGCCATTATGGCTATACATAGCTCAATTCCCCCTGAAACTTTTTTTTGTAGATCCCTACTATTTGGATTTTTTGCCTAATCCAAATCAATTTCAGAATAGATCGGTGCATATTATATAGACCCTTATGTAATCAAGTAGAGCAGAGTAGCACTGTGAAAGGTTTACTTTTCAGCTTGGAAAAGTATTTAAATACTTGTTCATTTATAGGAGTGAACATACCGTATTTGCTCGATTATAAGACGAGGTTTTTTTCAGAAAAAAAAATCTGAAAGCTACCCCTCGTCTTATAATCGAGGTCTTCTTATAATCTGACCTCAAATTGAGGCACGACCGCCGGGGCTTCTGTGAAGAAGCCGGGAACTTCCGCTTTCGTCACAGAAGTCCCGGCGAGCGTGCCGGGCGGCAGCAGGGGAGGTCTGCGCTCATCGCGCAGACTTCCTCTGCTGCCCCACTAGGCACCAGGGACAATCGGGCAGCTGGGGGATGTCTGCACTATACGTGCAGATCTCCTCCATGCTGCCCGACACGGCAGACTATTATGACGGACAGCTGTCCGTCATAATAGACTGCCGTGTCGGGCAGCATGGAGGATGTCTGCAAGTATCGTGCAGACATCCCCCGGCTGCCCCCACTAGCCACCAGGGATCAAGGTAAGGGGAAGGGAGGGAGGGGGGGCAGATAGACAGGGGGAGGGAGGGAGGGGGGGGCAGAGACACGGGGGGGAGGGAGGGAGGGGGACAGAGAGACAGGGGGGACAGAGACAGGGGGGAGGGAGGGGGTTAAGAGAGAGACAAGGGGAGGGAAGGGGTTAAGAGACAGAGACAAGGGGAGTGAGGGGGTTAAGAGACAGAGACAAGGGGAGGGAAGGGGTTAAGAGACAGAGACAAGGGGAGTGAGGGGGTTAAGAGACAGAGACAAGGGGAGTGAGGGGGTTAAGAGACAGAGACAAGGGGAGTGAGGGGGTTAAGAGACAGAGACAAGGGGAGGGAAGGGGTTAAGAGACAGAGACAAGGGGAGTGAGGGGGTTAAGAGACAGACAAGGGGAGGGGGGAGAGAGAGAAAAATGGGGGCAAGGGAAAGAGAAAGGCAGCATTGGCACATAAAAAGAAATAAAAACTAGAAATACATTTTTTGATATCATAATTTTTTATTAAAAAAGCAATTTACATATGAATATATACAAGTTGAACTTTTTTCCTATAGGGTAGTCTTATATTCAGGCTTTTAGTTTTTTTCCTAATGGAATATCCAAAGTTTGGGGGGTCGTCTTATAATCGAGCAAATACGGTATTCCATGAAATGGAACCACTTCTGACATTAGTACACAATTATCCAAAAATCACAAATTCAACACCACACTTGCAAGGCGCGCATTTCAAACTTGGAATTTTTTACATTTGGTCAACATGCGCCCATGAATTTTACCCCATCAAATCATTTATTTATTTTTTAAAACAACACCCTAGAGTATTTGAAATGGTGGTATTTTAACACTTTTCATGCACTCATTCTACCACCAGCCTTTGTCAAAGTTTGGGGTAGTTATTATTTTGTGTTTTATTTTCACATACTTTTCAGGAAGAAATTCACAGATCCTGTTATGTGTCACTAACAAATAACACCTCAATGTGTGTTCAGCAACATCTATGGAGTACAGGGATACCATCTATATGTAGGTTTCTTGGGTTGTTTGTGGGGTAAATGGCTACATTTGGGATGTGTGCATTTCAGTTTTCCAATGTGGAATTTGTACATGTCCTAACAAACATTTTTGAAGCCGGTCAATGTATTTTACCCCCATTGAACCATGTATTTTTGACAATTAGACACCCTAGGGTATTTGAAATGGTGGTATTTTAAAACTTTCTATGTACTAATGCTACCACCAGCTTTTGTCAAGCTGTTGGGTAGTCTTTTTGTGTGCTCCCCCTACCTAGTAATTCAGGCATGGATTTTAAGCATATAGTCATATAGATAAAAATGATCCCAGTGCTATCTAGCCCAGGGCTTGACAAATTTAATTAAGTTTTAGGAGCCAGCTAAAAAATTTAGGAGCCAGACAACGGCACATCACAAAATCATAAACGCACGGAGACAGTCACATACACCAACCATACACAGCCAGTTACATTCACACGCCACATACACAGCCAGTTACATTCATACACAGCCAGTTACATTCATACACAGCCAGTTACATTCATACACAGCCAGTTACATTCACACACAGCCAGTTACATTCACACACACACGCCACATACACGGCCAGTTACATTCACACACACACAAACCACATACACGGCCAGTTACATTTACACACACACACACACACACACACCACATAGACAGCCAGTTACATTCACTCATCCATACACACAGACCACATAGACAGCCAGTTACATTCACTCATACATACACACAGACCACATAGACAGCCAGTTACATTCACTCATACATACACACAGACCACATAGACAGCCAGTTACATTCACTCATACATACACACAGACCACATACACAGCCAGTTACATTCACTCATACATACACACAGACCACATAGACAGCCAGTTACATTCACTCATACATACACAAAGACCACATACACAGCCAGTTACATTCACTCATACATACACACAGACCACATACACAGCCAGTTACCTTCACACATTTTTGCTCTTTAAAAAAAAAAAAACACAAAAATTGTATTTTTTACGGTGTCCTCCCTCCCTGCTGCTTACCTCATTGCAGGGGAGGGGGACATTTATGCTGGAGCCCGATCCTCTTTCGGTTTCTGCTAAGTGCCGAGTTGTCACGTGACACTCGGCACTACAACGTGTTGCGCGAGGGGGCGGAGCTTACAGTCTGTGTGATCCGAACAGACTTTCTCCCCTCGCGCTGCGTGTAACGGATGGCAGTCGGCAAGGGCTCCCTGTGACAAACAGCACCCGGGCGCCAGGTCTGATTTCCTGGTCGCCATGGCGACCTGGCGCCCGGGGTTTGTCGAGCCCTGATCTAGCCACAGTATTTGTTGACTTACTTGAAGGCAACAAACACTTGAAAGTGCACTGTACATCAGACTGTCACTATAGCAACCTCTGGGCCATTCACAATATGCTCCTTTAAAGCTAAATTAATTTATTGTGCGTCACAAATGAGAAATGACTGTTCGTAGGCAAATTTCTGTACTAATGGCTAATCCATAAATTGAATTACACAAATCATACTTCATAAGTGCTAGTGTTAAAGGAAATTAAAATATGTTTTAATAAAAAGGGCATAATAAACACTCATAACATTTACCATGCTATTTTAAATTACATTTGTTTGGAGCCATATTTTTGAAAAGGCAACAGACTCCATTAAGCTTTTAAAATTACAAAATTTTCACTGTTCGGTAGGAACCCCACAAAATAAAATGGTACACATGAGAGGGACACATAAAAGCCTGCGTCATCAATTGTTCTTTTTTCCATTATTCAACATATATTTCCGTTTGACTTTGTAAAAGCAATCAATAGGAGACAGTGCTACATGACTGCAAGAGAACTGGTCAAGGAACTCTGAAACCAATAGTAAAGTTCTGGACTCCATCTCCATCGATAAGGGTAACCCCGCTAGAAGAAGTCGGTACCGCTCCTGCGTCTATAACCACAGTCCATACTATTCCACAAAATAAAAGAAGGGGAGATCTTGGCACTCACTAAGCAATTTAGAACGGTGAGTATCCAGAACTTAGTGAAAATATGACATGCAATACAAATGCATGAAGTAACAGCGAAACCAACTTCCAAAGCTTGAAGAGTTTCACACCTACCGGCGCTTAGTCATAAGCAAACACAGTGAATACAAAACAAACATTCCTATAGTGAAACTTTATGTGAACATGTTGAAAAACATGTATTGCTCTTGCATATGTGGTTTTCATTACAGCGTTTCACATCATATATATTTATTGATCACTATTTATTTCTGGTACCTCTCTTGCCATGCCTCCCACAATTAGCATCATACAGGTGTGGGAGAGGTGTGGCTTGACAGTGATTGGTTTGTTCATATAAAAGGTTAATTAGAAGACAAACTAAAAAATTAATTTAAAAAATACCCCAAAGGGCCCCCCAGACCCATAATACATATGCAAGTATCTCTGCCCCCTTTCATAATTAAAAAAAAGGGCCAGGAGCTGCAGATTCTCCCAGTCCCTATTATGAAACTGGTCAAAATGAGACTAGGAGGCCCCCAGCTGTCACGTTCAGGTACGAGGCTGGAACCGTTTTTCAGAATAGATGTAGGTC
Organism: Pelodytes ibericus; assembly: GCA_036172795.1. NCBI lineage: Eukaryota > Metazoa > Chordata > Amphibia > Anura > Pelodytidae > Pelodytes > Pelodytes ibericus. The sequence continues at coordinate 162,334,691 of CM069862.1, forward strand.
TTTGCAACGGAGCCTGGCAATAGAACAGAAGTATTCTGCCTGAAGGAATTCCACCCTATGGTTGAGCCGCAGGATACCGAAGCTAAACCTAACAGACAGGAAGCTGGATACGGAGTACAGGACCAAGGCGAAGGTATCGTGGGTGCAGGCAGAAGAATGGTCAAACTGGTGAAAGATCGGGGCAAAAGCCGAAACTGAGCGTGCTCCGCAGATAGCTGGAGACCAGGGCTCTGGACGGCCCTGGACGGATGAATCGGGTGGGCTTTGTCCTGCAGTGCAACGGCGCTGCTGTGACACCAGCCCTACTATTGGCTGGATTAAAAAATACCACCAAAAGTAATTTGCACAAATGCTTATTTATAATTTTTTTTTTTTTTAATGAAAGTGTTTATTTTAGATATTCAAAAAACATCACAGTGACTCACATAAAAATAAATAAGATAAAATGGTGTGACGATTTTGCACAATATGCATACACAAAAATTGAGTTGACCTCAATGAAAAACAATAATGCTATTTTTGCAAATAAAACTAGATTTGAGGCCAAAATGATATTACTGGCTACACTAAATATAGCGGACTGATCTTAACTAAAAATAATCAAAAGTAGACATCTTATAACATACAAACAAAGATTGAAAAATATTCGGACAAATCTTGTGGGGACATAATTCCATCAGAAATCTTAGTAGATCTATGGTGATGCCCCAGATTATCTAAACAGGATTCAACTTTGCCGTCTAAAAACTTTTTAAAAGAAGAGGGAGTTGGTTAAAAGTGAAAAACAGGAGGGTATAGCTAAAGCTGGGACTCAAGGGGAACTAGAGAGACAGAATAAAGAGGGAAAGAGGACGCTCTAGAGTGAGAGTGCCCACAGACACAATATAGAGCTGTGAAAAAAAAAAAAATTCTGTGGTGACCAGAGCCTTACACCTCCACTCCTACACCTCCACTCAGGTGCGGGCTGGTACCCTGGGGAGGGAAACAAGACTCCGAAATATCATTGTGAGAGGGGGAGCTGTACACAGGGGCTTACAGAAAGAAAAAAAAAATCTTATATGGTACGAATAGAAAACATAAAAACACAGTAGGTATGGATCATGTAATCGACTTCCAAAAAATGATGATGCACACTGTTCTCCTTGAGTGGCTATCCCCATTGGGTCAGTGCTTCCAGGGTGGGTGGGTGTCATTGAAACCGATTCAGTTGAAATCTCTTCTTGGGGGATCAGGCATTGGTGGTAAATGCAGGTCTTCTAAAAACTGGGTGCAATCCTCAATTCGTTCAATTGTCAGAGTCTTGTCATTTGCTGTCACTGTTAATGTACATGGTATTACCCAGCGATACCCAAGAGGGTTCATTGACCGCCTCCACATGAGCACCGCAGGAAAGACATCACCGAATATTAGTATGGATGACTCTTCATAAATTAACTTGCTCAGTGTATGGCCCAAATTCAAGATTGTTATCTTCGCTTCCACAAGCTTGATTATTGTGTCTCTTGAGATCGTAGACGGTGCTCTCTGTGCCTTCCGAATACATGGCCTCCTCAATCCGTTTTTTTTGTAGAGTTGGGTTGCATGGAAGACAGCATCTTCAATATATAAGGTCCGAGTGGTTCAACCAATTCTGGTATGCCTCTCATCCTTATACTTGTACGTCTCAGCCTAGCATCCCGTATTGATACTTGACGGGTCACGTTATAGACTTGTTGTGCCAGGGTGGCGACTTGTACTGTCATTTCTGACTGCGTCTCTTGAATCATTGTAGTCAAGGCATCAATTCCGGCAACCTTCGTTTGCACGCTGGTAAGTTCTGAAGTTGAGTAAGAAAACGTATCTACTGTGCATGCACGGTGTATGCGTATGTACTGTGTGTGTGAGCGTATGTACATTTGTACTGTGTGTGTGTGTGTGTGCATGCACTGTGTGTGTACATATGTAGTGTGTGTGTGCGCATGTACTGTGTGTGTGTGTGTGTGTGTGTATGTGTGTACTGTGTGTATGCGTGTACTGTGTGTATTTAACTATGTACGCATCTGCTGCATGTGTGTATGCAAGTGCGTAGGTATGTATGAATGTATGTATGTGTAACCGTGTATTGTGTGGGTGAGTATGTGTGTATGCATATACTTTTTTATGCAGAAAATTGGGCAAGATGAATGGAGGGATCAAAAGGGAAGCCAATGGGATGAATGAAATCAATGGTAGTTGGAAGACACTAAGGGAACTTGGGCAATCCCATAAAGAAAGGGGGTTAGTGGTGAGTGAGGGAAAGAATAAAATAATTAACTTTATAATAATAAAGTAAACTAGTCTAATGTCACTGACCCAGGCAAGTGAGAATATGAAGAAAAGGAATCATAAACTCTTTGGGAGCAACCCTGAGGTTTCGGAAACTTATGAAAACTATTTTTCCTCTCTTATCTCTATTTGTGTCCATCTGATTTGATTCTAAAAGGGTAAGTAGTGAAGAAACAATTTATGTAACAAATTTCTATTTTTAGAGTTTAATCCCTATTTAAGAAGGAAAACAAAAAAGCAGGTATATTTGCCCTACACACAATGGGGTCTACTCAACAATCTGAGTTAATTTATCTCAAGACAACCATGCCACCACGGAGTGCAACAGAAACATTGGAGTTAAAAAAAACAGTAATTAGTAATGTTTTGTGTCACTGAATCCTCCTGTGCAGCTATAAAAGCTTCCACTCTTCAGGGAAGTGTTTCTGTGGGAATTTTTGCCCATTTATCCAGTTAAGCATTTGTGAGGTCAGGCACTGGTGTTGGTTAACGGGAACTGACTGTACCTGGACTTGAATCCTGACTTCCATGTTCCTAGCGCTCTTCTTTACCAGTTTTCCAGCCTGTTTGTCACAATTTAGCCTCTGTTCTAATAACCATGAATCTACAAAGCCTCATTATCAACTCTCCTCAGCTATGTCTGGCCATGTGCTCACTATGTGTCTCTGCCTTTAAAAGACACTTCATTTCACAATACCTTTGCCAGGTTGTGGTTCCTGCGTGCATTATTATCAAGCTTGTTACAGATCTCTATTTACCCATTACCGTTTTTGGACCATCTGACCACTCTGCCTTCAGTCAAGTTCTTCCACTGCTAACTTTTTTCATTAGCTTTTGTCAAATAAAAAGTTAGAAAATTTGTGGGTTTTGTTTATAGTATATTATAGGATATGATCAAAATGATGTAAACAAAGCCCTTCTTGTCGCAATAAAAACAATACATAAATTTGTGTGGGTACAGCAAATGACAAAGAAGAAAATCACAGCTAAACACAAACAGCACAGAAATGTTTAAATAGCCATGGTCTAAAATGGCCAAAAATGTTTCAAAGTGTCTGTCCTTAAGCACATGTTATCTATCACTAAGCCATGGAAAATAAAAGATTTTTTTTTTATTGATTAGTTTCCACCTTTCAATTCTATTAAATAAAGCTGGTTTTAGAGCTTGTACTCAATTCAGGTAAATGACATGGAGACTATAAGTATATATGTATAGCTTTATACATAAACACAAAGCCAATACAGAGGAAAAAGATAAATACACTTATATAAAACGCCCAAACAGACACTCTCTTTAATATTTCTAGTGCACAAAACAGGTTAAAATTACCGTATTTGCTCGAATATAAGATGGTTTTTTTTCAGAGCAAATACTCTGAAAAAGACCCCTCGTCTTATATTCGAGGTTGTTTTGTAGTCTGACCTCAAATCTCATATGGTGCAGACATCCTCCGGCTGCCCCCACTAGCCACCAGGGAGAGAGAGACAAGGTGAGGGGGGGGGGGGGGCGAGAGAGAGAGGGAGAGACAAGGTGAGGGAGGGGGGGAGAGAGAGACAAGGGGAGGGAGGGGGAGAGAGAGAGAGAAGGTTGGGGGGAGAGCAAGACAACGTGGGAGGGAGGGGGAGAGACCGAGACAACACTTGAGGGGGAAAGAGAGCGAGACAGCGACAACGCTGGGGGGAGGGGGGGGAGAGAGGCAGCATTGGCACATAAAAGGAAATAAAAACAAGAAATGCTTTTTTTAAAACATTATTTTTATTAAATATTAAAAAGCAATTTACATGTGAATATATACAAGTTAAACTTTTTTCCAATAAGGTAGTCTTATATTCAGGCTTTTAGTTTTTTTTCTTAAGGAATATCCAAAGTTTGGGGTGTCTTCTTATAATCAGGGTCGTCTTATATTCGAGCAAATACGGTAAGTAGTCATATCAACATATTAGTTACAACTTGGAAATAATCAAATTATATCATATCATACATAAATTTTCTACACTGAAGCTCAAGAACTTAAAATCTAATATTTTTATGCCAGGAAAATGCCATCAGCATGAAATATGATACTGGACAGTCCTGCAAAGCACTGACACTGAATTGCTTGTGTGGCAGCAAATGGTTTAACAGAAAGGAAAAATTAATTGTCAATGAATTGTGGAAAGATGGATGTCTTAAATGTGATGACTGCAGGCACCCCCAACATCTACCGCCCCTGACTTTGAATGAGAGCAGGGACTCTGCACTTTGCAGAGTAAAAGAGAAGCCAAACAGATTAAAAGCCAAGTGCAAGATGTAGAAAACAATGAAATGTATAAAAAGGCAGGTTACTAACCTTTGGTTTTTTGTTCAGCAGCCTTAAAAAGAAAAAAAAAGTTTCAGTTAAAAATAAGAGATTAAATAGTGTTTAAGTAGAATCCTAAAATGGATTCTAAAAGGGAGTACATGCACTTAGAATACAAGTGGTTCAATAAGCCATCAAATGCCAAAACAAAAACACTCACAGTGTTTATGGCTGGAAAGCTTTCAGAAAAAGGGTGGCCTTCTAAAATGCCAGACTTTATACCAATCATTTTGCAGATCCCTTGAGCCTAGAAATGAATCCACAAACAGACTACACCATGTGCAAATCGAACATAACTTGACAAAAAAGACTAGACACATTATTCCTCCATTGTGCTGTTTGGCATCTGTGATGCCAAAAACCCCAATGACAGAGAAAATGTTAAGGATCAATAGTCTGAAAGATGGAAGCCCTCTAGTTTTAGCTTCTGAAGAGACTAGGTTAGAATAGTTTTGGAATGTGTACAATTTGTGCACCTTTAAAATTACACTTTTAATGAGGCGGAAGTGGCACTCTGCCTCATTAAAAGAAAAGAATGGTGTTTAGTCCCTCTTTAAAAATATTATAATAAAAAATCTTCCCTCTTTATGAAACCAAATTTCAAGTAACGAGCGATGAATGTATTAAAGGGTAGAGCAGAGTGTAGTTCATATTCAGATAGCTTATTGTACCACTTACACAGATATAAAATCTAGCTCTATTTTGTACACATATTTATAAGTATACAGCTGTATGTGCTTCTACAGGTTGAGTCTCCCTTAACCGAAACGTTTGGAACCAGAAGTATTTTGGATAATGGATCATATTCACCAATAAAAGCCTCTTAGCAATCATGAAATACAGTATTGTCAAAGTAAATACTGTATAGAGCAAATAACTCACTTTTACTGTGATGTAGCTGTGATGTGAGGCATTGTTGGGAACCTGTTATATGTGCATTAAGCGTGGGAATATGGGCATGCATGGGAATATGGGCATGCATGGGAATATGGGCATGCATGGGAATATGGGCATGCATGGGAATATGGGCATGCATGGGAACATCTTATCACATCTTAACCTCTTAGTGTTCTATACTGCATTTGATGTGCCTTGAAGACCAGAATTCCATTATTTTTGTCATACGTTTGCTTAACTGTGATTAACAGTACACCCACACAAATTATATATCCTTTTGTAAAGGACAGATGGGACTTTCTTTTGATACTATTATTTTCATCATATGATATAATTTACTATTAAAAAAATATATAAAATATGATGAAAATATGCCAAAAAAATATTTTTTCTAACAGACTTTATTTTTCTTTTTTTAAACGATCACAAGCGGTAAAAAAGACCCTATCTATATAGTTTCTAATATTTCTCCTGAGTTTAAAAATACCAATAGAAACATAGAAACATAGAATGTGTCGGCAGATAAGAACCATTCGGTCCATCTAGTCTGCCCAATTTTTTTATTTATTTTTTGAGTACTTTTATTAGTCCCCCGTTCCCGGTCTTATAGCTAGGATAGCCTTGTGTCTATCCCACGCATGCTTAAAATCCTTGACTGTGTTTACCTCTACCACTTCTGCTGGCAGGCTATTCCATACATCCACTACCCTCTCAGTAAAGTAATACTTCCTGATATTACTTTTAAATCGTTGTCCCTCTAATTTAAGACTATGTCCTCTAGTTGTGGTAGTTTTTCTTCTTTTAAATATACTCTCTTCCTTTACTGTGTTGATTCCCTTTATGTATTTAAATGTTTCTATCATATCCCCCCTGTTACGTCTTTCCTCCAAGCTATACATGTTAAGATGCTTTAACCTTTCCTGGTAAGTTTTATCCTTCAACCCATGAACCAGTTTAGTAGCCCTTCTCTGAACTCTCTCCAAAGTATCAATATCCTTCTGGAGATAAGGTCTCCAGTACTGCGTACAATACTCCAAGTGAGGTCTCACCAGTGCTCTGTACAATGGCATGAGCACTTCCCTCTTCCTACTGCTAATACCTCTCCCTATGCAACCAAGCATTCTGCTAGCATTTCCTGCTGCTCTATTGCATTGCCTACCTACCTTCAAGTCCTCTGAAATTATTACTCCTAAATCCCTTTCCTCAGATGTTGAGGTTAGGACTGTACCAAATAGTCTATATTCTGCTTTTGGGTTTTTACGCCCAAGGTGCATAATCTTGCACTTGTCCACATTAAATGCCAGTTGCCACTGCTCTGACCATTTTTCTAGTTTAGCTAAATCATTTGCCATTTGGCTTATCCCTCCATGAATATCAACCCTGCTGCAAATCTTTGTATCATCAGCAAAAAGACATACTTTTTTACCAACAAGACCTTCTGCAATATCGCTAATAAAAATATTAAAGAGAATGGGTCCAAGAACAGATCCCTGAGGTACCCCACTAGTAACAAGACCTTGCATCGAATATACCCCATTGACTACAACCCTCTGTTGCCTGTCACTCAGCCATTGTCTAATCCATTCAACAATATTGAAATCCAAACTCAAAGATTTCAGTTTATTGATAAGCCTTCTATGTGCGACAGTGTCAAAAGCCTTACTGAAATCTAGGTAAGCAATGTCTACTGCACCACCCTGATCTATTATTTTAGTTACCCAATCAAAAAAATCAATAAGATTAGTTTGGCATGATCTCCCTGAAGTAAACCCATGCTGTCTCTGATCTTGAAATCCAAGCGACTTTAGATGTTCAACAATCCTATTCTTTAACAAGGTTTCCATTATTTTCCCCACTACTGAAGTAAGACTTACTGGTCTATAGTTGCCCGCCTCCTCCTTACTACCTTTCTTGTGAATGGGCACAACATTAGCTAATTTCCAATCTTCTGGAACTACTCCCGTTAACAATGATTGGTTAAATAAATCTGTTAACGGTTTTGCTAGTACACCACTAAGTTCTTTTAATAACTTTGGATGTATCCCATCAGGTCCCATCGACTTATTTGTCTTTACTTTAGACAGCTGAAGTAAAACCTCTTCCTCTGTAAACTTACATGCATCAAAAGACTCATTAGTCTTTTTCCCTAAATGAGGTCCCTTACCCTCATTTTCATTTGTACAAACTGAACAAAAATATTCATTAAAGCAGTCTGCTAAGCCTTTATCCTCTTCTACATAGCATCCTTCTTTTGTTTTTAATCTAACTAATCCTTGTTTTACTTTCCTTTTCTCATGTATGCATCTAAAAAATGTTTTATCCCCCTTTTTCACTGACTGGGCTATAGTCTCTTCTGTGTGTGCTTTGGAAGCTCTTATAGCTTGCTTTGCCTCTTTCTGCCTACTCTTATAGATCTTTCTATCTTCCTCACTCTGAGTATTTTTATAATTACTAAATGCTAGCTTTTTATTTTTTACTATTTTAGCCACCTCTGCAGAGTACCACAGTGGTTTCTTCAATTTTTTGCTCTTACTGACAAGCCTTATGCAATTTTCTGTTGCCTTCAGTAGTGCAACTTTTAGATAATCCCATTTCTCCTGGACTCCATTTAAATTGCTCCAGTCTGATAATGACTCCTTCACATCTAATCTAATTTTAGAAAAGTCTGTTTTTCTAAATTCTAAAACTTTTGTTTTTGTGTGGTGTGACTGCGTCACTGTTCTTATATTAAACCACACTGTCTGGTGATCACTAGATCCTAAACTTTCACCTACAGTAATATCTGATAACAAATCTCCATTTGTGAACACTAAGTCTAGTATGGCCTGCTTTCGAGTTGGCTCCTCCACTACTTGTTTTAGAGATAATCCCAGTAGGGAGTTTAGGATATGCGTACTCCTGGCACAAGTAGCTGTTTTGTATTTCCAGTTCACATCAGGAAGATTAAAGTCACCCATGATGATCACTTCTCCCTTCATTGTCATTTTAGCTATTTCCTCAACTAGTAGATTATCTAACTCCTCTATTTGTCCAGGGGGCCTATAAATCACACCTACCCGAGTTACCATATGATTACCAAATTCTAATGTAACCCAAACTGACTCTATGTTCGCCTCACTAACTTGTATTACGTTACATTTTAAGCTATCCCTCACATACAGGGCCACCCCTCCCCCTTTTTTACCTTCTCTGTCTTTTCTATATAAAGAGTACCCTGGTATTGAAATGTCCCAGTCATGTTTTTCATTATACCATGTCTCAGTAACAGCCACTAAATCTACATTCTCAGTTGCCAATATTGTCACAAGTTCATGGATCTTATTCCCTAAACTGCGAGCATTTGTAGACATGACCCTAAGCTTATCCTTTTTTAGCACGCTGACTACAGGTAACTTCTGTACCTTTTTTGGGGGGCAATTGGATTGATGTTTTATCGCCATTTTGCCCCCCTCTTTTAGTTTAAAAACCTCCTAGCAAAACCTCTGAACTGCTCACTGAGAACATTCGTTCCCTTTTGAGAAAGATGCAAACCATCTTTTTTGTACAGTTCCTTTCTATCCCATAGTGAACTTCCATGAGAAACAAAGCCAAATCCTTGCTCCCGACACCATTCTCCAAGCCACAAGTTGAAGTTCCTAATACGCATCCGTCTATCATTCTGAATGTTGTGCACAGGCATAACTTCAGAAAAGGACAGTGTGGACACAACCTGCCGTATATCATTGGCAAGAACACGAAAAGCTTCCTTCACCTCTGAAACCTCATTGCAAGCCAAATCATTTGTCCCTAGATGAACCAGTACATCCAATTCTCCTTCCTGATTTGCTTGCTTAACAATATTAGAAATACGCCTCCTGTCTCTGCGAGCAGTAGCTCCAGGAAGACATCTCACTAAGCCAATAGTGTCCAACTCCGCACCTCTTATGATAGAATCGCCCAACAACAACTGCTTTCTATCAGGCCTCACCTTCTCCTTGCACACCTTAGCCACATAGGAGAGTGGTTCCTCAAACTCTGCGTCTGAGCCTGCCTCCACAACACCACTGCACTCTGCAAGTGCTGAAAATGAATTCTGGACAGCCACAGACTGTGGGACATGCCTTTTATCCACAACTCTAAGCCTACCAGATCCAACAGTAATCCACCTGCCATTCCTAGGAAGCCTCTGCGGCAATGGCCTCTGTGTCAGTGACTTCGCAACAGTCTCAGCCCGAGTTTGTTTTACAGATAAATTACAAATCTCGGACTTTAAAAATGCAATCTCCTGCTGCAATCTTGAGAACTGTCTACAGATTAGACAGCCTCCAAACCTCCAAAAAATGGAATGTGAAACAAATGCAGAACAATTATCACAGTAAACCAAATCTGCCATTTTAAGAATTTAAATCAAAAAGATCTTTTAGTTTTGCTCACCTCTTGTATACCTCAGACTACCTCCAGAGTATCTCCAGAATATCTCTTAAATATACTCTTTGAAAAGCAGCTCTTAGAAGAGCAGCCAAGCTATTAAACAATATTTCCATGTTTTTCTGTGTTGTTTTTTTACGTAATAGAGCAATAACCAATAGTTGTTTTTTTGTTTCCTAACTATTTTCTTCTACACTGGCATTTTGACCCCAACCCTAACTCTAATTTAACCCTAATCCTAAAATCTACCCCACCCCTTAATCTAACCTTTGTACTAACCCTAATTGTAACCCTAACCCTTGATCTAGGGTTAGCTTTTTCCACTGTAATGTTGCTAACTGCCTCTATGGGCAGTCAAGCTACAGTTTCAGAGTGACGGAAGAGGTTTTTTTAAATCGCTTCCGTTGCTCTCTGCTGGGCACAGAGCACGCCATATTGGAGGAGCATACTCCTCTTCAATGAAGCGGGTGTTGTAATTGCAACACCTTTAAAGCATAGGCAGTGAAAACTGATCACTGCCTATGCTCGTTTTAACAAATACGATCATATTTGCGGTGATTGTAGGCATGGGGGGGAGGGATCCAGAGCAGCCTCTGAGAATAACTGCCAGCATGGACGTATATGTACACGTCTTCATGGTCCTCAAGGATCATGCTTTGCAGGACTTATTTATACGTCCAGGTGGATTAAAGGAGCTTGACACTGAATAAAGGGTTGTGCTCTTGCATTCTGACAGTGTGTGTGGAATTTTTCATCTTATGGTCAAATCATACTGATCATTTTGTAAAAAGTATTTTAAGATTAGGGATTCTGAACCAGTATAGAAAAATATTTTTAGTTACAACCATAATTATCTTCAAGAAAAACTTCTATATTCAGGAAAATGGCAGCAGTGGCTAAACCAGTTTTGGCTTATGGATATTTTTGAGGTCAAAACTATGGGGGGGGGGGGGGGGGGGGGGGGATTATGGATGTGAAGTTCTAGTACTATCTAGCAAGTAACACAATTTATCAAGTAAAGTGTGTATAGTCAAAATGTATCACAAACCTTTTTCTGAGCACCTTCCTTCTTCTTCTTTTCTTCCTGCTTTTTCTTTTTCTTTTCTTCCATCAAATGATCCTCTTTTTGAGTTTCTTTTTCCTTCTCCCTTAGGGGGGAAAAAAAACCATGAACCCAAAAATATGGTATAGAATTTTGCCACACACACATAATTATTATTATTATTTTTTTATTTTTTTTTTCATAACCTCTTTTAGTATTCATATTTACATAATTTATCTGTATTCTCGAATCAAAGACATTTATTGTTGCACTGTTAGTCTTGTTTGTTTTAATAAATATTTATTAAATATTTATTAATAATAATGTAGCATAATTCAGCATACAGCAGGCCACGACCGCAACAAAAGCCAAATATATGACTTAACTCATGGCTTGATAAATGTTTGAAGTCCTTAGGAGCCAAACAGACCAATTCAGGAGACAGGGGTGTGATAGTTTCATAGTTCTATGTAAACAGAAAACTGAGAATTCAGCAGTAGGAAATCTAGGAGCCATAGCACCCGGTCTCCTGAGATTTGTCAAGTCCTAATTTAAAGATTTTATTTCCCCCAACAAATTTGTTTGTAAAATGCACATTAATGAAACAGTAACTGTGTTGATAAGATTGCTCACAACTGAGACAACAAATGCTTTTTCTAGGTCAGTCAAAAAACGTACTAGTACAAGTGTAGCAAATAACTTATTATAGCTATTCGGTAGATGGGACTAAGGGATACACATACAAAAGGTTGGCATGCTAACTTATTATTGATGAGTGACCATTTACTCTGTTACATTCAAATTTGATATTTAAGTCAGATTAAAAACACCAACTTGGCAGCCTTTTCTGTCCCTAAGCGATTCCTAAGTTTAATGAACAATGCTGAAAGAAGAAAATAAGTGTTCTACTCCAGCTGATGATGCCACAGAAGTTACAGCTGCTCAACTATTTTTATGTCCCTTTCTTTTAGTGCAGCTTTCATAGAATTAAATGCATTCGGCCACTCAATGTCACACATACTTTCTATACCTGTGAATTTAGCATTCGGAAGAAAGGAGTCTGAATTTTTCAACTGCAAAATCCATTGCTATTTCAATTAATTCAATTTTCACTAGCATAAGAAAAGGACTAAGCAAGTCAGACACTGAGCAGAAGTGACTACCCATTTATTTCAAACAGATTAATTGGCCTTCTATCAAATGTGTTAGGCAATTCTCCTTCCAATTTTTTCAAACAGCAAAGCTTTTTGTAAATGTGCAATCGTTTGTTTTGCGCCTGGTCTTAGGCCTTTATCATAGGCTTAAAGGGACCATCTGGTGCCCAAAATGCATCTTCCAAATATTAATGTGCTTTCAAAGTACTTTAAAATGCATGCTCGACATTTTGCAGTGGATAAAATACTTACAGCTAGATGAAACTGCCCAAACTAGCAATCAGTAAATGTCATTTCCTTTTTTTTTCCAAATGAATGGAATTTACTCTAGTGATGTCATCAGACAATGTGTTGCACTGTTCAGAGATCCTACTGCGTACAAGAGCAAGACTATTACAGTCCACACAATGTATTCTATTCCAGCAGCACAGGAAGTGACTAGATGAAACAAAACTTTATATCCTGTCTATATAATCAGTGCTTCCGCACGTGCAGTAAACATGCAGAGTAATCACAGGGGAGGTTTGAGTCAAATATTAAAAATGTGATTTATGCAGAATCCCTGCATCAAATCAAACTGGAAATAAGCCTGTGCACTATACAAGCAGTAATCCTCATCTTGCACCAAAGTGTTGGGGGCTAGACTGTCCCTTCAAAGGCGTGCCAAAAGATATTCAGCATTTCAACTCATACCTACATTCAGGACCTTATTCAACATCTCAGCATCAATGTGAACACACACACACACACACACACACACACACACACACACACACACACACACACACACACACTGCAAGGAGTGAAAGTATGTGCCCCACAGGAAGAACCCTTAAAAATAAGGGTCGAGATCTAGGGTTAGGGTTAAGACCTAGGGTTGGAGTTGTATGGGGAAAATTGTGGGGGGGGGGGGGGGGGGGAGAGAACTACTTTAGTTTATTGCCCTATAAAAACAGGCTTTATCTCTAAATCGATGACTAATGTTAGCAACTAGATGGGGTACTTTTTACCACAGAAGTGTAAAAACAGCCTCTGTCCTTAAGGGGTTAAATCAAATGGTGACAGAGGCCATTTTAACACTTCTGCAGTGTTTGTGTTTAGCTGTAACATTTTCTCATTTACTGTACCCCAGACAATTATAATTTTTTCAGGATTAGGGCTTTATTTAGAAATCCTATCATATAATTTAATATAAACAATAATAATTAGGATTGAAACGTGAAAAAAAAAAATACATATTGCCCAGAGCAACTGCAAAGCTCTTGCCCACAGCAGGGCAGCGCCATCTTGGAAAGGCATTCTGGCTTTCATTATAGCGAATGTGATTGCTCCAGAGAGTGATCACATGGCCAACCAATTTGAGTGTTGCTTAACCCCTTAGTGACATTACTTTTTTGGCTTGTCCGACGCTTGGTGACATGGGCTGTTTTAACATTTCTGAGGTGTTTGCGTTTTGCTGTAATTTATTTCTGTCTCATTTAGTGTACCCGCACAAACTATATATCGTTTTTATCGTTATAAGAAGGGCTTTCTTTTGATACCATTATTTTGATAATAGCATATAATTTGATGTAAAAAAATAATAAAATATGGCAAAAAAATTAAAATAATTTTTTTATGACTTATTTGAAAAATCGTATACTCATGTACAAGAGACAACAAAAAAACACTGCTAAAAAGTTTCTAATATATGTCCTGAGTTCAGAAATAGCCCATGTTTTTATGTTTTTGTGCTTTTTTATTCATGTTACAGGGCCAGAACTATAAGTGGTGCAAAGCTATTTTAAAATCCTCTCTTTCAAAATTAGCGATTAGCGACATTGTAACACTGATTTCTGTACTAAATCCATGAATGACCCCCAACATGTATATATTTTTGAAAACTAGACAACTCAGGGCATTGAACTTGGGGTATTTTGACACATTTCATGTAGCCATTTTACCACCAATCTATGCCAAAGTTTGCAGCAAAAAATCTTTTTTTTTAATTTTTCACATATATTGCAATTTACGTAAACATTACCTTAAAATGTGAAGGGGTATTTCCAAATAACACCTCAATATGTGTTCAGCAACATCTCCCGAGTACAGGGATACCACCCATGCATAGGTTTGTTGGTTTGTTTTGGGGCTAAAAGGCCACATTTAGGGGGTGCGCATTTTGGTTTTCCAACTTGGAATTCTGACATGCAGAAAACTTGTGCCCATGTCCCATTTGGGACATTTTTGAAGCCAGAAAGTGTATTCTACCCCACAAAACCATATATATTTTTAAACTAGACACCCTAGGGTATTTCAAATGGTAGTATTTTAACACTTTCCATGCACTAATTATACTACCAGCCTATGTCAATGTTTTGGGTAGTAATTTTTTTTCACATACATTGTACTTTGGGCATGAATTCACAGATCCTGTTATATGTCAGTGCCAAACAACACCTCAATATGTGTTCAGCAACATCTCCTGAGTACAGGGATACCACCCATGTATATGTTGGTTAGGTTATTTGGGGGTAAAAAGGCCACATTTGAGAGGTGCGCTTTTTGGTTTTCCAACTTGGAATTCTGACGTGCAGAAAACCTGCGCCCATGTCCCATTTGGGACATTTTTGAAGCCAGGAAGTGTATTCTACCCCACAAAACCATATATTTTTTTAAACTAGACACCCTAGGGTATTTCAAATGGTAGTATTTTAACACTTTTCATGCACTAATTCTACCACCAGCCTATGTCAATGTTATGGATAGTAATTTGTTTTTCACATTCATTGTACATCGGGCATGAATTCACAGATCCTATTATGTGTCAGTGCCAAACAACACCTTAATATGTGTTCAGCAACATCTCCTGAGTACAGGGATACCACCCATGTGTAGGTTAGTTAGATTATTTGGGGGCTAAAAGGCCACATTTAGGGGGGGTGCATTTCCAACTTGGAATTTTGACATGTAGTCAGCCTGCGCCCATGTTCCATTTGGGACACTTTTGAAGCCTGTCAAAGTATTTTACCCCATAAAACCATATATTTTGGAAAACTAGACATCCTATGGTATTTAAAATTGTGGTATTTTAACACTTTCCAAGTGCTAATTCTACCACCAACCTATGTCAAAGGGTTGGGATGTCATTTTTTCCCCACACACATTGTAGTTCAGGCAGGAATTTTCAGATTCTGGTATTTGCCACTGCCAACCAACACCTCAATATGTGTTCAGCAACATCTCCTGAGTACAGGGATACCCCCCATGCATAGGTTTGTTGGTTTGTATTGGGTCTAAAATTCCACATTTAGGGGGTGCGCAATTCCAACCTGGAATTTTGACATGTAGTCAGCCTGCGCGCATGTTCCATTTGGAACATTTTTGAAGCCGTCCAATGAATTTTACCCCATCAAACCATATATTTTTGGAAAATAGACATCCTAAGGTATTTCAAATGGTGGTATTTTAATACTGTATAGGTACTAATTCTACCACCAGCCTTTGTAAAAGTTTGTGGTAGTACTTTTTTGGGAGTTTTTTTTCCACATGCATTGTACTTCAGGCATGAATTCACAGATTCTGGTATATATCACTGCCAAACAACAACCCAATATGTGTTCAGCAACATCTCCCGAGTACAGGGATAGCACCCATGCATAGGTTTGATGGTTTGTTTTTGGCTAGAAGGCAACATTTGTGAGATGCGCATCTCAAAATTCCAACTTGGAATTTTGACATGTAGTCAACCTGCGTCCGTGTCCTTTATGGGATATATCTTTGAAGCCAGCCAATGTAATTTACCCCCACCAAACCATATATATTTTTTTTATCGGTAGACCCCCATTACTACTTGTGGCAAGGGCTCAGCAGCCACCGATACATCACTAGATGATGTATCAGAAAGCTGAATAGGGTCAAAATCGAACCCTGAGTCCGCGGCCTCAGAATCAGTACGTAAGCAGTGATCTCGAGCAAAGAAGGGGTTAATAGCTCTTAGAAGAGCCTATCTAGTACTGTAATACATTACAGTACAAAGAAATTAATCCATAAAACAGTGCAGACAGCAAAACATACTGTTGCTGTGCAAGATTACTGCTTATACAGTGATGAATGGCAGGGAAGGGGTTAATACACAGTGAAAGACTTTCATAAAACCTGACAATTTTATAAAATGTTATTTTATATCACTAATACTGATCGTCTCTTTCCGTCACAAAAATGTAAGTGAGGAGAGGGAGGCAGATCAATTTTTGTGAATACTGATCCGACCAATTTTGATCTGACCAGGGCGAATGGTGAGCTTAATTGAGAAATCACCAAACCGCCTTTGCCACTAATTCGCTGTTACTGATCGCTATGCGCTCAGGCAGCTTAAAAAAAAAAACTCAAATATTTTTACTTTACATGTAATCCTCTAGCGGGTATGTGTAAAAAAAAAAAATATGCAGACAGATAAAAATTGCTTTGGCGTCAATATCATTGCGTAAGCAGTGATAGACGGCAAAGAAGGGGTTAATAACTCTTAGAAGACTTGCGAGGCAATCAGAAACACTTTCTGAGCATAGGAAGCGAAAAATTCGCTTCCTATGCTCGTTTTAGAAATACCCGCGTTTTAAAGGCTCTGTGCCTTTAAAACCGGCATTTCGATCGCTCTCCAGAGCGATCGAAATGCCGACGGGCATTTTTTTCAGTATTGTACGATGCTTCCACACGGAAGCATCGTTACAATACCGCTTGAGCACTGAAAGCGGAAAAACTCCGCTTTCAGTGCTCGTTTTGACAAAGGACGGACTAGTTCCGTCCTGTGTCACTAACGCCTCGGCACGCAGGACGGACCTAGTCCGTCCTGTGTCGCCAAAGGGTTAAGATAATAACGTTATGGAACTTGCATAGGGTTCATAAACTACTCAATAAAGAAAGAAGTGCAGGGAATTGAACTAAGAATTTCACATTTTCAAACTTAAAGACAAAGTAGACTGGTTGGGAAAAAAAAAAAAATCACTCGTTTAGCTGCATTGGAAATTTATCCAACTAAGCTACTTTGGTCTAAAATGCTGATCTCAATTGCCTGCAATTCTCTCTTTTTTTATTTTTTTTATTTTTTAAGTAGACCATTATGTCCAAAATTTTCTAGTAAGAAAACTTGCTAATTTCTTGACTAAAATAAACCAAATGTTTCCATGGGCAGGAGATTGCCAGCAGAAATTAAAAAACATCTCCATGGCGACCAGGAAATCAGACTTGGCGCCCGGGTGCTGTTTGTCACAGGGAGCGCTTGCCGGCTGCCATCCGTTTTACTTGCAGCGCGAGGGGAGAAAGTCTGTGCGGATCACACAGACTGTAAGCTCCGCCCCCTCGCGCAACACGTTGTAGTGCCGATTGTCACGTGACAACTCGGCACTTAGCATGAACCAAAAGAAGATCGGGCTCCAGCATAAATGTCCACCTCCCCTGCAATGAGGTAAGCAGTAGGGAGGGAGGACACCGTAAGAAATACATTTTTGTTATTTGGTCTGTGTGTATGTATGAGTGAATGTAACTGGCTGTATGTGGTGTGTGTGTGTGTGAATGTAACTGACTGTATGTGGTGTGTGTGTGTGTGTGAATGTAACTGACTGTATGTGGTGTGTGTGTGTGAATGTAACTGACTGTATGTGGTGTGTGTGTGTGAATGTAACTGACTGTATGTGGTGTGTGTGTGTGAATGTAACTGACTGTGTGTGTGTGTGTGTGTGTGTGTGTGTGAATGTAACTGACTGTGTGTGTGTGTGTGTGTGTGAATGTAACTGACTGTATGTGGTGTGTGTGTGTGTGAATGTAACTGACTGTATGTGGTGTGTGTGTGTGTGTGAATGTAACTGACTGTATGTGGTGTGTGTGTGTGAATGTAACTGACTGTATGTGGTGTGTGTGTGTGTGTGAATGTAACTGACTGTATGTGGTGTGTGTGTGTGTGTGAATGTAACTGACTGTATGTGGTGTGTGTGTGTGAATGTAACTGACTGTATGTGGTGTGTGTGTGTGAATGTAACTGACTGTGTGTGTGTGTGTGTGTGTGTGTGTGAATGTAACTGACTGTGTGTGTGTGTGTGTGTGTGAATGTAACTGACTGTATGTGGTGTGTGTGTGTGTGAATGTAACTGACTGTATGTGGTGTGTGTGTGTGAATGTAACTGACTGTATGTGGTGTGTGTGTGTGTGTGAATGTAACTGACTGTATGTGGTGTGTGTGTGTGTGAATGTAACTGACTGTATGTGGTTGTGTGTGTGTGTGTGAATGTAACTGACTGTATGTGGTGTGTGTGTGTGTGTGAATGTAACTGACTGTATGTGGTGTGTGTGTGTGTGAATGTAACTGACTGTATGTGGTGTGTGTGTGTGAATGTAACTGACTGTATGTGGTGTGTGTGTGTGTGAATGTAACTGACTGTATGTGGTGTGTGTGTGTGTGTGAATGTAACTGACTGTATGTGGTGTGTGTGTGTGAATGTAACTGACTGTATGTGGTGTGTGTGTGTGAATGTAACTGACTGTATGTGGTGTGTGTGTGTGAATGTAACTGACTGTGTGTGTGTGTGTGTGTGTGTGAATGTAACTGACTGTATGTGGTGTGTGTGTGTGTGTGTGAATGTAACTGACTGTATGTGGTGTGTGTGTGTGAATGTAACTGACTGTATGTGGTGTGTGTGTGTGTGTGTGTGTGTGTGTGTGTGAATGTAACTGACTATGTGGTGTGTGTGTGTGAATGTAACTGACTGTATGTGGTGTGTGTGTGTGAATGTAACTGACTGTATGTGGTGTGTGTGAATGTAACCGACTGTATGTGGTGTGTGTGAATGTAACTGACTGTATGTGGCGTGTGTGTGTGTGAATGTAACTGACTGTATGTGGCGTGTGTGAATGTAACTGGCTGTGTATGTGAGGTGGGTGTATGCGACTGTCTCCGTGCGTTTATGATATTGTGATGTGCCATTGTCTGGCTCCTAAATTTTTTAGCTGGCTCCTAAAACTAAATTAAATTTGTCAAGCCCTGTCATATAATACAGACTTTCACAACGGGAAACAAAGTGGATCTATTAGTTACAGATACTGAAAACCTAAGGGGCCTTGCTATATAAATTTCACCTCACAAAGTATATGTTTGGATATTTGTAACTAGAATCCTAGGTTTTACTTCTCTTTTTGTACTTGTACATAACTGATCATCTTTTCATTATATATACCATACTTTAGTAGGCATTCACATGTTTTAAATGCCTTTTTATCTATTATAACTGAATAATCTTGTTTTTATTAATATGTCCTTTTTGCTGGTTTCCTAGTTTAGGAAGAAACGAAAAATGACTTTCCCTGTGTTCCATTTGAGATTTATGGGCATGGAACGCAAGCTGGAACACATGGTGGACCGCATACGCACTTCCGGTTTGGGTGTTTACACGCGACCGGAAGTTAACACATACAGGAACCGACAATATGAAAAAGTCAATGCAGTGGCGGGACTTATTGGGGGATATACTAAAATGGACAAAATTGTTTGCAAGCCGTTCAAATTTGTGATTCAAATACTGTTCAGTGAAAATGAATGTACTTTTGAGTTTATGGGCTAATTTAAAAGTACCGTTTTTGCTCGAATATAAGGTCGATCCCCCCAAAACTTTTGATATTCCTTAAGGAAAAAAACTAAAAGCCTGAATATAAGGCTACTCTATAGGAAAAAAAAGTTTACCTTTTCACATGTAAATTGCTTTTTCATATTTAATAATGCATTTCTTGTTTTTATTTCCTTTTATGTGCCAATGCTGCCTCTACCCCCCAGACTTGCCCAATGCTGCCTCTCTCCCCCCCAATGCTGCCTCTCACCCCCCTCCCTCTCTCCAAACGTTGTCTCTCAAACTTGCACAGAAAATAAAAAGGAAGCATCAAAAAAATAAATAAATAAAATTCACCAATATCTTAAAAGGGCCTTGTGAACTGTGTTTTATACGTTTAACCCCTCAGTGACATGACTTTTTGGCCTCGTCTTACCCTTACTGACATGGGTTATTTTAACATTTCTACCATACCAACATAAATTATATATTGTTTTTATCAGCATAAGAAGGGCTTTCTGTTGATTCAAACGAAGAAAAAATTGCAGAAAAAAATGTCACTCACGGAGGCAGGTAAGTGAAATAAATGGTATTTAATCCAATTACATATTAGCGGTAGTCACAGCAATCGGTGGGAGAAAAATAACCCTAACTATGGTGAAGCATGACGCGTTTCGCACTTAAAGCGTCATGCTTCACCACAGTTAGTGTTATTTTTCTCCCACCAATTGCTGTGACTACCGCTAATATGTAATTGGATTAAATACCATTTTTTTGCACTTACCTGCCTCCGTGAGTGACATTTTTTTCTGCAATTTTTTCTTCGTTTGATGCAACTTCTAATCGGTGTTGGCCACGCTAGCAGAGGCACCCAGATAGAACACAAGGGGATTACTTCATTTTATTTGTGGACTGATCGGCTGTGTGAGAGCCTGCATTTCTTCTGCGATTTATTTGAAAAATCTTATACACATCTACAAAAAGCTAAGAAAAAAAACCCTGATAGTTTTGAATATTTGTCCTGAGTTTAGAAATAGCCCATGTATTATGTTTTTTGCTTTTTTATTCAAGTTTCAGGGCAATAAGTACAAGTAGTGCAATGCTACTTGAAAAAAAATATGTTTTCAAAATTAGTGACACTGACATTGTAACACCGATATCGGGCAGGAATCCCGGAATCACCCTCACATGTACATATTTTTCAGAACTAGACAACTCAGGGTATTTTGACACTTTTCATGTGGCCATTTTACCACCAACCTTTGCCAAAGTATGCAGAGATAGGGGGGGGGGGGGGGGGCAAATGTTTTCACACCGACTTATAAACATACTGAAAATGTAAAAGGGTACTGCCAAACAACACCTCAATATATGTAAAAAAAACATCAACAAAAAAACAGACAACTAAAAATGTGCTGCTGTGCAATATCACTGCTTGTGCAGTGATCAATGGCAGGGAAGGGGTTAATAGCTTTTATAAAAGTCTCACAATTTTATTACATTTTATTTTAACACTAATACTGATCGGTCTCTCTCCCTTAAGAAAAACATAAGTGAGGAGAGGGAGGAAGATCCCAACTGGTCAGATAAATATTTACAAATATTGATCTGACCAGGCGAACGGTGATGCACATCTGAGCAATCACCAAACCGCCTTTGCCAATTGACCATTACTGATTTTTTGCTTTACACCGCCCCAGCTTTTACAATTAACCTCTAATGGGTGTAACACACACACACAAAAAAAAAATCTAAAATTTTTACAAATACTGATCTGTCCAGGCAGTGATGATTGCTAATGTCCATCTACCCATCTCTCTCTTTTACATCTCCCTCCAAGACCATGAAAATACTGTCCTAGGAACAACACACATCAAGTAGCAAAAAAACAACTCACAACACAGGGAGGGAAACAAAAAGCAACAGAAACAGATAATAGGAAAAGGTTAAAAGAATAATCAGTAGAAAGCTCAGAAACAGAGGGAACCAATCAAAATACAAAAGACCAACAAGAAGGATTGTAATGTAGTGTGTGGTTGGATTACCATCATCATGAGCCTTGGCTGCGGCAGCAAAATCAGTTGTCATAAGCTCTAAATAGCTACATCATCAACCAATCTTCTCTCTGATACAGGAAATGTAATTACAATCTACAGTTTTGTTACTTGTATACTAAACTGGCTATTCCTCTCAAACGCATATTAAATTGCTCCTGGTTTTCTTGCCATTAACCAGCATAAATCTTTCCTTAACTCCACCTAGCTCAGATTCCAAGTATACATTTGTATGTCTAGCAATTTTCTTGGAGGTACACAACTTTTGCATGCTGTCCTGCAGAAAATGGTTGAAATAAAGGAAGTGTGGTTGAGAGGGATAACTGCTTTAGTTAACATAATAGACAGTGGTAAAAAAAAATGTTTTGCTTAACATGGCCATTTATGATCACTACTTACCCTGTAAACACCTTGTTGAAGCACAACCCCAGGGTGGTTAAGCTTAAAGTAATATATACAAGGAGCACCTATTAATAGTTGTACTATTAATGTCATATTTAAATGTAAAAAATGTGAACAATACATAGGTCGAACTCACGAACATCTTGCAGACATTGGTAACAGGGCTAACACAACAGTGGCAAGACATTTATTGAATTGCAACAATGTAAATTTGAAATACTTTTGTATAGCGCTAATGGAAATAATTATAACAGGTCCTAGGGGAGGAAATCTACACAGCCTCCTATGTCAACGTGAAGCCTTTTGGATTTTCACAATGGATACAAGATACCCAAAAGGATTAAATGCAGAATTTGATATTTCTCACTTTTTCTAGACATCTCTCTCAAAGGTTTTGTTTTTTTACAACTGAATGATGAATTTAGATTCAAATCACAGTACCACATACCATGACTAATTTTGCAGTAATCAATCATTGTTTTGTATATTAACCTAATTGTCCCTGTCGATGTTTAACTAATGCCTCGCTCTCTTGTATCCCGTTTGGATCCCCTCAGGCTTCCATATTCATTCAATATCTTTCAGCTCAAAGTGAATACATTGTAAATTGTGAACTGCAATTCCTGCAACAAAATAACGACTATTTACGCATTGGCACTCTGTAGTATCATTTTTTTAATATGCTTTATTATAATTTATAAATAAAATTAACAGTTTATACATTTTTTTAATGGAATGAAGAACTGCATTTACAACAAACTTAATTTTGTATGTTTTCAACTTGTATTACAATATTTGTCTAATGATGTCACTTTTAAATCTTTTCACGTTTACAAATATGGCTTACTCCAAAAGGATATGTTGTATAAATCATGCACAAATTCACTTTACTAATTGCAAAACACAACAAGTGTCTGTCTTTACCTGTCTAAACTGCACCTACCTGTCTATGTGGCTTATCTGAATTTATTAAACTTTAAAGGATTTATTGACTGCATCTTCAAGGTTTACCTTCAAGGATGATATGCATGAAGCTGATAAAAAAAATTGAGGTGAATATGTTATGCTCTAGAGGTTTTATATATACATTTTTTACTAGTAGTCATGTTACAGTGGTTAATTAATTACATTTGTAATATGTACAAAGCTGGTTTCCAGCGAACAGAGATAAATAAAAACAACAAAAAATAATCCAAATAAACCACACAAATTGTACAGAGACAAACCTGGTGAGTTTGCTTAGCTGGGGAAACTCATCAGGTTTTTCCATGCACAATGTATAGCTAAATTAATATGATGCAATGCTCATCTCACCTAATCATCACTTTTGGTATATAACTCCCAATATGTCCTTTTTCAGATTATGGGAAATTAAAAGCAAATACATAATAACATTTTAATTTTAAGATATCAGTTTATGTTTGTACACATTTGTCAAACATCACAACTTCTTGGGGGTGGGGAGATCATTGAGAATCAAGGGCTGTTTACTTTATAAAGGAGACTCCATGATTTATCATGACAGGCCTACGGCTCACTGCACCAAGAGTAACACCAGCCGTACCACATGAACGAGGCCTATGATAGGGGGAAATGTTAGCCTGTATTTGCGGTGTTGCTGGTGCAAAGGAGGCTTGCCATGCACTTAGGGTCTGAGCTGCCTTTATGAGTGGGATTATCTCTTCAAATAATTTTTTATTGAGTTTTAAAAGATTACAGAAATTATTTTTAAAAATGTTGAATATAGATTACAATTTGGGGGAAATAACAATAACAAGATATACATCCACCATACTTAAGAGAAAAGATAAAGAGATAGAGACACATACATCAAACACAATTTTGACATAAAATATAAAAACTAATATCATAAGTATATGTCCAGAAGATAATAGAAATATATAAAAATGGGTCAGCCTCACCCCAGACTATACTTTTTTTTTTTTTTTTTACTATGTTCTCTTCCCACATTGCCCACTCATCATGCAAATTAATACTATATATATATATATATATATATATATATATATATATATATATTAGTTTTTTGTCTATAAACCAATTCACACCTTTTATTTTCGATTGCCAAATTTAAGACTTCTTTAACCCCTTCGTGACGTTAGGGCGTACTATGCCGTCCTGACTTTAAGTGCCTTAAAGTCGTTAGGACGGCATAGTACGTCCTGTACTAAACAGTTCATCACGGCTCCCCGCGATGAGCGGTTTTCGGATACCGCTGCAGGCCGCTGCAGGCACTTACAGCGGGATCCCACCTGTCAGATGAGTCTGACAGGGAAAGCTACATTTTGCTAAATCGCACTGTGCCCGAACTTTCGTGTTCGGGCACGCCTACGTGGCGTCACACGTGACGGCCGGAGGTCTCGCGATTTTTTGGCTGATCGGGTCTCTGCCAGTGTGTCACCTTGTGATCGGTGGCCAGGAACAAATCGTGCCGTTTTGGTGCTTGCGTCATGAAGGGGTTAATGGATGGGATTTGTAGATTTCCAATATTTGGGTATTAAAGAGTTGGCTGCAATTAATAAATGTTTTAATATATTTGATTTGTTTTTGGGTAAATCTGGTGGAGTTTTTTTTAAATAAACACATTTCAGGGGTTAAGAGTATAATTGAATCTGTAATTGTGTTAATTATTTTATGAATCAAAATCCAAGGATCGGTCCTTGGCCCGCTGTTGTTTTCCCTCTACACTACCTCTCTGGGAGAACTCATCCGCTCTTTTGGCTTTCACTACCACTTGTACGCAGATGATACTCAGCTCTACCTCTCCTCCCCTGACCTCACTCCCTCTCTAGTGTCACGAGTAGCTGAGTGTCTGTCAGCCATCTCCGCTTGGATGTCTGATCGCTACCTGAAACTTAACCTCTCCAAAACAGAACTCATTATCTTCCCTCCCTCAACTGCTGTCCCTACACCTGGGTTCACGGTCAACGTTGATAATACTACGATCGTACCGGCTGACCGTGTTCGATGTCTTGGGGTCACTTTTGACTCTGCTCTCTCCTTCCTTCCTCAAATCCAGTCCTTGGTCCAGATCCTGTCGGCTGCACCTAAGGAACATTGCACGCATTCGTCCGTTCCTCAGCGAAGAAACCGCCAAAATTCTAGTGCACTCGCTTGTGATCTCTCGCCTGGACTACTGTAACGGTCTTCTGACTGGACTACCTCTGGTTCGTCTGGCTCCCCTACAGTCTATCCAAAATGCGGCTGCCAGACTCATCTTTCTTGCACGTCGGTCTGATTCGGCGGCTCCTCTCTGCAACGCCCTCCACTGGCTTCCAGTCTGCTCGAGGATAAAATTTAAAATTCTGTCATTAACCTACAAAGCCCTCCACTCCTCTGCTCCTACGTACATTTCCTCTCTTGTTAACCGCTACTTCCCTACACGACCTTTGCGCTCCTCCAAGGGGTTAACACTCTCTTCTAATCTCATCACCACTTCTCACTCGCGTCTCCAAGATTTCGCCCGAGCTGCCCCCTCTCTCTGGAACTCCCTTCCCCGGAGCATCCAGCTCTCTCCCTCGTTTTCAAACTTTAAAAAGTCCCTCAAAACTCATCTCTTTAGAGAGGCCTACTACCCAACCTAGCTGGAACACACACTCCCTCTTTGACCTATCGCAGCTAATGCCTCCCATCCACTCTACTGTTTCTACAACTTCAATCCCTCTGACCTCTTCAATCCCTTAATTGTGTCATTGACCCCATTTCCTCTAGATTGTAAGCTTACGAGCAGGGTTCTCTACCTCATGTACCAGTCTGTACTAGTTTGTCTAAATTAGTATGTAGTTCCTTTCTTTGCTCTGTACCAAGCGCTTAGAGAATTGGTGGCGCTGTACAAATAAATGTTAATGTAATGTAATGTAATAATACTGTTTTATTAAAGGGCACGTCCATAAAATATGGCCTAAGGACCCCACTTGTCCATAATGCCTCCAACATTTGTTTTAATTTAATCCACATCTTTCAATGATAAAATAAAACCATTCCAATGATCCAGATCAAAGGCCAGGCCTAAGTCCCGCTCCCAATGGAGCATGAAGTCTGATTTCTCATTGTTGTCGTTTTCAAAAGTCGAGTAAAAAATAGATATGGTATGTTTCCTTCCTGAATCCTAAAAATATTTTTTTTTCTATAGGTGAGAATAACACTGATCTCTTAGTCAGATCCAGGTTGGAAACATCAGATTTTAAACTAATCCAATCAATTTGTTCGTGAATTGGGGCATCCAAATTATTACTTTCTTTTAAGATTATCAATATGTTTAACCAAATGAGAGGACCAATATGCAGAGTCAAAATCGGGCATATCTTTGGTTAAAATTGATAAGGGGGTTGCTCTTGATAAATTTGAAAATTAAATTCCATGCTTTAATAGTTGTTTTGTGGTTGTAAATGAATAAAGTTTTGGTCTCATATTTGTGGGAATCTATAGAATTTCTTTAATTGAGAGTGGGTACATTTTTGTTGATTCCATTTCCAACCATTTGGGTTAATGCAAGTCCAAATTGAATTTAAGGGCCGTTGCTGCATTTGTTACATGGTAGTAATGGATAAAATCATGAGTGGGATATAATATCTGATGTTATTGGAGAGGATTCCTCTAATGGTGGCAGTGAGCAAATTATGGTTGATGCCCCTCACGAGTAGGTACCATCCTATGAAGTAGGCTATTTAACCCTGTCTGTTCTTTGAGATGTGGCTTCCACTTTTTTTTTTTTTTATACTTATTGATTCACATTTTTGTTATGTCCGTATATATGGAGCAAAATAATTAAAAGGAGAGATATTGGAACAAGAAAAAAAAATCACAAGGGGTAGGGGGGGGAAGGAATTTTGAAACACTTTTGTCAAACAAATCCTTGGCATAAACCATCCCTTTCATTAATAAAATGGTGTCTTTATTTCCTTATGGCATGGTAAGATTAACTTCATTTTCAAAGCATAAATCAAAGTCTTAATTTTTTTTGCTTAATTTATCTTTGAATTTGGTTTACCTATGTTTGCTTTGCTTTGTATCGCTTGAAAGCTTTTATTCCAGAGCTTATGTAGCTTTCTATGAAGTGAGCTTTGCTGTATATATATATATATATATATATATATATATATATATATATATATGTCACCCACCTCGCTATTACACCTGATCTGCCGCCTTTAGAGCCCCAGCATCTCCCTGCACTCAGACATGTGTACCCGAGCAAGTCCAGTGGGACACACGTTCAGGGACATCACGCACCCTTTCGTGCATGATGAATATGCATGAGTCCTGTTAAAGGGCTATATAACACTTTAACCCCTCCTTTGCCAAATTGATCAGAGGTGTGTCCTAGATATCCCAGGGTATTTAACCCCTTGACGACAAAGGACGTGCCAGGCACGTCCTGGGAGAAACTCCCTTAACGACAAAGGACGTGCCTGGCACGTCCTGCATTGAATGAAGCGGTTTTCGCGATCAACGATCGCGAAAACCGCTTTAACAGTGCTGGTCTATTGCCTCGACATCGAGGCAATAGCCAGCACCGAAATTTCTATTTCGGGACCCCCACAATCGCCCCACGGAGCGATCGTGGGGAGCCATATTGACGGAGCATGCTGCTCCGTCAATATGGCTAAGTCCTCTGCCGGTCTGAGCTTCGGAAGTGAAAGTAACTTCACTTCCGTCGCTCTGAATATGCTACTTGACTACCCCTAGTGGTAGTTTAGTAGCATTGCAATGGGAAATATTTAAAATAAATATTTAATTAATTAAAAACAGGTTATTTAGCTATATTAGCCTATAGGGTTAAAATTAAATATTTTTTAGCATAAGGCAGGGCTCGACAAATACCGGGCGCCAGGTCGCCATGGCGACTAGATTCTGGCTCCTGGAATACTCTTTGAGCAGAGTAAACTGCAATGTCCCAGTCCCACACTCTGCTATCCCTTACCTACCGATCAGATAAGGAGCAGAGTGTGGGAGAAGCAGCAAAGAACAGCCTGCCGATTAGCTCCTCCCCCCCGGCTTCCTGTTCCTGCTGCTCACCGGGCAGTAGCTGTAGCAGTGAGAAGATGCGTGTGAGAGGTGATGGGAACTCCTGCTGCTGCCTCAAAATGGAGGGAAAACTTCAAGCTGCCCGGTTCAGCAGTGATACAGGGTCTGTCTCCAACCTCAGTGTAAGTCTAGTAAGTAAATAGTGTGTGTATTAGAATGTGTGTTGGCATGTATGTGTGGGTTCAGCACCTGTTTTTATGAATGTGCCAGAATCTGTGCGACAGCATGTTAGTGTGTATGTATTTGTGTCTGCATATGTTAGTGTGTGTATCAGCATATTAGAGTGTGTATATATTTGTGACAGCATGTGTTAGTGTATCTCAGTGTGTGTGTGACCTGTGTAGGTGTGTGTTGGCATTTAAGTGGATATGAATGTGTTTGTGCATGTATGTAGGAGTGAAATCATGTGTTAGTGTATGTATTTCTGTCTGCATGTGTTTGTGTGGATCAGGATATTAGTGTGTATGTATTTGTGTCTGTATGTGTTAGTGAGTGTGTATGTATGTATTTGTGTCTGCATGTGTTAGTGTGTGTATCAGCATATTAGTGTGTATGTATGAATTTGTGTCTGCATGTGTGACCTGTGTATGTGTGTGTTGGCATTTAAGTGGATATTAATGTGTTTGTTCATGTATGTAAGAGTGAAATCATGTGTTACTGTGTGTCAGCATTTAGGTATGTGTGTGTATTTGTGGGTGAGCAAGTGTTTTGTGCATGTATGTGTGTTAGCTTGTGTATGCATTAGTATGTGGGAAAATGGTGTGTATCCATAAGTGTATGTCATTTATATATGTTTATGGACTGGGACCCAAGCATTTTTCTTTGTGACACAGCGTTTGGTACTGGCTCCTAAAGTTTTCAGCTGGCTCCTAGATTTAAATCAAATTTGTCAAGCCCTGGCATAAGGGATAGGGTTAAAATTAAATTAAAGTTAAAAAATATTAAGGGATATAATAAGGATTAGAGTTGGGGTTAAATTTAGTGTTAGGGTTACATTTTGGGTTCGGGTTGGGGTAAAAATATCAATATAGGAAAAAAACAAAAAACACTATTTTTGGTTTTTGCCCCATAACTCGCAAAAAAATACTGAAAAATATGGAAACATGCATATTTTTGAACTCGGGAGAACATTTAGAAACTATTTAGACGGGGTCTTTTTTAATAATTTTATTTGTGTAAATTATAAGATATGATGAACATAATGGTATCTAATGAAAGCCCTTCTTATGACGATAAAAACAACATATCACTTGTGTGGGTACTGTATGTGAGAAAGAAAAAAATTACAGCTAAACACAAACACCCTAGAAATGTCAAAACAGCCATTGTCACTAAGGGAAAGTCAAGGTGAAAATGTCTTGTCACTAAGGGGTTAAATGCTCATTTCACAGGTTACCTTTGCCTGTGATAGTCCCTTTTGTGCCTCACTAGCGTTTGATTCTTCATAATATATTCTGATATATTCTGTTGCTGACCCAGTTCGTTCCCGACTCCCAATATATCACGTATCCTACTGTTCCTGCAATTTTGAGTTTTCCCGTGTATGACCCTGCTGTTCCTGACTATTCTGTTTCTGCAGCCTGCCACAATTTTGTTTGTGACCTGTTATCCGTATCTCTCCACTCAGTGACCCAGCTTCTTTTATGACACTCAGTTTTGCCTGTGGTCCTTTGCTATCCTGGTCGGGCTCCTCGGTAGTAAGTGTTTCAGCAAAGTCGGTAACATACCACCGATGGCTCAACCAAGGGTGTGTGGACATTATGGTGAAAACCAATACTTGCTACTGTGGTACTCAGTGAGTGTTCCCGTACCTCATTTGCACTGTGGATTCATCACTCCAGCAAGAAAGCTACAATATGGGCATGCCTCTAATGCATTCTATAGACTGCAAACCATTAAGCTAAAAAATGATTGAACAGCTCTAAGGATATGGCCTTTATTGTTAGCATTAGATTTGTTTAGCCTTGTTCCTTGATTTTGATAGCATAACAAGAGCTGTAGTATAATTGGAGCATGGTCTGATCACAAACAAAGTTAGGTCTATTTCAGTAAACGGAGTTGTGAATGATTCCCCAAATCGATAAAGAATTAACAATTTTCAAGCTATGTGTGTGCAGCATAGTTGACCTGGCCACCAAGTCTCCAGCAACTTAATAATTCTACCTGTAACACGAAGTCTATTTAGAAGGGTTTTTCTAGTTGTCAACAAATCAGAAATCTCATCATTCTTAAGTTCAACATAAAATCTGCCAAAGATTAATTTGTTTTAGATATCGAACTGGTAGTTTGTAGTTGGGTCACAGAGTTAAGCTGATCAAGAGAGGCAGGCCATCGTGTCTCCTAACCTCTTTGAAAGTATGCTTTCCCAGGCTCCAATAAGCATACTATGCAATACATAAATTCAGTGTGCAACTATACAAGATATTATCTTAACATCATTTTTTTAAATTTTTAAATATTTGTAGTTATTTCAGAAGCACCTTGCTTAGATGCAAAAATATTAGAGATTCAGTCACAATATATGGCCATATTTTGCTTAGCCCACCACTACGCCAAAGTACCGTATTTGCGCGAATATAAGAAGGTTTTTTTCAGAGCAAATGCTCGTCTTATAGTCTGACCTCAAATCGAGGTCAGATTAGAAGACTGGCATCCAGGTCCCCCGCAGAGCTGCAAGGAGACCTGGATCCCCCTCACTAACAGCCGGTGAATGTTTGTGCGATGCGCGCAGACATCCTCCGCTGCTGCCCGGCACGTCCGTCGGGACTTCTATGATGAAGCCGGGTCCGGACAATCATTTTCTTTTAAGGACAACTATTACCCCTATAAATCTCTATTCCTGTTCTGTGGTGCTGTGCTTTTCAATCTAAAACTTTGCTATGTAAAACGCCAAAGTTTTTTAGGGATTTTTTTTTTTTTCAATTTTGCAGTGCTTGTGTCTACAGTCTATGTTCTCTCCATGCTTTGGTCAGATTACTGATAACCTGACCCAAGCTTTCGGGAAGCCCAAGCTCTGCTTTGCACGAATTTGCGCTAAGACAAGTCTGAACCGTTTATTTAGGGTTGCAGGAGATCTCGCGAGAGTGAGGCAAGACTTTAAGACATCTGGGTCGGATTATCAATTATAAATCCCAAGCAAAGCGAGAACATGCAAGAGCTTGCTGGAGACGAAAGTGCTGCAAAAGGGAAAAAAAAATAAAAAATACTGAATTTGACATATAGATTGAAAAGTACAGCACAATACAACAGGGTTAGAAGATATATTAGAGAACTTGTTATGGGGGTGACAGTTGTCATTATAGGCAGGCATTTTTAGTGCCCCGAGTAGGAGGATGAATTGGCATGGACTTTAAATAGTGCATGCAAGCTTATCCACTGACCGGCAGCTGAAATGCTTCCCTGGGAGAGATCCCGGATATGGACAGACCCTAATCAGACATTTATCAGTGCATGCACAGCCAGAACTGAGGCTGTCGGCCAGGAGGCTCTCGTGCTCACACCTGTTTTAGAGCGTAATTTAAAAAAGCACAAAACAAATCACCAAGGTTTCTGACTAGAAACATGAATTTAAAAATTGCAACAAAAGCACTTATAGTTACAGTTATATTTGAAAAACACTGTAATAAAAACAAACTAAAACATGCAGGTTATGTTTCACTTTTAAAAAGGAAACCACAAAATCGTACAATTTGTAAAGGCAACAGAAGGACTGCTTGCATAACATGTCACCAATCTGCTGACAAGATGTTGGCTAAGACGCATTTCCCATGCATCAACTTGTACACTTGGATTACTGGACTAGTATGTATTCAAGTTCACTGGAAAGGTCTGCACACCTGATGTCTTATGCGGACACTAGAAACCCACAAAAGATTTTTTTTTTTCTTTTATTGTCAAAATATAAAAAAAGACATACAAATATATAAATTATTACATACATGTAATTTTTAAATAAACTTCTAACACAGCCGAAATTGTACAATTGGCTGTCTATTTAACCATAACTTACAGTGGACTCAATTTCTCTTATAGTCACTGAAGGTCTGGATTAGGTTGGCTCGGTGTAACCCCCGGGGGGGGGGGGGGGGGGGGGGGCGGGGCGGCTGAATATTTGACCTTTTGCACAGAGGGAAAATTACATGTCAAGTTCCCCGTTCTGAATTTTTTTCCCCCAATTATCCCAGTATCAGTCTTTATGTTTGTTTCCCCCATATTAGTAGTTTATTCCCCTTTCCCTCTGACATTGGTATATAGAAACCCACAAAAGATTTTAATGCTTAAATTTGCAAGGTTTTATAGTGCAAAAAAAGCAGTTGTTCTATAAACATAAAAAACATTAAATATAAAAAAAAAAAGTTAGTAGTTCTGCTATTTATAGGACAGTTAAGGCAAAGGCTTTTGGGCCCAAGTGCCCATTTTTATGCAATAAGCCAAGTTAACGATCTTAAAGTGCCATTTCTGCCTCTGTTATAACCAGCCTTGCATATTTATTTCAGACTCTCATACTTTTAGTTTCCACTGTTTGTTTCTTTTACTTTAGTTGCACAATCAGCATATATGGAGGGATTTAATGCATTTGGAGACACATATGGTCCACATGCCTCCATATATATGGATGGTGGCAATGCAGCTAGATACCAAGCGCACTTTGGAGGCTCAAGTTTAACACTACTTTTTGCTTGTATTTTCGCAGTCAACACAATCATTTTATTTCACCTAAAAAAACAATTTTATATATATATATATATATATATATATATTTAAATGGTCTTTAAAGATCTAAATCAGTTACAAATCATTCATGTGGCAGCACACACAAAAATGTGCATTTCTTTTTGTATCAATTTTATATTTTAGCATACATTATAAAACTGGGCAAAAGATAATAAACAAAACCAAAAAATAACCCAATAGACAACAGTATTGCTACCAAAGAATAGATTATACTCAACACTTCATAATCAAATTGGTACTTCATGCCACAGAAAAAAATAAATTATTGTTATTTCTACAGTGGCATGAAGTATTTGGTCTTCAAAAGTATTCCGAGATTATCAAACAGCCCACACATAACTTAATGCAACCATTCAGCTGGAGCACCATCCAAATCTATCAATGGCATTTAAACTCCTGATCATTCAGAATGAGGGGCGGGGACAGCTGTGACAGCCAAGAAACATAACCTGTCACTTTACACCCTGCCACACAAGTAAAGCACAATGTACTGAATGTATATGGATCAGGATACAGATTTAGCCATCATGAAGGTCTGAATACCTCGGTTTTAAACGGGTGCCAAGAACTTAAAAAGGTTTACGTCACTTAAGACGGGTCTAATTAACTCAATGAGTTGAGGATTAAATCCCCATCACACACATTTAGAGAAGAACGTTTCCACAAAATAGCAAACACCTTCACCACAACAGTGGTTAAGAACACGATCTTATATTACACACAATTAAATGCATATTATGATACACAAAACACACACAGTTGGCACAAACAGGGACAAGCTACGCAGACCGTCAAATTGTACCTGGTCTCCTTTCCTCCTGGCTCTGGTTTGTTGTATCCGATTAGGGGGAGGCTCGGTTTTGACCACCGGTTCCCTCCAGTCCTTCAGGACCAAGGTGAGGAGGGGAGCCCTGAGATACCCGGAGGGATCCAGGGAGGCCGGAAGGCAAGGGGGCAGCGCCAGGACAGGCCCTCGAAGGGGGAGATTAGAGAAGTCTGTTCCTCTGACAAGAGGGTTAGCTGCAGCTCAGTCGGTGGGCGACCTATAAAGAATTAAAGACCCGAGTATCTGCGCCGCTCCCCTGGGGTATACGTCCAGAATCCCTACGCAGTTTGTTATTCACCTCTGTACAATACACGTACGGGATCCAGTGACGCTGAAGTTGGTGGGGTGGGCGATTCCTCTCCGGAGAGGCGGACTGTCGGTTGCTGTCACCCTCCAGTTTTCCCCTCAGAGCACTGACACGGATTCGCTGACAGGAGACAGACGCTGTGCAACCGCGGCCATTTTGTTGCTAACTGACAAGAATCTTAGGGAGGGGGTGTGTCTAGGGAAATGAGGATCGAGACAGGAGAGAGCGTCAAACACTCTGATTGGTCGGGATCCAACAAAATAGGCAAGGTCAGAGAAATGTGGGCGGTTAACTGAAGGATTTACAGTAGTAGTCTCGTCAAGGGTAACCTGGAGGCGTGGCTAAAGTGATTGACGTCGCATACTTTAGAACGGGAGGGGCCAGAAAGCCAAAAATAAAAACATGCGCAATATTTCTAACATTCGTTAGTTTGTATATATTTTATATACATTTTTGACAGAAGTCATGCCAATGAAGCAAATAAGGTTCATGTATTTAAGTAACGGACCTATTATTTTACATTCATCATTTTTGCAACGCAACATGGAGGAAAAAAGTTCTGAAAATCAACGAGGGTTATAAATAAAGAGCCGTTCTGGCATAAAACCAAAGGAAATCGTGCAAAAACAAATGAAATATTCCTACACAATTCCAAACGTGTCACAGAATACATTGGGGGTGGATGAGAAACCAATTTAGTTGCAGTCGGTGCCACTTCCTCAGTCCACCTGATATCATCAGAGAAAGATACACATAGACATGCAAGATATATACTGACAGGGAGAGATAGACGGGCAGGACAGATAAGGTAAAGAGATTGATAGGCTGACAAAACACTTTGATAGAACTATCGAAAGTGTTATCGATGGGGGCAGTTGTTTAAATCTAGATGAATCTATTACTTTATTGATCTGATTAGCTCCTGTGTGTTTTGGGATGACACCACTGTCTTATATGATTTTTGTTCTCTACAAGGTGTGTGTGTGAATTGTTTTCCTCTTCCCCTTTAAATGCTACTATGGGGTCTATTTTTTGTGCCCCAGTATAGACCAAATTTGAACCACATCGTGGAAAATAGCAGAATTAAGGGGAAATCCATTATGCTAGATCGATAATTCGCTTGTTTTAGTTTTGGGGGAACTAGGATTAGCACTTACGTCTATGATGTGTAGATAAAGCTGGTATGGTGGAAAGTGGTATTGTATTGCAATGGTGGTATCGTGGTGATACATGGTCAGAAGGCCACATGCCAATTATTCCACCGTGGCACAGTGTTTTCTGGTCACGACTCTGACTAACTCACATATGTAAAGATACCCTTTCATTTCCACGGTGGCGAATTGTGCTTTGCCAATCAAAGTGCCATTTGGATCACCAAAATGATCAGAATTAGGCCGAGATTTGATGCTTATTCGATTATCACTTAGAAATAACCCCAATAAAATAATTAACAAACATTTTCATATTAAAAAATATAATGTTGAACACATTGGTGTTAACCATGTTCTTTAGAATCTGACCCAAGATGTCTGCCCCCTGATAGGGCTAAATAAGGTAATGTATTGTTTCGTTAAAGCATTTATATTTAAAATGTCCACATTTGATGCACTCAATCGATTGATGCATATTATAGATGACTTGTTCATTTTGTTTTTGCTGTACTTAACACCTTCATGATCAGACTGTTTGTGGAATGTTGTGTGTTAATGACCCTGGCTGTTTTAACACTTCTGAGATGTTTGTGTTTAGCTGTAAATTTCTTATTTGTCATTTGCTGTACCCACACAAATTATATATTGGTTTTTTTTTTTCAGCACAAGAATGGCTTTCTTTTTATGCTATTATTCTGTTCATATCATTTTTTGTATTATGAAAAATATAGTAAAATAGGGGGATAAATTAAAAAAACAACCCATTTCCTGATTTTATTTGTAAAAATCTTTTACTAAGCTACAAAAGCGAATGAATAAATCTGCCAAGTAGATTCTAATATTGGTCCTGAGTTTAGAAATACCCAATGTTTATATGTTTTTTGCATGTTATAGGGTAATAAATACAAGTCGCGCATAGAGGTACCAAAACAATTTTTTTTTTTTTCAAAATTACCGTTAGTGACATTGTAACACCAGTATCCAGGTCCGGCACCAGGGGGTGACGGGCGATACTGGCTTCCCGGGCACTGCAGGCCCAGGTCATGCCAGAAAAATCCCTCTGTTTAGCTGAGCCGCGGCTGTGAGGGAAGCATTCTGCACTCCCCTCCAGCCTCGTGGCTTCAATAAAGTTTTTTTTTTTTTTTTTAAACGCGACTGGAGTTTCCCTCCTCCGTGCAGTCTTCCCTCCTGCACGGAGGAGGGAAACTCCGGTCGCGTTTAAAAAAAGATGACCGGGAGACAGAGCGGCCAGGATGTAAGTACTGGGGAAGGGGGAAGGGGGTGCAAGTAACAAGCATAACGCTGGCATATTGAGTGACAAAATACTGGTATATTGAGTGACAAAATACTGGCAAATAAAAATGGCAAAATAATGGCATATGGAAGGGCAAAATACTGGCATATTGAATGGAATATTGAAGGGCAAAATACTGGCATATTGGCAGAAAAATGGCATATTGAGGGGCAAAATACTGACATATTAAATGGCAAAAGAATGGCATATTGAGCAGCAAAATACTGGCATAGTAAATGGCAAAAGAACTGCATACTGAGGGGGCAAAATACTAGCATATTAAAAGGCAAAAAATGGCATATTGAATGGCTAAATACTGGCATACTGAGTGGCAAAATACTGATTTATTGAGTGGCAAAATATTACTGGCAAATTGAGTGGCAAAATATTACTGGCATATTAACCAATTGACCACCCTCCACATTACACTAGACCTGGATAACATGCTTGTGAGGGTAGGTGAGGCGAGTGGGAGATAATGTCGGGGGGGGGGGGGATATTGCAGCTTTTAAAATGTGTATTTTTGATGTAATGCTTGCGGACTACATTTCCCATCATGCTCAGCCAGCCAAAAGCGACCTTAGCATCATAGGAAATGTAGTAGGAAGCACAGCAACCCTGCGGCTGCATGGATGATATATCCAGCTGGATGCAATGCACTGACCCCACTAGCAGTCTTTTTTTATTTTTATTAAATATCCCTAGAGGACCGACCACCGACATACCTAACATGTCCCTGGTCCTCTACGGACATAATATTTTTATTATATTTTTTAATTGTTTTTATTTAACTCTAACATTAACCGTAGGGTTAGTACAAACCCTACTTCGAACTAGGGTTGCCACCTGGCCGGTATTTTACCGGCAGGCCAGTAAAAAATTGGCATCAGGCCAAGGTTAAGTCTATGGAGACAGTACCAAGGCCGGTATTTTTTTGAAGAAAAGGTGGCAACCCTACTTCGAACTCTAGGGTTAGGGTTTTGATGTACTCTATCCCTAACCCAAGTTAGCAAACAATTTTAAATAAAAAAAACCTTGGGATGGAGGAAGGTGCTTGGGGGGACCAGGGGGAGACTTCTAGCAATAAATCTAGTCTCTCCCTGTCCCACAATTGGTGTGGAGAAGGGAGAGACTATAGCTGTCAAAGACACTTAGCCATGTAATTTTTATCGCGATCCTGCACCTTCATTGGTCACCAAGGGAGTTTTTCCACATGAATCAATCACAAAGGGGTTAACTTGAAAACGTTTAACCTTTTACAAAAAGGAGATGCGTGGGATGTCCACTGCATGTTTGCAGGAAACAGGGCCGCCACCAGGAATTTCAGGGCCCCTTACTGAACAAATTTTCTGTGATTTTGCCACTCAATGTGCCATTCTTTTCCCATTTAATATGCCAGGATTTTTCCACTCAATATGCCATTTATTATGCCGGTATTTTGCCCCTCAATATGCCATTTAATATGCCAGTATTTTGTCCCTCGATGTGCCATTTAATATGCTAGTATTTTGCCCCTCAATGTGCCATTTAATATGCCAGTATTTTGCCCCTCAATGTGCCATTTAATATGCCAGTATTTTGCCCCTCAATGTGCCATTTAATATGTTAGTATTTTGCCCCTCAATGTGCCATTTAATATGCCAGTATTTTGCCCCTCAATATGCTATACTTTTGCCAATTAATATGCCAGTATTTTGCCCCTCAATGTGCCATTTAATATGCTAGTATTTAACCCCTGAATATGCCAGGAATTTGCCAATTAATATGCCAGGATTTTGCCCCTCAATATGCCAGGATTTAGCCATTTAATATGCCAGGATTTAGCCCTTCAATATTCCAGGATTTTGCCCCTCAATATGCCAATTGATATGCCAGGATTTTGCCAATTAATATGCCAGGCTTATGCCAATTAATATGCCAGGATTATGCCAATTAATATGCCAGGATTATGCCAATTAATATGTCAGGCTAATGTCAATTAATATGCCAGGGTTATGCTAATTAATATGCCAGGATTGCCAATTAATATGCCAGGATTTAGTCACTCAATATGCCAGGATTTAGTCACTCAATATGCCAGGAATTTGCTAATTAATATGCCAGGATTTTGCCCCTCAATATGCCAGGATTGTGCCCCTCAGTATGCTCATTAGTATCAGTATCCTCCTCCCCCCCTTCCCCAGTCCTTGCTGCTCTGCCGGTCGGTGGCTGTGAGGGAAGCTTTGTGTGCCCCCCTCCAGCCGTGTGGATTCAATAAAGTTTTTAAAGTTTAAAGTTTTATTGAAGCCGCGCGGCTGGAGGGGAGCTCATAACGCTTCCCTCACAGCCGCGCACCGGCTTTTAACGGATCATTTATTTTCTTTACCTGGCGTAAAGTATCGCCCTTCACCCCCTGATGGCAGGCCTGGCAGGAAATATGTGTCACCTGCAAGTGCATTATTGTGTGCTTACACATCTCTATGCACATCCAGTGCTCCCATATTATTTTCAGTGGGTAAAGTGCTGGACATGAACAGTTTTGAGCAAACAGCTCTACTAAGCTAGGGGTGGAGTATAATAAGTTTATTGAATTCTCAGTAATGAACAAATTATGCATAATTCAGCATGCTAACATTGTATTAGCATGCCTAACTTCTGCATGTTTCACAGGATAATAAAAAGAAAATTCATACTTTAGTTTTTGTACCTTACAACCTTCTAGATTACCAGTGTGAGCCAAAGCAAATGTATATGCATGGTTTTCCTGCAGTCCTGGGCATCGTGACAAGTACTTTAAGTTCAATATGGGTGCTGGGGCAAGTTCTGTGAGTGCAATATGGGTGCTGGAGCAAGTCCTGTGAGTGCAATATGAGTGCTGGGGCAAGTTCTGTGAATGGAATGGGTGCTGGGGAAAGTCCTGTGAATGAAATGGGTGCTGGGGCAAGTCCTGTGAATGGAATGGGTGCTGGGTCAAGTCCGGCGAGTGGAATACCTGTTGGGGTAAGTCCTGTGTGTGCAATCTTGGTTTTCTGGCAAGACCTGTGTGGGCAGCAAGGTAGTTATATGGGTATAATAAAATGCTTTGGGTGTTATGGCAAGGAATTTGGGTATAAGAAAGGAAGGCAGGAGAAATGAAGTGAAAGGGCATAGGAAGGAAATAAAAAATATTTTATTATCTGATAACTAGATAGAAGGAGAGATGGCCTCTTCCTTCAGTTATGTTAGCAGCTTTTTATGGTGAGGGTATCATTTTGTACGTCTCATCAGCCCTTCAGCAAATCAACATCCTTCTGCTACAGCCAAATAGTTTAAATTTTGAATGCAGCCCAGTGCCATTGTTTTCATGCACATCAGATGTATGGCTTTTCAGCCACAAGTATTCCATGAAAACCAGACGTTTCTGAATAGTAGATGAGTGTACCAGAGTCCAGCTATTTTCTTCCTATTCTGAACTGATTGCACTGGTGGATAGGGTTGCCACCTTTTCCTCAGAAAAATACTGGCCAGGCTATTGCTTCCGTAGACTTACCATTGGCCTCAAGCCAATTTTTTACCGGCCTGTCGGTAAAATACCGGCCAGGTGGCAAGCCTACTGGTGGACATCATCCCACTGCAACGGGAACTAAGCATAATGGCCTAGATTCAATGGCCCCTGTTACAGTAAAAACTGGCATTGGTGGTAAATTGACTGGCAATTTTGATTCAATGGCCGCCTGCTTCAGTGCAAGAAAGCCAGGCTGTTAATGTGCAGCTGCTATTTATACATTTTAACCCTCAGTGCTGCAGGGAACAAGAACAGTGCTCCTTCAACACTGCAAAGGTTCACCTGTAAAAATATTTATTTATTTATATACTGGGGGAGCCCTGGGGTCTTCCCCAATGCCACCCAAAAAAAACATGCCCCCCATAAGGCCATTAACAAAAAAAGCCCCTCTACTGATTGTGGGTGGCGCCTTTAATAATAAAAAAATTAATCTCCCCCCCGTGCGTGGGTTAAATGTGACAGGTCTGCTAATTAGCGGGTGGCATTGAATGTAGGGCAATGTGTCTTTCATCTGTTGCACCAAGTCTCCTTGGCCGACCACTACATCCATGGTCCGCACCGCTGCCCATTTCTTTGTGCTTCTGATAATAGTGCACCTAGAAAAATATGTTTTTTTGAAGGCAAATACAGATTTTATTTAGATTTTTCTAGATAGAAATAAACTATAATTTCTCTGTCTGAAAGCATTACTTTCCAAAAGTTTTTTCCACCTGCCTAAAACATTTACACATGTACTGTACATATTTCAAAACATAAACATATTCAAAAGAATACACACAGTACACTGCACACATATTACCGTATTTTCCTGTATATAAGACCAAAACATTTTCAGCGCAAATATGTTGTCTTATAATCGGCGTTCCCTCTTAGAAGTCCCAGCGACTTGTTGGGCAGTATCAGAGGATGCCTGCACACACTGTGCAGACTTCCCCTGGATGCCCCCACTAGACACCACGGAGTCTGTAGGAGCATTGGCAAATCTAGGGGCAGGTGACATCAGAATGGAAAGTCTGGGGTGCAGATTGGCAGCATATTGGCATGTGTGGGGCAGATTGGCAAGGGGGGGAGATTGGCATGTATGTGGAGTGAGGCAAATTGGCAGGTCTGGGGGCAGACTGGCAGCAGAATGGGGGAAACATTGGCATGTGTGAGGGCAGTTTGTGGATGCACTGTCAAATCTTGGGGTACATTGCCAAATAAAAGAAATAAAAAAGGAATGCATTTTTCAGTCATAATTTTTAAATATGAAAAAACTGTTTAGATGTGAATTAATATTTACTAGTAAAACTTTTTTTTCCTATATGGAAGTCTTATAGTCAGGCTTTTTCTTTTTTTCCTAAATAAATATGCAAAGTTTGGGGGGGTTGTCTTATAATCAGGGTCATCTTATATTCAAGCACATACGGTAATTTAAACATCTCTGTAGATATTGGTTGAACTGGGTAGCAGGATGTTACCCATTGGCGAGAGGGAATTATACAAAGGGTGAAGAGAATAAATTACAATTAGTGTTGAGCGAACCCGAACCGCACTGTTCGGGTTCGTACCGAACATTACGGTTTTTGGACCCCAGACCCGAACACGGACATTCCACTGTATGTTCGTGTTGGAGTTCGGGGTTCGGCAGGGCCGGCGCCACCTGTAAGGCGACCTAGGCAGCAGCCTAGGGCGCAAATTAGCAGGGGGCGCCGGAACCGTGAAAAAAAAAATCCTCCCCCTTCCCCCTTACTTACCTCCTCGCTGCTGCTCTGTCTCCCGGTGCAGGTCCGTGGCTGTGAGGGAAGCGTTGTGCGCTCCCCTCCAGCCGATGCGGATTCAATAAAGTTTGTTTAAACTTTTTTTTTAAACAAACTTTATTGAATGCGCATTGGCTGGACGGGAACGCACAACACTTCCCTCACAGCCACGGACCTGCAGCACCGGGAGACAGAGCAGCAGCGAGGAGGTAAGTAAGGGGGAAGGGGGGAAGAAAAGGGTGGCTAAATCCTGGCACATTGAGAGGCATAATCCTGGCATATTGAGGGGCATAATAATCCTGGCATATTGGGTGGCATAGGAATCCTGGCATATTAGGTGGCTAAATCCTGGCATATTGAGAGGCATAATCCTGGAATATTGAGGGGCATAATCCTGGCATATTGAGGGGCATAATCCTGGCATATTGTGTGGGAAAATCCTGGCATTCTGAGTGGCATAATCCTGGCATATTGAGGGGCAAAATCTTGGCATATTGTGTGGGAAAATCCTGGCATATTGAGTGGCATAATAATCCTGGCATATTGGGTGGCTAAGTCCTGGCATATTGAGAGGCATAATAATCCTGGCATATTGAGGGGCATCATCCTGGCATATTGTGTGGGAAAATCCTGGCATATTGAGTGGCATAATAATCCTGGCATATTGGGTGGCTAAATCCTGGCATATTGAGAGGCATAATAATCCTGGCATATTGAGGGGCATAATCCTGGCATATTGTGTGGGGAAATCCTGGCATATTGAGTGGCATAATAATCCTGGCATATTGGGTGGCTAAATCCTGGCACATTGAGAGGCATAATCCTGGCATATTGAGGGGCATAATCCTGGCATATTGTGTGGGAAAATCCTGGCATATTGAGTGGCATAATAATCCTGGCATATTGGGTGGCTAAGTCCTGGCATATTGAGGGGCATAATCCTGGCATATTGAGGGGCATAATCCTGGCATATTGAATGGCATAATAATCCTGGCATATTGGGAGGCTAAGTCCTGGCATATTGAGAGGGATAATCCTGGCATATTGGGGGGCATAATCCTGGCATATTGAGGGGCATAATCCTGGCATATTGTGTGGGAAAGTCCTGGCATATTGAGGGGCATAATCCTGGCATATTGAGAGGCATAATCCTGGCATATTGAGAGGCATAATCCTGGGATATTGAGGGGCATAATCCTGGCATATTGAATGGCATAATAATCCTGGTATATTTGTACCCTGCCCTGAGCCCAGTGCCACAGAGAGTGCAGTGCACTTACAACTGCATGTGTGCCAGGCACATGACTTTAATCCTGTTCTGTTAGCTCAGTGGGCAACATCTAGGCATTTTAAATACTGCAATTTGTTGGTGTTAAATATTACATTTGCGTCCTGCACTTCATATCTGAGAGTCAAATAGAACCGTCAAATACTGTGCTTACAGCGCACTTTGAAAAATTCTAATAGTTTTGGGTGGTAAATAGTACATTTGCGTCTTGCGGTACACTTCATATCTGAGAGTCAAATAGAACAGTCCAATACTGTGCTTACAGCTCACTTTGAAAAATTCTAATTGTTATGGGTGCTAAATAGTACATTTGCGTCTTGCGGTACACTTCATATCTGAGAGTCAAATAGAACAGTCCAATACTGTGTTTACAGCGCACTTTGAAAAATTCTGGCTACCTCCTCCTCTTGGATTTGTTTGTATAGTAGAGGCTATGACCAGGCCTTTAGTTTAGCACCCCTCCCCATCACAGGTGCTCCATAAGTTGTGTCCAGACCTATAAATTGCAGGAGTGTCTCTGTATTGTACAATAGGAAGGCCTTTTGGTCCCTGGTAAGCAATACACATAAAGAGATTAAACCCCATAAGCAACAGTATTTAGTGTTAGGATCCACCAATATTGGAGTACATTGACGTAGTGGTGGGTTTAGCATAATATGGCCTTTCTCAAGCGACCAGATCACTGATGTTTTGACTATGTTCCAATTTTATGCTTTAACTTGTCTTTTCCTATGTTCTTGATCAAATACGCATTTTATTAGGTTAGCTTGTTTTTTCTTATGACTTAATCCATGCTGGAGGTGGGAGAGTCTCAGATCTTGAGGTGGAGCTGAGTAAAATTGAGCCAAGCTTTCAGAGCTGTGTAGACTAAAAGGGGCCTCAGGAATTGCTCCTTAGAGAGCCAGTCACAGAAGTACTGATTCAGTTTATGTTAATCATGAAGATATGCATTTGTAACATTTAACTACTATTCCATTAAGTGTGGTGTATCCTTCTTGGTGAGCATTCACTGTTTGTTTTTGCTGATGCAGTTTGGTATATGCTATCATGATTTTTCCACTGTAATTCAGGCACCAGCTATTTGCTTTATTTGGACCTTCTGTTAGGTGCCACCTGTTACTTTGAAAACTCACATGTCAAAGTACTAATTGTTAGATCTCCCCTAGCTGACACATATATACAACTAATTGTAAATTTTTATGATATGACTCACCTTTGCAACTAAATTTTACATTGTACTTGTGATTTAATTACCTCTAAGTAACATTCCTTTTTAAAGTGGTTTATCTGTAATTTAATCCCATGTTTAAATTCTTTATTTTGTGTGTAGTCAAAAGGCAATTTTAAATATAAAGAGGTAAAGGTAAGATATGACACAATAATATTATATTAAATTAACATAAATTTTATATAGTGCCAACAATTCACATAGCACTTGGTGTAGAGCATAGAAGGGGATTTCATACTACGCTAGACCATACCTCCCAACAGTCCCGATTTGCACGGGACAGTCCCGATTTGGGAGTTATGTCCCCTGTCCCGCCGCGCTCTATCTCTGTCCTGCTTTTGGGGATAGATCAGTGGGACAGCAGGACTCAGGACTACAATCCACGGTCCTGTTTGCATTTCCCGGAGAATGCTTACTGCACATGG
Organism: Pelodytes ibericus; assembly: GCA_036172795.1. Classification (NCBI taxonomy): domain Eukaryota; kingdom Metazoa; phylum Chordata; class Amphibia; order Anura; family Pelodytidae; genus Pelodytes; species Pelodytes ibericus. The sequence continues at coordinate 162,379,424 of CM069862.1, forward strand.
GCAGCATTGTGCACATGCACAGTAGCAATCCTGGCTTCAGATGCCAGGATCTAAAGTGGCTGACAGTGTTACCGCACATGAGCGATAGCACTGACACCTCGGGAGGGGCACATGTCCATCTGTCTTTTCCTCTCCACCATGTCCATCTGTCTTTTCCTCTCTCCCATGTCCATCTGTCTTTTCCTCTCTCCCATGTCCATCTGTCTTTTCCTCTCTCCCATGTCTGTCTGTCTTTTCCTCTCTCCCATGTCTGTCTGTCTCTCCTCTCCCATGTCTGTCTGTCCTCTCCCATGTCTGTCTGTCTCTCCTCTCCCATGTCTGTCTGTCTCTCCTGCCATCCCATATCTGTCTGTCTCTCCTGCCATCCCATATCTGTCTGTCTCTCCTCTGCCATCCCATGTCTGTCTGTCTCTCCTCTGCAGAGGCGTCACTAGGGTTGGTGTCACCCGGTGCAGTAACTCATGGTGTCACCCCCCTGGATTTCCTCCAATACCATGCCAGACAGATTCCTTAGTAACGCCAGTCAGATGGCCCATTAAATATGCCATATACAGGAGCCCCACAAATTATGTCACACACAGGAGCCCTTTAACTATGCCACACCGGAGGAAAAATGTATTGAAAAATTGCATTCCTATTTTTTATTCCCTTCTTCTGCACCCACATTGCACCTAAAGGACTTAACACAGCACCATACAGTACCCACAGAACTTGCCATGCACCTATATTGCACCCACAGCACTTAGCTTGCACTCAAATTGCACCTACACGATTTGGCATGCCACAGTGTCACTTTGCCCCACAGAACTAGCCAGTGTCACTGTCCTCATAGTACATGTTATTTTGCCCCACAGACCATGTCCGGCATCACTTTGCCAATTAAAATATGCCAGTATTTAACCCCTCAATTTATCCATTCACTATGCCAGGACTATTTTGCCACTCAATATGCCAGGATTTAGCCATTCAATATGCCAGGATTTAGCCACTCAATATGCCAGGATAAAGCCATTCAATATGCCAGGACTATTTTGCCACTCAATATGCCAGGATTTAGCCACTCAATATGCCAGGATTTAGCCACTCAATATGCCAGGATTATTATGCCACTCAATATCCCCAGTAGTACTTGCCTTATTTGCTGCTCTGTCTCCGCTCTGTGTCCCTGGCCGTCTCCTCCATGCAGTCTTCCCTCCTGCAGGAGGGAAACACAGACACCGGATGTGACGTTACGTCACATCCGGTCAGGGCCAGTGCAAGGAATTTCGTCTACACAGGCGAAGGTGCATTTTGGTGCCCCGTCCTCTGACCCACCACGCCTCCCACACTACCAACCCTCCATACATTTTATATATATAAAAGTATAATGTATAGTGTGGAAAATAAATACATCTAAATATTCAACTTGCATGCTCTAAATTTGTCACACATTGACACCCTAACACACATTTAAACACAAAGACCCTTGCAGTCACACACACACCCTTACACAGACACAGTGACACACACACACCCTTACACAGTGACACACTTACACACACCCTTACCACTTACACACACAGTGACACACATAACCTGAGACACACTATTTTCCCCCTCAATATGCCATTTAATATGCCAGGATTTTGCCACTCAATATGCCAGGATTTTGCCCCCCAATATGCCATTTCATATGCCATGATTTTGTCCCTCAATATACTATTCTTTAGCCATTTAATGTGCCAGGATATTGCCCCCCAATATGCCATTTAATATGCCAGGATTTTGCCCCCCAATATGCCATTTAATATTCCAGGATTTTGCCCTTCAATATGCCAGGATTTTGCCCCTACAATATGCCATTTAATATGCCAGGATTTTTCCCCTCAATATGCCAGGAGTTTGCCCCCAATATGCCATTTAATATGCCAGTATTTTGCTCTCAATATGCAAGGATTTTGCCCCCCAATATGCCATTTAATATGTCAGGATTTTGCCCCTCCAATATGCCATTTAATATGCCAGGATTTTGCCCCCCAATATGCCATTTAATATGCCATGATTTTGTCCCACAATATACCATTCTTTAGCCATTTAATGTGCCAGGATTTTGCCACTCATTATGCCATTTAATATGCCAGGATTTTGCCCCTCAATATGCCAGGATTTTGCCCCTCAATATGCCATTAAATATGCCAGGATTTTGCCCTTCAATATGCTAGGATTTTGCCCCCCAATATGCCATTCTTTATCCATTTAATATGCCAGGATTTTGCCCCCCAATATGCCATTTAATATGCCAGGATTTTGCCGCCCCAATATGCCATTTAATATGCCATGACTTTGCCCCTCAATATGCCTTTCTTTAGCCATTTAATATGCCAGGATTTTGACCCCCAAAATGCCAGGAGTTTGACCCCCAATATGCCAGGATTTTGACCCTCAGTATGCTCGTTATGCCACCTTCCTCCCCCTTCCCAAGCCAGTACTTACCTCCTTACTGCTGTCTCCCGATGCAGGTCCATGGCTGTGATGGAAGCGTTGTGCGCTCCCCTCCAGCTGCGCGGATCAATAAAGTTTGTTAAAACTTTTTTTTTCAACAAACTTTATTGAAGCTGCGCAGCTGGAGGGGAGCTCACAACGTTTCCCTCACAGCCACGGACCTGCACCGGGAGACAGAGCAGGAAGCAGGTAAGTTTTTGATTTTCCAGCTCCCCCCCCCTGATGGCCGCAGTGATTTTTTTTTTCAGGAAAAAAAAGTTCAGCAGCGCAATGCAGGGGGTGCCGGCAGCACGGGTGTCACCCCCGCTGGAGGTGTCACCCGGTGCGGTCCAAACCCCATGCACCCCCCTCGGGACGCCACTGCTCCTCTGCCATCCCATTTATGTCTGTCTCTTCTCCCTTCCCATTTATTTCTCTCTCTTCTCCCGTCCCATGTCTGTCTGTCTCCTCTCTCTTCCCATGTCTCTCTCTATTCTCTACCTCCTATGACTGTCTCTTTGTCCCTCTAAAAATGTATGTGTCTCTCCTCTTCCCAATAGCTGTCTCTTTTCCTCCTCTCCCCCGTCTGTGTTCTCTCTTCTCCTCCCTTCAGTGTTCTCTCTTCTCCTCCCTTCAGTGTTCTCTCTTCTCCTCCCTTCAGTGTTCTCTCTTCTCCCCCATCAGTGTTCTCTCCTCTCTCCCCTCCCATCAGTGTTCTCTCCTCTCTCCCCTCACAACAGTGTTCTCTCCTCTCTCCCCTCACAACAGTGTTCTCTCCTCTCTCCCCTCCCATCAGTGCTTTTTCCTCTCTCTCCCCCCATCAGTGTTCTCTCCTCTCTCTCCCCCCCATCAGTGTTCTCTCCTCTCTCCCCCGTGTTCTCTCCTCTTTCTCCCCCCCAGTGGTGTATCTTGGTTTTGTGCTGCCCTAGGCAGACACAATTTGGGCACACCCACTACCCACGATGCACACCCACGACATGACCCAAAACCCACGTTGCACACCAAGGACATGCCCCATCACCCCAGTTACATGCCTCCATCATCCCATTTACATACGCATTGCCAATATTATTTTCCATTAATATTCCCCAGCCAATTTGCTCAAATATATGCCAGTATTATTTACCATTAATAAGCTACAGCCAATTTGCCCAATAATATGCCAGTGTTATTTGCCATTTGATATGCCCCAGCCAATTTGCCCAATAATATGCCAGTGTTATTTGCCATTTGATATGCCCCAGCCAATTTGCCCAATAATATGCCAGTGTTATTTGCCATTTGATATGCCCCAGCCAATTTGCCCAATAATATGCCAGTGTTATTTGCCATTTAATATGCCCCTGCCAATTTGCCCAATAAAATGCCAATGTTATTTGCCATTAATATGCCCCAGCCAATTTGCCCAATAATATGCCAGTGTTATTTGCCATTTAATATGCCCCTGCTAATTTGCCCAATAATATGCCAGTTTTAGTTGCCATTTAATATGCCCCTGCCAATTCGCAAAATAACATGCCAGTGTTAGTTGCCATTTAATATGCCCCAGCCAGTTTGCCCAATAATATGCCAGTGTTATTTGCCATTTAATATGCCCCTGCTAATTTGCCCAATAATATTCCAGTGTTATTTGCCATTTGATATGCCCAGACAATTTGCCCAATAAAATGCCAGTGTTATTTGCCATTTGATATGCCCAAACAATTTGCCCAATAATATGCCAGTGTTATTTGCCATTTGATATGCCCCTGCTAATTTGCCCAATAATATGCCAGTGTTATTTGCCATTAATAAGCCCCTGATAATTTCCCCAGTACATCTCCCCACTCCCCAGCACTTTCCTTTCCCTGCTGGCTAGTGGCAGGCAGCATGGTCTCCTACATTCTGCCTGTTCGGCTCCCAGGTGGTTATGCCGACAGGTCACGTGACCCGGCGCGCGTATGACTTCAGCACACACTGCACGGGAAGCTGAACAGGCAGCACGGCGGTTTCTCTGGGACAGTGCTCATTTGGGACTAGTATGAAACTGTCTTAGGATGCTGCTCTTGTATACTCCTGTTTTGGGATGCCAGAGAAACTCTGCTAAAAAAAAAGGTCCAGAGTGTATGAGCCAGAGGTTAAATTGGGAAGACCTCAGAGTATACATAGGTCTTTCTGAGGTCTCTTCTTCTCCACTGAGCTGACAAGCCCTCTTTTTTGTGTACTCACCTAACTTTGTGAAGTTTCTACACATGCAAGCAACCTTCCACTGTCCACATTGGAGGTAGCCAATATTGGAAGGTGTGCATTTGGAATTGGTACAGGCTCAAAATTTATGATGCAAGTGCACAAAATATAGCAATGTTAACTGGCTTCCAAAACTGCACATTATCCAAGTGAATGAGCATTGTCTAGTTGATTTATCAGTCTTTGCCCATTCACACACTATGTTTTAATCTCCAGTGACAGCAAAATGTGCTGCGTTGTGTACCAAAAAGATATTAGATGTGGGAATTACTCCATTCAGAGATGCTGTGCCATGGAAGACAAACTTAAATCATGATTTGACCAAATCATATAACAAAAACTTGTAAATTCGAAAAGTTTTTTAAAACTCAAGGGCATTTGTTTGTTTGTTTGTTATGGAGGATGACTTCGCCAGAACATTAGCACTGTGAGTCTGGCAGAAATGCTTTTGGTATTCAGGTAGAACACATAATTTATACCAGGCCTCAGGCTTTGCCTGAAGTATTAGAACTGAAACCATAATTTAATCTGTAGATGTATCCTTGATACTGAAAGGCTTGTGTAGCTTCTCAAGATACAATGGGTGGTTGCAATAGAGGAAAATAATCTTTTTAAAGGTGCTTTATGTCAGAAACTTTTCAACCTGTATCATGCAGTCAGTCAGTATTAATTAAATAGACTGTTCACTATGGGCTATATTTAAGAAGATCCATATTCAATCTGTTTTAATATGTCACATTTAGTCCTGGCCAGGAACATGTTCAGTGAATTAAAATACCGTATTTGCTCGAATATAAGACAAGGTTTTTTTCAACATTCGAGGTCGTCTTATAATCTGACCTCAAATTGAGGTCAGACTATAAGACATGGATCCATGTCCCCCCGCAGAGCTGCAAGGGACCTGGATCCCCCTCTCTAACAGACCGCAGACTCCCCCTGCTCCCGCCCGGCACGACCGCCAGGACTTCTATGATGAAACCGGGTCCTTCCGGCTTCAACATAAAAGTCCGGGCGGAAGTGCCGAGCAGCAGCGGAGGATGTCTGCGCATATCGTGCAGACATCCTCCGCTGCCCCGCTAGCCACCAGGAGAATCGGGCAGCTGGGGGATGTCTGCACGATAGTGCAGACATCCTCCATATTGCCCGACACTTCTGTCTATTATGACGGACCAGCTGTCCATCATAATAGATGGAGGTGTCGGGTAGCATGAAGGATGTCTGCACGTATCGTGCAGACATCGCCCGACTGCCCCCACTAGCCACCAGGGAAAGAAACAAAGTGAGGGGAGAGGAGACACACACAGACAAGGGGAGGGAGGGGGGAGAGAAACAAGGTGAGGGGGGGGGGGGAGACACACACAGACAAGGGGAGGGAGGGGGGAGACACACACAGACAAGGGAAGGGAGGGAGGGGGACAGAGAGAAAAGGGGAGGAGGGGACAGAGAGAAAAGGGGAGGGGGGACAGAGAGAAAAGGGGAGGGGGGATAGAGAGAGACAAGGGGAGTGTGGGAGACAGATAAGGGGAGGGGGGAAGAGACGAGGGAGGTGGAGAGAGAGAGAGAAGTTTGGGGGGGAGGGAGAGAGAGACAACGCTGGGGGGGGGAGAGAGACAGCTGTGGGAGGGGGAGAGAGGCCGCATTGGCACATAAAAGGAAATAAAAACAAGAAATGCATTTGTATAATATAAATTTTTTATTAAATATTAAAAAGCAATTTACATGTGAATATATACAAGTTAAACTTTTTTTCCTACAGGGTAGTCTTATATTCAGGCTGTTAGTTTTTTTCCTAAAGGGGCAAGTCCTGTGAATGGAATGGGTGCTGGGTCAAGTCCGGCGAGTGGAATACCTGTTGGGGTAAGTCCTGTGTGTGCAATCTTGGTTTTCTGGCAAGACCTGTGTGGGCAGCAAGGTAGTTATATGGGTATAATAAAATGCTTTGGGTGTTATGGCAAGGAATTTGGGTATAAGAAAGGAAGGCAGGAGAAATGAAGTGAAAGGGCATAGGAAGGAAATAAAAAATATTTTATTATCTGATAACTAGATAGAAGGAGAGATGGCCTCTTCGTTCAGTTATGTTAGCAGCTTTTTATGGTGAGGGTATCATTTTGTACGTCTCATCAGCCCTTCAGCAAATCAACATCCTTCTGCTACAGCCAAATAGTTTAAATTTTGAATGCAGCCCAGTGCCATTGTTTTCATGCACATCAGATGTATGGCTTTTCAGCCACAAGTATTCCATGAAAACCAGACGTTTCTGAATAGTAGATGAGTGTACCAGAGTCCAGCTATTTTCTTCCTATTCTGAACTGATTGCACTGGTGGATAGGGTTGCCACCTTTTCCTCAGAAAAATACTGGCCAGGCTATTGCTTCCGTAGACTTACCATTGGCCTCAAGCCAATTTTTTACCGGCCTGTCGGTAAAATACCGGCCAGGTGGCAAGCCTACTGGTGGACATCATCCCACTGCAACGGGAACTAAGCATAATGGCCTAGATTCAATGGCCCCTGTTACAGTAAAAACTGGCATTGGTGGTAAATTGACTGGCAATTTTGATTCAATGGCCGCCTGCTTCAGTGCAAGAAAGCCAGGCTGTTAATGTGCAGCTGCTATTTATACATTTTAACCCTCAGTGCTGCAGGGAACAAGAACAGTGCTCCTTCAACACTGCAAAGGTTCACCTGTAAAAATATTTATTTATTTATATACTGGGGGAGCCCTGGGGTCTTCCCCAATGCCACCCAAAAAAAACATGCCCCCCATAAGGCCATTAACAAAAAAAGCCCCTCTACTGATTGTGGGTGGCGCCTTTAATAATAAAAAAATTAATCTCCCCCCGTGCGTGGGTTAAATGTGACAGGTCTGCTAATTAGCGGGTGGCATTGAATGTAGGGCAATGTGTCTTTCATCTGTTGCACCAAGTCTCCTTGGCCGACCACTACATCCATGGTCCGCACCGCTGCCCATTTCTTTGTGCTTCTGATAATAGTGCACCTAGAAAAATATGTTTTTTTGAAGGCAAATACAGATTTTATTTAGATTTTTCTAGATAGAAATAAACTATAATTTCTCTGTCTGAAAGCATTACTTTCCAAAAGTTTTTTCCACCTGCCTAAAACATTTACACATGTACTGTACATATTTCAAAACATAAACATATTCAAAAGAATACACACAGTACACTGCACACATATTACCGTATTTTCCTGTATATAAGACCAAAACATTTTCAGCGCAAATATGTTGTCTTATAATCGGCGTTCCCTCTTAGAAGTCCCAGCGGACTTGTTGGGCAGTATCAGAGGATGCCTGCACACACTGTGCAGACTTCCCCTGGATGCCCCCACTAGACACCACGGAGTCTGTAGGAGCATTGGCAAATCTAGGGGCAGGTGACATCAGAATGGAAAGTCTGGGGTGCAGATTGGCAGCATATTGGCATGTGTGGGGCAGATTGGCAAGGGGGGGAGATTGGCATGTATGTGGAGTGAGGCAAATTGGCAGGTCTGGGGGCAGACTGGCAGCAGAATGGGGGAAACATTGGCATGTGTGAGGGCAGTTTGTGGATGCACTGTCAAATCTTGGGGTACATTGCCAAATAAAAGAAATAAAAAAGGAATGCATTTTTCAGTCATAATTTTTAAATATGAAAAAACTGTTTAGATGTGAATTAATATTTACTAGTAAAACTTTTTTTTCCTATATGGAAGTCTTATAGTCAGGCTTTTTCTTTTTTTCCTAAATAAATATGCAAAGTTTGGGGGGGTTGTCTTATAATCAGGGTCATCTTATATTCAAGCACATACGGTAATTTAAACATCTCTGTAGATATTGGTTGAACTGGGTAGCAGGATGTTACCCATTGGCGAGAGGGAATTATACAAAGGGTGAAGAGAATAAATTACAATTAGTGTTGAGCGAACCCGAACCGCACTGTTTGGGTTCGTACCGAACATTACGGTTTTTGGACCCCAGACCCGAACACGGACATTCCACTGTATGTTCGTGTTGGAGTTCGGGGTTCGGCAGGGCCGGCGCCACCTGTAAGGCGACCTAGGCAGCAGCCTAGGGCGCAAATTAGCAGGGGGCGCCGGAACCGTGAAAAAAAAAATCCTCCCCCTTCCCCCTTACTTACCTCCTCGCTGCTGCTCTGTCTCCCGGTGCAGGTCCGTGGCTGTGAGGGAAGCGTTGTGCGCTCCCCTCCAGCCGATGCGGATTCAATAAAGTTTGTTTAAACTTTTTTTTTAAACAAACTTTATTGAATGCGCATTGGCTGGACGGCAACGCACAACACTTCCCTCACAGCCACGGACCTGCAGCACCGGGAGACAGAGCAGCAGCGAGGAGGTAAGTAAGGGGGAAGGGGGGAAGAAAAGGGTGGCTAAATCCTGGCACATTGAGAGGCATAATCCTGGCATATTGAGGGGCATAATAATCCTGGCATATTGGGTGGCATAGGAATCCTGGCATATTAGGTGGCTAAATCCTGGCATATTGAGAGGCATAATCCTGGAATATTGAGGGGCATAATCCTGGCATATTGAGGGGCATAATCCTGGCATATTGTGTGGGAAAATCCTGGCATACTGAGTGGCATAATCCTGGCATATTGAGGGGCAAAATCTTGGCATATTGTGTGGGAAAATCCTGGCATATTGAGTGGCATAATAATCCTGGCATATTGGGTGGCTAAGTCCTGGCATATTGAGAGGCATAATAATCCTGGCATATTGAGGGGCATCATCCTGGCATATTGTGTGGGAAAATCCTGGCATATTGAGTGGCATAATAATCCTGGCATATTGGGTGGCTAAATCCTGGCATATTGAGAGGCATAATAATCCTGGCATATTGAGGGGCATAATCCTGGCATATTGTGTGGGGAAATCCTGGCATATTGAGTGGCATAATAATCCTGACATATTGGGTGGCTAAATCCTGGCACATTGAGAGGCATAATCCTGGCATATTGAGGGGCATAATCCTGGCATATTGTGTGGGAAAATCCTGGCATATTGAGTGGCATAATAATCCTGGCATATTGGGTGGCTAAGTCCTGGCATATTGAGGGGCATAATCCTGGCATATTGAGGGGCATAATCCTGGCATATTGAATGGCATAATAATCCTGGCATATTGGGAGGCTAAGTCCTGGCATATTGAGAGGGATAATCCTGGCATATTGGGGGGCATAATCCTGGCATATTGAGGGGCATAATCCTGGCATATTGTGTGGGAAAGTCCTGGCATATTGAGGGGCATAATCCTGGCATATTGAGAGGCATAATCCTGGCATATTGAGAGGCATAATCCTGGGATATTGAGGGGCATAATCCTGGCATATTGAATGGCATAATAATCCTGGTATATTTGTACCCTGCCCTGAGCCCAGTGCCACAGAGAGTGCAGTGCACTTACAACTGCATGTGTGCCAGGCACATGACTTTAATCCTGTTCTGTTAGCTCAGTGGGCAACATCTAGGCATTTTAAATACTGCAATTTGTTGGTGTTAAATATTACATTTGCGTCCTGCACTTCATATCTGAGAGTCAAATAGAACCGTCAAATACTGTGCTTACAGCGCACTTTGAAAAATTCTAATAGTTTTGGGTGGTAAATAGTACATTTGCGTCTTGCGGTACACTTCATATCTGAGAGTCAAATAGAACAGTCCAATACTGTGCTTACAGCTCACTTTGAAAAATTCTAATTGTTATGGGTGCTAAATAGTACATTTGCGTCTTGCGGTACACTTCATATCTGAGAGTCAAATAGAACAGTCCAATACTGTGTTTACAGCGCACTTTGAAAAATTCTGGCTACCTCCTCCTCTTGGATTTGTTTGTATAGTAGAGGCTATGACCAGGCCTTTAGTTTAGCACCCCTCCCCATCACAGGTGCTCCATAAGTTGTGTCCAGACCTATAAATTGCAGGAGTGTCTCTGTATTGTACAATAGGAAGGCCTTTTGGTCCCTGGTAAGCAATACACATAAAGAGATTAAACCCCATAAGCAACAGTATTTAGTGTTAGGATCCACCAATATTGGAGTACATTGACTTAGTGGTGGGTTTAGCATAATATGGCCTTTCTCAAGCGACCAGATCACTGATGTTTTGACTATGTTCCAATTTTATGCTTTAACTTGTCTTTTCCTATGTTCTTGATCAAATACGCATTTTATTAGGTTAGCTTGTTTTTTCTTATGACTTAATCCATGCTGGAGGTGGGAGAGTCTCAGATCTTGAGGTGGAGCTGAGTAAAATTGAGCCAAGCTTTCAGAGCTGTGTAGACTAAAAGGGGCCTCAGGAATTGCTCCTTAGAGAGCCAGTCACAGAAGTACTGATTCAGTTTATGTTAATCATGAAGATATGCATTTGTAACATTTAACTACTATTCCATTAAGTGTGGTGTATCCTTCTTGGTGAGCATTCACTGTTTGTTTTTGCTGATGCAGTTTGGTATATGCTATCATGATTTTTCCACTGTAATTCAGGCACCAGCTATTTGCTTTATTTGGACCTTCTGTTAGGTGCCACCTGTTACTTTGAAAACTCACATGTCAAAGTACTAATTGTTAGATCTCCCCTAGCTGACACATATATACAACTAATTGTAAATTTTTATGATATGACTCACCTTTGCAACTAAATTTTACATTGTACTTGTGATTTAATTACCTCTAAGTAACATTCCTTTTTAAAGTGGTTTATCTGTAATTTAATCCCATGTTTAAATTCTTTATTTTGTGTGTAGTCAAAAGGCAATTTTAAATATAAAGAGGTAAAGGTAAGATATGACACAATAATATTATATTAAATTAACATAAATTTTATATAGTGCCAACAATTCACATAGCACTTGGTGTAGAGCATAGAAGGGGATTTCATACTACGCTAGACCATACCTCCCAACAGTCCCGATTTGCACGGGACAGTCCCGATTTGGGAGTTATGTCCCCTGTCCCGCCGCGCTCTACCTCTGTCCTGCTTTTGGGGATAGATCAGTGGGACAGCAGGACTCAGGACTACAATCCACGGTCCTGTTTGCATTTCCCGGAGAATGCTTACTGCACATGGGCAGCATTGTGCACATGCACAGTAGCAATCCTGGCTTCAGATGCCAGGATCTAAAGTGGCTGACAGTGTTACCGCACATGAGCGATAGCACTGACACCTCGGGAGGGGCACATGTCCATCTGTCTTTTCCTCTCCACCATGTCCATCTGTCTTTTCCTCTCTCCCATGTCCATCTGTCTTTTCCTCTCTCCCATGTCCATCTGTCTTTTCCTCTCTCCCATGTCTGTCTGTCTTTTCCTCTCTCCCATGTCTGTCTGTCTCTCCTCTCCCATGTCTGTCTGTCCTCTCCCATGTCTGTCTGTCTCTCCTCTCCCATGTCTGTCTGTCTCTCCTGCCATCCCATATCTGTCTGTCTCTCCTGCCATCCCATATCTGTCTGTCTCTCCTCTGCCATCCCATGTCTGTCTGTCTCTCCTCTGCAGAGGCGTCACTAGGGTTGGTGTCACCCGGTGCAGTAACTCATGGTGTCACCCCCCTGGATTTCCTCCAATACCATGCCAGACAGATTCCTTAGTAACGCCAGTCAGATGGCCCATTAAATATGCCATATACAGGAGCCCCACAAATTATGTCACACACAGGAGCCCTTTAACTATGCCACACCGGAGGAAAAATGTATTGAAAAATTGCATTCCTATTTTTTATTCCCTTCTTCTGCACCCACATTGCACCTAAAGGACTTAACACAGCACCATACAGTACCCACAGAACTTGCCATGCACCTATATTGCACCCACAGCACTTAGCTTGCACTCAAATTGCACCTACACGATTTGGCATGCCACAGTGTCACTTTGCCCCACAGAACTAGCCAGTGTCACTGTCCTCATAGTACATGTTATTTTGCCCCACAGACCATGTCCGGCATCACTTTGCCAATTAAAATATGCCAGTATTTAACCCCTCAATTTATCCATTCACTATGCCAGGACTATTTTGCCACTCAATATGCCAGGATTTAGCCATTCAATATGCCAGGATTTAGCCACTCAATATGCCAGGATAAAGCCATTCAATATGCCAGGACTATTTTGCCACTCAATATGCCAGGATTTAGCCACTCAATATGCCAGGATTTAGCCACTCAATATGCCAGGATTATTATGCCACTCAATATCCCCAGTAGTACTTGCCTTATTTGCTGCTCTGTCTCCGCTCTGTGTCCCTGGCCGTCTCCTCCATGCAGTCTTCCCTCCTGCAGGAGGGAAACACAGACACCGGATGTGACGTTACGTCACATCCGGTCAGGGCCAGTGCAAGGAATTTCGTCTACACAGGCGAAGGTGCATTTTGGTGCCCCGTCCTCTGACCCACCACGCCTCCCACACTACCAACCCTCCATACATTTTATATATATAAAAGTATAATGTATAGTGTGGAAAATAAATACATCTAAATATTCAACTTGCATGCTCTAAATTTGTCACACATTGACACCCTAACACACATTTAAACACAAAGACCCTTGCAGTCACACACACACCCTTACACAGACACAGTGACACACACACACCCTTACACAGTGACACACTTACACACACCCTTACCACTTACACACACAGTGACACACATAACCTGAGACACACTATTTTCCCCCTCAATATGCCATTTAATATGCCAGGATTTTGCCACTCAATATGCCAGGATTTTGCCCCCCAATATGCCATTTCATATGCCATGATTTTGTCCCTCAATATACTATTCTTTAGCCATTTAATGTGCCAGGATATTGCCCCCCAATATGCCATTTAATATGCCAGGATTTTGCCCCCCAATATGCCATTTAATATTCCAGGATTTTGCCCTTCAATATGCCAGGATTTTGCCCCTACAATATGCCATTTAATATGCCAGGATTTTTCCCCTCAATATGCCAGGAGTTTGCCCCCAATATGCCATTTAATATGCCAGTATTTTGCTCTCAATATGCAAGGATTTTGCCCCCCAATATGCCATTTAATATGTCAGGATTTTGCCCCTCCAATATGCCATTTAATATGCCAGGATTTTGCCCCCCAATATGCCATTTAATATGCCATGATTTTGTCCCACAATATACCATTCTTTAGCCATTTAATGTGCCAGGATTTTGCCACTCATTATGCCATTTAATATGCCAGGATTTTGCCCCTCAATATGCCAGGATTTTGCCCCTCAATATGCCATTAAATATGCCAGGATTTTGCCCTTCAATATGCTAGGATTTTGCCCCCCAATATGCCATTCTTTATCCATTTAATATGCCAGGATTTTGCCCCCCAATATGCCATTTAATATGCCAGGATTTTGCCGCCCCAATATGCCATTTAATATGCCATGACTTTGCCCCTCAATATGCCTTTCTTTAGCCATTTAATATGCCAGGATTTTGACCCCCAAAATGCCAGGAGTTTGACCCCCAATATGCCAGGATTTTGACCCTCAGTATGCTCGTTATGCCACCTTCCTCCCCCTTCCCAAGCCAGTACTTACCTCCTTACTGCTGTCTCCCGATGCAGGTCCATGGCTGTGATGGAAGCGTTGTGCGCTCCCCTCCAGCTGCGCGGATCAATAAAGTTTGTTAAAACTTTTTTTTTCAACAAACTTTATTGAAGCTGCGCAGCTGGAGGGGAGCTCACAACGTTTCCCTCACAGCCACGGACCTGCACCGGGAGACAGAGCAGGAAGCAGGTAAGTTTTTGATTTTCCAGCTCCCCCCCCCTGATGGCCGCAGTGATTTTTTTTTTCAGGAAAAAAAAGTTCAGCAGCGCAATGCAGGGGGTGCCGGCAGCACGGGTGTCACCCCCGCTGGAGGTGTCACCCGGTGCGGTCCAAACCCCATGCACCCCCCTCGGGACGCCACTGCTCCTCTGCCATCCCATTTATGTCTGTCTCTTCTCCCTTCCCATTTATTTCTCTCTCTTCTCCCGTCCCATGTCTGTCTGTCTCCTCTCTCTTCCCATGTCTCTCTCTATTCTCTACCTCCTATGACTGTCTCTTTGTCCCTCTAAAAATGTATGTGTCTCTCCTCTTCCCAATAGCTGTCTCTTTTCCTCCTCTCCCCCGTCTGTGTTCTCTCTTCTCCTCCCTTCAGTGTTCTCTCTTCTCCTCCCTTCAGTGTTCTCTCTTCTCCTCCCTTCAGTGTTCTCTCTTCTCCCCCATCAGTGTTCTCTCCTCTCTCCCCTCCCATCAGTGTTCTCTCCTCTCTCCCCTCACAACAGTGTTCTCTCCTCTCTCCCCTCACAACAGTGTTCTCTCCTCTCTCCCCTCCCATCAGTGCTTTTTCCTCTCTCTCCCCCCATCAGTGTTCTCTCCTCTCTCTCCCCCCCATCAGTGTTCTCTCCTCTCTCCCCCGTGTTCTCTCCTCTTTCTCCCCCCCAGTGGTGTATCTTGGTTTTGTGCTGCCCTAGGCAGACAAAATTTGGGCACACCCCCTACCCACGATGCACACCCATGACATGACCCAAAACCCACGTTGCACACCAAGGACATGCCCCATCACCCCAGTTACATGCCTCCATCATCCCATTTACATACGCATTGCCAATATTATTTTCCATTAATATTCCCCAGCCAATTTGCTCAAATATATGCCAGTATTATTTACCATTAATAAGCTACAGCCAATTTGCCCAATAATATGCCAGTGTTATTTGCCATTTGATATGCCCCAGCCAATTTGCCCAATAATATGCCAGTGTTATTTGCCATTTGATATGCCCCAGCCAATTTGCCCAATAATATGCCAGTGTTATTTGCCATTTGATATGCCCCAGCCAATTTGCCCAATAATATGCCAGTGTTATTTGCCATTTAATATGCCCCTGCCAATTTGCCCAATAAAATGCCAATGTTATTTGCCATTAATATGCCCCAGCCAATTTGCCCAATAATATGCCAGTGTTATTTGCCATTTAATATGCCCCTGCTAATTTGCCCAATAATATGCCAGTTTTAGTTGCCATTTAATATGCCCCTGCCAATTCGCAAAATAACATGCCAGTGTTAGTTGCCATTTAATATGCCCCAGCCAGTTTGCCCAATAATATGCCAGTGTTATTTGCCATTTAATATGCCCCTGCTAATTTGCCCAATAATATTCCAGTGTTATTTGCCATTTGATATGCCCAGACAATTTGCCCAATAAAATGCCAGTGTTATTTGCCATTTGATATGCCCAAACAATTTGCCCAATAATATGCCAGTGTTATTTGCCATTTGATATGCCCCTGCTAATTTGCCCAATAATATGCCAGTGTTATTTGCCATTAATAAGCCCCTGATAATTTCCCCAGTACATCTCCCCACTCCCCAGCACTTTCCTTTCCCTGCTGGCTAGTGGCAGGCAGCATGGTCTCCTACATTCTGCCTGTTCGGCTCCCAGGTGGTTATGCCGACAGGTCACGTGACCCGGCGCGCGTATGACTTCAGCACACACTGCACGGGAAGCTGAACAGGCAGCACGGCGGTTTCTCTGGGACAGTTCTCATTTGGGACTAGTATGAAACTGTCTTAGGATGCTGCTCTTGTATACTCCTGTTTTGGGATGCCAGAGAAACTCTGCTAAAAAAAAAGGTCCAGAGTGTATGAGCCAGAGGTTAAATTGGGAAGACCTCAGAGTATACATAGGTCTTTCTGAGGTCTCTTCTTCTCCACTGAGCTGACAAGCCCTCTTTTTTGTGTACTCACCTAACTTTGTGAAGTTTCTACACATGCAAGCAACCTTCCACTGTCCACATTGGAGGTAGCCAATATTGGAAGGTGTGCATTTGGAATTGGTACAGGCTCAAAATTTATGATGCAAGTGCACAAAATATAGCAATGTTAACTGGCTTCCAAAACTGCACATTATCCAAGTGAATGAGCATTGTCTAGTTGATTTATCAGTCTTTGCCCATTCACACACTATGTTTTAATCTCCAGTGACAGCAAAATGTGCTGCGTTGTGTACCAAAAAGATATTAGATGTGGGAATTACTCCATTCAGAGATGCTGTGCCATGGAAGACAAACTTAAATCATGATTTGACCAAATCATATAACAAAAACTTGTAAATTCGAAAAGTTTTTTAAAACTCAAGGGCATTTGTTTGTTTGTTTGTTATGGAGGATGACTTCGCCAGAACATTAGCACTGTGAGTCTGGCAGAAATGCTTTTGGTATTCAGGTAGAACACATAATTTATACCAGGCCTCAGGCTTTGCCTGAAGTATTAGAACTGAAACCATAATTTAATCTGTAGATGTATCCTTGATACTGAAAGGCTTGTGTAGCTTCTCAAGATACAATGGGTGGTTGCAATAGAGGAAAATAATCTTTTTAAAGGTGCTTTATGTCAGAAACTTTTCAACCTGTATCATGCAGTCAGTCAGTATTAATTAAATAGACTGTTCACTATGGGCTATATTTAAGAAGATCCATATTCAATCTGTTTTAATATGTCACATTTAGTCCTGGCCAGGAACATGTTCAGTGAATTAAAATACCGTATTTGCTCGAATATAAGACAAGGTTTTTTTTCAACATTCGAGGTCGTCTTATAATCTGACCTCAAATTGAGGTCAGACTATAAGACATGGATCCATGTCCCCCCGCAGAGCTGCAAGGGACCTGGATCCCCCTCTCTAACAGACCGCAGACTCCCCCTGCTCCCGCCCGGCACGACCGCCAGGACTTCTATGATGAAACCGGGTCCTTCCGGCTTCAACATAAAAGTCCGGGCGGAAGTGCCGAGCAGCAGCGGAGGATGTCTGCGCATATCGTGCAGACATCCTCCGCTGCCCCGCTAGCCACCAGGAGAATCGGGCAGCTGGGGGATGTCTGCACGATAGTGCAGACATCCTCCATATTGCCCGACACTTCTGTCTATTATGACGGACCAGCTGTCCATCATAATAGATGGAGGTGTCGGGCAGCATGAAGGATGTCTGCACGTATCGTGCAGACATCGCCCGACTGCCCCCACTAGCCACCAGGGAAAGAAACAAAGTGAGGGGAGAGGAGACACACACAGACAAGGGGAGGGAGGGGGGAGAGAAACAAGGTGAGGGGGGGGGGAGACACACACAGACAAGGGGAGGGAGGGGGGAGACACACACAGACAAGGGAAGGGAGGGAGGGGGACAGAGAGAAAAGGGGAGGAGGGGACAGAGAGAAAAGGGGAGGGGGGACAGAGAGAAAAGGGGAGGGGGGATAGAGAGAGACAAGGGGAGTGTGGGAGACAGATAAGGGGAGGGGGGAAGAGACGAGGGAGGTGGAGAGAGAGAGAGAAGTTTGGGGGGGAGGGAGAGAGAGACAACGCTGGGGGGGGGAGAGAGACAGCTGTGGGAGGGGGAGAGAGGCCGCATTGGCACATAAAAGGAAATAAAAACAAGAAATGCATTTGTATAATATAAATTTTTTATTAAATATTAAAAAGCAATTTACATGTGAATATATACAAGTTAAACTTTTTTTCCTACAGGGTAGTCTTATATTCAGGCTGTTAGTTTTTTTCCTAAAGGAATATACAAAGTTTGGGGGGTCGTCTTATAATCAGGGTCATCTTATAATCGAGCAAATACGGTACAACTGGCAAAAAATTTAATTCAGTTTAATTGAAAGATTGTGTCAAGTGTAGGCATTTTGAACAGATATGTTTTAATGAACGAATGCAAATAAAGTACCTCTTTGCTCTGTAAAGCTCTCTGAGGGGGCAGACATCTTGATTCAGAGGAAGCAAGGTCTGGCCCTTCTGACCCAAGATTCTAAACAACATGTCTGTCCCCGGTTAGAGCTAATAGGGCTTAATATGGTTCTTTGTATTATTTCATTAACCCCTTCGTGACAATGGACGTGTCAGGCATGTCCTGCTGGGAACTCTGTTCCTGACAATGGACGTGCCTGGCACGTCCTGCGTTGAATCAAGCGGTTTAACAGTGCTGGACTATTGCCTCGATGTCTTGCCTTGCTCCGTCAATATGGCTATGCCCTCTGCAGGTCTGAGCTGAGAAGTAACTTCACTTCCGTCGCTCTGAATATGCTACTTGACTGCCCCTAGTGGTAGTTAAGAAAATTAATTTATATTGCGCTCCTTTTCTTACTTTTTTCACCTGTAGTTAAGAGACATAGCAATGTAAAAAAAATTAAAATAAATATTTAATTGACTAAAAACTTGTTATATAGTTAGATTAGCCTATAGGGTTCAAATTAAATATTTTTTAGCATAAGGCATAGGGAAAAAATTAAATTAAAATATATTAAGGGATAGCATAAGGGTTAGAGTTGGGGTTAATTTTGTGTTCGGGTTGGGGTCAAAACGTCAATATAGGAAAAAAAAAAAAACACTATTTTTGGTTTTTGCCTCATAACTCGCCAAAAAATACAGAAAAATATGGAAACATGCATATTTCTGAACTCGGGACAACATTTAGAAACTATTTAGACAGGGTCTTTTTTAATGATTTTATTTGTGTAAATTATATTTTAGGTCAAAGTTTTTTAAATGTTTCATCATATTTTATGATTTTGTTTGTAGTAAATTATAAGATATGATGAACATAATTGTATCTAATGAAAGCCCTTCTTATGACGATAAAAACAGCATATCATTTGTGTGGGTACAGTATGTGAGAAAGAAGAAAATTGCAGCTAAACACAAGCACCCCAGAGATGTCAAAACAGCCATTGTCACCAAGGGAAAGTCAAGGTGAAAATGTCTTGTCACTAAGGGGTTAAAGCATTTCTATTTAAAATACCTATTCTTTATACTAGCTTTCAATTACACTTAATTAAGTTTTTTTTCCAACAGTTGTCCTTTAATACGCCAAATATTTTTTTTTTTTGAGAAGTAAAGGAACTGCACTCTCTCCCAATATTTATTTATTTATTTATTTTTATACAAACATACACGTACATTACAAAGTTAGGCGGCGTATCGGGACTTGGAGTGTTACATTAAATTGTAATTTTTAGATTGCTCTATATACTTAATTCATAATTTATGTGGTGGGCATCAATCAACATCTTCTTTTCACTTTCTTTTTCTTTAATTTTTAGTGTTTGTGAGAGCATGGCAAGGGATGTCCCATACTACTGTTATGGTACAGTTCTCGAGAAATTCAGTGTCCCTGGTAATCTACACAAGGCCCAACATCATAGTATCATTCATACTACATGTATACAACATACATTCTTCTACCTATCATTGCGAACCTTTAAGGAGGGGAGGGGTGAGGACCGTGGGGGGGGGGGGGGGGTTGAGGGGGGTGCGGGGGGGGGGGGGGATCTCACGCCTATTTATTAATTTATTTAGCCAAAGGGGTGAATTCCATTATTTTATGTCAAATTTAATATTGCCAGTTATACCTTGTATACTTCAAGGGTCATCCATCCATTTAATATTTAAAATAAAATAAAAAAATAGGAAATACTTTATTCCTAAAATGTAGCAAGTAGTGACAATGGTAAGGAACATAGTTTGCTAAGTGATTCGTGCCATGGAATTTAATATTTATTAAAAAAACCAACTGGCTGCTTTTAAAGAGAAGAAATTCATACAGGGCTTTCATAATTAAAAAATAGCTTAGTTAATGTTGATCCAGGGTGAGCGCAACTGCATTGGAGTCAAGAAAGATTTATTTTTCCCTTTCAGATGACCTTTGAAGTATCTCTACTCAATAAAGAGAGAATTGCAGGTAATTGAGATGGGAATTATAAACCTTAGGCCATTGTAGCCTAAAATTCTCCAATGCAGCTAAACAGGAGAAATTGTTAGCTACTTGGCCTTAAGTTTGAATTTCCCTTCTCAATTCCCTACAATTCTCTCTTTATTGAGATACTACTAAGGTCATCTGAAAGGGAAAACAATCATTTATTGACCATTAACCCCTTCGCCTAGTCCGTCCTGTGTGGCGAAGCGTTAGTGACACAGGACGGACCTAGTCCGTCCTGTGTCAAAACGAGCACTGAAAGCGGAGTTTTTCCGCTTTCAGTGCTCTGATGGTATTGTAACGATGCTTCCGTGTGGAAGCATCGTACAATGCTAAAAAAAATGCCCGTCGGCATTTCGATTGCTCCGGAGAGCGATCGAAATGCCGGTTTTAAAGGCACCGTGCCTTTAAAACGACGGGCATTAAAAAATGAGCATAGGAAGCGAATTTTTCGCTTCCTATGCTCAGAAAGTGTTCCTGATTGCCTCGCAAGTCGAGGCAATCAGGAACACAAAAAAAAAATGCACGATCTTGGTCACTAAGTGACCAAGATGGCGCTGCCCTTCTAAGGGCAAGAGCACAGGAGGCAGGAAGTATCTGCTTCCTGTTCTCTCTGGCTGTCACACGATTGCCTCTTCACAGAGGCAATCAGTGACTGCCAGGCACACTGACAGGCAGTGGGGATGTTCTGCTGAACATCCCCACTGACTGGTCAGATCAATATTAACCCTATATTGATCTGACCAGTTATGATCTGCCTCCCTCTACTCACATTTTTTTAGTGAGGGAGAGAGACAGATCAAAGTTCTAAAAGTAAAAAAAAACAATAAACACACAACACACAAATATTAAAACAATAAAAAAAAATTTATTAAAGCAATTCCCTGCGTTTAACCCCTTCCCTGCCACTGATCTTGCATAAGCAGTGATCGTGCACATCAGCGCATTTATTTTTGCCGTTTGTGCATTTTTTAGGGGTTAATTTTTTTTGTACTGTAATTTATTACAGTACTAAAAAGGCTCTTCTAAGAGTTATTAACCCCTTCTTTGCCGTCGATCACTGCTTACGCAATGATATTGACGCCAAAGCAATTTTTATCTGTCTGCATATTTTTATTTTATTTTTTTTACACATACCTGCTAGGGGATTACATGTAAAGTAAAAATATTTGAGTTTTTTTTTTTTAAGCTGCCTGAGCGCATAGCGATCAGTAACAGCGAATTAGTGGCAAAGGCGGTTTGGTGATTTCTCAATTAAGCTCACCATTCGCCCTGGTCAGATCAAAATTGGTCGGATCAATATTCACAAATATTGATCTGCCTCCCTCTCCTCACTTACATTTTTGTGACGGAAAGAGACAGATCAGTATAAGTGATATAAAATAACATTTTATAAAATTGTCAGGTTTTATGAAAGTCTTTCACTGTGTATTAACCCCTTCCCTGCCATTCATCACTGTGTAAGCAGTAATCTTGCACAGCAACAGTATGTTTTTCTGTCTGCACTGTTTTATGGATTAATTTCTTTGTACTGTAATGTATTACAGTACTAGATAGGCTCTTCTAAGAGCTATTAACCCCTTCTTTGCTCGAGATCACTGCTTACGCACTGATTCTGAGGCCGCGGACTCAGGGTTCGATTTTGACCCTATTCAGTTTTCTGATACATCATCTAGCGATGTATCAGTGGCTGCTGAGCCCTTGCCACAAGTAGTGATGGGGGTCTACCGATAAAAAAATATATGGTTTGGTGGGGGTAAATTACATTGGCTGGCTTCAAAGATATATCCCATAAAGGACACGGACGCAGGTTGACTACATGTCAAAATTCCAAGTTGGAATTTTGAGATGCGCATCTCACAAATGTTGCCTTCTAGCCAAAAACAAACCAACAAACCTATGCATGGGTGCTATCCCTGTACTCGGGAGATGTTGCTGAACACATATTGGGTTGTTGTTTGGCAGTGACATATACCAGAATCTGTGAATTCATGCCTGAAGTACAATGCATGTGGAAAAAAACCTCCCAAAAAAGTACTACCACAAACTTTTACAAAGGCTGGTGGTAGAATTAGTACCTATACAGTATTAAAATACCACCATTTGAAATACCTTAGGATGTCTATTTTCCAAAAATATATGGTTTGATGGGGTAAAATTCATTGGACGGCTTCAAAAATGTTCCAAATGGAACATGGGCGCAGGCTGACTACATGTCAAAATTCCAGGTTGGAATTGCGCACCCCCTAAATGTGGAATTTTAGACCCAATACAAACCAACAAACCTATGCATGGGGGTTATCCCTGTACTCAGGAGATGTTGCTGAACACATATTGAGGTGTTGGTTGGCAGTGGCAAATACCAGAATCTGAAAATTCCTGCCTGAACTACAATGTGTGTGGGGAAAAAATGACATCCCAACCCTTTGACATAGGTTGGTGGTAGAATTAGCACTTGGAAAGTGTTAAAATACCACAATTTTAAAAACCCTAGGATGTCTAGTTTTCCAAAATATATGGTTTTATGGGGTAAAATACTTTGACAGGCTTCAAAAGTGTCCCAAATGGAACATGGGCGCAGGCTGACTACATGTCAAAATTCCTAGTTGGAAATGCACCCCCCCTAAACATGGCCTTTTTGCCCCCAAATAATCTAACTAACCTACACATGGGTGGTATCCCTGTACTCAGGGGATGTTGCTGAACACATATTAAGGTGTTGTTTGGCACTGACACATAATAGGATCTATGAATTCATGCCCGATGTACAATGAATGTGAAAAACAAATTACTATCCATAACATTGACATAGGCTGGTGGTAGAATTAGTGCATGGAAAGTGTTAAAATACTACCATTTGAAATACCCTAGGGTGTCTAGTTTTCAAAAATATATGGTTTTGTGGGATAGAATACACTTTTTGGCTTCAAAAATGTCCCAAATGGGACATCGGCGCAGGTTTTCTGCACATCAAAATTCCAAGTTGGAAAACCAAAAAGCGCACCTCTCAAATGTGGCCTTTTAACCCCCAAATAACCTAACCAACCTATACATGGGTGGTATCCCTGTACTCAGGAGATGTTGCTAAACACATATTGAGGTGTTGTTTGGCACTGACATATAACAGGATCTGTGAATTCATGCCCAAAGTACTATGTATGTGAAAAAAAATTACTATCCATAACATTGACATAGGCTGGTAGTATAATTAGTGCATGGAAAGTGTTAAAATACTACCATTTGAAATACCCTAGGGTGTCTAGTTTTCAAAAATATATGGTTTTGTGGGGTAGAATACACTTTCTGGCTTCAAAAATGTCCCAAATGGGACATGGGCACAAGTTTTCTGCATGTCAGAATTCCAAGTTGGAAAACCAAAATGCGCACCCCCTAAATGTGGCCTTTTAGCCCCAAAACAAACCAACAAACCTATGCATGGGTGGTATCCCTGTACTCAGGAGATGTTGCTGAACACATATTGAGGTGTTATTTGGAAATATCCCTTCACATTTTAAGGTAATGTTTACCTAAATTGCAATATATGTGAAAAATTAAAAAAAAAGATTTTTTGCTGCAAACTTTGGCATAGATTGGTGGTAAAATGGCTACATGAAATGTGTCAAAATACCCCAAGTTAAATGCCCTGAGTTGTCTAGTTTTCAAAAATATGTACATGTTGGGGGTCATTCATGGATTTAGTACAGAAATCAGTGTTACAATGTCACTATCGCTAATTTTGAAAGAAAGGATTTTAAAATAGCTTTGCACCACTTATAGTTCTGGCCCTGTAACATGAATAAAAAAGCACAAAAACATAAAAACATGGGCTATTTCTGAACTCAGGACATATATTAGAAACTTTTTAGCAGTGTTTTTTTGTTGTCTCTTGTACATGAGTATACGATTTTTCAAATAAAAGTCATAAAAAAAGTATTTTTTCAATTTTTTTGCCATATTTTATTATTTTTTTTACATCAAATTATATGCTATTATCAAAATAATGGTAGCAAAAGAAAGCCCTTCTTATAACGATAAAAACAATATATAGTTTGTGTGGGTACACTAAATGAGACAGAAATAAATGACAGCAAAACACAAACACCTCAGAAATGTTAAAACAGCCCATGTCACCAAGCGTCGGACAAGCCAAAAAAGTCACTAAGGGGTTAAAGGTGTCAAGGATGAAGAACAGAAAGGGATAAATAAAGTGTCCATACAAAGATACCAGTCCGTGGCAAGGTCTGTGAAGGTCAATAGAACATGTAATTGGCCATCACAGAAACCAGTAAATGTCTGCCATGGTCAATGTTGGTGTCATCCCCTGAGAACAGGCACTTACATCAGGTTATTGATTAATGCAGAGGGGCATTAACATTTGCTACAATTAATGAGTATGTGTTAGTCATCCACAGAGAGCTAGACAGTGAGTATTATCACATTACAGTACATTATAGGAATTTATTATTAACAATAGTCTCACACAGTGAATGTGTGAAAACACACAAATGCAATGTTTTAGACCATGTACATCACATGGATTTGCAGTTTTTCAGGTAACGTCTTGTTGGAGCTGTCCATTGTTAGCCAACAGCTTTGTGCCCTTTGTGGCTTTCTGAGACCAAAAAAAAAAGGTTCAAGCCATTAATTTTTTTAGATGATCTCCTCCTACAAAATGGTTATTTTAATCTCACAGGAGCCTAGTATAAGCTCTTGCACACTGAGTGTCCTCAATGGCATGATGGGAAATATTTGTCAAGCATGTGTACGTTTATGTATTTTTTCCAAAAGATAGAGGCATAGTACATCATTATTTTAAGAATCAAATCTGAATCTAAATTCACTATGAATTTCCAATTATAATTGATTTTCTCTCATGTCAGGTAACTGATTTGCCATTTTTATAGATGCAAATTGGTTAATTCTCCTCTTCATTTGGTTTCAGGTTGTCAGACACTTAGTTATTTATCTGCTCAGAGGTTACAGCCCTTCAGGGCTAGTCTAAGTAACATAAAAAATATTAAAGATTTTCACCACGTGACAGGCCCTCCCATCTCCACGAGAAGAAAATACTCACTGTCAGTCTTCCCCTTATGTATTTCGGGGGGGGGGGGGGGGGGGGGGTGACAAGCAGTTTCACTTTTCCAGCTGCTTGTCACCCACTCAAACATCTGCTCGGAAGAAACCCATTAAAGAGCTATTTGAAGAGATCCATGTGAACTATTAATGCCAGCCGCCGACTCATTACACTTCATTACCAGATTTGAATGCCTTCAAACCAGTAACACAAGCTATTCTGTTGGTCAGTAAGAAGACTATGGAACCACGTGCACATACAAAATATCATACTGTGGCGGAACCAACCTCGCCACTATGTTCTGGAGAAGCCTGGTTGCTCGCCTGCTGCCTCTGGACTATGGCCCCATTGTAAAAGCTTGCATTTTCCCCTGCAGAAAGGCTTGTTCGTGCCTTTCTGCCTGGGTGTTCGGTAGATTGAATCTACCGAACCAACCCACAAATGAATGGACTACCTGGGCAAGGGATGTGCCATAGCACTATACGTTAATATTGTTAGTTAGTTATATTCTGTTAGTATATTGGTTATGTGTAATGTTTAATTCTGTGAGTAGACCACTCTGAAGGTTTATAATGTGACAGTGACTCCAATAGTTTACTCCAACATCCATTGTTCTGTTTTAACTGGATTAACTGGTAAACTGATTATGTTGTGTACATTATGTTTCTTACTGTGTGTCTACTCACTGTATGGTAATTTGGTTTGCAGTCTCAATGTCTAATGTTTTCCTAGCCCCAGTTAGTTAGTTGAACTATGTTTAGTTCCATCCCCCCCTATTGTATACTAATGTCTGTGATGTCATGTGTATGTCTTTTATAAGTCTGTGTTGTTTGTCAAATAAAGTAGTTCAATCTTGCTGTACCTAACTGCTAGATGTCCTGTCTATTTGGGTACAAAGAGCAAGGGTCCAGGAAAGACTTGCTGGGTGTGACGGTCCGTTACACATACCAAATAACTGTGCTTTTATATTAATATTTATTTATATTAATAGTATTCTATTTTATATATAGATGTATATTTAAAAGGGTTGTGTGAAGCACATTGAATCAGGATTGCTCTACTGGCCCTCTGAACTGCTCATGAAGCTCTGTGAAATGATAGTCTGAAAGCCTTTGTGTCAGTATAGAAAGCAATATATTTTGAACTATGTAAGATATGCATTGTACAACATTCAAATGTTGTTTTAATCAAACAGACAGTCTTCTGTCTCATTAAAACACCTTTTGCCATTTTGTACCTCTTTAACTTGGAATGTCGACTGTTGTCTATGGATTTTAATTTGGGTTTTGTGTAAGTGCTGCATGGGCCTGGTAAACTCGTGTTTTATAATTTAATGATAAAAATGTGTGTTTTTATGTGTATCATATAGTGAGGGCTGCCATGAGAAATTTCAGGGCCCCTTACTGAAAAAAATTCTGCCCCCCCCCCCCCTCCCCTGAGGGATTAATATGTGACTAAAAGACTGGGGTCCGCATCCACTGAATGTTACATATTAATTGATAAACTATCAAGGGGGGCCACCTAATGTGACCAGTGACCTGTAACAAAATCCAGACAGACATAGTCAGTGTCAGAGGAGTTAACCCCTGGATTGCTTGACATATATAGGTAGTGTCAGATGAGTTAACCCCTGGATGGCTAGACAGATAACAGCAGTGTCAGAGGACTTAACCCCTTGGGTGGCTAGACTGATCTAGGCAATGTCAAATGAATTAACCCCTTGGTAGCTAGACAGATATAGGCAGTATTAGATGAGTTAACCCCTTGGGTGGCTAGACAGATTTAGGCAGTGTGTAGACGCCCCCTGGGCAAGGTAAATGGGGAACCTGAGGCCTGACACTATATGATGTACAACATATAGATGTTGTCAGGCTTTCATTTTTACTTTTTTTTTCTTCTCGCGATCGCGTCATTAGGCCACGCCCCCTTCATTAGACCACACCCCCTTCATTAGGCCACATCCCCTTCAATGCCGCGATCTTCCTGTGACTATAAATAACAGTCTGCAACAGACACAAATCGCTGAGTATTGTCTTTAGCAGCTGTTGTTCCTGCTACTTTCATTTTTGATTACCTGTTGCTGACCCGGATATCCTCGACCATTCTGATTTCTCCAATCCTGACTTTTGGCTTCCTCACTCAATATTGTTACTCTCTCCAATCCTGACCTTTGGCTTCCTGAATCGAATTGTGTACTTCTCCAATCCTCTGAATACGGACCGTCCCTGTTATCCTGCATTTTTCTCTATCACCTAATCGCAAGTACCTTCCATATCTTCAATCAAGTGTTCCATCATATTTTTTTTAATTAATACTTCAATCAAGTTACATATATTTTTCCATATTACATCAAACCATTTATTTTTTCTCTGCAATCAATATCAGTCAGTTTTTTCTTCTTTTTGCTGCTAAACTTTAATACAAGAATTGCTTAAACGTTATACCTTGTGTGGATTGTCATTTATTTCTGCAGTTGAGTTTCCAAATATTCTTAAAGTCACAGCTACACTGACAGATGTGCAGCCTTTAACTCACGACACTCTAACACAGTACTCCTCAACCTTTTCTCACCCAGGGCACACAAAAGCTCTTCCCAGAATTATGTGGCAAACCACAAACAAAAATATATAAAAATTAAGTTAAACAGCCAAGTGCCTACACAGAACATAAGAACTAGATACCAAAATAAGTGTACAAAATAAATGCCACTTGCACAAACCAAGACTAGTGCATTACAAATCATAAATAAACAAACCAAACCAGTGCATTACCAATGATAAACAGACAAACCAAGATAAGTGCATTACAAATCATAAAGAGACAAACCAAACCAGTGCATTACAAATCATAAATGGACAAACCAAACCAGTGCATTACAAATCATTAACAGACAAACCAAACCAGTGCATTATAAATCATAAATAGACAAACAAAACTGGTGCATTACAAAATCATATATAGACAAACAAACCCAGCCACAGCCAATTTTCCCATTAGAATGCCAGTATTATTTTGCCATTCATATGCCAGTACTACTTTTGCCATTAATATGACAGTGTTATTTTGCCATTAATAAGCTCCAGACAATTTGCCCAATAATATGTCAGTATTATTTTGCCATTTAATATCCCATAGCCAATTTGCCCAATAATATGCCAATATTATTTTGCCAATTTATATGCCCCAGCCAATTTGCCCAATAATATGCCAGTTTTCTTTTGCCATTTAATATGCCCCAGCCTATTTGCCCAGCAAATATGCCAGTGTTATTTGCCATTTAATATATGGCTCTCCTCTCGGGGGCCGGCATCCGCTGGATGCTTCGCGGCACACTTACCATCATCCAGTGGTGCACCAGTTGCGGAATGCTGCTCTAACAACTGCTGACATTTGTACGATTTGCTCAATACTATCAGAGCATACATGCAGATGGTTAGAGTGGTGATGCAAATTCATGATGGAATGCTATAGAACAGGGGTCACCAACACGGTGCCCGCGGGCACTAGGTCGCCCGCAAGGACTACATGATTTGCCCGCAGGCAGGGGTGGACCGAGCACTGTAGGAGAGGCGCTGCAGTCAGAGAGCGTGACGGGAGTGGAGCTTTCACCCCTCACACTGTGCTTGCTGTGACAAGGAGATGCGGGCCGCAGGTGAGCGCCTGGGGTAACCGCCTGCGGTAACCGCACCTCCTTGTCACACCAAGCACAGCGCGACGGGTGCAAGCTCCTCCCCTGTTGCGCACTGATTGGCTGTCTGCAGAGGCAGAACACCAGCATTCTAGTTTCTTCTGCCGGATGTCAGCTGACATTGACATCCGACAGAAGAAGCTAGATGCCAGTATCAGCCTCAGTAGACAGCATCGAGAAAGTCCTCCTCCCTGCACATAAAGGTAATTAAGCAGGGAGGGGAGGGTTAAAAAGAAAATGTGTGTAAGTGTTTGTGTGTGTGTGTGTGTGTGTAAGTATGTGTCAATATATGGAAGTGTATGTCAGTGTGTACACTACAGGGTGTGTGTGTATAAGTGTGTGTGTCAATGGGTGTAAGGATGGCTGTGTGTGTATTTATGTGTGTGTGAGTGTGACAGGGTGTGTGTAAAGGTGGCTGTGTGTGTGACTGTGTATAAGGGTGTCTGTAAATGTATGTGTGTGTGTCTGTGTATTTATGTGAGACTGTGTGTATGTGTGACATCATGGGAACGGTAGTAAAAACTCATTCTGCTAGCCAGCAAAAAGTCTCCCACGTTGCATTTTTCCTATGAAATGTAGTGATGTAAGTGATCATCTAAAAATGTAACAATTACTGAGATTAAAGTGCTGAATATTGATGTTTCCCTCCTTATTGTCATTGTTGCTAATTATTGTGAGAAAATCATTTACGTGATTAGTGTCTTCACATGAGTATTATTAATAATGTATAACTAAAGGCAAACTGAGCAAATTTGTTATTTCAGAAGAGCGTATCAAACTGGTAGCCCTTCGTATGACTCAGTACCCATGAAGTAGCTCTCAGTTTTCAAAAAGGTTGGTGACCCCTGCTATAGAACCTATGGACTTTTTTCCAGGATCGGGCCTGTACAACAACGATTTTCACAATTTTGAATCACACTACAATTACTCCATACTTAACTCTTTACTTTACTCCTATCATTCAACAAGACACTAAATAACTGCACACAATCTAAGGCTTTTGAACCAGATCTGCCCAAATTGGATTTTATCCTACAAGAATTATTTATCAGTGTATGTTTTCAATGACTGCAATGGTAGGAACAGGTGTTCGATTGTAGAAACCCTGCAGGAAGCTCATTACCTATTGAGAAGTCAGTGCCAAATATTCTAAACACACCATACTTCATGCAGCATCTCTGACACTATGATAATACCATAATTCTGCTTTCACCATGATATGTTTGTGATTATCATTCTTTACACAAAAACATAGCTGGATAGATGGAGTCGGGGCAACATGCTGGATCAATTTTAAGGGTCCTCAGCCCTACAGGTTATTATGAGAAAGGACAGAGGTCACTCATTCCCCGTATCATGCAGGCTTAGTTGCCTTGCCCCCACCCAATATAGTTACCCCGTCCATGGTTTCACATAAAACAACATATTGGGTTGTCACAGTGATGGTCCACAGGCCACATTCAGGCGAGTAACACCAGCCTGCCTTAATGTGCTTTATTATTTCATGGTCATGGTCTAGGGTTACGACCTCAGGCAATTTATATCTCCCGACCATAACTTTACCGTTATGCCTTGTCCTATGTGACCAGAAGAAAGAGCTGGGCTGAGATGTGTATGTGTGTGTGCATGTGTATGTGTGTGGAGGATGGGGGATAAGGTATACACACGTAAAAGCGGTAATATAAATATTTAGGTCTGCATGAGAGCACAGACTAACGAGTCCCCGATATATTCTGGCCGATAAAATCCAAATTCTCCTACATCTGCTTTGTGAGATTAACAGACGACTGATTTCTTGTAGCTAGAGATAGCTTTTGTAGCGAGGCGCTGCTTACCTTTTTTTTTTCTATTTTTGGCAGCCGCATCCCCTGGGTGCGGCTGCTATGGGAAAAAAAAAAAAAATCACAGCAACCGGATGTGACGATACGTCACATCCAGCGACTGTGTTTCCCTCCTCCGTGCAGGAGGGAAGACTGCACGGAGGAGGCATCCGTCCGGGAGCCCAGAGCAGCAGCAATTCGGTAAGTGATGGGGAAGGGGGGGGGGGAGGGTGGCTTGAAACGAGCACTTTAATGGCACAATATTCCTGGGCTCTGACTGGCACACTATTACTGGGCTCTGACTGGCACACTATTACTGGGCTCTAAATGGCACAAAATTACTGGGCTCTGACTGGCACAATATTCCTGGTATCTGACTGGCATAATATTACTGGGCTCTGAGTGGCACACTATTACTGGGCTCTGACTGGCACACTATTACTGAGCTCTGACTGCCACAATATTACAGGCATCTGACTGGCACACTATTACTGGGCTCTGAATGACACAATATTCCTGGTATCTGACTGGCACACTATTACTGGGCTCTGAGTGGCACAATATTACTGGGCATCTGACTGACACAATATTACTGGTATCTGAATGGCATAATATTACTGGTATCTGACTGGCACAATATTCCTGGGCTCTGACTGGCACACTATTAATGGGCTCTGAATGACACAATATTCCTGGTATCTGACTGGCACAATATTACTGGGCTCTGAGTGGCACAATATTACTGGTATCTGACTTGCACAATATTACTGGGTTCTGAGTGGCACAATATTCCTGGTATCTATAATTGTACAATTTTCAAAAATTGTGGGTGTTTTCTTACATTTTTATTATGGAGGGGGGGGGGGGGGGTGGTGCCACACTCAGGGTCCGCCCCAGGTGCCAAATGCTCTAGGTACACCCCTGTAGGGAGGTGTAGTAAATATGGATAACAGAAAAAAAGAAATGACAGCACTCCAGGAGCCAATTTAGTGAAAGTGAGTGAAAAAAATAGTGTTTAAATCTTAAATAGAAAAATACATAAATCCACAACGATAGTGCAGGTGTCAGGTTTACAAAATCGATTGACGCGTTTCGCGCTCCAGGCGCTTAATCATAAGCTAGAAAACAAATGAGATTGTGCCATTTAAATACTCTGGTATGTTATTAGGCAGACCAATCCATTTCAAACAGACACCCTCTCAGAGATGCGATAAATTATTCAATTGGTAAAAGCAAATAAGTGAATGCAATACAAATGGCATGTGAATAATAAGAGGGTTAATAATTCCAAAAATGAAAGGTAATAGTTAAGGTGACATTCTTAAGTGATTTATGTTTTCATTAAAAACAACAATCGGACTTATATAGAGAGATGGAAAGAAAAAGGCTGATAACTGCAATGAAGTAAATCTTGTGACGCCCACTCTGTTACTGCATCAATTCTTATATTCTTGTGCTACAATCAGAAAAAAGGGGGGGGGGGTCAAAGATACAAATATATCTATATATATGTATATATATATCAGCCAGTTCAATGTTACAAAAGAGTGTGTGACAATGTCGACAGCCACCAATTATTAAAATTTTAAATGATTATTAAGTTTGTAATTATCAAGATGCATTCTGTAATCTGTAATGTGAATAGAAACATGGAGAAATACGTTGTGTGTCATAGTATATGACCTCCACACTAATAGATATCATGTGTCCACTGTACTAAAACATATATATGTGATTTAGAAAAATTTGGTTGTACTGTATAATTGTCAAATATGTTATAGATTTTATGAGATTATAATGCGAAATACAAATTGATTTTAACCAATGTTTTGTTAGAGCTTTTGTATTTGCTTTCACTAATTGAATAATTAATCGCATCTATGAGAGGGTGTCTGTTTGAAACGGATTGGTTAATCACATACCAGAGTATTTAAATGGCACAATCTCATTTGTTTTCTAGCTTATGATTAAGCGCCTGGAGCGCGAAACGCGTCAATCGATTTTGTAAACCTGACACCTGCACTGTCGTTGTGGATTTATGTATTTTTCTATTTAAGATTAAAACACAATTTTTTTCACTCACCTTTAAATTGGCTCCTGGAATGCCATCATTTCTGCATTTTTTCTGTTATGCAATTGATTAGTGCAAGTCAAGCACTGCAGGAGGCACCGGAGACCTGGTGAAGCAGGAAATCATTGATTACTACCTGGCATTACCACCTGGGCAGCCCAGAATACTACTCTTGTAGTAAATATGGGCCTGAGAGAAACGGTGGGGGAGAGTTTGTAAATTTTTCATGATCTTATGGGTCTGCATCCAATATGGGACAATTCTTGGGCAGCAGGGGCGTCACTAGGGTTGGTGTCACCCGGTGCGGAAACTCATGGTTTCACCCCCCTGGATTTCCTCCAATACAATGCCAAACAGATTCCTTAGTAATGCCAGTTAGATGGCCTATTAACTATGCCACACACAGGAGCCCCATACATTATGCCACACACAGGAGCCCTATAAATTATGCCACACACAGGAGCCCCATAAATGATGCCACACCAGAGCCCCATAAATTATGCCACACCAGAGACCCATAAATTATGCCACACCAGAGCCCCACTATTTATGCCTCACCTCTGCCCAATTAATTATGCCACACACACAGATGCCCCATAATTATGCCACACACATACACAGGTGCCCCATAATTATGCCACACAAAAGAGTCCCTTAATTATGCCACACAAAAGAGTCCCTTAATTATGCCACACATGGGGCTCGATAAATATGCCACACACAAGCGCCCCATAATTATGCACACATGGGACCGTCATTAATTATGCAACACACAGGAGCCCCACGAGGTGACAATTGTACAATTATAGATACCAGTAATATTGTGCCAGTCAGATACCAGTAATATTGTGCCATTCAGATACCAGTAATTGTGTGCCACTCAGTGCCCAGTAATATTGTGCCAGTCAGATACCCGGAATATTGTGCCAGTCAGATACCCAGAATATTGTGCCATTCAGAGCCCAGTAATATTGTGCCAGTCAGATACCAGTAATATTGTGCCAGTCAGATACCAGTAATATTGTGCCACTCAGAGCCCAGTAATATTGTGCCAGTCAGATACCAGGAATATTGTGTCATTCAGAGCACAGAACTAGTGTGCCAGTCAGAGCCCAGTAATAGTGTGCCAGTCAGAGCCCAGTATTAGTGTGCCAGTCAGAGCCCAGTAATATTATGCCAGTCAGATACCAGGAATATTGTGCCAGTCAGTGCCCAGTAATAGTGTGCCAGTCAGTGCCCAGTAATAGTGTGCCAGTCAGATACCAGGAATATTGTGCCAGTCAGTGCCCAGTAATATTGTGCCAGTCAGAACCCAGTAATATTGTGCCAGTCAGAACCCAGTAATATTGTGCCAGTCAGTGCCCAGTAATAGTGTGCCAGTCAGTGCCCAGTAATAGTGTGCCAGTCAGATACCAGGAATATTGTGCCAGTCAGTGCCCAGTAATATTGAGCCAGTCAGAACCCAGTAATATTGTGCCAGTCAGTGCCCAGTATTACTGTGCCAGTCAGTGCCCAGTAATAGTGTGCCAGTCAGAACCCAGTATTATTGTGCTAGTCAGTGCCCAGTAATATTGTGCCAGTCAGCGCCGGCAGCACGGACCGCCCCCCCCCTCGGGACGCCACTGTTGGGCAGTCCCACCAGAGATGTGTAGCATAGTTCCAGGTGCAGTCCCACCGCAGGAAATACTTTAAATAGATTCATTGGAGTCTGAGTGTCATTAGCTTATAGGAGATAATATTAATTTATACAGCAGCGTTACACAGTGTGTGGGCGGTTGTGATTTGGTGCATAGAATTTCAAAGTATGTACGGTCCCGAGATAAGTTGTGTTTCATGAGGATTGTTTGAACATAGCTTTTGAGTTGAAGAAAGTGGAATCTATCAAACATCCAGTGCCTTAACTTTGGTATTGTCCATGAATTTGGAAATTGAGGTATGGTAAGTCGGTGTTGACAATAGGAAGATACCAGAACCTTGACCTGGTGGGAAGTCAGGGTTCTGTCTTATAGGCATTAGTGATGAATGATAAGTTGTAAGATTATGTTTAGAGTGTAGGGAATGAAGAGCAGGTAAGCTTGCTTAGTGGTTGCTCCTTACGGACCAATGTGGAGTATGCTTTGAGTAGCCATATTAAATGGTACAGTGGGATAGAGATTAGAGCTGTTTCAATATTAATCCCCAACTTATGCAGTGGTTTATGTGCCCATTCCATGATTATCAATAAATGGCAGGCTTGGTAGTATGTGCGTGGGTCAGGAAGTCAAGTGCCTCCCCTGGCCTTCGGCCTAATCAGAGCCATGTATTTAATTCTTAGCCTTTTTTGAGCTCATACAAAATGTTAAAAAAGGGTTTACAATGAGGCAAAATAGGCTAACGGGATGCTAATTCGGAGTGTTTGCATGAGGTAAAGAAGCCTCGGTATGACATTCAGTTTAAGCCTGTTGATGTGTCCAAACCAGGAGATATAGTGGGGCGACCAGCTTTGCAGGTCTTTATGTACCGCAGTCAAGAAAGGGGTAAAATTGTGTAGGTATACATTCAAAATATCTCTGGATAACCAGATTACGAGATATTTCATTTTATCTCTACACCACCTAAAGGGTATATTTAGTTTTAATTGGTTTTCAGTATTGGCTGGGAGATGTTTATTTTTAGATTGGCCAATTCTCCATACATTTTTAACTCTTTCATGATGTTTGGAAAGGACAGTCTGGGGTTTGTGACGGGGAAGAGTAATTTGTTTGCTTATCCTAGCACTTTATGGTGTACAGTCCCTATGTTCAGGCCAGTGACATCCGGGTTCAATTTGATAGCCTCCATAAAGGGTTCAAGTGAGAGAATGAAGAGCAGAGGGGAGAGTGGGCAACCCAGTCTGGTTCCATAAGAGATGTTAAACGGCTCAGTAAGGGCACCATTAACTCTAAGCCTGGCTGAGGGAGCGAAGTACAGGGACATAACCCAGCATACTATGTTGGGCCGGAACCCCATGTGTTTAAGTACCTCCGACATTAAGGTCCAATCCAACCTGTCAAAGTCTTTTTCTGCATCTGTCAACAGGAGGATGGTTTCGAAGTTATTTTCTGTTGTGTAATGGATCAGAGCTCTTATGGTATTGTTCCTGAACTCCCTCCCTGGCACAAAACCAATTAGATCTGGGTGTATAAGAGTGGGGAGATGTTTTATTCCAGTTTAAAGTATTTTTGAGAAGAGTTTCCGATCAACATTCAGGAGGGAATGGGGCAAAAACTACTGCAAAGTTCCAGGCCCTTCCCTTCTTTAGTAAGCAGAGATATATTAGCCATAAGGGTGTGTGGGTGTATTGCATTCCCCACAAACCCCATCTATCTTTCTATTTCGTCCCTGTGTTCGTAGTATAGTGCTATGTGGGACGTACAATAAGACCACTACATAAATATGTTGGAGAACACATAAATAATATATATATATATAAATATATGGAACATAGTGTGTCCGCACATTTTGGAACACATCATGAGACTGACCACAGTAAACTACAATTAATGGGAATAGTGCAATTAAAGAAACATTGGCAAGGAGAAATCTTTATTAGAACTATAGGTCAAACAGAAATGAAATGGGTATATGTCTTAAAAACCCTGGCACCTATGGGAATGAATGTGGAATTTGATCTCTATAATTTTATATAAAATTATTTTTTTCTGTACAAATTTTTCTGTTGGAAAAATCACTTTTTCTAATACATACATGTTTAGTATTAACCTTAGAATATATATTTTTTATCAACAAATTTTATATTAAAGATTCTAATATTGATATCTGATTATAGATTCCAAATTTGTTTCCTTCATCTCTCTCTACCTTAGGTGCCTGTGCTGTCAACATGGGGTAATTTACAATCCAGAAATGTATTTATCAATATGTGTATTTTTTTTGTCTCTCCTCTACATTCATACATATATATAATTATACCATACCATATTAGCAAAGTTAGCAACAGTATTTTTTTAATTATGGAATGGAAGCCATGTGAGGCGAAACGTGTCTGACACGCCCCCTCCTCTTCATGAGCTTTTCTATTGCTATTCATCTGCTATTATGCAATTCAAGCTGCCAATTTCATGTCACAAGTGATTCCCCAACAGCTGATCTGATGAAAACACTCTGCAGTTCGGAGACACTATGTAGTGGTGAAACAGACCAATGTGCGATACCGCGGTCGGCCGGTTTTGCTGATCCTGTGTGCTGTGTGAATTACAGAAGTGTACTCACATTAATTTTATGTAAGGTTTTAAAATATTTTTGTATATTAAATTGTTTCTCTGTTATTACACTATTGTGGCATGTGTGCCTTTTTCTTCCATTCGCTTTTGGGAGACTCCACACTACTGAACATCGATGGTGGAAACCACGCTTTTACATTAAACAGCTCCACAGTGCCGTACAAACAAGTGAAGAAAGTTGATACATTGTACAGAAACGATTTAGGTCTGTACTGCTCCACCTTTGTGAGTTGGAAATCCATCTTATCCATTCTGTTTTATAACAAATACTATTTTTGGGTCACCTGAAAACTGAACCTGAGACCTCCAATCAAACACCTACCTTCAAAATTGTATTCATTAAGTATCAAAAGGTTTTCTTTTTAACTTTATTGGTTTACACTTATTTGTACATATAAGCACTAGAAAAACTTATTTTTTAAATGTATTGTCCCACACAAACTTTTATAAGTTTTGACATAAAAATGGTTCATATAAGGTCACATTTACATAAGATTTATTGGGCTCCTTTTACCTTCCTTTTTTCGATAAAAGGTTATACGTTATCATAAGGTCCCAGCGGGCCACTGGGGCGTAAAATCAAGGGCATTCATTATTATTGTGTCCACAGCATGACACTTTCAGTCTAAGTAGGGAAAAACAGAATATCATAGTGGTTTCTATGGGACCCTCGCCAAGCATAAGGTGTCGCAATGGACGACCGCTCCAAGGACCGACTCCAGTACCCCGCCCCAAACCTAACTTAAGCCCAGAGACAATGACCGGGTAGAGCAGGCGACCAGGCCTCAACTTATAACATATATACATTACAGAATACAATAACACAAATTGAGAAATTATCCACTATAAGAACATTTATACATTACTCTTGTTGGTAAAGGGGGGGAGATACTTAGAGGTTTTCACCGAGTCCAGTTCACCGAAAAGTTCTGGTGGCAACAAATATCCATCTCCACCTCTGACCTGGAAACACAGTAGGGAAGACTGTGACCCCCTACCCACTGTGGATCCGTCTCCCATCATGGAAGCCAGCAAAGCATGTCAGTATGGGGAGTGTAATCCATGGGTAAGTCTAGGTCTGGATCCTCGTGCATATGCCAGATTGTCCAAAAGTCTTCATGATACCATACTGTACCACCAGAGATGCCTTGTGGGATAGCCCCAGCTGCATTGGGAAGGTGTCACAACTGGAAGGCAACAGGGGTCAGACCAAAGCCGCAATCAGAGAGATTGTGAATGTGCATGGGTCGTTAGGTAGGGGTACGTAAGTTGGCTGAGGCTGTGATGGGTCATTCAGAGTGGCACTTGTACCTTCACCAGCAGCATTATTCCTCCACTTCAACCTCCTGGTTTATGATCCTGTCACCAGGTAAGTTTGAATCTTGGAGACCTGTGCCTTGGTGGATGCTGTAGACATGGGGCTGCATTCATGTGGCCTCTCCGACAATGTGGTACTCACTGGCCTCTCCATGTTGCACAGCACTGGCAGGCTCCAATTGGGGATGACTAAAGCAGGGAGATCCTCCAAGAAAAACTACAGTTCCAGGTGGTAACACAGGATTCTTGTTTGGTCTCCAGACCGGACAGATATGCTGAAGGGGTGTCCCCAACAGTATCTGATGTCCCGCCTCTTCAGTCCAGCCGTGATTGGATGGAGAGCCCTTCTCGTCTGGAGTGTAAGATCTGATAAGTCTAGAAAAAGGGCGATATTCTGACCTTCGTATTCCCAGGGGCCAGAGTTTCTCGCTGCTTCCATTACCGACTTTTTGTGCGAAAATCCATGAAGATTATATCCCTGGACTGGCCTAAGGGTGGGTCCCGAGGTCAGAAATGGCCTCCTTAACAGCTTTGAGCTCCAGATTGAGTGTGCTGAATCGGCCCTCCATGGTGCCGAAGAGAAGAGGTTTTGGATTGCGATTTGATCCAGTGAGGCCAGAGGGTCCATCTGAGGAGCTGGTTAATGCTCAAGCACATCGCCATCCAGTTCCATGGAGCTAGTGGGAGATGAGGCCTCTTTATCTTCTGCG
This sequence comes from Pelodytes ibericus, assembly GCA_036172795.1. Taxonomy (NCBI): domain Eukaryota; kingdom Metazoa; phylum Chordata; class Amphibia; order Anura; family Pelodytidae; genus Pelodytes; species Pelodytes ibericus. Next base: position 162,418,801 of record CM069862.1, read on the forward strand.
TCGTGAGGGCCACGGGTATTCAATGATGCAACAATTGGTTTGCCTTATCCACCGGGTGTTTGAGGATACATCCCGGTTTTCGATTTTGCCCCATTTTGCAATTTAATTGATTGCACACTTTACAAGGGCGGGATGCGGAGCTCCTACTTCAGTTGGCTATTTTTGTCCGCGTCCAGCCACGCCCACTAGATCTCAGCTTTTGTGTTTTGTATTAAATATATTGCCCCTGCTATGATAACTTCTTTAGATACTATGGAAATTGACTTTTAAACGGGAAAAAATAGTTTTTACTGTGGATGTAGAGAATAATTTTTTTTTTGAAATTGATCTGTACATTGTGTTAGAAAAATTGCAAGCAAATGCCTAAATTAGGTGAAAAAGTGTCTTAAACGTGTCTGTGGAGTCTCCTGCTTATGACATCAACTGTGACCTAATATGCAAATGAACTGGTTTTCAATGGCAAATGTGTAATTTATATATTAGGCCACAAGTGATGTTATAAGCAGGAGACTCCACATACACATTTAAAACATTTTTTCTCATAATTTAGGCATTTGCTTGCAATTTTTCTAACACAATGTATAGATCATTTTCAATAATTTATTAACGTCAACATCCACAGTAAAAACAATGTTTAGGTGATACAGTCACTTTATATATAATATATTTATATACCGTATTTGCTCGAATATAAGATGACCCTGATTATAAGACGACCCCCCCAAACTTTGGCTATTCCTTTAGGAAAAAAACTAAAAGCCTGAACATAAGTCTACCCTATAGGAAAAAAGTTTAACTTGTATATATTCACATTGCTTTTTAATATTTAATAACAATTCTGATATTAAAAAAATGCATTTCATGTTTTTATTTCCTTTTATGTGCCAATGCTGCCTCTCTCCCCCCCTTCCCCCCAGTGTTGTCTGTCTCTCCCCCAGTGTTTTTTCTCTCCCCCTCCCTCCCTCCCACGTTGTCTCTCCCTCCCCCCAAACTTTTCTTTCTCTCTCCACCTCCCTCCCTTCTTTTCTCTCTCTCTACCCCCCTCCCTCTCACCTTGTCTCTCTCCCCCCTTGTCTCTCTCTGCCCCCCCTCCATCCCCTTGCCTCTCTCTGCCCCCGTCTCTCTCTCTCCCTCCCCCTCACCTGTCTCTCGCTCCCTGGTGGCTAGTGGGGGCAGCCGAAGGATGTCTGCACGATAATGCAGACATCCTCCATGCTGCCCGACACTTCCGTCTATTATGACGGACAGCCAGCCAGTCCGTCATAATAGACGGAAGTGTCAGGCAGCATGAAGGGTGTCTGCACTATCGTGCAGACATCCCCCGGCTACCGTAATATCCATGGTGGCTAGTGGAGGCAGCTGGAGGATGTCTGCATGATAGATGGAAGTGCCGGGCGGCAGCGGAGGATGTCTGCGCGCATTGTGCAGACATCCACTGGCTGTTAGCAAGGGGTATATTTTGACCTTGATTTGAGGTCAGATTATAAGATAACATCAAATATAAGACGAGGGGTCTTTATCATAGAATTTGCTCTGAAAAAAACTTGTCTTATATTCGAGCAAATATGGTATATTTAGCAATTACCAGTACATTTTTGAAAGCTTTATAGTGTAATGTGTATCTTTCTACTTTTAATACAGTTCATTAAACAATGTATTTATGATTTCTAACTAGTAAGCTGGTTATCAGTCACAAGCCTAATTATGTAACACATGACTAGCATATTTAAAACAGAGATTTTTCTTTTTGCTAACCTGTTATAATATCGTAGACTGAGTCTGACTCTGTATTAACCTCCTGTCTGAAGATTTGACAAGGTTAATCAGGTTGCTTTGCCTTTGTACCTCTGGAGCACGACCTCGTTGACATTCCTCTGTAGATAAGCTATGTTTCAGGAAAAAAAAGAAGCATCACTCATTACAATTAGAGAGGAGTATTGAGTTTTGGGGTCATCAGCAAATGACTGACTGAAATTCTCTTTGCTCTAATCAGTATGAAAAAGTATAATATCCGTGATATTAAAGTCCTCAAGGATCAGAAGGGTCTGGCTGCCAAAAACAAAAGTATGCACTTTCTTTAATTTCAATACATGCCATGCTCATCTCAGGGTTACGTACAAAAGGTTTAGTAAACCCTGATAATTATTAATATTTATGGATTACAAACAGCTTCATTATTCATCCTTTTAGATCTTGGTGCAGAACAGCCACTTTATCTGGCTCCTTGTTTCTTGTTCATGGAGTTTATAATCGTTTTTAGTGGTTCACTGTTAACCTCTTAATGCTTAAAGGAGCCTTTGTCATTAACGACCAGGGACGCCGTCAGAAATTGTGGGGCGCTTACAGAACAAGTGGTCGGGCCCCCATTCCATTTCTCCTGAACTCCACATCCCATGGCATAGCACCACCATGCCCCACCACGGCACATAAACAGCACTCGCCTTGCACCCACAGGTCCTGCCAGAGCACCGGCTTTTTTATTTTTTACTTTTTTTTTTCTTTGTGTGGGAGGGCGCCCCCTGGGGTGTTGCGCCCTGTGCGCTCGCACAGGTCGCACACCCCTAAGGCCGGCCCTGTGCACAGACACCCACCAATGCTGCATCTCACACTCCTGCTCAGGCTCTGACCTCAGAACACATGCAGAGAGTGTGAGTAGCAGCATGGGAGGATGTCTGTGCACCTGGGCAGCGCACAGACATCTAGGTGCCTGCTCGCCTGCTGAGAGGGTTGTTTTGATCTCCCCAGTCAGCAGTTCTGCCAGCTTTTTTTTTTTTAATTTTAAGGAGCCCTAAGCCAGCCCCCCAGGAAGGTTGGGCATTTTCGATTCCTAGCATCAATACATCACCAGGGACATTGTGGAAGAGAACTGATCAAGGTCTATAGAGACCCTGTGAGTCCCTGCATACAGAATATGAGACCTTGTAACATCCCAGTTGTGCCTGAACTCAAACATTTGGCCATGTTGTAAATTGGTTAAATGTAACTGACTCTCACATTGAGCATTGGTTACATTTACCCTGTCAGACTAAGGCTATTCAGAGTAGCCTAATTTGAGATCCCGTTACAATCACCTGCAGCAGAAGCAACAGCACAGCTCATGGTGGGGGGCCACAATGTTCTGCAGAGCAGAGAATGTTCTATGCCATCGGAAGGGCTCTGAGGATATAGAACGGTATAGAACATCCTTATGCGCAAAGAGAAAAGAAATCTGTCTCTTGGCCTGGTAGAAATGCACAGCTCCACTAAAGATTATTTTATAGTGTAATAAAACAAAAATGTACAGAATTACAAGCAAATGCATAGTGTGTGTGTCTCTGTTTTATGACATTAATATACAGAAAATAATTATTTCAATAGAAATAGCACAAGTAATAGCACAAGGTGATGTTATAAACATGGCACATCTTGTTTAAAAAAAGGATGCCGAGTATTTAAAACAATAGGGCCTATTCACTAAAACTTAACTGCAAAAATCAGGCAAATAATAGTGATTTGGAAAAATGTTCTAACTTGGCTGTATACATGTTGTGTATTTCCATTTTAGTGAAAATTATACAATTAGGGTACAAAAATAAAAAATGCTTTAAATGGTTTCCTTTGGGAAATCTACTAATAAAAAAGATTTGGGAGTAGTTGTAGACAATAGACTTAGCAGTAGTGCACAGCATCAGCTGCAAATGCCAATAAGATATTGGGGTGTATTAACCACTTCCAGACACAGGACAGACTGAGGCGTTAGTCCGTCCTGCATCAAAGCGCTTTCGCTTTCAGTGCTCCACTGGTATTGCTACGATGCTTCCATGTGAGAGCATTGTGTAAAAAACACTGACGGCATTGCGATGGCCCTGGAGAAATGCCAGTTTTAAAGGTGCAGTGTTGTTAAAATTATCGGTGGTTAAAAAGAGCATAGAAAGTGAATTTAATCGCTTCCTATGTCTCTGCAAGGGTTGGCAGTCAGCAACATTAAAAAAAGCACGATCTTGGTCACTGTGTGACCAAGATGGTGCTGCCATTCTAAGGGCAAGAGCACAGGAAGCAGGAAGTAGCCGCTTCCTGTGCTCTGGAGGCTGTCAAAAGATTGCCTCGTCACAGAGGCAATCTGTGACTGCCAGACAGACTGTCAGGCAGTGGGGATGCTCAGCCCCACTATTGGAAAACCAAAAAGCGCACCTCTCAAATGTGGCCTTTTAACTCCCAAACAACAAACCTATGCATGGGTGGTATCCCTGTACTCAGGAGCAGGGCCGGACTGGGAACAAAAACCAGCCCTGGAAAAAATTTATATACCAGCCCCATCGCATAAGATTTTTAAAGCAGCCCATGGCATAATATAATTTTTTTGTTCATAGAAGGGAAAATCATGCATTTTAAAAAGCACATCTGAACAGTGTATTATTTATAGATAAGACTGATATAAAAGCCTGTCTAGGGCAATATATATACCTCCAGTATGTACACAGAGTTATATGAATTGCCCTGTGCAGAGGTATATATCAGGGCAGTGTGTGAGACATATCCTGTATTCTGTCTCTCTCTGTCCTTTCTGTGGCGTCTCTCTCTCTCTCTGTCCTTTCTGTGGCGTCTCTCTCTCTCTCTGTCCTTTCTGTGGCGTCTCTCTCTCTCTCTGTCCTTTCTGTGGCGTCTCTCTCTCTCTCTCTGTCCTTTCTGTGGCGTCTCTCTCTCTCTCTCTGTCCTTTCTGTGGCGTCTCTCTCTGTCCTTTCTGTGGCGTCTCTCTCTCTGTGTGTCCTTTCTGTGGCATCTCTCTTCCCCCCTTCCCCCTTAGTGTCTTTCACCCCCTCCCCTCCCCCTGTAGTGTCTTTCACCCCTTCTCCCTGTAGTCTTTCACACCCTCCTCTCCCCCTGTAGAGTCTTTCACCCCCCCCCTTCCCCCTGTAGAGTCTTTCACCCCCCCTTCCCCCTGTAGTGTCTTTCACCCCCTTCCCCCTGTAGTGTCTTTTACCCCCCTTCTCCCTATAGTGTCTTTCACCCCCCCCTGTAGTGTCTTTCACCCCCCCTGTAGTGTCTTTCACCCCCCCCTGTAGTGTCTTTCACACACACCCCCGTAGTGTCTTTCACACCCCCCCCTGTAGTGTCTTTTACCCCCCTTCTCCCTGTAGTGTCTTTCACCCCCCCCTGTAGTGTCTTTCTCCCCCCCCCCTGTAGTGTCTTTCACCTCCCCCTGTAGTGTCTTTCACCCCCCCTGTAGTGTCTTTCACCCCCCCCGTAGTGTCTTTCACACCCCCCCCTGTAGTGTCTTTTACCCCCCTTCTCCATGTAGTGTCTTTCACCCCCCCCCCTGTAGTGTCTTTCACCCCCTGTAGTGTCTTTCACCCCCTTCCCCCTGTATGTCTCACTCACCTTGGTTTCTACTTCCCATCCCGCCGCCGGAACTGCTGCTGCAGCATCCGGCGGCAGCAGGCGAACTTCTTAAAGCGGCGACGGCCGCTGAATTGCTTAAAGTGGCGGTGCCACTTTAAGCAATTCTGCGGCCGTCGCCGCTTTAAGAAATTCGCCTGCTGCGGCCGGATGCTGCAGCAGCCGAATTCTTCAATTTTAGTGGCCGAGGCGGCCCCGGGGCAGGCGGCCCACCGGGATTTTTCCCGGTATCCCGGTGGGCCAGTCCAGCCCTGCTCAGGAGATGTTGCTGAACACATATTGAGGTGTTGTTTGGCAGTGACACATAACAGGATCTATGAATTCATGCCTGAAGTACAATGTATGTGAAAAGAAATTACTACCCAAAACTTTGACATAGGCTGGTGGTAGAATTAGTGCATGGAAATACCCTAGGGCACGGGCGTCCAACGTGCGGCCCGCGGGCCAAATACGGCCCGCCGGCCAGAGAGGTGCGGCCCGCTTAAGAGTGGCAGCGGTAGCCGCACCTCTGAGATGTCCAACAAAGTGTGCACCGGGATGTCACTGACACCCGGTGCTTCAACAAAGTCAGAGCACGAGGGGGCTGAGCTTTCTCCCCTCACGCATTGGAGAAAGCTCCGCCTCTCGCACTCTGATTCCGATGGAGCACGGGGTGTCAGTGAAGAATGGGAGCACACAGATGGGACAATCCCCCTCCCTGCAGATAAAGGTAAACGAGCAGGGAGGGGGAACAAACCGTCCAACATGCTGGGGGGGGGGGGGGGGGGGTTTCTTAAAAAGAAAAAAAAGAAGCAATGTCTATGTGTGTGTGGAAGTGGGACTGTGTGAATGTGTGTGGAAGTGGGACTGTGTGTGTGAATGTGTGTGGAAGTGGGACTGTGTGTGTGAATGTGTGTGGAGGTGGGACTATGTGTGTGAAAGTGGGACTGTGTGTGAATGTGTGTGGAAGTGGGACTGTGTGAATGTGTGTGGAAGTGGGACTGTGTGAATGTGTGTGGAAGTGGGAATGTGTGAATGTGTGTGGAAGTGGGACTATGTGTAAATGTGTGTGGAAGTGGGACTATGTGTGAATGTGTGTGGAAGTGGGACTATGTATGAATGTGTGTGGAAGTGGGACTATGTGTGTGGAAGTGGGACTATGTGTGAATGTGTGTGGAAGTGGGATTATGTATGAATGTGTGTGGAAGTGGGACTATGTTTGAATGTGTGTGGAAGTGGGACTATGTGTGAATGTGGGACAATGTGTGTGGGAGTGGGAATATGTGTGAATGTGTGTAGAAGTGGGACTATGTGTGAATGTGTGTGGAAGTGGGACTATGTGTCAATGTGTGTGGAAGTGGGACTATGTGTCAATGTGTGTGGAAGTGGGACTATGTGTCAATGTGTGTGGAAGTGGGACTATGTGTGAATGTGTGTGGAAGTGGGACTGCCTATTTGTGTATTCACATGTAAATGTGTGTGCATTGAATGTGAGTTTTTTTTATTGCTGGTGTCTTACTGGGGAATTTGTGATACACTTACACTGCATGTTAAGGTGATATATATATATATCCACACGTATGTATGTATGTGTATACATACATACATACATTTACTTTCAAGGAAACATGAATGCGGCCCACGCACAAATATATTTACGTTGAAGTGGCCCACTGCAAAACAAACTTGGACACCCCTGCCCTAGGGTGTCCAGTTTTCAAAAATACATGGTTTTTTGGGATAAAATACACTGTCTGGCTTCAAAAATGTCCCAAATTGGACATGGGCTCAGGTTTTCTGCATGCCAAAATTTCAAGTTGGAAAACCATAAAGCTCATCTCTCAAATATGGCCTTTTAACCCCCAAATAACTTAACCAACCTATGCATGGGTGCTATCAATGTACTCATGAGATGTTGCCGAACACATATTGAGGTGTTATTTGGCATTACCCCTTCACATTTTCAGGAAATGTTTACCTGAATTGCGATCTGTGTGAAAAGTTACAATGTTACTCTCGCTAATTTGAAAGAAAAAAAAAGGATTTTGAAATAGCTTTGTTGTATTTATAGTTCTGGCCCTGTAACATGAATAAAAAAGCACAAAAACATAAAACATGGGCTATTTCTGAACTCAGGACAAATATTAGAAACTATTTAGCAGTGTTTTTTTGTTGTCTCTTGTAGATGAGTATACGATTTTTCAAATAAAAGTCAGAAAATGTTTTATTTTTTTGCCATATTTTATTTTTTTATATCAGATTATATGCTATTATCAAAATAATTGTATCAAAAGAAAGCCCTTCTTATGACGATAAAAACGATATATAGTTTGTGTGGATACTCTAAAAGAGAAAGAATTAAGTTACAGCAAAACACAAACACAGAAGAAATGTTAAAACCGCCAACAAGCGTCAGAAAAGGCAAAAAAGCCAAATGTCACTAAGGGGTTAAAAGGGGTATTGACTCACAGGAGGAAGATATTATTCTTCCTCATTATAGGTCCATAGTAAGACCTCACCTTGAATATGCGGTTAAATTCTGGGCGCCTTTTTAAAAAAAAAGACATTATGGAACTAGAGAAAGTGCAGAGGAGGGCTACGAAACTAATCAAGGGAATGGAAAGTTTTAGTTATGAAGAAAGGCTGGAATAGTTAAATCTGTACACGCTAGAAAAACGGCAGCTTAGAGGGGATATGATAATATTATATAAATATGTACAGGGCCCATACAAAGGGCTTTCTAAAGACCTGATCATTAACAGAACAGTACAAAGGACAAGAGGTCACCCGCTAAGACTTTAAAAAAGGATATTTAGTCTACAACAGCGGAAGGAATTTTTTACAGTAAGGACAATTAACATATGGAATTCACTGCCTGAAGAAGTGGTTCTAGCAAATAACTTAGATGCCTTTAAAAGCAGCCTGGATACTTTTTTAATGAGCCGGAGCGTAGAGGGCTATGCATGTTAGTAAAGTCATTAATATTTATTTAGTGATTGTTGATCCAAGGAGAAATCTGATTGTCATTTGGTGTCAAGAAGGATTTTCCCACTGAAAGCAGAATTCGAAATTGCTAAAGGGGTTTTTATTTGCCTTCTTTTGGATCAACAGCTGGTAACATGGGATAGGAAAAGGGTTGAACTTGATGGTCGCAAGTCTTTTTTCAACCTAAACTACTATGATACTATGAAGAAGGTACTCATTTGGAACCCATTTTTATTAAAAAAATAAATAAATCACAAAATGAAATTTCAGCAACACAGGTTCTGCCAGAACAATTCTAATTACTCAAAAACACAGAATGTGGCTGAAGTTAAAAACAAATAAATAGCAAATCCTATTTCATCCTTGACTGACCCAGTGCTGTATTTACCGCGAGGCATCCTAGGCCCCCAGCACTGAAAAAAAAAAAAATGTAAAAAAAAAATTTGAAAAAAAAAAAAAAAGACCGCACTTGCAGGCAGAGACGGAGGTGAGAGGGGATCGGAAGATCCCCCCTCACTAACGCTCTGCCTGCCAGGCTGCACGGGGAGCCGAACAGGCAGCACAAAGAAACCTCCATGCTGCCTGTTCGGCTCCCCGTGCAGTGTGCTGACACGGAAGTGCTGACAGTCACGTGACGGGCGCGCTGACATCATACGCGCGCCCGGTCACGTGACCTGTCAGCACAATCACCGGGAAGCCGAACAGGCAGCATGGAGGGACCATGCTGCCTGCCACTAGCCACCAGGGAAAGGTAAGTGCTGATGGGAGACTCTGTGTGTGTGTGTGTGTGTGTGTGTGTGTGTGTGTAACTGAGTGTGATGGGAGTCAGAGTGTGTGTGATGGGAGACAGTGTGTGTGACTGAGTGTGATGGGAGTCAGAGTGTGTGTGATGGGAGACAGTGTGTGTGACTGAGTGTGATGGGAGTCAGAGTGTGTGTGATGGGAGACAGTGTGTGTGACTGAGTGTGATGGGAGTCAGAGTGTGTGTGATGGGAGTAGGCGTGTGTGACTGAGTGTGATGGGAGTAGGAGTGTGTGACTGAGTGTGATGGGAGTGTGTGTGTGATGGGAGTATGAGCTTGATGTGAGTCTGAATGATGGGACATGTCTTAGGTGTGTAACGTGGGTGTGCAGCTTGGGTAGGGGGGTGCCCGGATTTTGTCTGCCTAGGGCAGCACAAAATCAAGATACACCACTGGACTGACCCTTATGCACTTTATAGCCTTACATACTGAGCATACACTTTTATTAAATTACTTAATGTATTACCTCTGCCATCCACAGCTGTCAAGATGTCATTGATTCTCATAATATATAAAAACTGCCATCATTGGTAGCATGACATTCTGCTCAGTACTTAAACTTGGGACATCAATCTCTTCTGTTAAGGTGACATGCAGCAGCAGGATGGATAGTGACTGAGGAGGCATTGGTGCAAGGTTAGGCAAATCGTATTATTTAAACAATATTAACTGATGGAATGGAAATAATGCGTTTATATAACACGTTTTCTTCTTAGTGTGTAAAATAAATGAACAATGTTTATATAATCTTTAATAAATCACTATGGCCAAAACACTTCACTAGCCCATCAGTAATCAAGGGTCCATCCAACCGGACAGTAGAGGTGTTAGGGCCAGAGGGCAGGTGTGAATGGCATCGAGAAGCAAGGTAAACTGCACACTATTCCACAGTCTGAGATTACAAACAGTCCAAGAATAGTGAGAACGCACAGGAGCAAAATCCACAGTGAAATATAGAAGTATAATCAGAAGGCAAAAGAATGCAACACAGAATCATAATCCAAAAGTCATAAGCTAGCGAAAAAGACAAAAGTTACACCAAGATGCAGGTCCAGAGGTCACAAAACAACTGAGCAAAAGAACTGGGATCAATGGAAGAGAATAGAGATTGTTTGTTTATAGTGATTTTATTAATATTACAGTAATGCACAAATATACCTGAACCATCTGGAGATATGGACAAATGAAACCTTTTTTTTTCAAATTCTCATCGATATAGGATTTTAAGACATCCAATTTACGTTTGAAACGTGAGAAAAATCGGCCAAATTAAATAGGTACCCTAGACAGAAGATATATAGGATAATCATAAGTTCTATGTCATGGTTTCTTCTCAAGCACATCTGCAAAGGAAGGATATGCAGGTGGCAGCAGACATGGACAGTTGGTATAAGGGTTGAATACCATAGTAAGCAGACATGCACTCGCTTTGACAAAACTTGGAGGACAATGTAAGAGTAACATGAGTCCAATCAATAATAACCAATATAACAGAGAAATTAGTATTAAACTAAGGTCAAAAGCCAGACCAAAGGAGTACAGCCAATGGGACAGTTTCATTGGTGAAAGGCCCAGTCTTTAGTGGTTAATATCCACCAAATATATGTGGAATAAAGAGGTCTTGGTTCTAACAGGGATGAAAAGAGAGCCATGAAAACAGCCGTTTAACATCTGTCTGTTCTGGTGCAATATCAGGCAAAAGAATTACAGGAGCACGACTCCTTCTTGGGGGACTGGTTCCCGAAGTCTCTTGTTGATCTGAATGACCAGGAGTAGGAAGTTTGACTTGTGTCAATTTATGTTTATGGGCATCTGAGAAGCCCCACCAGAACTGGTCCATGATGTCTCATTAGCTAGCCTCCTGGAGCTTGTAACTTACTCTTCATTAGGTCAACTTCCTTGTATTAGGACACGCAAAGGCACTTGAGCTGAAGAAACTTTATGGGGATAATCACGAAGAGTGTCCATGGCTTGCATGAAAGAAGCCCAAAATTGAACTACAGGTGTGCATTAAGTGATGGGTCCAAATCTGATGTTCACTGGCTAGAAGCAAGATGATGGTATGGATGTTGTCATAATTCAAATCATAAGTTCTAGGCTTTAAGGCGAACATAACAAGGCAGGCAGTTCTGAAAGTCCTGTACCATGGTTTTTCCTAGAAAATTCCCAGAACATTTTTACAACATTGCCACCTTGGGCTTACAGATATCGGTAGCACCTTCAGAAACCAGGGTGCAGGGACTTGCGGTAATCGATCCACATACATATGGCCAGCAGGATTTTATAAGGTCTGTAGTTTGGTCTGCAATATTTTCTTTCCAGCTTGGAGGTCTTGATCAGTAGTACCGTATTTTATTGAATATAAGATGAGGTTTTTTTCTGAAAAAGACCCCTCTTCTTATATGCGAGGTCGTCTTATAATCTGACCTCAAATCGAGGTCAAACTATAAGACTGGGATCCAGGTCCCCCGCAGAGCTGCAGAGGACCTGGATCCCCCTCACTAACAGCCGGTGGATGTCTACGCGATCCTCCACTGGCGCCCGCCATGACCACCGGGACTTCTATGATGAAGCCGGGTCCGGCTGTATGATGAAGCCGAGTCCGGCTGTATGATGAAGCCGGGTCCGGCTGTATGATGAAGCCGGACCGGATGTCCTTCATAATAGACGGAAGTGTAGGGCAGCATGGAGGATGTTTGCACTAGCCACCAGGGAAAGAAACAAGGTGAGGGGGAGGGAAGGGGAGGGAGAGGGGGAGGGAGGGGGAAGACAGAGACAAGGGGAGGGGGGAAGAGACAGAGACAAGGGGAGGGGGAGAAAGAGAGAGAGAGAAAAGGGGGGTTGAGAGAGAGAGAGAAAAGGGGGGTTGAGAGAGAGAGACAAGGGGAGGGGGGGAAGAGACGAGATGGAGGGGGGAGAGAAAAGGAAGGAGGGAGGTTGAGAGAGAGAGAGAAAAGTTTTGGGGGAGGGAGAGACCGATAACACGGGGGGGGGGGGAGAGACAATGCTGGGGGGGGGAGAGAGGCAGCATTGGCACATAAAAGGAAATAAAAACAAGAAATGCATTTGTTTAATATAATATTTTTTTAAATTAAATATTAAAAAGCAATTTACATGTGAATATATACAAGTTGAACTTTTTTCCTACAGGGTAGTCTTGTATTCAGGCTTTTAGTTTTTTTCCTAAAAGAATATCGAAAGTTTGAGGGGTCGTCTTATAATCAGGGTCGTCTTTTATTTGAGCAAATACGGTATTTAAATCAGCAAGCTGTTAGAGTCTCTGTTAACCCATGTGGGCTCAGTTGCTATCTTAAGCCCAGAGGATAGGTATGAATGGAGGCCAGAATCAGGGCAACTGCACAGGGTAAGATCGATAGCAAAAGAACCAAAGAGCCACAGGTAAATTAAACATCTGAGATTTGGAGATTATTTTTCAGCTATTTTGATCTATATTTTGCTACTTTTGCTATCAATTCACAGCAATTCCCTGTATAGTAAATAAACCTCTCAGTATAATTGCATTAGAGAAATAATTAAATGTAAAGCATTTGAAAATAATAGTAAAAGATAGAACGGGAATGTGCAGCTGGCAGTGGGGATTGCTAGTAAGATATTATACAAAGATAATTGACTCACAGATAGAAAATATGTGCTGCCTTACAGCAATTTTGGCTGCTAGATCTGAAAATCTGGAAAAAGAATAGAAGAGGAATGCAAAATGAATACTGGGGATGAAAGATTTCAGGTATGACGATGTACCAGGGAAAGTTGGATTAGTTTACCTTAAAAAATAAAGGGGGTTTATGATGTTAATGACAACATTAGAGTTATACACTGCCAGTGCTACAGCTCTAGAGGTCAACTGTTGGGACTTGAAGACAGGATGTTGTAGCTACAGCAGTGGTAAGGGGTCTTTACTGTAAGAAACATAAATGGATACATTTCCTACTGATAAAAACAGTGCTGACAAGTGCAATACATGCTTTTAGCACAGTTTGGGTAATTCATAATAATTACTAAAATACTTTTTGACAATAATAGCTTTTTGATCCAAGGAGAAGGTTTTTTTTTAGTTTTTTTAGCTGAGTTGGAAATTGCTTTATTTTGTGTTTGGAGAAAGGAGATTTTTTTTTTTTTAGAAATGTATGAAATGGTGAACTTTTTTTTCAACAGATGTATTGGTTTCTTTCAGTCATTACAATATTAGTTTGTAAATAATAGAAACTATCCATATACAGTCTCTCAATAAACATAAACTTCCATAATGATATCAATTCTTTTACATTTCTTCTAATACCGAACTGTCAGTGGACCTTTTCAGTTAGTTGTATCATGCGTTTGGGTCTATTCCCAATTTGACCATGGTTGTAAGATCTTGGAATTGTCCATGGTTGTAAGATCTTGGAATTGTCCATGGTTGTAAGATCTTGGAATTCTTGTTGTGTCAGTTAGCTTTATGATTTCTTCGATTGTGGATGGTTCTTTCTTTTTCCATCTCATGGCTATAGCTGCTTTTGTGGTATGGAGGTGGGGTGGTAGAACATCTAATAGTCCTGCGTTTGGCATTCCTCTCATATTGAGTCCTGTGACATTGTTGATTAATTTGGACACCTCTTTCCACAAGTTTTGTATTGTGTGGCAGTGCCGCCAGATGTGGTACATAGTGCCCCCATTACCACAAAATCACCAGCAGTGGTCTGAGGTCTGGGGGCACAGTTTCTTAAATGTGGATGGCACCATGTACCAATGTACTGAATAATACTCCAATGAATTTCCCATGGTGTTTGTCAGTGCTCCTTTCCATTGCTCCTCAATGAGGGAGATTCCAATTTTCTCTTCCCAGTAATTGATATGCATAGGCTTGGCTGTCATATTGAATGATAACAAGCGCTTGTACAAAATGGATATAGGTTGTTTAGGTTGTTTGGACCCTTTTGCTTGAAGGTCCTAAAAAATACTGAATGGTTCTTGCATGCCTTTAGGTTTTGAAACAATGCTGTTTTTAATTGTAAGCAAGGTAAATTTCTGGGAGTATAAAATCGTTTAGCTAGTAGTTTACCATATATTTTGGTGTCTGTGTTTAACAGGGATATTGGCCTAAAGTTTTCAGGTATGTTAGGTTTTATACCAGGACCAAGTTTGGGTAGTTTAGTTAATTATATGTGTCATTAGAATTTCTGGTGGGATCTAGACTGAATTCTTAATATTGTTAAATAATTTGATAAGTCAAGTAAGTAAGTTATGGTTAAAACATTTTTTAGTATTGGTTTGTGAAGCCATCAGGGCCTGGCACTTTGGGTGGTTTGAGGGCAAGTATAGATTTCAGTTGTAAATGGCACTCGTATACATTGTATTTGGCAAATTGGGTAATTTTAGCAGGAACTTGTGGATACTGTCTAGAATTGGTTGATTTGTATCCTTATTGTCTTTCAAGTTGTAGAGCTTCTCAAAGAATTTCACTAGTTCATTATTTATATGGGGGGGGGGGGGGGGGGCATCCTCCCTGCTTTATTCCCATGCATGTAATATTTATGACCTGATAATAGTTTAAGGATAGTGTCTATTTGTGATAACTAAGCTCTTGCTTAGTTTATTTAATTTGTGACTCTGGACTTTTTGTTTCTGCTTTAGAGTCTTTAATCTGTTGTTTTGTTGATTTACTGTCATTTGGTGTATCTTTTTCATTTTTTGGTCCCTGTTGTATAATCAAGCCCCTTACTTTGGGTTGCAAAGAGGGGCACAGAGAGGGAGGGGGAAGGAAGGGGTAGGAATAAAAAAGAAAGGGAAGTACATAGCTTCCAATGTATATACAACCTCACATGCAGTTTGTACAAATTGCTTGTAACATTTATTTATTTAGAAAGGGTTTTACCAGGAAGAATACATTGAGATTTCTTTCGTTTTCAAGTATGTCCTGGGGACCCAGTCCAGAATGGATTTACACATTTAACAGTAGATTCAAAAATAAATACATACATATATTAAACAAGTTGGAAGGAGTACATACAGGGTAAATCATTATTGATACAAAAAAGGACAACATGTACGATATACGAAAGAGTTTGTAAACTAATAACAGGTACAATCTGTTTTGAGGATTTGGGAGATACTTATTTTCAGGGATTTTAGAGTAGATGATGATTTGGCAGAAACGGGAAGGCTATTCCACATATGAGGAGCTCTGAAAGAGAACGCACCTAGACCTGCTTCCTTTTTGAAGTGGGGAATCGCTAGCGAAGGGTTAGTGCAGAATCTGAGATTGTGGGATGTGCAGGGAGTAAGAGCGAGCATGCTGGTCAGGTGGGGGGGGGGAGCGTTCCAGAGAAGTGGTTATGCACTAAGCAAGCTAGGTGGAGATGGTGTTAGGGCAAGCAACATTGTGAGCAGGTAGCACTATTTTTGGAGCTCTTGTGTCAAACATAGGTGAGTAGGCCTTTTATGGCCCCTGGAATGGTCTGGTCTTGTACCCTTTGCCTCAGAAGGGATTACTCTTGGGGGGAGAGGGTGGATGGCTGCCAGTATGTGTAGGCTTTGAATTTAATGCAAAGTCTGGTATATAGGGTATGACCAGTTTAATGATTAAACACCATGGGATTCTTTTCACAGATATTTGCAGAGATTTGTGGAAGTTCTCTTTCACTTCAGCTGGTGTCCATGTATGTGGATACCAAACAAAACAAATAGACACAGAGGGTTTGGCCTAGAGACTTTTTCCCCCCTTACCCTACTAGTACAATTGACTTGAAACTTATATTTTCAGATCAGTAGAGTGTAGCACCTACAATCCAGTCCTAATTTTTCCACTGAAAATTTGTACATTTGCATATCAAGCCACTGGTGATGTCGTAAGCAAGAGACACCACAAACAAATTTAAAACATATTTCATCATATTAATCTATGAATTTGCTTGCAATTCTGCTAACACAATGTATATATGATTTGTCATTCTCTACAGTCACAGTATAAGCTATGTTTATGTTGACAGAGTCCCTTTAAGCTATTAATGTCTGATTTTGTTTGGTTCACTTATTGTTCACATGCTATTGAATAACCCACTCAGTGCTGCTCAACCTGTGATAATTCAACAATGTAATTGCAGAAGATGGAAAAGTTGCTCAGGTTTGTGATTTTACCTGTAAAGGAAATTTGTGAAATGGCTTGACTAAATCATTGTTTTCAGGGCCGGCCTTAGGGGCGCCTGCCCGGTAATGAAAAAAAAAAAAAAAAAAAAGCCGGTAGTGGCACTGGCTGGGGGAGATCAAAAGATTCCCCCTCACCAGCCCTCTGCTCGGCATGCTGTGCTGGGTCCGGGGAGGGGGCGGGGCTAACCGGCTCAGTGGTGTAGCTCCGCCCCCACCCTGTGAAGCAGAGCAGCGCCTGCTTCACGGGGAGCCACTGGCAGCATGAGAAAGTGCTGCTCGGCTCCCCATGCTTAATGCAGGCATGGGGAGCCGAGCAGCACTTTCTATTGCTGTCTGTGGCTCCCTGTAAGGAGAAGCTGCTATGCTTCACAGGGTGGGGGCGGAGCTACACCGCTGAGCCGGTTATCTCCGCCCCCTCCCTTGAACCACATTTGCAGGCAAGGGGGGGGGAGAGACGACAGGAGGGGGGGGGGGAGAGAGGTAGAACAGGGGGAGGGGGGAGAGAGAGAGGCAGAACAGGGGGAGGGGGGGGAGAGAGAGAGGCAGAACAGGGGATGAGAGAAGGACAGAACAGGGGGTGAGAGAAGGACAGAACAGGGGGTGAGAGAAGGACAGAACAGGGGGTGAGAGGCAGAACGGGGGGGGGGGAGAGAGAGGCAGAACAGGGGGTGAGAGGCAGATCAGGGGGAGGGTGGGGGAGAGAGGCAGAACAGGGGGTGAGAGAAGGACAGAACAGGGGGTGAGAGAAGGACAGAACAGGGGGTGAGAGGCAGAACAGGGGGGGGAGAGAGAGGCAGAACAGGGAGTGAGAGAAAGACAGAACAGGGGGTGAGAGGCAGATCAGGGGGAGGGGGGAGAGAGAGGCAGAACAGGGGGTGAGAGAAGGACAGAACAGGGGGTGAGAGGCAGAACAGGGGGTGAGAGAAGGACAGAACAGGGGGAGAGAGAGACAGAACAGGGGGAGGGGAGAGAGAGAGACAGAACAGGGGGAAGGGGGGGAGAGAGAGAGAGACAGAACAGAGGGAGAGAGAGAGAGACAGAACAGGTGGAGGGGGGATAGAGAAACAGAACAAGCAAGGGGGAAGAGATAGAGACAGGAGGTGGGAGAGAGACAGAACAGGTGGAGGGGGGGGGAAGAGACAGACATGGCAAGGAAGAGGAAAGGGACACATACATAGGGGGGTGAAAGAGGGGGGGGGGCGCCATGGGGGAAGCCCGCACAGGGCGCCGGAACACTTAAGGCCGGCCCTGATTGTTTTAGGGGGCTAATGCATCAGCTGTAGGATGTGTTTAATCCTCATGGCTGCAGGGTTGAATTCTGAAGCCTTTCATCCATTGGATAAAGTGAGTATCATTAAATTGGGTGATGGTAACAAACCCATACATGAAATGATATGTGGGCAATTATATGAGCCTCTTAAAAATAATCTATATTATTACATCTGTGTAATGCATAATAAAAAATAATATCTCCGAAAAACTGCTTCAGTTTAACATGGTTTAGTGATGGATATGTTTCTAATAACACTTAAAGCTCACTGTGTTGTGTAACTCAGCATTCTTGCCATGATACTCATCAGAATGTAAGCACCTGACCTTTTTATCCATATTATTTTAAAAGGATACAACAAGACCAGGACACTAGAGAGGTATGGGATTTTCATTACTAATGCAACCCAGGATGTGTACTGCAATGCTATGTCTAGTCAGAATCTAAGTTTCCCTACGGATAGGTGAGTGTGTTTGAATCACATCAAAATATTGCACTTTAACATCTTCTATAACTACCCACAATTCCTTTAGACAATAAACAAATTTGAACAGTGTCCTCTTCACCCTTTGTTCCACTATAGCAAAGCTTGTAATATGACCAGCTACTTGAATTATATATAAGCCCATTCCATAGTGCTGTAGAATATGTTGATGCTTTCTAAGTACAATAAAAGGAAAGTGTGTGAAAACTTCAAGTGTGTTTCATATGTGTAACTAACACGATGAATAGTTATGCTAGCAGGTTGAAAGGATTAGGTTTAGAAGGGCATTAGGGACTAGGGTTAGGATATTACTATATAAATAATGCATAATAATGTGCTTTCATAGTACTTTAAAATGCATGTTTTAAATTCTGCATTGCTCAAAATATAAAATACTAACTGATAGATGAAATTGTGAAATTACAGCAGTTTGCAAGAAACCAGGACTGTCACACTAGCAGTAGTAAACTAGTAAAATTCAATTTCCCCTTTTTTTGCTGCAGCAACCAATGAGAATTATTTAATTAAAAAACAAGAATTTCCTGTCTATTAGACAATGTGTTTATACTGTGTGCAGGAGTAAGAAAATTACAGTCCACACAATGTATTCTAATCCAGCAGCACATGAAGTGACTAAATGAAACAAAACTTTATCTGCTCAGTGTCTATATAATCAGTGCTGCCACACCTGCAGTAAACATGCAGAGTAGTCACTGGGGGAGGGCTTGAGTCAAATATTAAAAAAAAGTGATTTATGAAGAATGACTGCATCAAATCACAATAAAAGTCTGTGCACCATACTAGCAGTAATCTTCATCTTGCACCAAAGTGAGTTTGGGGACTAGACTATCCCTTAATGTTCATGACATTAAAGGGTCTACTCAAAAAAGAGATAATTGCAACCTTTAGGCCAATGTAGCCGAGGTGGAAATATTCTCCAATATAGCTGAATGGAAGAATTTTTCGAACTCCGCTACTTTGGCCTTAAGTTTGAAATTCCTGCAGTTCTCTCTATATTGAGTAGACTTTTATGCCCACTTGGTAATTATTTCCATTCAACATATTAATACTAAACCATCACTTGTTAATTTCTACAGCATAAATAATAATATGCCCCTGACGAAACCTTGTTACTTTAAACATGTCATGCTAAAGGGGTAAATGTGATTTAGACAAGATCTTATGCAGGGATGCAGTGAGGGCTCAATATTTCTCAATGTAGATGATAGAAGCAATTATAGGGTCTGCAAATTGCAATACATAACAGGGTCACTGTATTTGTAAGTGGATGGTCCAGTGAATACTGTGATTAGAAAAGTGTTGCACCATAGCAGGGCTCCAATGCTATTAAAGATATATAAATCAAGCTATCCTGTCCATCAGGTTCGGTGGTCAGACATTCTTATATGCCCCTGGAGGATGGTTATTGATGATTGAATCACAGGAAGACTATATTCCTTGTGTGGACTTTTTTAATCTGTTGATGGTCACTGGTGAGACTTTTGGTTTTTATAATAATTTTTTTGCAAATGTTTTTATATTTAAATAAAAGTTAGATTTTGTAACAGGGTATCAATTCCTGTTATTCACGTAAAAATAAGAACATTTGGAGATTCCTAAATTAAATAAATACTGGGCAGGCATGATAAAAAAGTTGGGTAGTTTAAACTCTAACATAACATCCCTCTCAGGCTCTGAGGAACCTAACACTAGAACCATTAAATATGACAGATTAAATGGATTTACATTACATCAACAACTCCACTATTGCTGTTGGGCGCTACTTGGTTTTTCATCTGGCTTGTTCTGGACCCATTATTTTTGAAGCAACAGAAATACATTTGATCACAGACAGCCCTCTAAATTTAAAATTAAGTTTTTTTTCAATGAATCATAATTAGCAAATTATATTTTTCCATCATTGTTTAACAATAACACCAAGGATGAATTAGGGAAAAACTCTACGAAGGTCTTACTACGGGTTTAATAAGATGCATGCTTCTAGAAGCAGCTCCAGACCAGACATTAAAAATAAAGGTGTTTTATATTTCAATCAGTTTTTATTGAAAATTTTAAAGTTTTAAAGAACAGATCAGAAATGAAAAAACATATAAATGGGGAGTGGGTATGGGTTAGGGTACATAAAAATGAGGGAATGGTCACGGGGGGGGGGGGGGGGGAGACACCAGATAATACAGAGTCATAATACATCATTATCAACGCATATTGTGCATATATATAAATGGGTGATAATAAAAATAAATAGGGAGGGAAGAGAAGAAAGAAAGAAAGAAAGAAAGAAAGAAAGAAAGAAAGAAAGAAAGAAAGAAAGAAAGAAAGAAAGAAAGAAAGAAAGAAAGAAAAAAGAAAAAAAAGGGAGGGGGAGGAATATGCCGGATGTTATTTCCTACAAATCACGCCTAGTTTATTTTATTCAGCCTGTGAATGTTTGGAGTAAAGGGTTCTTGAGAAACTCCAACCAATAGAACAATTTCTCTGTGTATTTGGTGTTAAGATGTGGTGTGTTAGCAGCCATCGCTGCCATTCCTCTGGCCTCTTCTACCTTGTCCAACCATTCGCTTATTGTGGGAACCACTGCCGATTTCCAATGCAAAGGAATGAGAGCGTTTTCTACTGCCAGCAATGTGGGGAGTAACGTTTTTTTGTATTGGGCGGGGGGCAGGGGGGTATAGTATAGCAACATGTTAATTGGTTTGAAAGGGGGAGGCTTTCCCACAATGTGTCGCAATATGTCATGAATGGTCTTCCAAAAGGGGGCGATTTTGCTACACTCCCACCATAAGTGTAGGAGGGTCCCTGGTGCTGACTCGCACCTCCAGCATAGTCCGTCGTGGGTTTGGGTAATTTGTCCTATGCGCACTGGGGTCATGTACCACCTTGACAGTAATTTGTATGCTGATTCTTGCAGTTTGGAAGAGATGGAGACGTGGTGTATATTAAAAAATATTTTCTCCCATTGGTGCGGAGAGAAAGTGAGACCTTGATCGGATTCCCATTTGCCCACATAAGGTGGAAGAGGGGTATGGTCGTTGCAAAGAAGCATCAGATAAAGGTGTGAGATACCATGGCGTGATGGTTCCCTTTGCATACATTCTTGCTCAAAAGTCGTCAGATCTCTAAAAATTCGGTGTTTGGCCAAGAAAGAATTCAGAAAATGTTCCAGCCTGTGATAGTGGATTCTGTACAGGAAAGTAGGATCCCTATCCCCTAGTAAACGTTGGAGAGTGATCAGAGTGCCCTCACTCAGGAATTGATGTAGGTGACAGGGATGTATCCACGTATCGTTGGGGCCAGTTATGGCACGGAAACCAGAAGTTATGGCATGGAAACCAGAAGTTATGGCACGGAAACAATCAGGGTTGTGCGTCGTTGGGGTCATAGGCGATGGATAGGAGGTCAGGGAACACTTGACGTTTGTGCTATCCCACACCTGCATGGTCGCCTGAATGTATGGGTAGGCTTTCAATGATGGGTTGCGTTTGTGTGGAGGTAGCCATAATGAGGGTTGCAGAAATCCCTTGGTCTGGCTCTTATCTATGTGGACCCATTGCTTGTCAGCCGAGGCCTGGGACCACTCAATAACCCGTGGAAGATGGCAAGCCTGGTAATATAGCTTGAAGTCAGGTAAAGCCAAGCCTCCCTTATGTTTGGGAAGGATCAACTGTGCATACTTTTGTCTAGGTCTTCTGCCATTCCAGACATATTTTAGAACGACAGAAAGTATAGACACAAAAAATGCTTTTGGGATGATGATTGGAATTGTTTGGAACAAATAGAGCATGCGTGGTAGCAAGTTCATTTTTACTACGTTGATCCTTTTTCCAACCACGGAAAATGTGGGGAAATGCCCATGTCTTAAGATCTGATCCAAGGAGAAATCTGATTGCCCTTTTGGAGTCAAGAAGGAATTTTTTTCCCCCTAGGAGGCAACATTCGAAAAAGCTTCCTTAGTGTTTTTTTTTGCCTTCTTTTGGATCAAAACGCTGAAATGATAGGTAGAAGGGTTGAACTTGATGGACTTGTGTCTTTTTTCAACCTAAATTACTATGTTACTACTATGTTATGTCAGTAATTTAACCAGTATCTGCTAAAAATTCACGCTATATAGATATGAGGTTTGAGGTGTGATGCTAATACCCAGGTAGGTAAGTTGCGTGTTATTCCACTTATACGGGAAACTGGATTTAAGACTAATAGTGTCTATAGGAGGTATAGAAATATTAAGGATCGCCGGCTTGTTGTTATTTATTTTAAAGTTGGAGATATGGCTATATGCTTTGAGCTCCTTTTGTAAAGAAGGAAGGGTAATGTGTGGGTTTGTGACTATGAACATCATGTCGTCCGCGAATGCCACAGTCTTAAAAAGACTTGATCCTACTGTGATGCCAGAAATATCCAGGTTTTCCCTAATGGCATTTAGCAATGGTTCCAGTGACAATACAAACAGAAGGGGTGAAAAGGGGCACCCTTGGCGTGTCCCATTAGTAACTTGGAACGGTTGGGATAGAAGGCCATTTACCCTCACCTTTGGCTGTCAGGTCTGTTTATAACGCCAAAATCCATGTTAAGATGTTAGTGCCTATGCCCATCTGTTTAACAGTTTCCAATAGATACTTCCAATCAACTCTATCGAACGCTTTTTCCGCGTCAGTTGAGAGAAGTAGTATACGAGAGCTGTTACTTTGGGCGTACTGTAAAAGCGATAGGATCTTTGCCGTGTTGTCTTTAGCTTCTCTGCCAGGTACGAACCATGTCTGATCAGAGTTCACTAGGCCTGGGAGTTTGGGGGCCAGCCCAGGGGCGTCACTAGGGTTGGTGTCACCCGGTGCGGAAGCTCATGGTGTCACCCCCTGGATTTCCTCCATACAATGCCAAACAGATTCCTTAATAATGCCAGTTAGATGGCCTATTAACTATGCCACACACAGGAGCCCCATAACTATGCCACACACAGGAGCCCCATAACTTATGCAACACCAGAGCCCCATGAATTATGCCACACCAGAGCCCCACTATTTATGCCTCACCTCTGCCCAATTAATTATGCCACACACACACAGGTGCCCCATAATTATGCCACACACACAGGTGCCCCATAATTATGCCACACAAAAGAGTCCCATAATTACGCCACACAAAAGAGTCCCTTAATTATGCCACACATGGGGCCCAATAAATATGCCACACACAAGCGCCCCATAATTATGCACACATGGGACCGCCATTAATTATGCAACACACAGGAGCCCCTACGAGGTGACAGTTGTACAATTATAGATACCAGTAGTATTGTCCCATTCAGAGCCCAGTAATATTGTGCCACTCAGAGCCCAGTAATAGTGTGCCAGTCAGATACCAGGAATATTGTGCCATTCAGAGCCCAGTAGTATTGTCCCACTCAGAGCCCAGTAATATTGTGCCAGTCAGATACCAGGAATATTGTGCCATTCAGAGCCCAGTAATATTGTGCCAGTCAGAGCCCAGTTATAGTGTGCCATTCAGATACCAGGAATATTGTGCCAGTCAGATACCAGGAATATAGTGCCAGTCAGATACCAGGAATATTATGCCATTTAGAGCCCAGTAATATTGTGCCAGTCAGATACCAGGAATAGTGTGCCAGTCAGAGCCCAGTAATATTGTGCCAGTCAGAGCCAAGTAATATTGTGCCAGTCATATACCAGGAATATTGTGCCAGTCAGAGCCCAGTAATATTGTGCCTGTCAGATACCAGGAATATAGTGCCAGTCAGAGCCCAGTATTATTATTATGCCAGTCAGATACCAGTAATATAGTGCCAGTCAGAGCCCAGGAATATAGTGCCAGTCAGAGCCCAGTAATATTATGCCAGTCAGAGCCCAGTAATATAGTGCCAGTCAGAGCCCAGGAATAAAGTGCTTGTTTTAAACCACCCTCCTCCCCCCCTTCCCCATTACTTACCGAGTAGCTGCTGCTCTGGTCCCCGGCCGGACCTCTCCGTGCAGTCTTCCCTCCTAGACCGAGGAGGGAAACACAGTCACCGGATGTGACGTAACGTTACATCCGGTTGCTGTGATTTTTTTTTCGGCGGCCGCATCTAGTGGATGCGGCTGCCAGAAAAAAAAAAAAAGGTTAAGCAGCGCAATGCAGCGCAACGCTGGAGGTGTCACCCGGTGTGGTCCGCCCCCCCCTCGGGACGCCACTGGGCCAGCCTAAGTGCCAGGATTTTTGCCAGTAACTTGATATCTACGTTGAGTAATGAGATGGGGCGGTAACTAGAACAGTGTTCCCCCGGTTTCCCCTCTTTCGGCAAGACTACTATCGTAGCTTTAAGTGTGTGTGGGTTCAGAGGGTGGTCTTGCAGCAGGGAATTAAAAGTGTCTACAAGGCGTTGGCCCAATTCTGCTGAGAAGGCTTTGTAGTATCTCAGTGTTAGCCCATCTGGGCCTGGCGTTTTGCCTATCGGTGTCACCTTTATGGCTGCTGCAAGTTCATCCAATGAAATAGGGCCATCGACTTCCTGTGCCTCATCTGGCGACAGTTTAGAGATAATGTGTCTAGAAAGGTACTCCCTGATTTTAGTTAAGGGACGGGTGTCTTCACGGTCTGACTGGGTGGGATGAATGTTATATAAAGAGGCATAGTATTCCCTAAATGCCTCGGCAATTTGTGTGGGTGAGGAGACCAAATTATTGTGAGAGTTATAGATTTTAGGAATATGTGCTCGTTGTGAGCGCTTGTGGAGGATACGGGCCAGGGACCTGACACATTTTTGCTGTTTTCAAAAAAAACTTTTTCGATCTCTGATGTATCAGTCTATTTTGGAACGCAAGATCCTCAGCTAATTGTTTCCTTTTATTAATCAGGGTCTGGTATGTGTCAGCTTGGAGTGAGTGCTTATGGGCTATTTCTAGGACCTGGATTTCTTTTGTTAGTGAGTTTAATTTCGCTGTATGCGCTTTTTTCTTAGCAGATCCTTGTGCTATGAAGTGCCCCCTTAACACACTCTTGTGTGCCTCCCATACCACTGGGTAGGCCACGTCCAGTGTTATGTTTTCATTAAAATAATTTTGTAAAGCCAGGCGAGTCTCGTCAGCAAGCAATGGGTCCAGCAAGAGAGAGTCATTCAGCCTCCATGTGCTTTGAGCTGGTCTAACAGCTGGGGAATCGATTTGTGCGGATACAGGAGCGTGGTTAGACCATGTAATCGGTCCGATCCCAGCTCCTGCCAACAGATCTAAGTCTCTATGTGAGATGAATAAATAATCGAGTCTGGAGTATGTGGCATGTGGGGTCGAATAAAGTGTAGTCCCTTGTGTCAGGGTATAAGGACCTCCAGCAGTCTATCAACTGATGCATCGCCAGAGTAGCTCTCATATGCCGCACAAGTCTGTCAGATGGGCCAGAAGAGTGTGATGAGGAATCAATGCGAGGGTCTAGGGGGACATTGAAATCCCCTCCAGACAATAGAATGCGTTCGCGAAATTGTGAGATTTGCCACAATAATCTGGTCAGGAAGATTTGCTGACATTTGTTTGGCAAATATGCGTTAACTATAGTGTAGCGCTTTCCCAAATGCCAGCCTTTAAGCATCAGAAATCTGTCCTCTTTGTCCCCCAGGGTCTCTATATCAGTGAACTGGAAGTGCCTGGAAGGCAGGATCGCCACCCCTTTGGTCTTAGAGTCAGGATTATTGCTGTAATACACATTGGGATAATACTTGTTATGTAGAGCTGACGCCTTGGGAGCAAGAAAATGTGTTTCCTGGACAAGAGCCACTGTCACATGCTTGGATCTAAGGTCCCTGAGCAAATTGGACCTCTTCTCAGGAGTATTTAACCCTCTGGCATTTAATGTATATATATTAAGCGGGGAGGGTACTGTGGCCACAGTATGTCTATTGGTGTAGGTAGTGTCAGCCGGGAAAAGCGGGGTATTTAAAAAAGATAAAAAATAAAAAAACAAAAATAAAAATAGAAAACCAAAATAAATTAAAAATAAATAATGAGATGGGGTATAATGTATCTAGAAATGAAGCTAGGGATATGCGGGTCTTGGGGGGTAACCCTGATTATTATTTACATTGCACAGTAGTCACAGAATAATGAAAAAATGTAAAACAAAAACCAAATAACAGTAGAACACAGAAAATACCCGTTCGACGGGTTTCAATGAGTAAGAGGGTCAGACACGCAGCGAGCACCTCTAAATTGGAGGTGTTCTGTCTGTGGAATTCAGACACTTGGACTCTGTGGGGGACGAATAAGTCCAGTCAACAGTGCCGTTTGTACACTATGCGAAACACAATCAATCAAAGAACAATCAAGAAAATATAAACAGTGGGAGAACTCTGCATTATAGAACCGCACCTCTGAACTCTCAGTGCGCACATTAGATCAAAATCAGAAGATCCCCATAAAATATGTTTTGCGGACCATTGCCCTGAGAGTTTAGGGCCCATGTGGCCTAGAAGAGTAGGAAAATTCAGTAATTCCATAAGTTACATCCTGTTAAAGGGTTACCACTAACCTATGCCCTAGTCTAGATAGCTTAGCCGTATTAACCAGACCCATGGGATCATCCCTGTCCTCTATCGTAGCTTCCCCCAGATCCCCTGGCTAAACTACCCTAGGTTGATTCTAACTTGCATTTATCGCGGGTCGCCCTAGCTTGAACAAGGTCAAGAGGTGCTCCTGAGCAGCGTGGCACCATAGGTACCACCCTCGGGGCTATGTCTAGCGGGCGTCTCTTACTGAAAGGCCTTGATACTCGTGTCTGGGCCTTGCCTCCCTTGCAATGGGGGTAGGAAGGCTCGACCTCTATAAACAGCATAAAAACATAACCAGGACACATAACTAAAAGACACAGGATATATAATGGTTACTTATCAAATATAAAACTTAGCTGTACAGCTCGAGCAGCGGAGTTCGGGCAAACCCAGTAAGGCCAGAGCAAAGTCTGGGATATATACAATAAGAGAGTACAGCCAGGTTGTATAACAAAAAGTCACAGGATATGGGACGTTTTCTTATCAAAAATATGAAACTTAGCTGTGTAGCTCGAGCAGCAAAGTTCTGGCAAATCTGGTTATTTATCAGACATAGAACTTAGCTGTGCGGCTTGAGCATCAAAGTTCGGGTAACCCTGGTAAAGCTGAATCGAGGTCTGGGCTATAAACAGCATGGAGATACAGCCTGGTCGTATGACACAAAAATATAAAACTTAGCTGTGCATCTCGTGCAGCAAAGATCTGGAAGTCCTGGACAGGCCAGGTCAGAGTCTGGTGACGATCGGCTCCATGCGGAAAAGTTGCTGAATCCAGATGAGACCCCTGGAGACACAACAATTGCCTTCTCAGTGGGAAACTGCTAATCTTGAGTGAGCCCGCCAGATCCAATGGGGATGATCGCAGTTTCTTTGAAATCTGCTGGTGGGCTTGTAATCCATCCGAAGAGCGTTGTATCATTCTTCTCTGGACCAGGATTCCCTTGGTGAGCGTGAACGTGGTGGAGAGCGTGTAGTAAGATTCCTTCTGGGGGGCCTTTGTCTTCTCTGAGGTAGGGGCCTTAGTTGTGAAAGGTTAGCAGGGTGCAGCCAATCCAACACAGTCACATTTCTGATGTCGAGGGCTTGCATGAACCCTGGGGTATCAGCAGGGTATCTAATAATGTGAACCTCATTGCCCAGCCGGTCGGTAAGGCTGAAAAGGAAGCCCCATTTGTTTGCGATGTTCTTGGCAGACATAGCTTGCGTTAGGGGTTGCAGCAATCTCTTGGTATGGAGCGTAATCCAAGAAAGATCTCCGAGTCGTCTATATTCCAGAGTCTCTTGGTTCTTGCGCATGATTTCGTCCTTGAGGCAAAAATTTGCTAGTCTGCAAATTACATCTCTCGGGGGGGGGGGGGGGGGGCAGTACCCCTGGGCTTCAGGGCCCTGTGGGCACCATCTAATTCTATTGGTTCTTCCGGAGATCTTTCAAGGAATGGAATTAAAAAGTCTTATTAGAGTTTGGGATATCAGTTCAGGTGAGACATCTTCCGATAGGCCCCGAACCCTAATGTTGTTTCGGCGGCCTATATTTTCGAGGTCTTCCAGCATCCTCCGCATGCCTGGAAGAGTTGGTTTGTAGGCCAGCCGTGTCCTCGTCGATCCTCTCCAGGTCGCTCTCCATTACCATGATTCTGGCTTCCATAACCACCATATCTGTGCAAAGGCCTGATAGGTCACCCTTCAAGTCCTGTACAGCTTTTTTGATATCTTGGATGCCTGTAGCCAAGGAGAGAAAATCATCTCTGGATGGTATGGACTTCAGGGCTGTCAATAGTTCAGGCGGTACCTGTTGGCTGGGAGCGATGTCCTGGAATGCTGTGGAGGGGATTTCCTCCGAGGACGAAGAATGCGAGGGAGAGGCCGCCATTGCGCCGTCCCCCACTTCCTCCGTTAGAAATACGTTTGGATTGTGGGCTCCGCTCTCAGTCTTTGGGTTCCTGGGGTCTGCGGTTCCGACGGAACCCTTTAATTTCGTCCCATCGCAGGATCTGCTTCTGGATTCTCTATGCGGCCATACTTTCTCGTGGCTAGACACGCCCCCCAAAATAAAGGTGTTTTAAATAAGCCAAGTAAAAAAAAAATGTTTTGACGTTGATGTTATTTTAAACAAATCCAATAGATTGAGCAGGAGTGCACTAAGTCAAAAAAGTAGTGGTTTATTGGTATAAAAGAGAAATTTAATTGCCAATGAACTGTCATGGACAAAGCACTACATTTAACCGCTGATTTGCACAAATAGAGCATTTAAAAAGGTACATTTTTTTCAAATATGTTATTATTTTATTTTTTGCATTCATTTTCTTTAGTAGGATAGAAAAATGAAAATAATTAAGTTCACATTCACTTACTTTCCTAGATGGGTGTCTGGGTAATCAGCAGGTGACAAAAACTATAGCGGGGAATGATGGGCACAGGATAATTTATGCAACTATATATTTTGTTAAACGATACATCACCTTCTTTTATATATGAACACAAATAAAAGGAATCTATGTGTGATTTAATATATACATTGTGGGTTTTTTTTTTTTTTGAGCAGGAACAAATGGTGTTTTATTTTATATATCTATTTAGTTATGTTACTGTCTGTCTCCTGCAAAGGATGTATTTTTCCTTCAGTCCCTAGAGGTAAATTGCAATTTGAAGAAAGGAAGAAGAAAAAAAAAATCTCACGTACAAGCCGTCTTTGTGGATAAGCTATATGTACTCCCAGCAGCAAATAAGCATATTTATGTGTGCCCAGCCATGGCAATCTGCATATTCACAGGGAGGAGGCGGCTGTGTGGCTGCTGAAGAGAAAGACACAAGGGGGGTAGCTGTATTCACAAGAGGAGAAATGTGACTGATTAGCATATTTAGGAATAGAAAAGACAAACCAGGTTTGTGAGGTGAGATGGAGACATTGGAAGAGGGATTAAGGGATATGTGTAATAATCCATGAGTGGCTGCAGTGTGGGTATTATGTAGAATTTGTGAAGCATCCCTTACTGAATCTGTGAAAGTACAATATGCATATTAAAGTAAAAAACACTTTATTTAGTTCCTAGTGTGTGGAAAATGGTAAATAAACCATACACATATGGTTAGAAACTGTAACACCTTATAAAATGCATGTTTCACTTTCTGTTTAAATGGCCTGTAATAATTTAATAGAAATTTATTTCATATAAAGAATCACACTGATATATATTTGTACATTAGTTCAGACCAGGACATCAAGATTGTGGCCCTTACTTGCTCATTCTTTTTACTGCTGCCACAAGCCTTGAATTTGTGATAAAGCAGAGAATGAAAGTGGCAGTGAAAAACGAAGGGGGGAAACAAATTCATTCACACATTTTAAATCAAATGTGTACTTCAATAGACTTCTCAGTGTTCCTAGCCAATCACTATAGAACTAGAACCCAAATAATGGATAATGCCCAGAAAATACACAGAGAAGCTCTTGTCTGCTATGGAAAAAAGAGTGCGTAGAACAATAAGTGAAAAGTCCTATACTGTTTAATAATAAATTTATCATCTCTACAGGTGCTTTTTTATACAAGATTAGTTGAAGCTTTGCCCCAAACAACTTGCCAGTGTTCACCCAACCTGCTTGTCAGTACCAGATTTTCTCCTAAACAGATTATCAGTGACAACTTTGCCTCCCACTTACTAGCAGGAGAGTTGTGTCCCCTCCCTCCGCACTATGTGAAGACTGATCCAGGCAGGAACTTGATGTAATTTCCTGCACACTGGGTCAGTCAGATACAGCATGCTGGGAGAGAGGGGCACAAATGCAAGTGGTCACAAGGGACACTCAGGCCAAGTATTATGTTTTTTTTAAAATTTTATTTAATTTTATTTTTTTGTTGGCACTTTGGGGGTCTCTGAGTAGACCAAATATCAGGAATCCTTGGAGTAAGGAGGTCCAAATCTCAGAGCCCCATTTTTAAAAAAGTTTTTATAAAAGGCCATGCTGAGATAGACAAAATGAAATGATTAATGCATACATTAATTGATACTTTTACAAATAAATATGCATTATTATTGTTTAAATTATTATTTAAATTATTAGTTTTTCTTCACGTTTTATGCAATACTTGCATTTGAAAAGTATCTTTTTGAAGGCATCACAGCATTTCTCAGAAGCCATAAATAAGGAGTGTTGCTTGCACCTGTATAATGAGATCCATGCATCCCTATGGAGAGACATCGTATACTCACTGTGCATGTGTACACTTTTGTGTGCCTTCTATCATGCTTGCAGCATCAGTGTCACTGTGCCCAGTTCCTCTTCTATTGTTTGCAATGACAGAATTGATAGGCATGTACAGATGTGAGGGCAGAGCAGAGAGTGAGGGGGTGAAGCAACAATAACTACATAACTTGACTACAATTGAGGGGCAAAGCAGTGATAGCCACATAACTAGATTGATGCCCTCTTATTCAAGAGAGCTAAGGGCAGGGCCGGACTGGGAATAAAAACCAGCCCTGGAAATATTAGTATACCAGCCCCATAGCATTATGTCACTATACCAGTCCCATAGAATTGCGTATTTATTTTCTTGATCATAGAAGGGCAAGCCATGCATTTTAAAGCACATTTGAAGAGAGTATTATCATAGATAAGGTTATCTATAAATATCAATATATGCCCCCAGTATGTAAACAAGGTTATAGCGAACATACTGCCCTGATATGTACCCCATGCACAGGGAAACACATAGCCACATGTATGTACACAAGGTTACATGAATTGCCCTGTGCAGGGCTATATATAATCAGGGCATTGTGTGAACTATAATCTTGTGTACATACTGGGTGGATATATTGACTTACCCCAGCACCCAGACTGCACTCACAGGACTTACCCCAGCACCCATGACTTGTCCAAGAATTTACCCCAGCACCCAGACTTCACAGCAAATTTACCCATTAATATGCCACAGGTAATATGTATATTAATATGTCAGTGTTAATTTGTCTATTAATATGCCAGTATTATTTTGCCCATTAATATGCCGGTATTATTTTGCCATTTATATGCCACAGCCAATTTGCCAGTATTATTTTGCCATTAATATTCCAGTATTATTTTACCATTAATATGCCACAGCCGATTTGCCTATTTTTATGTCAGTATTA
Organism: Pelodytes ibericus; assembly: GCA_036172795.1. Taxonomy (NCBI): domain Eukaryota; kingdom Metazoa; phylum Chordata; class Amphibia; order Anura; family Pelodytidae; genus Pelodytes; species Pelodytes ibericus. Next base: position 162,450,518 of record CM069862.1, read on the forward strand.
TTTTGTCATTAATATGCCACAGCCAATTTGCCCATTAATATGCCAGTATAATTTTGCCATTAATATGCCAGTGTTAGTTTGTCTATTAATATTCCAGTATCATTTTGCCAGTTAATATGCCACAGCTAATTTGCCTATTAATATGCCAGTATCATTTTGCCATTTATATGCCAGCATTATTGTGCCATTAATATGCCACAGACAATTTGCCAGTATTATTTTGCCATTAATATGCCAGTATCGTTTTACCATTAATATGATACAGTCAATTTGCCAATTAATTTGCCACTGCACTCTGCCACTCACACATTCATAATTAGGAGGCACCACAGACAAATTTAAAGGGCAACTGTTATCATATTTTACACATTAAATAAAAAATACATATATTCAGTAATTAAGACTTCCGTTTTGTTCAATAAGGTTGAAAGTGAGATGCATGTCTGAGATGAGTGAGATGGGCTGTCACTGTGCCTCGCTAGCACACACTGGAGCAGTTAGAGCCATAGTGCAGCTTGGCAACAGCATCACCTGCATATAAATGTGCCTTTAGAGCTAGGCACTGTGATAGCCTGCTCTATGTATTGGTGTTTTTAATTGCACGTTGCATTGGGGTGAAAAAGTGAGTAAAAAAAGTGCATCATCTTTATACATAACTTTGGTTTTCCTGTGAGACCGTTATACAAGCCCCTCACCTATCCCAAGCAATTAAAGACATTATGGAGTTAGGCACAATGTAAAGAAGAAAATATTAAACTCAATTTGCAACTGACGAATAGTAGCCAAAGTGTCACTCAGACACTTGCACTCTGCCAATCAGACACTTGCACTCTGCCAATCAGACACTTGCACACTGCCACTCAGACACTTGCACTCTGCCACTTGCACACTGCCACTCAGACACTTGCACACTGCCACTCAGACACTTGCACTCTGCCACTCAGACACTTGCACACTGCCCCTCAGACACTTGCACACTGCCCCTCAGACACTTGCACTCTGCCAATCAGACACTTGCACACTTGCACTCTGCCACTTGCACACTGCCACTCAGACACTTGCACACTGCCACTCAGACACTTGCACTCTGCCACTTGCACACTGCCACTCAGACACTTGCACTCTGCCACTCAGACACTTGCACTCTGCCAATCAGACACTTGCACACTTGCACTCTGCCACTTGCACACTGCCACTCAGACACTTGCACACTGCCACTCAGACACTTGCACTCTGCCACTTGCACACTGCCACTCAGACACTTGCACTCTGCCACTCAGACACTTGCACTCTGCCACTCAGACACTTGCACACTGCCACTCAGACACTTGCACACTGCCACTCAGACACTTGCACTCTGCCACTTGCACACTGCCACTCAGACACTTGCACTCTGCCACTCAGACACTTACACTATGCTACTCCTTCACACACTTACACTCTGCCACTCAGGTACACACTTACACTTTAACACTCCTTCACACACTTACACTCTGACACTCACTCACATACCTTAACCTGCAGTCCAGCAGCTTCCTCTCAGGCTGCCCGCACCGGAATCTTCGTCACCTTCCTATCCCTCTTCCGCTCAGCAGGCTCTGGCGTGGCTGGCCGAATTTCTTAAAGGGCCGCGGCCGGCCGAAATTAAAGTGGTGCGGCGGGCCGAAATTAAAGTGGTGCGGCGGGCCGAAATTAAAGTGGTGCGGCCGGCCGAAATTAAAGTGGTGAGGCCGGCCGAATTAAAGCGGCCCCACGGTAGGCGGCCTCCCGGGAATTTTCCCGGTATCCCGGTAGGCCAGTCCGGCCCTGGCTAAGGGTTCCTTCTTCTCAAGTCTCAATCACGTCGAGCACAGGACTAATGAGACCAGAGCGTGGTCATATTGCCGCTCCCCAGCCGTGCATGTGACAACTTCTTGTTCTGTGGTTAAATGATAATGATGAAGAGGCAAAGACCTCCACTTCCCTCAACACTACTGATCATCTTTAAAAGCTTTACTATGAAACTATATAGAATTGAAGGCGCAATTTCCTTTTCTTGGACACAAAACATGTTAGCAATGGCTCTATGTGAATGTACAGTTGTATACTCAGAATCTGCTAGTTATGGATGGAGAATGCTATGTCTGTGAGACTTTAAATATGCAAAACTATGCATATCTGAGAATGCAATGAATAGGGCCTGCACTGTGCCATCCAATTCCAGTCTTGCTCTATAGACTCTTCACAATCTGGAAGGAGAGAATTCATAGGGACTTATAAATAAACTCTAGAGATAACATGGTAGCTGTGGAATAATATCTTACTTTAACAGATTGACCTCAAAGATCCAGAAAGATTTGTACAGTTTTAGTACATAACAGATTACCAATGTCTATATAGTAACAGAGCAGCAGTCCAAACTAACACAATTATCATAATGATCTTACTAAACCAAAGTGCAATATACAACAAATATATGTATATATACAGGATGAAATTATTTACACTTAACTCTTCTTCTTACCTGATCTTTGTATTCAGTGCTTCCAGACAAGGGATATAACCAGATCTGCTGAAACCATTTAGTTTTTGCTACAAAACAGAAAGAAATTAGTGTGACATTTTTGGTTCTACTATTCTTATATACTATTCTGTGTGTGTATTCTATGCATGGACTCTAAATATCATTGTATTTCTGCATTTGCCCTTCTTGTATATTTTGGTAAAAAAGAATAAAATATAACATTTATATATGACAATATATACACTAAGACAATTTCTGAGTTCTAAACATTGAACAATCAGTATGATCAGTATTATATTAATTCCCGATTTCTTTACTTTTTACACTTAACCATAGAATTACTCTTTATCTACCCTAAATCCCTAAAAAGCTCCACCCCTGAAAACCATTTTGTGCCTCATATAACTAAAATTTAAAGACCAAATGTCTAACGTGAAAAAATAATAATGCAACTCTTCCGGGTCTAGTCAATAAAAAGAATTGCAGGGAATTGAGATGAGAATTTCAATCTTTAGGCCAGTGTAGCTGAGTTAGAAAACGTTTCCAAAGTAGATAAATGGGAGAATGTTTCCAACTCAGCTACTTTGGCCTTAAAGGAACATTGCCCATTCCTTGAAGGAAGCAAGGGTTAAAAAAAAGCATGTCCCGGACTTTTAAGTAAAACCGACATGTATCTTAATAGATACATGCGGGTTTACTATCTGCTGTGTTCCCTGGATGTCGGATGGAAGCGTGTGCACAGCCTATCAGAGCGGGGGCTCATCCCACTCTTACTGCCGAATGTGAGGGTCTTTCGCTGCTAGAGAGAGCCCCTCGTTTATGCATGGGATCAGTAGGTGGGGACCGAGTTAAGTTCCACGCTGCTGATCCCATGCATAAATGATGGTAAAAAAAAAATGAACTAAAATGATCTAGATATTGTGTTAGCAAAATTGCAAGCAAATGCATAAATTAAGAGGAAAATGTTTCTCTGGTATCTCCTGCTTATGACATAAGCTTGTGGCATGATATGCAAATTTCACATTAAGTCATTGGCATATAAAGCCACAGGTGATGTCATAGACAGGAGACTCCACAGACATGTTTACATTTTTGCTAACACAATGTATAATTGTTTTATTTTCTACATTCACAGTATAATATTTAATATATATATTAAACGTTATACATGCCAAAAATTTTTTTCCACTATTAACAAAATGCTTCCTATCCTCAGCATCCCAATACCTAGTGTGCAATGGTTGGATTGTGGGATGGTGACATCACAGTTTTTGTGGTTGGGGATCTGTACAATGGTGAACATCATTGTAGTTTTTAAATTCTGGAGATCTGCTTTAAAATTTCATTGTCTACAAAGTGGTACAATTTTTCAGTGACACATGTTAATTAATTATCAGTGCTAGGTTTACTATTTATCTAGTGATAAAAGGATGTTTAAACTATACACAGATGATACAACAATATAACAGTGTAACCAGCGCTGATATCTTAGCTCTTAGCAGCACTTAGGTAGTGTGTCCCTAAACCACACAGCAAAAACAAAGTGAAAACATAAAAAACATAAAAATGCGCTTGAGAGCAGCCTGTGATTAAGCACCTTGGTGAAAAAAAAAATTATATAGTGGCTCTCAAATGAGAGATAGTGGATCTGTATCCCAAAAATCAGGGAGATGGTGCGGGTCCCCCTCAAGGGGATACACTTACAAACTCTTCTGGACTCAACCTGCTATTCTTACCATTGTACTTTTATTGTTTTTCTATATTTAAAGTATATTTTGATATTTTAAAACACTACTTGCTGTAAGGATTCCTGTCATTTTGTGTGGCGCCCACTTCATGTGACTACCAGAATCCCCATGTAAGCAGCTACTATTTTTTTATTAAAATCTACCTGTCCTATTATTAATTGATGTCCTTTGCTGTGTTTCCATGAGAATTACTACTCTGAAGCCAGATCTCTACAGGACATACCTGAAGTGCTGTCTCTTTTCAAAGAGTTTGTAAGTGTATCCCCTTGAGGGGGACCCGCACCATCTCCCTGATTTTTGGGATACAGATCCACTATCTCTCATTTGAAAACCACTATATAATTTTTTTTTCACCAAGGTGCTTAATCACAGGCTGCTCTCAAGCGCATTTTTATGTTTTTTATGTTTTCACTTTGTTTTTGCTGTGTGGTTTAGGGACACACTACCTAAGTGCTGCTAAGAGCTAAGATATCAGCGCTGGTTACACTGTTATATTGTTGTATCATCTGTGTATAGTTTAAACATCCTTTTATCACTAGATAAATAGTAAACCTAGCACTGATAATTAATTAACATGTGTCACTGAAAAATTGTACCACTTTGTTGACAATGAAATTTTTTCACCAAGGTGCTTAATCACAGGCTGCTCTCAAGCGCATTTTTATGTTTTTTATGTATACACAGAAGATATAATATACAAAAGACATGTACAATTATTGGGAGAGACCACCACTTAGCAAGTTGCCTGATGTTAAACCCATATAAACAGGGACACACTCTGGTAACCATAACCAGAAACATGTTTTAATATTCTTTCAGTGTTTTCTTTTTCTTAAACCCTTTATGAATTTACCTGGGTATATTCATATTCCTTCTATGTTGACTCTGCCAGTCTATTAACCAATAGCTACAGCTAAATAGCTAAAATTTCCTTAGTAGCTGCTGCAGGGGGGGGGGGGGGGGGGGGGGGTTATGCCAACTCTAAAAGGGTGCATTTCTGGGGGTCTTTCAGAAACTGTGACCAGTAGAACCACATTTTCAAGTGTGTTTCAGATTTGCCTAATTGCACAGATATCCTCCACTGCACGGATATTCTCCAGCTTTAGTAGCCATTCCCTGAAAGAAGGGTCACCTCAGTGCAGGGGTATCAGGGCTTTTGCTCCATTAAGCGGGTGTTTTACCACTGATTTTTTGATGCACTGCTACTGGGGATTTGGTGTGATGCAGTAGATATGCTGCAGGTGTGAAATTGGTGAGGGTGGACTCCAGTTTCCGCCAGAATGGCACAATTATTGAGCAATCCCACCAAATGTGGAGTGTAGTGCCTGGGACCAACCCACAACGCCAACATGCATCAGAGCGGTTTGGAAACATTTTGTATAGCATAGCAGGGGTTTTAGCAAGGGTTTTATACCAGAGAGATAGCAATTTATAGGACATCTCCTGTTACTGATAGAAAATGTATGATTATGTGTGCTTTTTATGTATTTCTTATATTTATAATTATGATATATATATATATATATATATATATATTATATTTGTATAGTCACACTTTAAGAACTTTCCCTCTCATTATTTAATTTGTTGCTTTATTATTTACTATGTAAATAAATTACATGGTACTGTATCTCAGTCATAACTGATTGACCTGATGAAAGACACCCAGTCACAAATGTACTGTTCCTTGTTTACTGTCAGGATAAGTACTGTAATCAAATGATCATCTTGCAAGCTAATTTGACTTAATAGATCACCTTGTTCAAGCAGGCATTTTAAGAATCAGAACTTAATAATAAAATAGCCCAGTCAAAGAGTCAAGTAATATTAAATCATATATATGATCCAATATATGATCCAAAAAGTTAAGTACTTATATCATGTATACAAAAAATATGTAAGACACAAGAAGTAGTACAAAAATACTCTCCTTACAATACCCGCAAGGATATCCTCAGATCCCAAAAAGCCACACTGGTATAAGAATCGGGTATAGTGGAACTGGTCGCACTTATAAACTGGACATCTCCATGGAGACACGGGTGAGCATATGGGAAAGCATGGAAAGAAGGGGGAAAAATAGAAAATAGTGTAGCACTGGATGACAACAGACAAATATAAATTTATTTAGAGGACACTCACAAAAGTGTATGCACTGAGGACCAGCTCAAGTGCAAAACAGGCATAAAGTGCAATACAGATCACTCCAACGATGATAAAATCTTCTGTGCAGAATTCACAAAGCAGATCCAAATAAAAGCAGTCCAGGTGAATATAAAATATAAATCAAAACACAAAACCCCTGGCTCGACGAGTTTCATCTGACTTGTCAGACTTCCTCAGGAGCTGGACAAAAAGTGAATGAAACACAGTGCTACAAACAGAACATATAAACCCCCCATCCCTCCCATTGTCCAATCCCATCCAGTCTAATTGATTGCAATGAATGGTTTTGTTTCAATGTGTTCGTTTTTGTAATCAACTGAATGCATTCCTTTTTCGGCTGTTGTCTTCATTTACTTGTGCGCATGTGTAGAAGTTTCGTCTTAACATAGCTGTGAATGCAATTCGTATTAGTCCATTCATACTAAAAACTATAACTATTTATTCGTGCTTTCAAATGCGTATGTGCTGGAACAAACAACTTGTGTATACATCTTTACATCTTTACATGTTCTGTGCTCCTTCTTACAGTTCAGACATCATATGTCTCTCTCAGGGTCAGCCTGCTCCCTCCTACTACAGTGTCTGTTTGTAGTCTCTAGTCCAAGAATTTAACTTCCAAACATATTACAAGAATTTGCACAATACAATGAGGTGGTCAACTGGAAAATAAACTATAAAAAGTCAGAGATCTTAAATATTAGGTTTCAGACCTAACACAACATTTCCCATTCTCTTGGTGCTCTAAAGAGCTAACTTATCTACTGGGTAAACGCTCATTTAAGATAAAGGACCTAGGTATGATCTACAACTCTAATTTCACCACACTTCTAAAAATAACAAAGAAAGGCTTAGATTTGTGGAAACTCCCCCACATCACTTGGCACGGGCGATCAAAATGAATAACATGCTCTTCTATTTACTACAAGCATTACTCATATATGTCCCTATGGATTTTTTCTCTACACTCAAACGTATTTTTATCCAATATGTTTCTAATGGCCAAAACCAAAGGGATAAATATAATATACTTATGAAGCCTAAGAACAGAGGGAGTCTGGCCCTTTCAGATCACAAAATCTACCATGCTTCTTCTGCCCTAGCTATAATATTGTCATGGAATCATCATCAGACCACTTAACTAATGGGAATATGATCTAATAGAATTACGTTTTCAAACCTTCCATTGGATTGCATCAGCATCCAGACCAAGTTCAACCATCTTGGCCACCCTCAAATACTGGGAAAGTCTGAGGGTTTCCAGAGACCTTGGCACTGCCTCATCCCCACTCACACCTTTAGTCTGTAATCCAGAGTTTTCTGCAGGCATGGGCCAGAGCACAGTTAGTGAGGTGTGGCTCAAGTGCATCTTGGGTCACCTCACTAACCAAATAGAAAACCTACTAGAGAATGGGACAGTGAAGTCCTTGGGGGTGCTGGTTCCCTCCCTAAATTCCTTTTTTTTGGTCACCTTCAAGCACAAACTTATTGAACATTTCCTAGAGAATCTACCAGGCATAAGTAAGGCAGACAGAGACTTGACATTTTTTTTAACACCTCTGCACTCCATACCTGGCCACCACATCTAATTTTTTGTACAAAGTGGCCTGCTCACCCTCGGATGAACGTTTACTGTTCTGTACCAAGCTATGGGAAAAATAATTTAAATTACAACTATCTGCATCCAGTTTGGGGGAAAAAATCCATCATGTCTTCAAAATGTGGATTGGACCTATAATTCTCAAGCTGAGGAAGTTTCGAAAGTGTGTTCTCCAAATGGCGTTCACTGTTTCTCAAAACCTGGCCAAGTTTTCTCTATATACTGCCTACCCCAGCAGAAAAAGAAATAAGGGTGTGTAAATATGTTGGTGTCTATATATCTATATATATATTCTTTCACATATTTTTATGATTTATGTGTGTCTCTTTTAAAATTATTCCATCAATTGAATTATTTCATGCGCGTCACGTCCACATCACGTCCGTACCTCAGCAATTGAATTATAACTGACTCTGTTGCAGCTTTATGTTGTTGTGCAGGTACCAACATATGGTCAACTCTTTGACTAAGGTCCTATACAGTTGGATGTAGGGTTTATCTTTTACATAGTGTACACCATGGGTCGTCAACCTGGTCCCTACCGCCCACTAGTGGGCGTTTTGGGATTCTAGGTGGGTGGTAGGGACTTTGGAGGTTAAAACCTCCTTTTGAACGAGCGAGTGAGTGGGCGCGCGCGTGAGCGCACACATCAAGAAACCAACGTGCGCGAGAATGAGAGTAGGATTTTCGGAAGTTAAAACCTCCTTTTGAGAGAGTGGGCAGGCGGTGCAGGCGGGCGCGAGCGCACACATCAATCAACCTCCTTTTGTGCGAGAAGGGGATGGGCGGGAGCGAGCGCAAGCAAACACGTGGGAAGAGGAAGGGGAGGAGTGGATTCGATAACAGGGACAGGCAGAAGCAGGCAGAAACGGAGCAGAGCAGTTTCAAAAGAAAAGTTATAGGCAGGAGAAAGAGAATTGTTGGCTAATAATAATAAGTGGGGTAACTAGCTCAGCCTTACTTTTGTCGCTCAGGAAGGTAAAAGAAAGGAGATAAAAAGGAAAAGATAAAAAAAAAAAAGGAAGAAAAATAGAGAAAAGGGGATAAAATAAAGGAGGAGAGTAAGCAGTGTTTAGTCTGGCTCATAAATTTAGTTTTGTTATCTTATAAAATAAAAGAAAAAAATAAGTAAGGCAAGGAGAAAATAAAAAAATAGGAAAAAGAGATCCTTAATATAGTGATATACTATAAGGAAGGTAAAGAAGCAGGCAGGAAAAGGAATTTCTTTTGATGGTGACATTAATAAAAATTGGCACCTAATACAACATTGTTTTTGGTGTTAGTAATAAAAGGGAAAAGAGGAGGGAAAAAAACACTGTGTGGAGTGCAGATCAAAACGTAAAAAAAAAAATAAAGAAATAAAAAGATAAATGTACGTACATTTATTTTTTTTAAAACACCCTCCTTTCTAAAAAATAATCCGCGCTTGCGCGAAAACTGGTGGGCGGTAAGGAAATTTTTCCATCAAGAAAGATGCATTAGTGGGTGGTAGGTAGAAAAAGGTTGACTACCACTGGTGTACACATTGATTTTTTTTCTTTTTATGAAAATATTTCTTTATTATAATTTTTACAAGATATAAAACACATAAATAACAGCATCGCATATGAAGCAACATAAATACAAAAACATTCCATACTTACAGTAATATTATTTCTTAAATGTAATTTCAACTCTTCCTACTAAATATAAATATGGAAAAAATAAACCAGGGGGGAAGAAAAAATGTATATTTTTTACCTTTCCATCTCCCCTCCCTCCAGTCTCCGCCCTACCTCTCTATTTATCTCTATAAGCCATCCCTTAACTTGCCTCTTTAACTCCCTCTTCTATTTGTCCCTCTCCAATTCCTGCTGCATCTCCGGACATTTCTCTCATCCCAAGGAACAAATGCCAATCTGGCATTGTGTTCCACGCCTTTACCTTTTGCCCAAAAAAAATATTTTTTCTATTTCCTATATATTTTTAACAGTTACCAACCATTCTTTAAATATTGGTGGGTTCTTTCCAGTGTTTGAGTATCAGTATTTTTTCAGTGTTCAATAATCTGATTGTTAACAAATTTTTATACACCTTTATTGTATGTCTGGAATTGTGCAGGAGGATAGCTGAGGGTTCATCCAGAATATCTAATCTCTTTTTAAATGTTATTACTTTATTAACTTGGGTCCAAAACTCCCTTGTACCATCACATGACCACCAAATATGTATGTGGGTCCCTTCCTGTAACATGCAGCACCAACATCTGTCTGTATTATTTTTATTTATTTTGTGTAGCACATTACTTTATACCACCTTGATAGTACTTTATATGCATTTTCTTGGTACCAACTTGATGATGAACATTTTTGAGTTAGTTCTGATATTTTATGCCATTGTTCTTCAGAGAAGATAATATTAAATTATTTTTCCCATTTTCTAACAAAATATGGTGTTCCTATTGCTTTGTATACTGTAATTATTTTATATATCTTAGATATTTATCGGGTTTGTGTCTCCTGTTCCAAACATAATTTTTCCATCTATTTATTTATAATTTATAATTTTGTACTTGATAATGTATAAACTGACATTGTACTCCTTGTAGTTGTAGGTTTCTTGCTAAATCATCATTATATTCTTTTAATACAAAGTGTCTTATTCTAGGGTATACCCCCATGCTATGGGAAATAACTTTCCATTTTACTTTTTTTCAACCCCGGAGAAAAGTCTTTATTATACTTAAGGGGTCTTAGTAAAGATGGTTTTCCCACTAGTTTCCCCCACTTTTTTTTTACATTTGTTTTGCCATTAATAAAGTAATTCCTACTGTAGGGTGTAATTTATCCTTCTGGAGTGTTTGTTTTTCATCTATCCAAGGTGGTAGTTTTATTGGGACATTTAAAGCTTCTTGCTCCAGTTTTTTCCAGGGTCTATGAAATTTACCACTAGTCCAGTGTACTATACGTGTAACATGTATAGACCTATAATATCTCTTGAGGTCTGATAGCCCCAAACCCCCTATAGTTTTAGATCTGGTAAGGTGGTCATATCCTATCCTAGAGCTTTTTCCTCTCCATATAAAACTTCTAATTACTTTTCGAAATTGTATGCCACCAACATAAAGATGTGCTACTACACATTTGGTGTTACTGCCTATGATTCTTAGAAAATACTGAAACAACGTTACCTAAACTTATGCCTACCTCTTTGCTTCATCCTACGACCAAGGGTTGCCACCCTGTGGAAATCAAAAATTTTGCCAACGATAAAAAGCTGGCATCCCATGATGGAGAATTTCTAGCATTAACCTGTTGACTTACCACCTTCCTTTTCTGTGTTGATGGACTCTGTTATGCCGTACAGCCATTCTGACTCCTTTTTGAAAACCTGGTCTTTCAAACCCCATAACTCCACATAACTCTCTACTTCTCTTTAATTATTATATTCTTTTACCTTAGGATTTTTCAGTTTTGAATTAATTTTTTGGATCTGTTTCTTGATAATGGTGAAGTGTTATATGGTGTAATATACATAGTTTTAAATTATTACTTAATTATTCAAAGAATAATCAAATGCCCGCCTATGCACTACTATTTTCAGTTTATCAAATCCACAGTTTATGAAGAACAAGACTGAGGCTCCTGTTCATATTTAAAAAAAGATGGAAACCTCAATGTATTGTTCCATGTTAAACACTTCCTATCTTGTATAGCCCATGCAAACCTCCTCCACAAAGAGCCTGATTAATTGCTAGGCAATCTAAACCGCTGTCTATGCTGCACCCCTGTAGATGCATAGACACTTGGAAGTGTTTAGGCTAAAGATTAATCTCGCTCTCCATGTTTCTTTGCTATAGTACCAATGGAAATAAATAGATATGGCTGTCTGCCTTTCTGTTTTTCGACCCTGATATATATAAATATATTGTTTACATTTCAATATTTCTTTTTAGCCTCTGAGAGTTGCAGTAGTTAACTGGGTGCCTTACTACACCAACCTACATATAACCGAGGCCCAGCTGTGCTTAGCACACCTCCTCATTATATGCACTGGCAGAATATAAGGCGAGGAGAAGGGGGAGCAGCTGGAAAGGTCACATTAATAATACACGCTGGAGGATGCCTGCAGATATGTATTTTTCATGAAACCTCCATTTCAACCAAACTATTTTGCATAGTGAATCAACGCCTCCATGAATGATATATTCAGCCTGCCTCATATTGCAGTGCATACCAAAATATAAGGATGGGAGATTTAGATATCTTGTTTCCTTGGCAGCTGCTTCTCCCTGTAGATGCTGAGCTCTCAGAAGCCTGGAAAATTAAGTCCGACAGGAATTGCATGTCTCACACCCATTATTTTTTACCTGCTGTAAAACCTGTTTTTGTTTTCCATAGTCATGATGGTCTTTACTTATTTTTTTGCCAGTAGATTACTGTATTGTATAGTTTTAAAAATTGTCTTGTACTAAGCATACCTACTAAACAGTGAAGCAAAGCTAAATGTTAACCGTGTAAATACTTAATTCATTTATCCACTACAAAACATAAGGTATTGTTCTAAAGGAGAGGTATGCAACCTTCGTCACTCCACTGCCTATCCCTGTTCTTTAGCCATGATGTTAGGCCAGCTGTCGGAAACTGGACCATAGATGGACCTTAAATGTTTGTGACCTGGATCAAGCACCTGCAATTTTTTATTGTCTGATTATGTACCAGTTTGACTCTGCCTACAGTATGACGTCATGACATAGTGACCAACCTCCCATTGGGGACAGTGCCGACTTCATTGAAAAAAAGGCACCACACAGGGAAAATGGGACATTGGATTGGCAGCTGACCAGTCATCCCAGCCCTAGAAAGGTCCCAGCCAATCTGTACCTGTTGGTGGGTTGGTTTACCATAGCTTTTCCAGTAAGTTCTATTGTATTACCTTGTTAACATAACAGTGTTCGACTCCATAGCCCCTACTTCTGATGGATATATGTCCCATTGCATTAAAGTGGGGGACAGCACTGGTGTTAGGCATTAGATGTTTTTATAATTTTAACTGGCTAGTACATGATTTAACCACTATATTTTTTTACAAATATTACTTTCTTATTTACCTCTTTATATTATACATGTGTACATATTTTCCTATTCATAAGTATTTTATATTTTAATACTAATTGCACCTAAACTATTCCGATACAAATCTGTACAAAATGTTAAAAATCTGCGTACAGGAGATATGTGTAACAAAGTACAATAGGCCAGCTGCTTATTATCTCACTTTTATTATCTTGCTACCTACCTGATTTTTTTTTTTACAATTGTCTTGTATCTTTCCCTACTAAAAGGGTTAATTATTGCTCAACCCCTACGGAAAAGTGAAGCCCTGTGACCAGCAAACTAAACCAGCAGGCAGCTACAGAATGCAGGGCGCTGTGGGGGTAATACAGCAAACAGCATCTGTTAACAACTGATAAGCAAATTTTCTGGTTGGAGTTTAATATCTAGCCCTGCTGAATTCAGCAAAGAACTTCTCTATGAAGATATAGATATTTTACTCAGTCTTATTTATCATAATACAAATATGCAAGATGCTCAGGAACCAGGGAAAGTGCCGCTGAATACATGTTTTTGCAGTGGGAGCATGACTGTTTTCCTAATTTTTGTCTTATTTCTTTTTTTTCCCCTCTGCCTACAGCAGTATTTATACACTTGATTGATAACTTTTGGATCTCCAGCTATTGTTTCCCATGATGCTCAGCAATTTTATTTGTTTTAGGATCTCAACAAATACTGTTGTCCCAGTTTGGAGTGTTAAAAAAAATTAACTCTTTCCATCCAGCAGTCAAGGGGATAGGATTTTATAAATATATATACGTATATATACACAACCAACAACTGGCTATTTAAAGGGCAGAATGTGCTAGCCCTCCAAGGATGTTCACATTCAAATCTCAGACTTTCACTACATTTAAATGTAGGGAGCGGAGCACATTGGTGCATTGTGGTTGATATTAAAATGGAAGCCTGCTGATGAAAACTTTCTATCAGCTATCTTCCATGTTGAACAATTTCTAGAAGAGTTCTTGGATGATGGTTCTGACAAAAGTCGTCTGACTGATGTTCAGAGGCTAGTTGAAGTGTTCCAGCTAATTCACTTGCTTGGTCAGATAATTTTTAAATAATTGGTAAATTCTGAACAAGAACAAACCCCTGTGGCTGGAATAAAACGAACAGCAGCTCAGGGCCACCATCAGAAATTTTGTGGCTCCTTACAGAAAACAAAATTCTGGGGCCCCCTCCATTCCTATATCTCCCTCTTACCTCCCTACCCTTCTAAAGTAATTTTATCCAGTTCTTTGTATATCATGCTCATGAGGTTTAAATGCACCCCAGGATATGCCCTATCACTCGCATTGCACATTCAGGACTTACTTCTGCCCCCCAGGACATGCCCCTTCACTCACATTGCACATCCAGGAATTATCCATGCTGCTCTTCACACACTCCCCATGCACTGATCTGAATTTTGAGCATCAGAAGGTTACATGACCCTGGGGCTCTGACGTCAGACCAGTGTGGGGTTAGTGCGAGAGAGACAGCATGCTCGCCGCAGAGATGCAGGTGAGGGGAGAGCTTTCGATCTCCCTAGCCAGCATCTCGCCGGCTAGCTTAATGAGCTTGTCTACTTAGTATCGAACCCGCTCTGCATAGGTTATGCACTTGACCAAGAGAAAAGGATTTTGACAGAGCAGTAACAATATCCAAAGGTTGATGATGTACTCAAGTGAACTGAATAGAGTCAACGGAAGAGGAGCAAGAATATACATTGCATTAGTGATTTCACTGTGCCACTGATGGTGAACACCCTGTTAACTGCAGGGCTGCCATCAGGGGGTGACGGGCGATACACCAGTCAGCATGCCGGCAGAGACACTGGCTGGAGAGATCAAAAGATCTCCCCTTGCCAGCATCACTGCGCAAGATGGCAGCATGGTGTCTGTGCAATGCCGCTCTCGCACTACGTGAGCTCTGACCTGACATCAGAGCGCCAGGGTCACGTGACCTTATGGTGCTCAATCAGATCAGTGTGCGGGGAGTGCAAGAAAGGCAGCATGGAAGGCTGCTGTCTTTCTCAGAAGACAGGTGAGAACTGGGGAAGGGGGGAGGAGGGGGGAATCTGGCTGTGGTATATTAATGGACTTAAAGTGGCATATTAATGGGCATACAGGCTAGATCATATTAGTGGGCATACTGTGGCATATTAATGGGCATACTGGCTGTGGCATGTTAATGGGCATAGAGTGGCATATTAATGGGCATAAAGTGGCATATTACTGGGCATACTGACTGTGGCATATTATTGGGCATACTGGCTGTGACATATTAATGGGCATAGAGGGGGATATAAATGGACATACTGGCTGCGGCATATTAATGTCCATAACGTGGAATAATAATGGGCATAATGGCTGTGGCCTATTAATGGGCATAACGTGGCATATTAATGGGCATACTGGCTGTGGGATAATAATGGGCATAAAGTGGAATATTAATGGGCCTACTGTGGCATATGATTGGGAATGCTGCCTGTGGCATACTTATGGACAAACTGGCTGTGGCATATTAATGGGAAAACTGGCTGTCGCAATTGAATGGGAAAACAGTGGAATAATAATGAACAAACTGGGTGTGGCATATTAATGGGAAAACTGGCTGTCGCAAATTAATGGGAAAACTGGCTGTGGCATATTAATGGGCAAACAGTGGCATATTAATGGCCAAGCTTTGGCATACTAATGGACAAACTGGCTGTGGCATATTAATAGGCAAACTGTGGCATATTAATAGAAAAACTGGCTGTGGTATATTAATGGACTAAGTCTTGGATGTGCAATGCGGTAATGGTGCATGTCCTGGGGGGCAGCACCAAATCCTGGATGTGTAATACGGGTGATGGGTCATGTTCTGAGGTGTATTTAAATCATTGGCATGATATACAAAGACCTGGATAAAATAACTTTGGGAGGGTAGGCGGCGAGAGTGTGATATGGGAGGGAGGGGTGGGCAGATATTTTTTTTCAGTAAGGGGACCTGAAATTTCTGATGGCAGCTCTGGCTCACTGTATAAAACTTTAGCTCTAATTTTCTTTTGCTTTATTCATCATCTACACATGTAAGACAAAAGCAGGTAAATTAAATGAATATTTCTAAACATATCTACCAATAGACATTTTTTTCCAGCCAAGAATCCCTTTTAAATGTACCCTCATGAAAATAAGCCATGTTATGTAGGAAATAATTCTATGAAATCCTTTAAGGAGTCAGCGGAGAACATGAGCAAGCAGGGAATAGTATAATATAACCAAACGATAACCGAAAAATACTAACAAATTATTTCGTGATTAATTAAAACTACCAGGGGGACCTAATTACCTTTCTGTTTCTGCTGACATTGTCACACACTGGGATCTAATTATTCCCAGTCACATTTTGTTTGTTTATGCAAATAAGGAATTCAAAATTCAGATGTGAAGGATTCCTGGAATGGTCAAAAGATGACAAGAATGTTAAGTGTGTCGGAATATAATCAGTGACAAGATATCTGGTTTTCCCATCAATGAACATAATGCAGTCTTTAGACTTGTACATAGTGTAACGGAACGGCTACCGGTAGCACCTCTGCCTGTTGTGTGAAATCACCTCCGTAGCTCCCAATTAAATCTCAGCATCCACCCAACAAGTCTTTCCTGGAACCTTTGTACTCAAATAGCAGACAGGACCACTAGCAGTTAGGTACAGCAAGAATGTACAACCTTTATTTGTGAAAACAGCACAGACTATATACACACAAATATGACATCAACTGGGAGGAGGCACAGGGATCTAATTATAACATGTAAGCCTCAAACAATAGAAAACCTTTTCTGAAACAGGGAATTAAACACAGTACAACTTTACATAAAATAAACATGCCATCTGTAGATCCAGACTACAAGGGACAATAGATGGCTTCAAGGACACATCCTGAATGAGCCTGTGTTGAAGTCCAGCTGCATTGAAGCAGGGCGTCACTGATTCCCCAAAGTATGCACCCCCAAACATAGCACATCCAAAGACAGGGTCCATAGTCCACAGGGAGTTGTTTGGCCTTCAGGGCACTCCAAGAACCCCAGCCACGCAGACTGTCATGATTCACTTCGTGACACATAGGTTATCTTATTTTGACATTTATTGTATGAAAGAGATGCTTGCATGCAAATACATATTTACCATGTGTGGCCAATCAGCTTAGACAAAGCTCTCTAGAACTGGGGTATCCATGTTTGGACTGTAGGCTATTTCATTGCTTAACACTGGTAAAGAAACAAATGTATTTTTTTTTTTTTTTTACATTTTATGGTTAACTTAATGTTCCTTAATGTTGCTGTAAATATAAAAAAAAATGAGGTGTTCTGTACACACATCTTGGTTACACTAATTGTGTATCTCCTTTATTTGTGATTATTTGGCCCATTTCAGAAACATCAAAATACCCCTACTCTAGAAGGATAGTTCTGCTATAGAAACAGATAAAAGAGAAATGTGATGGTCTCAAAGAGAGAAGTCTTGACTCTCTTCTACTGAGGTATAAAAAAGGACAGTTTTGGGGGGGCGCGTCCTGCTGGCAGTGGTGGTAGATGCACATGACCTGAGCTCCTGCAACTAAATACCCCTAATGACAAGGACCCCCAAAAAAGCACCCAAACTGCCACCGACGGGTGACTTTTTTCAAGGAAAAAGGCCTAGCAAAGATGGCTGCTAGATCCATGAAGGGCCTTGACAACCCTGCCAGATGACTGGCGGGCAAAGCTTTGAACAATGCCAACTAAGGCTGACATTGTTGAAATAGTGGAATTGGTAAACCTGCCACTCCGATCTCTGAGTTCCATCAGCACCTTAAAAAGATTGACAAACGGGTTCTTTCACTGGAGGAGAAAACCTCAGGGAATCGGGAAGCTGTGGATTCTCTGAACTCATACATGCAGCAGCAGGAATACCATATCTATACACTGCCACAGCAAGTAGAAGAGCTGCATAACCGGAGTAGGCGCTGAGACGTCCCAGTGCGCGGGGTCCCAGATGACATTTCGCCAGAGGATCTACCTACACTTATGCAGGAGCTCCTGGATGCTATAGTCAAATGGGACTCAGCTTCCTCTGAAGAACCAGAGGCTCTCCCGATGTACTATGCTGTTTACACTATCTTGTGTAAAGATAGTATACTCGCAGCTTATCGCTCTATGCCACCAATGAAGATCTGTGAGCATGAGATTTCTTTCTATCCAGATCTATCATGCACTATGTTGCAAACCTGAAGAGTACTAAAGCCTGTTACCGCTGCTCTGCGGAAATCTCTCCTACACATGGGGTATCCCTTTCGCATTACAAGTTAAAAAAGACAATAGAGCCTCAGCTTGCCTAACATTGCGGTGCTGGAGTGGAATGCAATAACTGTGTTCCTGGCCCCACTTAAACTGCCAAGCGACAACACCGAGTGGATTGAGCCCCCTATTTACTATTGAAGTGGACTATGCATAGTTTATTCTTTGGATGGAAATCTTTAGTGTTCAATATAGCTTTTTTTATATCTTTATACCTGATTCATGTTTTACTGTCATTAACCACATGACCCCTCGCCTCAGTAGCTGCTCATATTGTGCTGCCCTTTGATGTCTCATTAAATATTGGATGTGCTGCAACACTTGTATCTGTATAGTTCCTCCTTTCTAGCTCAAGTTTGATGACATACCTCCACCATTGTGCTACGGGTCATTTCCCCCCATGGGCCTCCCACTTGTCATTGATGAGAATGAGTGCTGTAAATGGACCATCCTAGAGGATTCAATCTACCATTTTTTGTGATATCTAGTTTTGTCACTAGTGGTCTTTCCCACTTGAGGTTTATCCCCACTCTTTATTTTCACACTTTATTTGCCCTCACCCTCCTTTCCCACCCCTGATTCCTTCTGAAATGCTCTATTTTCATTACTGATACAGCAATGATTGGAAGTTATTAAGCTCTACCTAGCATTGTGCCTAATCTCTCTCTCATTTCCACCTCACTTTGTTCTTCCTTGAATTGATATCTTGTAATAGTTATAGAAACCTTTCTATTCTTTCATGTGACTGTCTTTACTTAACATACATCTTATGCATATCGACATAAACTGTAGAACCTTAATAATCTTTAATTTACAAAAAAAAAGGACAGTGTTTTGCAGAATGAGGGATGAACAAACTCAAAAGACTGGCTAAGATCAGCGTTTGTCACCTTAGTAGGAACATTAGATAAGCTCTGCAAATGAACTATTGCAGTTCTGCACAGCAGCAAGGGAATATTGGGACATTATTCTCAATCTAACCATATTAGATCACTTTCCAAATATGCACATCTGGAATAATCATTATAATTGAATACTTTATGGGAAACATTTTTTTCTGGAATGAAAAAAAAACATCCTCAGTTTATATGATAAAATGGTTCCATTTCAGGCCAGTATCCAGCTTGATCAAACAACTGCCTGCTGGCATAGCAAGGGCCTTCTTATTATATATAATCATTACTTGTTTTTTTGTTTGTTTTTTAAATGAAGGGCATTCCCTGCACTAGTACAGAGAGACTTGTGGCACCCAACTGATGCAAGAGCCAAGTTGGATGCACTTGAACTGATCCTATCAGTGCACACCTACATCCAGACAAGCGTTATCTGTAAAGCTACGTGTCAGGTTTACAATTTGGACTGTGATTTTAACTTTTGAATCTATTAAAGAAACAAAACTTAGGGAAAAGAAACCTTTAAAAAACCTTTAATGCAACTTTTAGAATTCATAAGACCTTAAGCCTGGTATATAATCAGTTATGTCTTCTTCGCATACCTTAACCCATTCACACATTAACCTATTATTTGGGGTTCTAGTAGGGAATTTGTACATTAACCTAACCTTTAAGTTGCTTCAGTGCTCTTAGTACCAGTGCAACCCATGTATACCATTTATATTTTGTATTCAGTATATCCTTACACACATCCAAATCCCTCCTATACTGTGTAGGTTGCAGTAATAAACTAGTCACAGGTAATAGGATCCAGTCTGGAGAGATAAGGAAAGAGCAGAAAAAGAATGATTATGATAGAACTGGCTGATGTTGTCTACTACAGCTCACAGGAAATGTGTCCTGCTCTGGGCTTAGTAAATCTTCCTTAGTTTAATCTGCTGGGATATAAGAAGGAGGAGGTAAAAAAGGGAGGGGTTGGAATGAAAGTAGATGGAGTAAAACATATCGGTGCAGGGAGTGAAGCAAACAAAGGTATAATATAGTATATTAATAAATGAACCATCACAGTAATGTGTTCTGCTCTGGCAGCTGTGGTCTGCATATTAATCTGCCACACGATCCTGATAGCACATTTCCGATGTACCCCTAAGACTGCTATTAACTACTGATATTCATCAGTCCTTCCCCTGTTCTTTGTACCATCACAAGGGGTGAATAAATTAGATATTTTTAGATAAATTTACAGATTTTATTTTGTTTACTAGAATCAAGGTGAAATTAATTAGGTTCCTCATTGAGTTCAGCTCAAGGTGATAGTGCAAAAAACATTTTTTTTATGTTTTGGAAAAATCCTAGAGTCCCTCGTATGGATGTAATTAACTTCCAGTAGGACTGAGTATGCATGTGTTACATTTTCCTGCTGCAAACAAGATTAGCTTTTATAATTCTATGGATTCAGGATTACATTCCCAATGCCATCAAATATTACTCATCTGAAAGGCTCCATTTGCACCAGTTTATTAAAGGATTTAATAAATTACTGAACTCCAAGCTTTCTGCTAATGAACAGTTTAAATAGGACTTATTAAAGTATATATTCCATGGGGAAAAGCATAATCAATCAGGCTATCAAATGCGTATAGGGTGGAGGAGAAAAATAGAGAAGCAAAATAAGACAGGATGTTCACATATCTGCATTAGTACAGGTGAAACCTTGAAACTAGGTGATAAGAGACTACAACAATCACATTTAACCTGTAGAACCCGTATTCACATAATGTCCAGCCAGCGACTGAACTTTGTTGGGCTTGAATTTCTCAAGGTCATAGGTCAGACATAGTGGCCATGGTCAAACCAGGCAGAAGCTTAGTATTTCAATTGGCTAGAACATAATGTCACATAAGAAAATTAAGAAATGGATCCAAGGATGAAATAAATGGAGCCAGAGAGAAGGAAAAGTGGAAGTCATGGCAGACTATCACATTAACATTTATTTATACGTAGCCAAACCACAGATACATACATATTATGCTATACAAACAGGGAGACTGATACATGAGGTAGAGAACCCTGCTCGCAAGACTACAATCTATAGGTGTGTGAAAATGTCAAAGGGGAAGGTGGTGGTAGTAACAGTATTTTGGGACCATTGGAGCAATGTGCGTTTGGACAGAGATTAATTAATCTATTCTAGTTGATTTAATAGTAAGCTTCCTTATTCCTAACAGTATCTTGGAACAGTGAGTGCTAGGTGGATTTGGCGAAAGGCTAATGAATGAGTGATCTAGCAGAATGAGTAGTAAGCTTCTTTAAAGAGGTGCGTTTTGAGGGACTTTATGAAAATTGAGAATGAGGAAGAGAGCAAGATGCTATGCAGAAGTGAATTCCAGAGGGGCAGCTCGGATAAAGTCTCAAATGGGCGAATAGGAAGAGGGGATGAGATTGAAGCAGAGTCTCAGTCCACTTAAGGAATGTAGTTGTTGCATAGGCTAGTTGCGTTAATGAGGTAGGCAATGTAGGGAGGAGCCTAGGAGTGGAGGGCTTTGTAGGTTAAAGTTAGAATTTATAATTTTATCCTAGAGCAGATGGGAAACCAGTGGAGACTATCTTGCAAGTTGGGCAGCCTATATTACTATACTACAAACTGTCTTACAGACATTTGATAATAGTGGATATTATAACATAAAACAGATAATAAAACTTGCTATTGTGGAAAAAACAACAACTTTTTGACAGACAAATTTGCACTGGACAGAGTTATCGCAGGTTGGTGGAGTTAGAAACATTAGCTGATAATTGAAAAATGCATATATTAATTATATATGTTATATATACTATAGATGTTATATATTATTAGAAATTATAACATTAATATATTATAATTGTATATTATCATTTTTTTATTTTACAAATGTTAACATTTATTCTTATGTAATTTTATGTTTAATTCTCCATCTAAAAGCTTGAGAATTTAAATGCCTGAAACCTGGCTAATGGAGCCAAATTTGGGGTCTCTTCAGGGGCTTTTGGCCGTTTGGATTTCCCAGGCCATTTTCCCCTAGCCAAATGTGGCTGAAGTTCCAAAATTGTTGGAAATTGACTATTCCAAGCCAAAATCGTCAGTTGAGTAGCAGTTGAGTGGGCCAGTTCAGAGCTGCGTAGACCAAAAATACAAATTGACAGATTAAACTAAACCCATGACATAAATATATTAAAATTGATGTTTGTTTAAATCTACTTAGGTATGGGTTTTTTTGTACACTTTACCAATTTTAGACTAGTCACTTATAATGACTGTGTTTTACTATTTTGTCTTTGGAATATATTGTACACGTATAAAATATATTACATTTACTTGACCAGACAGTTCCAGAATATTTATTCTACCCTCTGAAATAGTGAGGGGAGATAAGATTGTCTGCATGTGCTCAAAATAGAACTGACGGTTCCCTTAGTAGCAGGCATTTCTCTCCTCCCGTGTTTCCCCAATTCTAATGCTCACCTCCACAGCTATACTAATCCATGCCTCATATTTTTCTACTTCCTTGCCAAGCATGATAAATGTCCTCAATGTGGGATGACAAAACAGTAAAGTGGTAAATTTATGGAACCGTCAACCAGTAGAGGTATGGCAGTGTGGTCTGGCAAAGAACCTGTAATAGCAGTCATATAGGGCCCTATACTAGAGATAAGTGTTCTGATACTCTCTTGTATAGTCTTGTTTAGTAAGTATCCAATATTGGTGTATACCTGTACACACAAGAATACCAAATCGCTGGTGTTCAGCATTTGCTGAATTGCTATTCCAATGATGCTCATCAAGCCATCTGGCTGGCTAGGATTTCTGTTAATCCCAGGGAGCATACTTCTTACATGGGATAGCCAGAATAGTTTTATTTTCACTCCTTACAGGCAGATTATGTTTCAATAACAGGGATACTCCCTAGCCGAGAGAACCTGCTGATAAGGTCTATGTCTTTCAGATGTCTGAGTGAACAAGTCCAGGTGCGTCTCAACCCTCACAGAATTATCATAGGGAACCAAGGTCAGGGCTTCCTCACACACAACAATGACCTACTCATTTCTTAACAGCTGAGAGATACAGTGCTCTGTGTTTGGCAGCATCGAATAATGCCCAGCTTTCACTTCCACCTGACCCTGACCAAGATAGAAATTGAAATGAGTAATTTTAAACCCCAGAATATTCAGTGGTTTGGGACCACCGATTCTGCCCCATACATTGTAGTTTATTTAGGAAATTAACCTTTTCACTGTCCTTGAATACACAGTGTTTGTTTTAAAAAAAATTCTAAGTATAATAATAATTACAATTGGTACATAATAATATTATATAACAATGCATGCGCAACATCTTTTAATGTATACCTACAACTCTAAAAGATTTCCATGATCCTCTTGTGACCTCTATAGTTTGGAACTCAATAAAGTGGCATCATTAAAATCTGTAGGATAAAGAAAAATTCACAGCCTAACTTAGCATAGAGCCTATGTTATATGTTACATACAATAATCTGGTGTTACTTGTTTTAGCAAAATGATCTGATTTGACTATTTTCAGATCTTTCTTAGAAAAGCTTGGACTGACCCCACGTTTAGCTTTTAACTGAACCTTTTCATAGTAAAGTCCGCTATGGATCAGCTGAACCTCCATTCCACATTCTGACTTTATGTTTCAAACTTTTATTGCTAAAATTCCCCCATTAAATTGAGAAT
Source organism: Pelodytes ibericus (assembly GCA_036172795.1). Taxonomy (NCBI): domain Eukaryota; kingdom Metazoa; phylum Chordata; class Amphibia; order Anura; family Pelodytidae; genus Pelodytes; species Pelodytes ibericus. The sequence goes on from CM069862.1 coordinate 162,474,558, forward strand.
AGATTTGTTTTCCATTTGCATCTGCTATTTCTAATGTAGAAGTAATTGCCATCCTAGGCTTATATACACCTCCCTTAATTTGAAAATGTTAAAATGCTTGCCAGCAAATGCGCTGACTGGGGAGATCACCCCAGCCAGCCTCTCTGTGGTGCACAGGCAAGATTGTGTCTTTGCGCTGCTAAGGTCCACATACATCCTCCAATACTGTATCTTGCACTCCCATCACATTTTAGTTCAAAACGCTGGGGGTCACATGCCCTGTTGGCACTCAGACCACATGAGAAACGCAAGAGGCAGTATGGTAGAATGTATGTGCTCCTGTGCAGTGCACAGCCACCATGCTACCTGCCACTAGACACTGAGGAACTGTGGGTGTTGACTAGGGTAAGTCCTGGGTCTGAAATATGGGTGACGGGGCATGTCCTGAGGTGTTTGGGTAAGTCCTGCGTCTGCAGTATGGTTAAAGGGGCATGTCCCGAGGTGCTTGGGTAAGTCCTGCATCTGCAGTATGGTTGATGGGGCATGTACTGAGGTGTTTGGGTAGGTCCTGGGTCTACATTATGGGGGGGTGGGGCATGTTTTGTTTATGCAATGTGGGTAATGGGGCATTCCTTGGGTGTGCAGTGTGGGTTTAGGGGGGTGCTTGACTTTAATCGTGCCTAGGGCAGCACAAAACTAAAATACACCACTGGCCTATTACCTGTTCGCATATAAACGTGCACCAAATGACCAGGCATACAGCATAGCGTATAATCTAATCAACAGTGCATTGTAGTCCTAACACACTCTGTGCTCCCAGTGGAACTGCAGCAGGATGCATTTTGTAATCCACCCAAAGTGAGCGCTGGTCACATTAAGCAAAATGTAGACTATGAACTGACTCTTAAGGAGTTAATACTAAAGAAAACTTTAGCGATGAACCCCATTTTTTCACACAAAAAATGAAGCATATCATTGTCTAAAAATTCCATATCTATTCATCGGGTAATCATAACATTGCTACATAGAAGGATTATTATCAAAAATCCATACTGCAGGGCTGCACTGGATAAACTGAGACTTTTACTGATGAGAACAGTGGAGTATACATTTTGTTTTATCGCGATGTGGTCGAGCTGTCTATTAGACATGTTTTGTAGAATACTGCAAATGAAAATACCTGTTAGATTCCTTTTATGCATCACTGGTTCTCTGAATGAGCCCTCTCAGTGAAGATAACCAGTGAGTGTGCATGCATATGTGTAAATAAATACACTGCCAATGCAATGGAGGCATCCACAGCTGTTTTGTTGCTCCTTCTTGTAGCCGTTCGCAATTATTGTTCTGCAAGTCATTTCCCACTATGTAGAGAGCTGAAAATAGTTGCATTGACCTAGAAATGCCACCCTTAGAACCTCTGAACAATAACATAAGGACTTCAGGTTAGAAATCTCATTTGCTGTTGAAAAAGAGATTATGACATCACTGGTGATGTAGAACAATGACCCATCAACTTTACAATTTATGTATTGTCTAATCACCTCAACACTTTATTAACTCATAACTTGGGAAAGGAACAACGTAAAGAGTTGTAAATAATTGCATTGACCTAGAAATGCCTGATGAATACGCTGTGCAAAATTGAATGATTCCAGAGTTCATCGCTTGAGAGTTTATCCTGCTTCAGACAAACAAACAGACATTTTCTGTTTTATAGTTAAGATATACACATTGACACTTTGTCTGGATTCATCTCAACCTCCTGGAGACATATGTCCCTAGATTGAGAATCTCTGCTTGATATGAACCAGTACTTCTCTTATTCATGCACAACTTGCATTCTTGCGGCACTTCAGGTAGGTCTATTTTTATTAGACAAGCAAATAAATTAGCTGATTACCTGTGAATTGGTGAAATCACAAAACTCCGGGCAGTCAACATCCATCGAGGTTTGGATTATAAATGTTTCTACAGGAAAAAAGATAGATATCAGAATGTTGTAATGCTGGTATGGAAAATGATAACATATAATCAGGTTTTTCTGTGGAGGGGATGATTTTTCAGATGACTTGAGAGATTTGTCCTGTAGGTTTTATACGTTGTTAAATTAATTAATTACTGAGCTGCTTCGCATATTTTACAGTCGCCCATAACACTACCTTTAATTGAGAAGAGCTATATATTTTTTTCTAGCTGAAGATGTTATTTAGAAAACCTGTGAAGTGTTACCACTTAAGGGATAGGGTGGATTAATGGGCAAATAAATGGAATCTAATTAGAAGCTCAATCACTGTCAAGTGCAGATAATGGTAATTATGACAGATTAACAAGGATCTCGGCAGTGTACACTCTGAACCATAAAGCTCAGGAACACCATATTTTGTGCTCCCAGCTGGAAATACAAAGAATACATACACATAATTAGGTAGGGACAAGTTAAATTGCTGTGAGTGGGCAATAATAATTAAGTGGCAGGAAAGCTTCATTTAGTAGTAGGCAGGACAATTTAATATCAGACTTTGACAGTTCTGTATCACACCAGCATTCTATAGTATTGAAAAGGCTTATGGGATAGATTAATGACTATGACAACCAATGCCTCCCCAATAAACCTTAATGTGATCAGGTCATAACTTGGTTTTAGAACGCATCCACGTATCATAACCTTTGATCACCTTCAGGTCGTTACCAAAAAATGATTAAGTCTCAGGTGCTAGATTTGCCATTTAGTAAGAAAATACCCATATAAGGATAAGATTTTGCTGTTTAGTGACTAATCCTTCAAAAAAACCGCACAAAGGATAAGAGGGAACTGTTCACTACAACCAAACTGACAAGTGAAGTGCAAACATCAGACTGCTCTGAGAATGAACACTGCACATGTGCTAAGGTCTGTGTATGCCAGTGGTGCATCCTCCACGTGTGTTAAGTGTGCGTTTTTTATAAGTATACAAAGTTATTTTTGTATACTTTTCGTGCTCAAATTGGCAACAGAGTGAGTAACTCTAATGCCGAATTTGCTGATGCCCTCGGCCTCTCTGATATATTTTGCATGGTGTGCTGCCAGTTCGGTGCACACCAACTACTTAGGGGCAGGATACGCACCTTGTGTATGCACAGTAGCCCTGTCAGTTTGAGTGACAGAGTGATATTGTGCATGTGCAGTATTGCTGTAACACCCCCTCAAGCCTATGTCTCACATTTCCTGGGGCACAATTCGGGAGGTATGGTAGTTGAATATTTGAATCAATGCAATCAATATCTCTCTTCATGCACCAGTTTAATAAACTGATTTAAAATACAAAACTGGTTTACAGTTCAACACATCTACCGTGCAGCTCAACATAAAGGTCACCTAAAATACACATCCGATCCCCCACTTTTCTGACGTCTAAGGAAGATTTTAATATAGGTTACAAAAGATAAAATCTAATCTATATAAAATGAGCAACCAGCCAGAAAGCAGAGTACAAGTGCATGCAATGAATTCATGTAAAAAAAATTTTTATAGGTGATTTGTCATTTCTGAAGTCAGGGAGTCAAGTAAATAGATAAAGGATTTAAAATAAACAATATTTATTTGTTCACTACATCCTGAACATGGGCAGAGGCCAGTCTTAAAACAGAAGGATAGCTAACTTCAACAAAAGGACAAAGGACAGAGGAATTTCTTCCTCTGTAGCATATTTCACAAAGGTAAAGCAAAAAATGATATAATAAATGTTGATTTAATAAACAAGTAGTATGAATCTTAAGGATAACATAATGAAAATAAATAAAGTTAAGATTTAGATAAGTAGGCTAGCTCTTACCCATCTCTGGGTATTAATTCACAAGTTTAGCTTTATGATATTTACTATCTAAACATCATTTAGTTAATTTTGTGCAGATATACAAAATGTATATCCCTAGAACAGTATTTAAATGTTACAAATTTGATACTTTGCAGTTACACCAATAAACAAAAGATACAAAGAATAATGGAGCACTATAATTACAATTGTATAACCCAAGTGAGGAATAACAATAAAGGAACTACTCAATTTCTATTGTTATTCATCACTTGGGTTATACAATTGTAATTATAGCGCTCCATTATTCTTTGAATCTGTTTCTGTACAGGGTGTTAAAGGGGATCTGCACCTATTAATTTGCTGAGCTGCTTTTCTGATGTGAATTTTCTTCACTATTTTCATAGTGCCCATTTTCTGTGGGATTAAGTGGAATAAAATGTTTCTAGTAGATATTATCTGTGTTTTGACACCACTAAAAATAATATAATTGAAAGGAAAAAAACAACTCTTTTACATCCTTTTATAGAAATGTTTTTGAAGAAAACCAATTATCACCATCTGTGAGTAAAAATCATTTATTATCATTAAAAATGTTTTAATTAAGGGTTTACTCAGTAACAAGAGATTTTCAGGGAATTTAGATGGTAATTTCCAACTTGAGTTGGAAAAATTCTATGATCCAGCTGCATTGGAAAATATTTCCAAAGCTCGACTACATTGACCTATAGTTTGAAATTCCCATCTCAGTTTCCAGCAATTCTCTCTTTATTTAGTAGACTCATTACTGTTTTCAATTACAAGAGACTTGGTCATATCAGATCATCTAAACATTAACCCAAGTCTAATATATATTTATGGTGATAAAAGGTGATATATAGCTAAACCCCATTATACTGATATCAGGTATAACATGATTTTGCTTATAATACAGTGCTGCAATGGCTGCAATATTTTTCAATTCAGTTTGTGAAATAGGTATTTTATCCTATATAAGGCTTTATTTTTTATAAAGATATACAGTTTTTTTTATTGATAAAATTGATATTCCCTATCCTTACAACATAAATTAAGGTAAAAAAAACAGATAGACATCATTCCTCTAAAGAAGCTGCAACCGGCGAAACGTGTCAGGATTTACAACAAAGCGATTCATATATATCAGGCAATACAGTAAAAAAACTGTCAAGCACTTTTCTGGATCTGTATTGCTATCTGTGCATTGTTTTTTTATATATGTGTTATTATTCTTTTTATTTTTAAAGTAAAATTGTTGTGTTAATTTTTTTTTTTAAGCCTTTAAAAATTCAAAGGCTAAATATATTCAGTATGAATTATTCACCTTTGAAGGGTGATATTATAGCTGCTATTTTTTTATTTACTTTCCATTCACCCATGTTCTCACACCCATTATTAAAGTCAAGAAAATTCCTAGCTGCCTCACTGCCCTGCCTTTTAATAATCATATCTGTGGCTTATTCTTCCCTCACAGAGGAATGAGCAAATATGCGCATGCAGATTGCATTGGAAAATAGCTTTTTCTATGGTGCTGGGTTCCACACAGACAGGCTATAGCATTGATGTTACAGATCAATACTATAGCAAGGGACCTTTTTTACATTTTGATCCAAAAAATGGAATGGATGTTTCTTTCAGTCATGTCATGACATGGAGACAACTAATCTGTTGTACCTTCCCTGGGCAGTTCCAGGTTTGGGGGCCCTAAGCAGAAAAAACTGTTTGAAGTTATTCTCAATAACTAGCTTCCATCATTAAGTGATGGAGTCCCCTAAGCAAGCCACATAGGAAATTAGTTAGTTAACACAGAGATCTCTTAGTTACTGTTAATTGCTCTGGTCTGTATAAGTGTGAACATGTTTAACTAGTCTGCAACACTTCAGTGGATAATAACAAAATTAGAATAACTGCACTGTTGGTTTTCAGTGTTGGATGTATACATATTCTGCAACCTATTATTGGCTGTAAAATAATTATTTAGCTTGGATATGGTGTTAAAGGAAGGAAAGAGGGCTAGCTCCTGTTCTCAATGACCTTAAAGGAACGTTGGCAACCATTTTGCCCAATAATATGCCAGTATTATTTTGTCATTAACAAGCCACAGACAATTTGTCCAATAATAAGCCAATATTATTCTGACATTTAATATATGCCAGTATTTTGCCACTCAATATGCCATTCTTTTGCCATTCAGTATAACATTCTTTTGCCATTCAGTATGCCAGTATTTTGCCACTCAATATGCCAGTATTTTGCCACTAAGTATGGCAGTATTTTGTCACTCAATATGCCAGTAGTTTGCCACTCAATATGTCAGTATTTTGTCACTCAGTATGCCAGTATTTTGCCATTTAATATGCCAGTATTTAGCCACTCAATATGCCAGTATTTAGCCACTTAATTTGCCAGTATTTAGCCACTTAATATGCCAGTATTTTGCCACTCAATATGCCAGTATTTTCTCACTCAATATGCCAGTATTTAGCCACTCAATATGCCAGTATTTATCCACTTAATATGCCAATATTTTGCCACTCAATATGCCAGTATTTTGCCATTTAATATGCCAGTAGTTTGCCACTCAGTATGCCAGTAGTTTGTCACTCAATATGCTAGTATTTTGGCATTTAATATGCCAGTATTTAGCCACTCAATATGCCAGTATTTTGCCATTCAATATGCCAGTATTTAGCCACTCAGTATGCCAGTATTTTGTCACTCAATATGCCATTATTTTGCCATTTAATATGCCAGTATTTAGCCACTCAATATGCCAGTATTTAGCCACTCAATATGCCAGTATTTTGCCATTCAATATGCCAGTATTTTGTCACCCAATATGCCACGATTTAGCCATTCAATATGCCAGTATTTTGCCACTAACATGCCAGTATTTAGCCAGTCAATATGCCGGTATTTAGCCACTCAGTATGTCAGTATTTTGCCACTCAATATGTCAGTATTTTGTCACTCAATATGCCAGTATTCTGCCATTCAATATGCCAGTATTTAGCCACTCAGTATGCCAGTGTTTTGTCACTCAATATGCTAATATTTTTGCATTTAATATGCCAGTATTTAGCCACTCAGTATGCCAGTATTTTGTCACTCAATATGCTAGTAATTTGGCATTTAATATGCCTGTATTTAGCCACTCAGTATGCCAGTCTTTAGCCACTCAATATGCCAATATTTAGCCATTCAATATGCCAGTATTTTGCCACTAATATGCCAGTATTTTGCCATTCAGTATTCCAGTATTTTGTCACTCAATTTGCCAGTATTTTGCCATTTAATATGCCAGTAGTTTGCCACTCCATAAGCCAGTATTGTGTCACTTAATATGCCAATATTTTGCCATTTAATATGCCAGTATTTAGTCACTCAGTATGCCAGTATTTTTTCACTGAGTATGCCGGTATTTTGTCACTCAAAATGCCATTATTTAGCCATTCATTATGCCAGTATTTTTCCACTAATATGCCAGTTTCTTGCAATTCAGAATGCCAGTAGTTTGCTACTCTGTGTGCCAGTATTTAGCCACTCAATATGCCAGTATTTAGCCACTCAGTATGGGGGAATTTTGTCACTCAATATGCCAGTATTTTTTCACTCAATATGCCAGTATTTTTCCACTTAATATGCCAGTATTTTGCCGCTCAATATGCCAGTATTTTGTCACTCAATATACCAATATTTAGCCATTCAATATGCCAGTATTTTGCCATTAAATATGCCAGTATTTAGCAACTCAATATGCAAGTATTTTGTAACTCAATATGCCAGTACTATTTTGCCATTTAATATGCCACAGACAATTTGCCCAATAATATGCCAGTATTTTGCCATTTAAAATGTCATTATTTTACTTTTCAGTATGCCAGTATTTAGCCATTCAATATGCCAGTATTTTGCCACTAATTTGCCAGTATTTACCGACTCAGTATGCCAGTATTTAGCCACTCAGTTTGCCAGTATTTTGTCACTCAATATGCTAGTATTTTGGCATTTAATATGCCAGTATTTAGCCACTCAATATGCCAGTATTTAGCCACACAATATGCCAGTATTTTGCCATTCAATATGCCAGTATTTTGCCACTCAGTATGCCAGTATTTTGTCACTCAATATGCCATTATTTTGCCATTTGATATGCCAGTATTTAGCCACTCAATCTGCCAGTATTTAGCCACTCAATATACCAATATTTTGCCATCCAATATGCCAGTATTTTGGCACTCAATATGCCACTATTTAGCCATTCAATATGCCAGTATTTTGCCACTAACATGCCAGTATTCTGCCACTCAATATGCCAGTATTTAGCCACTCAGTATGCCAGTATTTTGTCACTCAGTATGCCAGTATTTTGCCACTCAATATGTCAGTATTCTGCCATTTAATATGCCAGTATTTAGCCACTCAGTATGCCAGTATTTTGTCACTCAATATGCTAGTATTTTGGCATTTAATATGCCAATATTTAGCCACTCAGTATGCCAGTATTTACCCACTCAATATGCCAGTATTTAGCCATTCAATATGCCAGTATTTTGCCACTAATATGCCAGTATTTTGCCATTCAGTATTCCAGTATTTTGTCACTCAATTTGCCAATATTTTGCCATTTAATATGCCAATAGTTTGCCACTCCATAAGCCAGTATTGTGTCACTTAATATGCCAGTATTTTGCCATTTAATATGCCAGTATTTTGCCATTTAATATGCCAATATTTAGCCATTCACTATGCCAGTATTTTTCCACTAATATGCCGGTATTTTGTCACTCAAAATGCCATTATTTAGCCATTCATTATGCCAGTATTTTTCCACTAATATGCCAGTTTCTTGCCATTCAGAATGCCAGTAGTTTGCCACTCTGTGTGCCAGTATTTAGCCACTCAATATGCCAGTATTTAGCCTCTCAGTATTCCAGTATTTTGTCACTCAATATGGCAGTATTTAGCCACTCAATATGCCAGTATTTTGTCACTCAATATGCCAGTATTTTTCCATTTAATATGCCAGTATTTAGCCACTTAATATGCCAGTATTTTGCCGCTCAATATGCCAGTATTTTGTCACTCAATATACCAATATTTAGCCATTCAATATGCCAGTATTTTGCCACTCAATATGCCATTCTTTTGCCATTCAATATGCCAGTATTTTGCCATTAAATATGCCAGTATTTAGCAACTCAATATGCCAGTATTTTGTAACTCAATATGCCAGTACTATTTTGCCATTTAATATGCCACAGACAATTTGCCCAATAATATGCCAGTATTTTGCCATTTAAAATGCCATTATTTTACTATTCAGTATGCCAGTATTTTGCTACTCAATATGCCAGTATTTTGCCACTCAGTATGCCTGTATTTTTTTACTCAGTATGCCAGTATTTATCCATTCAATATGCCAGTATTTTGCCACTAATTTGCCAGTATTTAGCCACTCAGTATGCCAGTATTTAGCCACTCAGTATGCCAGTATTTTGTCACTCAATATGCTAGTATTTTGGCATTTAATATGCCAGTATTTAGCCACTCAATATGCCAGTATTTAGCCACTCAATATGCCAGTATTTTGCCATTCAATATGCCAGTATTTTGCCACTCAGTATGCCAGTATTTTGTCACTCAATATGCCATTATTTTGCCATTTAATATGCCAGTATTTAGCCACTCAATATGCCAGTATTTTGCCATTCAATATGCCAGTATTTTGTCACTCAATATGCCAATATTTAGCCATTTAATATGCCAGTATTTTGCCACTAACATGCCAGTATTCTGCCACTCAATATGCCAGTATTTAGCCACTCAGTATGCCAGTATTTTGTCACTCAATATGCTAGTATTTTGGCCTTTAATATGCCAGTATTTAGCCACACAATATGCCGGTATTTAGCCACTCAGTATGCCAGTATTTTGCCACTCAATATGTCAGTATTTTGTAACTCAATATGCCAGTATTCTGCCATTCTATATGCCAGTGTTTAGCCACTCAGTATGCCAGTGTTTTGTCACTCAATATGCTAGTATTTTGGCATTTAATATGCCAGTATTTAGCCACTCAGTATGCCAGTATTTTGTCTCTTAATATGCTAGTATTTTGGCATTTAATATGCCAGTATTTAGCCACTCAGTATGCCAGTATTTACCCACTCAATATGCCAGTATTTAGCCATTCAATATGCCAGTATTTTGCCACTAATATGCCAGTATTTTGCCACTAATATGCCAGTATTTTGCCATACAGTATTCCAGTATTTTTTCACTCAATTTGCCAATATTTTGCCATTTAATATGCCAATAGTTTGCCACTACATAAGCCAGGATTGTGTCACTTAATATGCCAGTATTTTGCCATTTAATATGCCAGTATTTTGCCATTTAATATGCCAGTATTTAGCCATTCAATATGCCAGTATTTTGCCACTAATTTGCCAGTATTTTGCCATTTAATATGCCAGTATTTAGTCACTCAATATGCCAGTATTTTGTCACTCAATATGCCAGTATTTTGCCATTTAATATGCCAGTATTTAGTCACTCAATATGCCAGTGTTTAGCCACTTAATTTGCCAGTATTTTGCCACTTAATATGCCAGTATTTAGCCACTCAATATGCCAGTATTTTTGTCACTCAATGTGCCAGTATTTAGCCACTCAGTATGCCAGTATTTATCCACTTAATATGCCAGTATTTTGTCACTCAGTATGCCAGTATTTTGCCATTTAATATTCCAGTAGTTTGCCACTCAGTATGCCAGTAGTCTGTCACTCAATATGCCAGTATTTTGCCATTTAATATGCCAGTATTTAGCCACTCAATATGCCAGTATTTAGCCACTCAATATGCCAGTATTTTGCCATTCAATATGCCACTATTTAGCCATTCAACATGCCACTATTTAGCCATTCAGTATGCCAGTATTTTGCCATTCAATATGCCAGTATTTAGTCACTCAGTATGCCAGTATTTTGTCACTCAATTTGCTAGTATTTTGGCATTTAATATGCCAGTATTTAGTCACTCAATATGCCAGTATTTTGTCACTCAATATGCCAGTATTTTGCCATTTAATATGCCAGTATTGAGCCACTCAATATGCCAGTATTTAGCTACTTAATTTGCCAGTATTTAGCCACTTAATTTGCCAGTATTTAGCCTCTTAATATGCCAGTATTTAGCCACACAATATGCCAGTATTTAGCCACTCAATATGCCAGTATTTATCCACTTAATATGCCAGTATTTTGCCACTCAATATGCCAGTATTTTGCCATTTAATATGCCAGTATTTTGCCATTTAATATGCCAGTATTTAGCCATTCATTATGCCAGTATTTTTCCACTAATATGCCAGTATTTTGTCACTCAAAATGCCATTATTTAGCCATTCATTATGCCAGTATTTTTCCACTAATATGCCAGTTTCTTGCCATTCAGAATGCCAGTAGTTTGCTACTCTGTGTGCCAGTATTTAGCCACTCAATATGCCAGTATTTAGCCTCTCAGTATTCCAGTATTTTGTCACTCAATATGGCAGTATTTAGCCACTTAATATGCCAGTATTTTGCCACTCAGTATGGCGGAATTTTGTCACTCAATATGCCAGTATTTTGCCACTCAGTATGGCGGAATTTTGTCACTCAATATGCCAGTATTTTTTCACTCAATATGCCAGTATTTTTCCATTTAACATGCCAGTATTTAGCCACTTAATATGCCAGTATTTTTCCATTTAACATGCCAGTATTTAGCCACTTAATATGCCAGTATTTTGCCACTCAATATGCCAGTATTTTGTCACTCAATATACCAATATTTAGCCATTCAATATGCCAGTATTTTGCCACTCAATATGCCATTCTTTTGCCATTCAATATGCCAGTATTTTGCCATTAAATATGCCAGTATTTAGCAACTCAATATGCCAGTATTTTGTAACTCAATATGCCAGTACTATTTTGCTATTTAATCTGCCACAGACAATTTGCCCAATAATATGCCAGTATTTTGCCATTTAAAATGCCATTATTTTACTATTCAGTATGCCAGTATTTTGCTACTCAATATGCCAGTATTTTGCCACTCAGTATGCCTGTATTTTTTTACTTAGTATGCCAGTATTTAGCCATTCAATATGCCAGTATTTTGCCACTAATTTGCCAGTATTTAGCCATTCAGTATGCCAGTATTTAGCCATTCAGTATGCCAGTATTTAGCCACTCAATATGCCAGTATTCTGTCACTCAATATGCCAGTATTTTGCCATTTAACATGCCAGTATTTAGCCATTCATTATGCCAGTATTTTTCCACTAATATGCCAGTTTCTTGCCATTCAGAATGCCAGTAGTTTGCCACTCTGTGTGCCAGTATATAGCCACTCAATATGCCAGTATTTAGCCTCTCAGTATTCCAGTATTTTGTCACTCAATATGGCAGTATTTAGCCACTTAATATGCCAGTATTTTGCCACTCAGTATGGCGGTATTTTGTCACTCAATATGCCAGTATTTTGTCACTCATTATGCCAGTATTTTTCCATTTAATATGCCAGTATTTAGCCACTTAATATGCCAGTATTTTGCCGCTCAATATGCCAGTATTTTGTCACTCAATATGCCACGATTTAGCCATTCAATATGCCAGTATTTTGCCACTAACATGCCAGTATTTAGCCAGTCAATATGCCGGTATTTAGCCACTCAGTATGTCAGTATTTTGCCACTCAATATGTCAGTATTTTGTCACTCAATATGCCAGTATTCTGCCATTCAATATGCCAGTATTTAGCCACTCAGTATGCCAGTGTTTTGTCACTCAATATGCTAATATTTTTGCATTTAATATGCCAGTATTTAGCCACTCAGTATGCCAGTATTTTGTCACTCAATATGCTAGTAATTTGGCATTTAATATGCCTGTATTTAGCCACTCAGTATGCCAGTCTTTAGCCACTCAATATGCCAATATTTAGCCATTCAATATGCCAGTATTTTGCCACTAATATGCCAGTATTTTGCCATTCAGTATTCCAGTATTTTGTCACTCAATTTGCCAGTATTTTGCCATTTAATATGCCAGTAGTTTGCCACTCCATAAGCCAGTATTGTGTCACTTAATATGCCAATATTTTGCCATTTAATATGCCAGTATTTAGTCACTCAGTATGCCAGTATTTTTTCACTGAGTATGCCGGTATTTTGTCACTCAAAATGCCATTATTTAGCCATTCATTATGCCAGTATTTTTCCACTAATATGCCAGTTTCTTGCAATTCAGAATGCCAGTAGTTTGCTACTCTGTGTGCCAGTATTTAGCCACTCAATATGCCAGTATTTAGCCACTCAGTATGGGGGAATTTTGTCACTCAATATGCCAGTATTTTTTCACTCAATATGCCAGTATTTTTCCACTTAATATGCCAGTATTTTGCCGCTCAATATGCCAGTATTATGTCACTCAATATACCAATATTTAGCCATTCAATATGCCAGTATTTTGCCATTAAATATGCCAGTATTTAGCAACTCAATATGCAAGTATTTTGTAACTCAATATGCCAGTACTATTTTGCCATTTAATATGCCACAGACAATTTGCCCAATAATATGCCAGTATTTTGCCATTTAAAATGTCATTATTTTACTTTTCAGTATGCCAGTATTTAGCCATTCAATATGCCAGTATTTTGCCACTAATTTGCCAGTATTTACCGACTCAGTATGCCAGTATTTAGCCACTCAGTTTGCCAGTATTTTGTCACTCAATATGCTAGTATTTTGGCATTTAATATGCCAGTATTTAGCCACTCAATATGCCAGTATTTAGCCATTCAATATGCCAGTATTTTGCTACTAATATGCCAGTATTTTGCCATTCAGTATGCCAGTATTTTGTCACTCAATATGCCAGTATTTTGCCATTTAATATGCCAGTAGTTTTCCACTCCATATGCCAGTATTTTGTCACTTAATATGGCAGTATTTTGCCATTTAATATGCCAGTATTTAGTCACTCAGTATGCCAGTATTTTGCCACTGAGAATGCCGGTATTTTGTCACTCAGTATGCCGGTATTTTGCCACTCAATATGCCAGTATTTAGCCATTCAATATGCCAGTAGTTTGCCACTCCATATGCCAGTATTTTGTCACTTAATATGCCAGTATTTTGCCATTTAATATGCCAGTATTTAGTCACTCAGAATGCCCGTATTTTGCCAGTCAGTATGCTAGTATTTTGTCACTCAAAATGCCATTATTTAGCTATTCATTATGCCAGTATTTTTCCACTAATATGCCAGTTTTTTGCCATTCAGTATGCCAGTAATTTGCCACTCTGTGTGCCAGTATTTAGCCACTCAATATGCCAGTATTTAGCCTCTCATTATGCCAGGATTTTGTCTCTCAATATGCCAGTATTTAGCCTCTCAGTATGCCAGTATTTTGTCACTCAATATGCCAGTATTTAGCCACTCAATATGCCAGTATTTACCCACTCAGTATGCCAGTATTTTGTCACTCAGTGTGCCAGTATTTACCCACTCAATATGCCAGTATTTTGCCACTGAATATGCCAGTATTTTGCTCATTACATGCAACCCTCCTCCCCCCTTCCCCAGTACTCACCTCCTTGCTGCTATGTCTCCAGTTCGTCTCCTCCATGCAGTCTTCTCTCCTGCAGGAAAGAAAGGAGACATAGCCACCGTTTGTGACGTAACATCATATCTGGTCTCATTGATTTTTTTTTTTTACATTTTTCCCGGCAGCCGTATCTAGTGGCGTGTGTATGTGTTTTGTTTGTTTTTTATGCTTTTTTAAATTAATTTATCATAAACAAATAATACAATACAAACATGAATTGTTAGGTAACCCCATGAGCATACAATTGAAAAATACACAAATAGTGATGTATGTGTATACTTGTGCTATGTGCATGTGTGTTTCTGTATGCTTCTCTATATTAATTTATCATAAACAAATAATACAATACAGACATAACATTGTTAGGCAACCCCAAGAGCATAACATTTAAAAATATACAAATAGTATTGTTTGTGTGTTAGTTTGTATACTTGTGCTGTGTGTTTGTGTGAACCAACATGTATAAATCAGTACCTATTCGCTTAGCACTATGTATTGATACACAAAATATATATGCAGGGATGTTCTTCTCTGGTGTGCCAGAGATTCTCAAAACTGGAAGATGATGACTGGAAAATTATGATGCCCATGTCCAATAAAAACAAACAGATGGGAGCATCATTTAGGCAGTGACTGGCACTTAAACCTTAAAAATAACTGGCTTATTTTGCAGAATGTAAGAAATAAATACATTGATCAGATGGTAACATAAGATATATGACCACTCCAGCCCTACACAAATAAATGTATATTAAAGCTGGCAATTTAAAAAATATACACATATTTTGATTTTAAAATATTTACCTTATAAACTTACATTTTGCAGGATATCTCCCCAGGATATATCTAATCATACCCAATTGTTTACATAGGAGCATCTCCAGTAGCTCTGCTGCTAAAGTTAATGCTCAATCACATTAGCATTAGATGTTGCATAGGCACATTAGTTGATCCCGAGGGGTTGAGAATACTTATTAAATAACTAAACAGGTTCCACTAAGGAGTCAAATCAGTAACTTTTTCTAGGAGTTGACCTTTAAAGGGAAATTAAACTGTTAACCCTTGCTTCCTTAAAGGAAGCAAATGTTAAACAATACATTTCCCGGTAGAATGAAGTAAACCCGACGTGTATCTTAATAGATACACGCGGGTTTACTTTCTTGAGTGTCTCAGATGCAAGACACTGCAGGTCCCGGTTGTCGCATGCTGACAAACGTCAGCACGCGCACAGCCAATCAGCCCCGCTCTGACAACTGATTGCGAGGGTTTGTCGCTGCTAGCACAGCGAGAGACCATCATTTTTGCATGGGATCAGCAGGGGGGACCTAGTTAAGGTCCCACTTTAAACAGGACAGTCCTGAGGTCTAGGTTTTCATTCTCCAGTGGCTGGGGAGCCAGAAAATGAATACTGTGTATGCACAGTATCACTATCAATTTGAGCGCTGACACTTGACCTCCCATGGTCTGCTGCACAGACATCCCTTGTTGGCGGAGGAGGAAGTTGGGCAGCATGAAATATAACAAATGATAAACATAAGGTATATTGTATAATAAACAAACAATTTTGTTTGAGGCTGTCTCAATGGTTGAAATCTTTCCTCAAACCTTTCATCATAATCAGTTTATACACTGGTGGTAATGCACAATCTGATTAGAGTGTCACCCTCAGCACCAGAGTCATTACACGGACCTGTTTACAATGGAAAACAAGCTATTATAAAATGTAAAAAAATATATATATATGTTACTCATATTGTGTAGAAATATAACCCCATGTCCTGTGGCTTTCAAAAACCACAGCTGGCGTTTACTGCTCCATAATGCACTGCTTTACCACCCTGCATGTTTGTTTATCCTGTGTAAAGAAAGGTACGCAAGCAACAGTGTCATGTGACTAAACAGGCATGGTGACTCCCATCCGTGACCATGGAAACCAGCAGATATGTCAACACAAAAGTGCAGGGGGACCTCCATCCTCCCCAGAGGATATTCAAGGACATATGCCAATTACATCCTCCCCCTCAGCACATCTGCATCTAGATTAGCTGAGTGTATTGCTCATGCATAATATTTATAGATAACGGAGCATGGCAAGATGCCTGAATCAAGCTGAACATGGAGTTGGTTTGTCCAGCTCCGGCACTCCATTACCAAAGGCATAGGTTGATGTAGAAAGGTGATTAATTCAGCGGGGATTACAAACATCCAACTACTGTATGGATAATAGACACATAGAAACATAGATAAGGATTGTTAAATAAATACAGCCCTAATATACTGTAAACAGGAAACTAAACCAGACAATTCTAAATAAAATCAAACATCTACAATTTAAAATAAATCAATGTATATCTCTATCTGTCAAGAGAGAGGTAAATATGTAGCATTTCTTACAATAAGCATATCTTAAAATGATTAATCTTTCTACCTTTCAAATCCCAAACAGGTCAAGGATTGTCTTTAACACTAGAACTATATTGATGGTGATTTTTATAATGGAGAGTTTAGATGTATAGCATTTAAAATACTAGCTAGGTATACATTTTTGTCTTTTAGACTTTTATTTTTCAACAAATGAGAGATAAAGGTGACCTCTCGGGCCTTACTTTATTAGCATAAAGTCGCATGGGATTGATTCGTTCAAGGGACATGTAGTATCAGAAGTGAGGTCTTAGTAGTGCTGACACTGTGTGATATATGGGTGCTAGTAGCAGCTCAGTACTCCAGCAAAAATCTATCCACTGTTATCTTGTGCTAACCATTGACTGTCACCGTGAACTGGCCTGTGGCCAACACTGACTTATGTACTGACAGCCAGATTTGTTCTGTGTCTTATACAAACAACCCGAGCTAGCATGTATGCTCTAGACCAGTGCTTGGCTATATGCTCTAATAATGCCCTGCATCATAGAAACATGAGGGTCTACTTTATATATGCTGGAATTCGGGGTTGAATCAATGCCTCCGAAGTCCAGAATGATTAGGGGCACATCTGGGACATTTTGGAGCCTAATTTCAAGCTACCCAATATGCCTCGATGTCCACCCGAATAGCATTGTAATTTGGCCATCATGTCTGATGACCAAGCATGTAGCTTTTGAAATGGAAAGTAGCCCAAAACGCA
The DNA here is from genome assembly GCA_036172795.1 of Pelodytes ibericus. Lineage (NCBI taxonomy): Eukaryota > Metazoa > Chordata > Amphibia > Anura > Pelodytidae > Pelodytes > Pelodytes ibericus. The sequence continues at coordinate 162,492,133 of CM069862.1, forward strand.
CCAAACTGGGGGCCACTTGACCTGGAACCCATACAATAAAATTTCCCTTCTACTGCGTCCAGGCAAAAAGTAGAATAATAATTGGCTGCCAAAAAGCCCCCAGACCCCAAAATAAAACAAAAACATTCATTATTAATTTTTACATTTTTATTTTCAATTTTCCAGATCAGAGAATTGAAATGACTGTAATGCAGTTATCATGCCGAGTACAAAATTATATTCAGGGATGTTCGTTGCTTATTGGGTAGATGAAAACATATGGTTTTCAAGGTGAACTTGTCCTCATCCGAAGGCCTCAATTTGGAATGGATCGTTGCAGGGCCGATCCTGGGCAGGTGCACGGGGTGCACCGCACCCAGGCGCCAGGCAGTGAAGATAGAGAAACGAGTGATGCTGCTTAAGCGTCACTCGTGGGAATAGTAGGCGCCACTGCCTCCTGTCAAACTGAAAGATCAGAGCACCGTATTCACGTTCATGCTCTGACAGGGCAGCAGAGCCTCTGTCCACCTAGGCACGCTGCCACTAACGAGGTCCTCTATGTCCTCAGCTGAAACGGAGGAGTGACATACACAAAGATGCACCGCCGACGTCAAAGCAGGGGCGCAAGTCACGTGAGCCCGCCCCTGCATCTTTAAAAAATCTAGTGGCGGCAGTGAAGGATGATCTACTCCACATAGCAGCTCCTCCTCCTTCGTGTAGGTGTATAAGAGGAGGAGGAGGAGGAGCTTTGAGGAGCAGATCATCCTATTCCAAAAGTAAAAAAAAGGAGGTAAACTTATTATTAAAAAATTAATGTCATTGTCATTTTGATTATTATAGTTCATCATAGTATGTGAAGTTCTTGTCTTAAATAAATATTTGAGGCTTCTTTCCATATATATATAGTATGGTTTTTCATGCCATAAATTATGTGTATGCCCTTTTATTGTTATGAATATAAAGATACTATTAATATCTTTTTATGCATGGCAATAAAATGCATACACATAATTTATGGCTTTATAAATCATATGTACTACCTATTTTATAGTTTTAAAACCATATTCACTTATAATGCATGGCCATTGGCCAAAGAATTGCAAGCAAAGGCATAAAATAATAGGTAAAATCTGTTTTAAATGTGTTTGTGGTGTCTCTTGTCTACCTCACTCTATTTTCCCTAAAACTCTATTTTATTCTAAAAAAATATTTACGTACATATACTGGTGCTTGGATATATGGCATGTGGTGGTTTCACGTTTTGCTCAGTGATTTCTATTTACGCCTCTGTGTATTTGCGTAAATATAAGTATGTGATATGTATGTATGTATATATAATATTCTGTGTGTATATATAATATAAATTGTATGTGTATAGGTATTAGAGTTTTATTGCCCCCCCCCCTACATTTGTCACCGGCATACATTTATTATCAGACACCTATATTAGCCGATAGTGTCAGAGGACTTTACCCTTAAATTGCTAGATAGATATATTCAGTGTCAGAGCGCTTAAGCCCTGCAATGCTATCAGACATAGGCAGTCTGTCACTACACATACACAGTCTGTCACTCACACATACATACATAGGCAGTCTGTCACTTACACATTCACAGTCTGTCACTCCCACATAAACACACACACATCTTCTTGCCTTACTTACACAGTTCAGGCAGGATGCTGCAGCATTGAGCTTCGTGTGAAGGAGGGACTGATTCAATCAGGAGAGGCTTCTGAACTCTCAGCCAATCAGGAGAGTTAAGAGGTCTCGCCTGATTGGCTGAGACCTCCCTCTATCAGCACTCTAAATCAGAGCGTGGGACCTTGGACATAAAATGCCCATTTCGGGACGGTCCCGGGAATTCCGGGACATGTGGTCACCCTACAACTTGCCACAAACTATAAAAAAAGCAATCCCAGTCAGACACTGACTGAGCCAACTAGACACAGGTAAATGAATGGTATTATGTTTAAGCGTACTATTTTTACTTGCCTTTAATTCCAAGGTGGTGGGTGAACCCAAACTTACAGTGCCCTGGACTGACTTAATGTATACCCCAATGTGATGGGAGGTTGCCATGAGGTGCCTTCTGCATCCATTTAATTAATAAGACATAATCCTGTCTACTGAGCAAAGTTTCTTAGGGGTTTATCTAGTTAACTTGTTAACTGGCATGTGCTAAATAATACTGTTGCACATATGAGAGAACATGTGTTTAATCGCTTTTATTCATATTGAAAATAAAAATAAATATAATATGAGATAGCATTGTTTTTATTTTCACACTTGATTAGCACATTTAGTATGAATTACATTGCATTTACATTTATTTATATAGCGCCAACAATTTACATAGCGCAAGGTACAGAGCATAGAAGGGAACTTCATACTAAGTTAGACAAACTAGAACAGACTGGTACATGATACATGCTCTACTCACAAGCTTACAATCTAGAAGATAGTGATTAAACATTTTCTTCATTAGTAATCACACATGGTTTTCTACTTTTCTTTTTTTTTTTTTAAATAATTTATAATAAGGTTTTGGTACTTTAATTCATATTTCTTGAATACATTTGTAAAGGGGGAGGAGTTAGTAGTATAGACATGCCCAACATGGGGGCGCCCCAAAAAATCCTGCATCCAGGCGATCATAACCATAGGATTTGGCCCACCAAGTCTGCACAATTTCTGACAAAAAACATGATTAGACGCCTTCTCTGTGTTTACCTATATCATTTCCACTGGAAGGCTATTCCATGCATCCACTACCCTCTCAGTAAAATAATACTTCCTGATATTACTTCCCTCTCTAATTTAAGACTATGTCCTCTTGTTGGGGTACTTTTTTTTTCATTTAAATATACTCTCCTCATTGACTATGTGGATTCCCTTTATGTATTTGCAGGTCTCTATCATATTATTACTGCTTATACCGCTGCATATACTAGTAAACAATGCTTGTCTATGTATATAATAATGGCTTGGAATGTATTATAATAGCTAGTACTGATCTCCATTACAATAGCCAGACTTATCAGCACTGTAAACGAATATTCAAAATCACCTGTACACTGATAACGACAATTGATATACTGTTAACCCCTACTGCTGCGAGGACCATAAAAAGAGAACCTGTTTCAGCTGTATATTTTAATAGTAGAGGCATGAGAACACATAAGGGTCTATTCACTAAAAACAGAGAATATGAGGACCCTGGGGCATTGGCCAGCCTTTGGCCCAATATATGATAAGAAGGAGGTTTTAAAGAGGCCAGGATCATTTAGCTAGCCCGGTAATTTTACACCCAATATGAGATGAGTCCAACTCACCTTACAAATTGAACTCCCTTCATTTATTAGTGAATAGAAATTTTTTTTTTTGCTTTGGTTGAATGGTTGAATTTAGTTTAATGAATAGGAAGTGGGGATCGAGTTGGGATGTCCAAATCTTATTTTTATACTGAAGGGTCTACTCACTAAAGAGAGAATTTCAATGAACTGACATAGGAATTTTAAGGTCAAAGTAGATTTTGGAAGCTGCTAAAAATATCATATAGACTAGGAAGAAGACTTGAGAACTTTTCTCAAGTGGGCCACATTATCCAAATGCATTTGTACATTGGGCTACATTCAATCAACGTTATTCAAACAAAGCTACATCTTATTAGGGCTAAGGAATATATGGGTAATTAGGTTAGTTGGGCAGCAACTTTCTATCACATCGGCTGCACGTTGGACATCTCTGTCATAGACCTATATTTGGTCAAGTTGTTATATATATTCATAGAAAATATTACTGATATTGTGAGCCAGAGATGTGTATGCAAACAGAGATGTGTATGCAAATTTGCAGTAGTTATCTCCTAGGAGTTATTCTGAAAAAAAATGATTCAGCTGAATACAGCAACACATCTGGCACAATTCTCAGTAGACTTTGTGCATCAAAGTTCACACCTCCTAGTGATATGACAACTATAGACGACTGTATGTTCTCATATTTGTGTGAAGATGCACCTTTTGAACATGTGAACATTACACAGCATAGTGCATACCAATATTTTTGGTTGCAAGCTGTGTATAGTTTATGATTTTATTGCATTATATTAAAGTATCATTCCAGTCTGAAACATAACTGTACAAATGAATGCATATTAATGCTAACAAATTAAAAATAAATATTTCATTCGTTGTTCAAGATTTTGCAATACTTAACCTGAAATACTTAACATTTTTCCTGGGGAATGAACAAAACCACCCCCCAGAAATCAGTAGCTCAAGCAAAAAATGTATCCAGCGTCTCTTGGGAGAAAATGAAAATCTGTGGACACGGGATGCCAAGTGACTAATTAGGGGGCTAGCCACTAAATCTGAGTTTGGTGGTCAAAATAAGCTCTAATTTGACCTTTAACCTCAGCCACATTTCGACCTCTAGAATGGCATTCACTAACCATTTTTGCAAGATCCAGTTGGGGGCAAGGTGACTGCCGAGCGAGGTATGATGAGGAGGTCAAATGTGACTTAGAAAAAATACATTTCAAATCTTCCCGCTTTGAAAATAATGGGATGTGAATTGATCATTCAAGTCAAATTTGACCTCCTCTGGGTTTATTTCTAAATCAGATTCAACCTCCAAACTCGAACGCCTTAGAAAAGAAATAAGACGTTTAGAATCTTTCTCAATTGAAAATGTTGCTAACACTAAATAAATGCAAATTTCCACAGGTGCTCTATCACCCATGTGGAGCCTATTGTGTAGCAAAAGTATTGGGGCAGAAGCGCTTCCTTCATTTTAGACTGCCCAGTCATATAAACTCGTGTTAGAGTAGTGACTTATTGGTGAATATCATCCAGAGGAGATGCGTTAACAGAACCATTACATGGTGTTTACACTGAAAACATATAAAAAAGTGTGTGAAACATGTGGAATGAACATGTTAAGTCCTTGGTACATGATTTTAACTGAAGGCAACATAAGTTTGGTTACTGCTGATGGAATAGACCACTGTTCTGAAGAACCTGAGAGAAAGCTTGCAGAGAGCTTAAGAGCTCGTCCAACAAAACACTAGAATTATGCCAAAAACACAGATATGACCTGAAGGCAGGCCCGGACTGGCCATCGGGCACACCGGGCAAATTCCCGGTGGGCCGCGGTGGCCATGGGCCGAGGCCGGCAGGGGAGGTTCCAGCAGTGGCGACCCCTGCATTCCAAAAAAAAAAAAAAAATCAAAAACTTACCTCGTTCCTGCTCTGTCCCCAGGTGCAGGTCGGTGGCTGTGAGGGAAGCGTTGTGCGCTCCCCTCCAGCCGCACGGTCAAAAAGTTTGTTGGAACTTTTTTTTTTTAAACAAACTTTATTGTTCCGCGCGGCTGGAGGGGAGCTCACAACGCTTCCCTTACAGCCACTGACCTTCAGAGCACCGGGAAACAGAGCAGCAAAGAGGTAAGTACTGGGGTCTGGGGAAGGGGGGAGGAGGGTGGCATAACTAATACTAAGGGGCAATATCCTGGCATATTACATGGCATATTGGGGGCAATTTCCTGGCATATTACATGGCATATTGGGGGCAATATCCTGGCATATTACATGGCATATTGGCGGCAATATCCTGGCATATTACATGGCATATTGGGGGCAATATCCTAGCATATTACATGGCATATTGGGGGCAATATCCTGGCATATTACATGGCATGTTGGGGGCAAAATCCTGGCATATTGAGAGCAAAATCCTGGAATATTAAATGACATATTGGGGCAATATCCTGGAATATTAAATCGCATATTGGGGGCAAAATCCTGGAATATTAAATGGCATATTGGGGGCAAAATCCTGGCATATTGAATGGCTAAATCCTGGCATATCGAGGGGTTAAATACTGGCATATTTTAATTGGCAAAGTGATGATGTGGCATGGTCTGTGGGGCAAAATAACATGTACCATGTGGAAAGTGACACTGGCTAGTTCTGTGGGGCAAAGTGACACTGTGGCATGCCAAATCGTGTAGGTGCAATATGAGTGCAAGCCAAGTGCTGTGGGTGCAATATAGGTGGATGGCAAGTTCTGTGGGTACTGTATGGTGCTATGTTAAATCCTGTAGGTGCAATGTGGGTGCAGAGGAAGGGAAAAAAATATAGTAATGCAATTTTTCAATAACATTTTTATTAAATACAATATTAAATAATTCAAATAAGTATAAATGCAACTAGTTATAGAGAGATGTCTGTGTTTATAGATATGTATTGTTTTCGAATTGTACAATTGTCATCTTGTGGGGTCCTGTGTGTTGCATAATTAATGGCTGTCCCATGTGTGACATATTTATTGGGCCCCATGTGTGGCATAATTAAGGGGCTCTTTTGTGTGGCATAATTATGGGGTGCTTGTGTGTGTGACATAATTAAGGGGCGCTTGTGTGTGTGGCATAATTAAGGGGCGCCTGTGTGTGTGGCATAATTATTTGGACTCCAAGTTGAGGCATAAATAATGGGGCTCTGATGTGGCATAATTTATGGGGCTCCTGTATGTGGCATAGTTATGGGCTCCTGTATGTTGCATAGTTATGGGCTCCTGTATGTGGCATAGTTATGGGGCTCCTGCGTGTGACATAATTTGTGGGACTCCTGTATGTGGCATATTTAATGGCCATCTGACTGGTATTACTAAGGAATACACCTCACACACACATACTGCACCCCTCACATACACACAGAACCCCCCAACACACTGCACAACAGACATACACAATACTTCCATATATATACACACAGCACCCCTCACACACATACTGCACCCCTAAACACATTACATTCCAGACACACACTAGATCCCTTACCCAACTCTGGATCATCTACACACATACACACACTAGATCCCTATATACACTTTGAAACCGTTATAAACACACACTCACTAGATCTCCTATACACATTTTGGGTCCTTCAAACACACACTAGACTCATACAGGGAGTGCAGAATTATTAGGCAAGTTGTATTTTTGAGGATTAATTTTATTATTGAACAACAACCATGTTCTCAATGAACCCAAAAAACTCATTAATATCAAAGCTGAATATTTTTGGAAGTAGTTGTTAGTTTGTTTTTAGTTTTAGCTATTTTAGGGGGATATCTGTGTGTGCAGGTGACTATTACTGTGCATAATTATTAGGCAACTTAACAAAAAACAAATATATACCCATTTCAATTATTTATTTTTACCAGTGAAACCAATATAACATCTCAACATTCACAAATATACATTTCTGACATTCAAAAACAAAACAAAAACAAATCAGTGACCAATATAGCCACCTTTCTTTGCAAGGACACTCAAAAGCCTGCCATCCATGGATTCTGTCAGTGTTTTGATCTGTTCACCATCAACATTGCGTGCAGCAGCAACCACAGCCTCCCAGACACTGTTCAGAGAGGTGTACTGTTTTCCCTCCTTGTAAATCTCACATTTGATGATGGACCACAGGTTCTCAATGGGGTTCAGATCAGGTGAACAAGGAGGCCATGTCATTAGATTTTCTTCTTTTATACCCTTTCTTGCCAGCCACGCTGTGGAGTACTTGGACGCGAGTGATGGAGCATTGTCCTGCATGAAAATCATGTTTTTCTTGAAGGATGCAGACTTCTTCCTGTACCACTGCTTGAAGAAGGTGTCTTCCAGGAACTGGCAGTAGGACTGGGAGTTGAGCTTGACTCCATCCTCAACCCGAAAAGGCCCCACAAGCTCATCTTTGATGATACCAGCCCAAACCAGTACTCCACCTCCACCTTGCTGGCGTCTGAGTCGGACTGGAGCTCTCTGCCCTTTACCAATCCAGCCACGGGCCCATTCATCTGGCCCATCAAGACTCACTCTCATTTCATCAGTCCATAAAACCTTAGAAAAATCAGTCTTGAGATATTTCTTGGCCCAGTCTTGACGTTTCAGCTTGTGTGTCTTGTTCAGTGGTGGTCGTCTTTCAGCCTTTCTTACCTTGGCCATGTCTCTGAGTATTGCACACCTTGTGCTTTTGGGCACTCCAGTGATGTTGCAGCTCTGAAATATGGCCAAACTGGTGGCAAGTGGCATCGTTGCAGCTGCACGCTTGACTTTTCTCAGTTCATGGGCAGTTATTTTGCGCCTTGGTTTTTCCACACGCTTCTTGCGACCCTGTTGACTATTTTGAATGAAACGCTTGATTGTTCGATGATCACGCTTCAGAAGCTTTGCAATTTTAAGAGTGCTGCATCCCTCTGCAAGATATCTCACTATTTTTGACTTTTCTGAGCCTGTCAAGTCCTTCTTTTGACCCATTTTGCCAAAGGAAAGGAAGTTGCCTAATAATTATGCACACCTGATATAGGGTGTTAATGTCATTAGACCACACCCCTTCTCATTACAGAGATGCACATCACCTAATATGCTTAATTGGTAGTAGGCTTTCGAGCCTATACAGCTTGGAGTAAGACAACATGCATAAAGAGGATGATGTGGTCAAAATACTAATTTGCCTAATAATTCTGCACTCCCTGTATATATATGTATATACACACACACTAGATTCCTTGTAAGCAAACACAGACTACACCCCTAAACACACACTACATCTATATATACACACACACACACACACACACTATAGCCTGTATGCACACACTTGCTATATCCCCTATACACACATTCTCTACAGCCCCTAGCCACATTTGCATCACATTACACCACAAACACAACACAACTAAAACCGACCTTATTACACAATACCACACCACAATCAGCTCACTCTACACACACACAATCCCACAAGCAGGCTCCATACACATGCTCAATACTCTTTCCTGGCATTTTTGTCTCCTGGTATCCATTTATAGAGACACCAGAGACAAGTTGCAAGGAAACACAGTGCAAGCATGTTATTCAATTTGCTTGCACTGTGTAGAACAAATACAGGGCTTTTTTCTCATACTAGAGCTCTTCAGCAGAGCTCTGCGCATGGTCTGCCCTGGAAGAGCATTGAACCAACATGCTCACTTTGAGAGGGAGCGTGTTTGTCATTGGTGATGACAAAACACACCTCCTCTGCCCCGCCCCGTTCTTAGTGGGCCGCTGTGATAAAAAAATGCCCGGGCCGAATTTTTCTCCCAGTCCGGCCCTGCCTGAAGGTATGGTATCAAGCCCTCCATCCTCTAGATAAGTTCCTCAGAAATTTTAGTGCTGTTGGTAAAACACAAGGTGGCTGTCCAGTTGTGAGAAGATCTTTATAAGTTACTATGTCTGTATGTTTAAAAAATTTAGGGTTTTCCCGGCTACTGAATAACTTTGCCATGCTGTAATGTTAACTGCAAGTGCTGTATATACATGTTGCCACTGTGCAATACAAATCTGCATTTAGTATCTGCACAGAAAAGACAGTTCAAAAAAGACATGTGCAAAACTAAAATTTTCGTTTCGTTTTCGTCCATTCGGACGAAAATTTTATTTATTTCGTCTAAAACGAATTTCGTTCATTACTGCATTCGTTTCAGACGAAATTCGTTCATTATTTTCGTTTCCTTAATTTTTATTCGTTCGTTTTATAGAATACAGGTAATACTATTGGCTTTCTATAAACCGAACGAGAGCCCCATTCATAAGAAATTCTTATGAATGGGGCTCTCGTTCGGTTCATAGAAAGGCAATAGTACTACATGTTTTCTATAAGCCGAAAGTCTATAAATCGAACGTTCGGTTTATAGACTTTCGGCTTATGGAATACATGTAATCCTAATGCTATTCTATAAACCGAATGTTCGGTTTATAGAATAGCCATAGGATTACATGTAATCCTATTGCTATTCTATAAACCGAACGTTCGGTTTATAGAATAGCAATAGGCTGTCGGCATTTCACTACACGGAGACAGAGTCTCCATTCATAAAATTATGAATGGAGACTTTGGCTCCGTGTAGTAAAATGCCGACAACCTAGAAACCGAACGTTCGGTTTATAGGCTGTCGGCATTTAACTATACAGAGACAGAGTCTCCATTCATAAATTTATGAATGGAGACTTTGTCTCCGTCTAGTGAAATGCTATTGTATTCTATAAACCGACTCTATTTCGGCTTATAGAATGCAATAGTACTACGAATAGACGAATGAACGAATGATTTTCGTTTATTAACCATTCGTTCATTCGGCTTTCGTTAGCTTAGCATTTTCGTTCTTCGTTTTTCGGACGAATGGACGAAAATGCTATTTTCGGACGAAAATGCATTCGTCCGAAAACTAATGCACATGTCTAGTTCAAAACCAACACAGAACTTCTTCATCAGAACAGTCATCAACTCCATAATATCACCAGACAGGGCCAGCCCAAGACATTGTGCTGCCTGGGGCAAAGCACACACATAAAAATCCCACAGCAGGGCCGATCCTAGGGTCCCGGGCGCCTGGGTGCAGGTTTTCTTTTGGCACCCAAAGGTGGGCGTGGTTATATTATGAACTCCTCCCCTTTAGACATGTCTGTTCCAGACATGCCCATTTCAATATTGGGGAGATCGAGAGGAGGGCACACACTTTATTTTGATGTAAAGGACTAACACAATCTTTTATTTTAAATAAAGATATATATATTTGGCCATAATACTATGTAGTGGTTTTATTTATTTCTGTGATACTCAGCCAGCAACATGGGAGACTTTTTGCTGGCTTGCAGAATGAGTTTTAACTACCATTCCCATGATGCCCAAACAGCCAAAGTCTGGCTGAGCATCATAGGGAAAGAAGTACACAAGGAGCGATAAATAATATTCCACCATGCCACGTGTCTCTCTCTCCCCATGCCCAGAATCGGCCCTGTCCCACAGTCATGATAATCCAAACTAAAATGAAACTTAGAAGTAAGTGATAATTTAATGCAAGAGCACCTTTCTATCTGAAAAATTATAGAAAATACTTTATTGGCTGGCCATGATTAAAATGTGTACCCTAAATATTAGAGCATTTAAACTTAATGTACAATATTTGAATATTTGAAGTCTTGTTTAGGTCAGTGGCCCATTTTCATAATAATGTTTGTTTTACCATTTCTTTCTTTTCACATTGTGGGTGAGCTCTTAAAAAATATTTTATTGTTATATGCCCACTAAAGCACTTCTTATATACATAATAAGCAGCTCACCCATAAGGTGAAAATAAAGTAATGGTAAATTACAATACCCTGTGCAATTCCCTAAAACCAGTGACCAGTGACCTATAACAAAATCCAGATAAATATAGGCAGTGTCAGAGGAGTTAACCCCTGGATTGCTTGATACATATATAAGCAGTGTCAGATAAGTTAACCCATGGGTGGCTAGACAGATATAGGCAGTGTCAGAGGAGTTATTCCCTTGGGTGGCAAGACAGATATAGGCAGTGTCAGAGGAGGAAACCCATTCAGTGACTCGACAGATATTGGCATTGTCAGAGGAGTTAACCCCTTGGGTGGCTAGACAGATATTGGCAGTGTCAGAGGAGTTAACCTCTTGGGTGGCTAGACAAATATAGGCAGTGTCAGAGGAGTTAACCCCTTGGGTGGTTAGACAGATATAGGCATCAGAGGATTTAACCCCTTGGGTGGATAGACAGGTATAGGCAGTATCCGAGGAGTTAACCTCTTTATCCACACATTCACTCACACAGATACACAGTCGGTATTGGAGGTGTGGTCCGCATGAGTTTAGCTGCGGTAACCGCACCTCTGTGGACTGAGTTTAGCGCGAGAGGTACATGCTCCGCTCCTTAGTGCTCTGATACTGTCAGAGCGCCCAGGAGTCAGCTGAGAAGTAAGCTGAGTCCTGCTGAGGAAATTATCCCACACAGTCTGCGCCATATCCCTCCCAGCAACTGAAAGATATATGAACAGGGAGGTGGACAGACATGACCAGGGAGGGTGACAAACCTTATCACAACTTTTTTTTGGGGTTAAAAAAAAAAGAAAATAAATCTGTGTAAGGATGTGTGTGTGTGTGTAAGGATGTCTCTGTGTGTGTGTAAGGATGTGTGTGTGTGTAAGGATGTCTATGTGTGTGTGTGTAAGGATGTGTGTGTGTGTGTGTGTGTGTGTAATGATGTGTCTAAAGATGTCTGTGTGTGTGTGGGTGGGTGTATGTATAGGGCTGTGTGTGTAAAACAATTGTTTTACTGTGAAACAATTGTATAAATTACACATTGACACAATGTACTATTTAGAAGATAAGTTTATAACCAAATAAATCCAAATGAAGATATATAGTATAAGAGAAAAAAGTCTGTGAAAAGCTGTGTGTTTGTGTGTGTAAGGCTGTCTGTGTGTGTATAAGGATGTGTTTGTGTGTAAGGATGTGTGTGTAAGGATGTCTGTGTATGTGTGTAAATATGTGTGTGTGTGTGTTTTTAAGGATGTGTGTGTGTGTGTGTGTGTGTAATGATGTGTCTAAAGATGTCTGTGTGTGTGTGGGTGGGTGTATGTATAGGGCTGTGTGTGTAAAACAATTGTTTTACTGTGAAACAATTGTATAAATTACACATTGACACAATGTACTATTTAGAAGATAAGTTTATAACCAAATAAATCCAAATGAAGATATATAGTATAAGAGAAAAAAGTCTGTGAAAAGCTGTGTGTTTGTGTGTGTAAGGCTGTCTGTGTGTGTATAAGGATGTGTTTGTGTGTAAGGATGTGTGTGTAAGGATGTCTGTGTATGTGTGTAAATATGTGTGTGTGTGTGTTTTTAAGGATGTGTGTGTGTGTGTGTTTAAGGAAATCTGTGTGTTTAAGGATGTCATTGTGTGTGTGTGTGTGTGTGTTTCAGGATGTCTTTGTGTGTGTGTGTGTTTAAGGATGTCTTTGTGTGTGTGTGTGTGTGTGTGTTTAAGGATGTCTGGGTGCCATTTTATAAATGACACATTGACACAATGTAATATTTATAAGATAAGTGTATAACCTAATAAAACCAAATAATGATATATACTATTAAAAAAGTATCTGTGTAAGTGAGTGTGATGACACGTTAATTTGTCAGAAAGTCATGTCAGTGACAGTTACAAAGGAGCATGGAATATTATGAGACTATTGGTTAACCTTTTTCTCAAAGTCTGGTAAATGCTATATGCAACCTTACAAAATGTTGTATGCTCCGTAGTTTTGATATCATGGGAATTTGCTCACATATAAGTGTCTGTGTGTATAAATGTACCACAGTCTTTTAAGTGTGTACAAGTGTGACTTTGTGTGTATGTGTCTTTGAAAATAGTGTTCATTACAAATATTATTTATCTATCTATATATGAAGTCGCGCTCTCCCCCTTGCCGACTCTCCTCTCCCCAGAGCCAGCCCCTACAATGCATTTTCTTTTTACCACCCTGAGTGCTGGGTGTCATGTGAAAACCAATTCTCAAAGTGAAACTGGGAAAATTGGTATGCATAAGGACCTGCCCTGTTATCAGGGAGATGTATTTTAATATGCCTCTATTTATATGTCTGTACCTGTGAGCAGGGCCGGACTGGCCCACCGGGATACCGGAAAAAAATCCCGGTGGGCCGCCTGCCCCGGGTCCGCCTTGGCCACTTAAAGTGAAGTGGCGGCGGCCGCCACTTTAAGAGTTCGGCTGCTGCAGCATCCGGTGGCAGCAGGCGAATTTCTTAAAGCGGCGACGGCCACCGAATTGCTTAAAGTGGCGGTGGGCATCTTTAAGCAATTCGGCAGCCGTCGCCGCTTTAAGAAATTCGCCTGCTGCCGCCGGATGCTGCAGCAGCAGTTCCGGCGGCGGGATGGGGAGCAGAGAAAGCAAGGTGAGTGAGACATAAAGGGCAGGGGGTGAAAGACACTACAGGGGGAGGGGGAAGGGTGGGGTGAAAGACACTACAGGGGGGAAGGGGGGGTGAAAGACACTGAAGGGGGGGTGAAAGACACTACAGGGGGAGGTGGAAGGGGGGGTGAAAGACACTACAGGGGGGGTGAAAGACTGTACAGGGGAAGAGGAGGGTGTGAAAGACTACAGGGGGAAAGGGGTGAAAGACTACAGGGGGAAAGGGGTGAAAGACTACAAGGGGAAAGGGGTGAAAGACACTACAGGGGGAGGGGGTGAAAGACACTAAGGGGAAGGTGGGAAGAGAGACGCCACAGAAAGGAGAGAGAGAGAGAGAGATGCCACAGAAAGGACACACAGAGAGCGAGACGCCACAGAGAGAGAGACCCCACAGAGAGAGAGACGCCACAGAGAGAGAGACCCCACAGAGAGAGAGATGCCACAGAGAGAGAGACGCCACAGAGAGAGAGACGCCACAGAGAGAGAGACGCCACAGAGAGAGAGACCCCACAGAGAGAGAGAGACGCCACAGAGAGAGAGAGAGATGCCACAGAGAGAGAGAGAGAGATGCCACAGAGAGAGAGAAAGAGACGCCACAGAGAGAGAGAAAGAGACGCCACAGAGAGAGAGAGAGATGCCACAGAGAGGGAGAGAGACGCCACAGAAAGGACAGAGAGAGAGAGAAAGGACACAGAGAGAGAGAGACGCCACAGAAAAGACGGAGAGAGAGACGCCACAGAAAAGACAGAGAGAGACGCCACAGAAAGACAGAGAGAGAGACGCCACAGAAAAGACAGAGAGAGAGACGCCACAAAAAAAAAAGACAGAGAGAGAGACGCCACAGAAAGGACAGAGAGAGACAGGCTACAGATATGCGAGAGACAGGCTACAGGATATGTCTCACACACTGCCCTTATATATACCTCTGCACAGGGCAATTCATATAACTCTGTGTACATACTGGAGGTATATATATTGCCCTAGACAGGCTTATATATCAGTCTTATCTATAAATAATACACTGTTCAGATGTGCTTTTTAAAATACATGATTTTCCCTTCTATGAATAAAAAAATTATATTATGCTATGTGCTGGTTTAAAAATCTTATGCGATGGGGCTGGTATATAAATTTTTTTCCAGGGCTGGTTTTTGTTCCCAGTCCGGCCCTGCCTGTGAGCAGGCCCGCCATCAGGGGGTGACGGGCGATACTGGTGGCCAGGAAAAAAAATTCCCCGGGCTGAGGCGCAGCACCAGGCCACAGCCTCTGTTTAGCGTTCTGCGCTCCCCTCCAGCTGCGTGGCATTAAAAAAGTTTTAAAAAATGCGACCGGAGTTTCCCTCCTGCATGCAGGAGGGAAGACTGCACGGAGGAGACGACCGGGAGACAGAGCAACAAGGAGGTAAGTACTGGGGAAGGGGGGAGGAGAGTGATATATAACGTGAAAACTACTTGCATATTGAGTGACAATATACTTGCATATTGAGTAGCAAAATACTGACTTATTGAGTGGATAAATATTACTGGCATATTGAATGGCAAAATATTACTGACATATTGAGTGATAAAATACTGGCATACTAAATGGCAAAATACTGGCATATTGAGTGGCAAAATACTGGCATATTGAGTGGCTAAATACTGGCATATTAAATGGCTAAATACTGGCATACTGAGTGGTAAAATACTGACTTATTGAGTGGCTAAATATTACTGACATATTGAATGGCAAAATATTACTGGCATATAGAGTGACAAAATACTGGCATATTAAATGGCTAAATACTGGCATACTGAATGGAAAAATACTGGTATATCGAGTGGCAAAATACTGGCATATTGACCAACTGTTCCCAACCACCCGCCATATTACACTAGACCTGGATAACATGCTTGTGAAGGTAGGTGGGTCGAGTGGGAGATATTGTCGGGGGGGGGGGGGGAGTGTCTGTGTATATGTGAGTGTGTGTCTGGAAGTGACTGGGTATATGTGAGTGTGTGTGTCTGGAAGTGACTGGGTATATGTGAGTGTCTCTGTGAGTGACTGGGTATTTGTGAGTGTGTGTATGTGAGTGATAGGGTATATGTGAGTGTGTGTCTGCAAGTGACTGGGTATATGTGTGTGTGTGTCTAGGAGTGACTGGATATATGTGAGTGTGTGTCTGGGCCAGTCATTTTTACTCACAGATTAATTTAATTCCCTGTTATTTTTACTACTAAGTATATTGGCTGAGGTTGAAAGTAACATAATATAAACTGGGATCTGGATAAGGGCTCTAGAATAAATGCTTCTCTGGGATGCCAGTGTTGTTCATGTCATACATATCCTCCCCCCTAATTGTTGTAGTGTGATCCCTTATGAACAGCAATTGTACTTGTGAATGGCTATGCTGGCCCTCTCTGCTTGACCGGGTGACAAAAAGATGTCAAATCCCTCATTGTGATGCTCCCAAGTGACTTGTGAAAATGCCAAAAGAGAAGCTGCTTGCACTGTGTGAGCAGCAGCAGGAGAGACATCAGCCTGCAGAGTAATTACCAGCAGAAACTTTGTCCTCATTTCCACTCTAGCACTAATGCGGGATGGCTCACATGGGGAGTCTGATGGAAAATGACTTGACTCCTTCCTTCCCGTTGGTCCTTAAATATATTGCTATTCTGTCTGTGTAATACTGGCCGGCCATAAAATGGGCAAACATAATAAAGCCAAGCTTGAAATCTAATGATACTGGGCTTTAGTGGTAGACTGGCACCATTTATCCAAAGGGCCTGCTTAGTGATAAGGCTTAATGAGTAGATACAAAAAACACAAAGAAGTAAACAAGCTACAAATAATGGACAGCTGTCCAATAACCATTAGCACGGAACAGCAATGCCACAGTGTTGCAGGAAATGCTCCTGTGTCCATAACAAATACAAAATGTAATTCTTCAAATTAAAGCACTAAGGGGGTATCTGCTGGGGGGATTTCCCCTTGCAAAACTACAACAGCATAATAGAAAAGTATCAAGCATAGAAGACCTGCCCAGATCTGGTTCAGAAGCAAAATCAGGAAGTGGGTCAGTGCAGCATTAGCATATCACAGCTTTACCACTCAATGGCCACGGCAGCTAGCCGCATTCATTGGCAACTGTAATATGATTTTCCTTAAATGGTCTCTTCCACCTAAATATTTTTTTTACACTGTGACTGTTTAGGTGCATGTTCATAAACAAATACCTGTACATTCTGTTAGGAGAATTGCAAACAAGTGCCCAGATATATTAAATTTTTTTACAAATATATGTATGAAATGTGCCTTTCCTGTCTCATGTTTATGACATCATAATTATACACATTGCATTTTCCCCAGTTAAATTAGTTTATATGAACATCAAGACACTAGGTGATGTGATAAATAGAAGATACTACAGATTTTTCTTTTAATTTATATGCTTGCAATTTTTTTTGACATACTATACAGATAATGTTTATACTCTAAATTCATAATGCAAAATATCTTTAGGCGACTGAGACCTTTTAATAATGATCAATACAAATTATAATTGTAAATTTTAAAATTATAAGTTTTCAATATACTTATAAACCTGTCCATTGTCACAGCTCATACATAAAGTATGTATAAAGTCTATCTAATATATAAATACAGAGAACACATTTAATGTATGTGTGCCTGTAATGGAAATGTTGATATATAAGTAAAAATTAGGGTGAAACCAGGGTATTCTTAATTACTTTTGCTTTAATTAGACTGCCTGTTGGTGCGTAAATAGACGGTCTGCTAGAATTAAGATTAAAATACCAATTTCTAACATTTCTAAAAAACAAACAAAATTGGGCTGTCATTGATTATTGATACTTAACTCAACAGTGAACTGTCATCAGTGCTATTTATTGGCTTTTTAATCAGTTGGCTGATAACATTAAACACTAATCTCCATATATAATGATCATAGAGGACCTGTCTTGGAATCAGTGAGCATGCGGAAGATGGAAGGTCTCAAGCTTCTACTCCAACACCTTAAAAAAAGAATGGCTTCAACAAATACCCTACATGTCAAAATGTAATATCGCTTAATTAGGAGTTTTGCCTTATTTTCCATCAGTAAGAGAGCTATAAACTGGTCAGGAGAACAAAATGAGACTGTGTGCAAACAACGCCATGATTCTAATTGGTTCTGAGCATTTAGAGAGTTTTTGCAACCTAGTATTTAGAATTACATAGTAACATAGTGATTTAGGTTGAAAACAGTCCATCAAGTTCCACCCTGAACTTGATGGACTGTTTTCAACCTAAATCACTATGTTACTATGTAATTCTAAATACTAGGTTGCAAAAACTCTCTAAATGCTCAGAACCAAAAAGAATCATGGCGTTGTTTGCACACAGTCTCATTCTGTTCTCCTGACCGGTTTATAGCTTTGGATAACAAATATTGCTCAGCTGTTGAGGAAGAGACAGGATTGTGCATTGTTTGCCGAGGGCAAAGGAAGGAGTGTCTATTTAACTCCTATGTTTCCTTCTCCTCTGCCAGAAGGTCTGATGTGACTGTGAGCACAGACATCACATAATGCCAAGGGCCAGTCTCTCTCCTCTCTGCTTTTCCATTCTATGTCTAACTTGCTAATGTTGCTGTCCATTATAGCCATTGTTGACTTACAGCAAGATGACTTACAGTGATGCACACTTACACCTCATTGTATATCCCTGTGCCCCCTGTGCTTTCATTGTTTATCCTATCTGAACATCCTGTTAGGAAAAGCTATAGCATGTGGTCCCACTTTACTGCTGGTCCACATGCCAAGTATGACATTCCGGCACTCAGAAGAAACATGCCAAACAAATTCCTTAGTAATGCCAGTCAGATAGCCCATTAAATATGCCATACAGGAGCCCCACAAAATGTGCCACATACAGGAGCCCCACACATTAAGACACACACAGGAGCCCATTAACTATGCCACACACAGGAGCCGCATAATTATGCCACACACAAGCACCCCATAGACATGCCACAGACAAGCGCCCCATAACTATGCCACACACAAGAGCCCCATAAATTATGAGACACCAGAGCCCCATATGCCTCACCTCGGAGCCCAATTAATTATGCCACAACACAGGAGCCCCTTAATTATGCCACACACACAGGAAGCCCTTAATTATGCCACACACAAGCACCCCATAATCATGCCACACACAAGTGCCCCATAACTATGCCACACACAAGAGCCCCATAAATTATGCCACACCAGAGCCCCATAAATTATGCCATACCAGAGCCCCATTATTTTTTTTTAAATTCAGTATTTATTTATTTTGCTTTTTTAGCATAGAAAATATTACATACAACATTTAAAACCATTAGAACGATGTAATGGGGGGTGGAGCATGACGTAGGGTGGGGTGACATTAAACGCAAGCATCAAACGCCGAAGAGAAACATTGTTGGAAGCAAAGGGGGAATGAAGTGGGGGTGGAGAAGTGCGGAGAACACTCACCCCTCCCGGAAAAACAGGGCGGAAGCAGGCAAAGAAGCACTGGAAGGAAGGAACAAGTGAGAGGCCACGAGCAGTGGAGAAAGAACAAAACCGGGCTACAGGGGAGGCAAGTAAAGAGATCTAACAGGGAAGAGGGACAGCAAACGCAGGCGGAGATAAGTAAATAGAGTCTGTTAAGAGCTCCTTTGAAATGTAAGGGGAAAAGGATCTATATATACCAGAGATCAAATATTCTCCCCTATTATAAAGAGAGGTCCAGTTCCTTCCCAGGTGGCTGCTTTCCCATATTGGATTGAGTAACACTTGTTTAGTGTGTACAACTGGAGAGTCTCCCTGGTTTGAAGTGGGAACTGGAGGTATGAGCCCAATATAAAAGTACATCGGGCAGCCCTAAAAATGAACACTTGGGTGAACTGTATATAGGGGTGAGAAGACTTCGAAATGGCTATATCCCTTTTTAAACATATATGACGTCAATATGTATTTAAGGCAATATCACTTAAATACAAACAGGATCTGGGTCTGCCAATAATACCCTCTGAAGGGAAAGATATTTAACTATGTGAATGAACTGAGCCAGAATATCTTATCTGAGAAATATTTAAATCTCTTGAAAATCAAAGGAGCAGAAACAGAGATTTCAACATAAATGTATTACCTCTTAATAAAGAAGGTAGTATATAGGTTGTGCTCCTTAGAATTGGGAAACTGCTATAATGCCTCATGGATGGCTTCAGAGGGGTATGTCTCTTTAAAAATAGTAGAGAGTAGATCACTATAGTGAATTAAAGCGACTGATTACCGAGGGAGTATTTGAGCGCCTGAAACCTTTACCCATTGGTTGAATACAGATAAAAGTGCGAAATAAATAAAGAGGAGGCAGCAAAGGGCCGAGGTATTACAGGCAAAATCATACTGGAAAGGGGTTTAAAAGAGGAACACAAGATTCCTTCTGTATATCAACAGTTTCCTAATTTAAATGCTGAATTAACGGAGATAGAAGGCGGGTGTAGAGCAAGGAGATCCAGTTTATCCCCTTAAAAGAGGGATCCCCAAAACTAATTAATGTGGGGGACAAAGAACTGCCTGTAATAATACCACTCAAGTGAGAGATTTTTTAAAAATCAGTAGTCTGGGGGAAAGGAAACTTCCAACAGACATCAAAGTATACTTGGAGCCCCAAGAATTAAGAAGAAGGAAGGGGAAAAGAGAGGGGACAACCCCAATCGCACAAACAACTAATATGGCAACAAAAAAAAGGCAAGAGGCAAAAATGGAGAGGACAGAGACGGAGAGGAGGAAGAGACAAGATAAAACTGAAAACAAGCAAGAGAGTAAAACGGACAGACACTACTCTAATTTCTTCTCACCACTGGCAGAAAGGATGGATTCAGGGAAAACTTGCATTGGGACACAAGAACAAACTAAAGAACCCCAAGAGATTGAATCAGATTGTTTGGAAGATCAGGTGGAATCTACCTGGGAAGAGACTCCCCTGATTATTTAAAAGCATGCTCGGCCTCACAATTTGAACTGATTAAAGGAGAAATAAAAAAAATAAAAAAACTATTACACTAGAAAACAAAAATGATATCCATGCTATGGGAGAAAGGATTCAAAATATAGAGCTAAAAAAGAAGAAGACCTGGCCTTTCAATAAAAAATTCAGAAAGACAAATTCATGACCTTAAAGCTGAACGATCTTGAGGACAGATCAAGGAGAAATAACCTCCGAATAAGGGGTATCTCAGAAGACATCACAAATAATCTACTAGAAGGCTATGTGAATGGCCTATTAAAGGACAACACTATTAACTTCAAGCACATGAGCACCTTACCCTGGTCATTATAGCAGGCCAAGAAGGATGGCATAACACAGCGCCCGGGGAAAGTTTCCAGTAAAGCCAAAACTTTTTCTTTTTGATAGGCTTAGATTGAGACAAATAGATTTTTTTTTGATCTTCGATCTTAGAAGCCTCGGCACATTTCTGGGGTTCCAGATGTGGAATGTTTGTACTTATTTTTGATGTTTATTTTTATTTGTTTTTTGTGTTTGGAATTTTGAGTTATGGAATATGACTAGCTTGGAATTCTATGAAAAGAATGTCATTGTGTTTTTATGTATGATGTATTTAGCTAAGAAGACAAAACATAAAGAAGTATTAAGTTTGTTACAATAAATGTACAGGGGCTTAACTCACCACAGAAACGGAATGCATTAAAGGATTGTTTGAGAAAAGAACATATACAGATATGTCCCCTACAAGAGACCCATTGGAGAAAGCTGGATAAACAATATTTTAGATCCAAATGCTTTCCCACTGTAATCAGCGCGTCCTTGGGGGGGGGGGGGGGGGGAGGGTAGAGGGGTGGCAATAGGCTTATCAATTGATCTAGCAATTAACATTAAACATCAAGAAATAGACGCGAAAGCAAGGTATATTATTTGGATAGGAGAGATTAATAACACACTGTACACAATTGTGAATGTATTTGTGCCCAATTGGAACCCTATCAAATTTCTCACAAACCTTTTGAGAAAAATATGAAGAATCAAACAAGGAAAGTTGATCTTAATGGGAGATTACAATTGTGTCATAGATCCAAAGAATGATAAATCTGAATTAAGAGGAGGGGTGTATGGGAAAAACATTAAAAACATGGCAGCAAGATTTCTTAGGTTACTACAGAACCATCTGCTGTTGGATGTGTGGAGAGTCCTAGACCCTAAAGAGAGATATTTCACCTTTTTATCCCATAGCCACTTCACATATTCAAGAATGGACTATGTGTGGCAAATCGATCGACAATACAAGAGGTCAAAAAAATAGAAATGCAAGAATTTGTATGGTCTGACCATAATGCAGTTATCATGGAGGTGAGATTTGGAGATTGATTTAAAGCAGATAAAGCAGAATGAAGACTAAATGACGCCTTGCTGAATAGGCCACTAAAATGTGTAACGTGTTGTTGAGGCCACAAAGTATTTCTTTAAAGAAAATAGGGGTCAGGAGGTAAATGCAATCACAACCTTGTGTGCCTATAAAAGCGTTATCAGGGGACAATTAATAAAGATAGGGCCCAAGAAAAATGAAATAGAACATTAAATCTGCCAGAGCTATACATAAAACTGGATCTATTAAACAACCAAAATAAAGATAGATCTACTAAAGAACTAACATTGGCTATTGATAGAATAAAAAGTGAGATCAGGGAACAAATGATCAATAAAATCAATAAAAATTTGGAATAGCTAAAAATTAAATATTATTATAGGGAATAAAGCTGACCATTTACTTACTAACAAATTTAAAAAAGAAAAACAGAAGACAAAAAAAGGGTAAATTGTAGTTAACACTTGAAAAAATTGGTGAAACATTTAAAACTTTTTATGCCAAATTATATAAATTGCCAGATAAGCCCTGAGAAGATAAAATTCAGGAGTATCTTGGAAAATTAGAGCTACCAAAACTGTCAGGAGAACAACTAGCAGGAGGAGAACATACAATCCAGATACAGATCAGGCTGAAGGTTTAATCCACATAGAGTATACAGCTCTGTTTTCCAAAAAGTGCTACCTCCTACCTTGTGAACATTATTGTGTGTGTATTAATTGTGATGAATAGATAAATAAAGTGGTTATGAAAAGTGGTTGGTGGAACAAACATAAGAAGGATTCAAAATGATGTACTTACTTATATACTGTGTACAGTTAAAAACATAAATACAATGTACAATTATACATTATACAATGGAAAAAAGACCAAAGTAAACAATTTAAATGACGCATGGAATACAGCAACGATTTAAGCTATATCATCTTTAGTATGAATACATATTGTATGATTTATATAATTCTAGCATTAAAATTTATTTTAACCTTTATCAACTTTTAAATGGATTGATAGTTGACATGATATGTAATAAACAGGAAGCATCATTAGATAGGTACTTGGATAACAAGGCATTGGAGAGGAGATTATTGGGTAATAAAAAATAAAAATAAGTAATTAAAAAATAAAAAATGTGACAAAACGGAGGGAGAGAAGAAGAGAAAACCCCAACCGCATATTATGTAAACAATGGATTAATATCTAAAGATATGGTTGAGATGCCATTCTGAATTAATTCCATTTGGTTGTCTGGTTTGTAACCTAAATATCCAAAACATTTCTCTTTTATTTAGTGTATTTTGTTTGTTACCACCTCTTATAGGATTAGTAATTTTTTCTATACCCTGAGATGAAAAATTAGATATTTTGCCTCCACTACAAATTTAAATATGTCTATTAATTGTGGATTTTTGATCATTTACTGTGATGTCGTTGAGGTGTTCTCTTATTCTCTCCTTGAGGGGTCTAATTGTGCACCCCACATATTGTAGTTTGCATTTCTGGAAAGTATTTAAGTAAATGACAAATTATGTGTTATAGTTAATGTATTGTTTCATAACAAAAGTTTCACCTGTCATTGTAGATTTATAGTTAATGGTTCGATGGACATATTTGCAACTGAGGCATCTGCCTCCACAGCCAAACATGCCCATACATTTAATCCAATTACCATCCAGTTTCTGCTTTGTTCTAGATTTATAATGGCTAGGTGATCTTAATGATTTAGAAAATTGTATCCCTTGTTCTAATATCTCATTCTAGTGGGGATCCAACTTCAACACTGGAAGATGTTTTTTTAATGATGCCTGTAACTTGTTTATATTGGCAACTATACTTTGTGCTTAAGGTGGGGCCCCCATCATATGTACTATTTTTTATTTTTCCCTTTCTTCTCCTATCTACATCTTCCTTTTTGTTGGTGTCAGTTAGAAGGTCCTTTCTATCCTTTCTCTTGGCAATTTGATAGCCTTTCTCTATTTGGTGAGTAGAATAGCCTCTCTGTTTCAGTCTATCCGTTAAGGCTAACGGATAGACTAAAACAGGCTCAAAACTGAGGTATATAACAACATAGAACTGCTATAGAACAATTTCTGCGTAGTCTGATGCATTCCCCTATGGGTATACCTTGAAAGGTATGATCGGGGTGACAACTACTTCCAAAAAGAAGAGTATTATCTGCTGCAGGTTTTCTATAGGAATCTGTCACTATCTGACCATTCTCAATGTCACCCAACAAAGAAACATCAAGGAAATCAACCCTTCTCCGCTGATATTCATCCATAAAGGTAAGATTGAGATCATTGACGCTGAGGTATTCCCTAAAGGAGATAAATTGTTCCATTGTACCTGACCATATAATGAGGAGATCATCAATGTATCTTCCGTACCATTGTATGTATTCCCTGAATGGGTTCCCATCTCCAAAGATGTGGCACCATTCCCATTTTCCCATTGTATTGGATATGGCTTGCAAAGTAATTTATTAGTGATTCACGTCACAGAAGCAACTTCATAAGTATATTATTGATATGAAGTACCTCCCTTTAGATAGACCCCTCCTCTGGCTATGGCATCCATTTTGATATCTGATCTATGTAGCATTGTAAGAAGTGCATTACTCCTACCAACAGGTGTCACTAGGGAGGGAGTGCTGGGAGTGAGTGATGACTCTTTGTTCCACCAGGTAAATCCTGGAAGGGGGGGGAGGTGATACTGGACAATAGCTGTGGAGGGGGAGGAGAGAAAACACATGTGGAATGGCCAGAAAGAAACAACATGGTCAGAAGGAAGAGCTCTGAAACTATTTCTAGTTAAAAGTAAAGCTTTCATCTTGGGCTAAGTTTCAGTGCCAAGAAGCTAGGGTTTAGTGTAATGCCTAGTATTGTAACTAAAAGTAGAAAGTAACTGCTGCAGAACCTCTTTCAAATCATCCTTTATCGACCTGGAATCAAGAGCCATTTTGGACACAGCCATGTGCTTTGCTGAACCTCTCTGAAGTTAAGTGCACATGATATCTAATTAATACAATGCTATATAGAATATAACAGTTGTATGTTTGTAACTTTGTTTGTGATATCCTTTTATATATATTGTTTTTACCGCCAGAGGTATAAATAAAGTATGTTATATATATCACAACGTCTTTTGTTATTCATTATTCATTTATTCATTCGAATAAAAGAAATTTAATTGTTGTACTGTTAGTCTTGTTTGTCTAAATAAATATTTATGAATTATTTCATTAATAATTATTTATCATACAGCAGGCCACGACCGCAACACCGATGAATAAATTCACATACAGGGAGTGCAGAATTATTAGGCAAGTTGTATTTTTGAGGATTAATTTTATTATTGAACAACAACCATGTTCTCAATGAACCCAAAAAACTCATTAATATCAAAGCTGAATATTTTTGGAAGTAGTTTTTAGTTTGTTTTTAGTTTTAGCTATTTTAGGGGGATATCTGTGTGTGCAGGTGACTATTACTGTGCATAATTATTAGGCAACTTAACAAAAAACAAATATATACCCATTTCAATTATTTATTTTTACCAGTGAAACCAATATAACATCTCAACATTCACAAATGTTTGTGACATTCAAAAACAAAACAAAAACAAATCAGTGACCAATATAGCCACCTTTCTTTGCAAGGACACTCAAAAGCCTGCCATCCATGGATTCGGTCAGTGTTTTGATCTGTTCACCATCAACATTGCGTGCAGCAGCAACCACAGCCTCCCAGACACTGTTCAGAGAGGTGTACTGTTTTCCCTCCTTGTAAATCTCACATTTGATGATGGACCACAGGTTCTCAATGGGGTTCAGATCAGGTGAACAAGGAGGCCATGTCATTAGATTTTCTTCTTTTATACCCTTTCTTGCCAGCCACGCTGTGGAGTACTTGGACGCGAGTGATGGAGCATTGTCCTGCATGAAAATCATGTTTTTCTTGAAGGATGCAGACTTCTTCCTGTACCACTGCTTGAAGAAGGTGTCTTCCAGGAACTGGCAGTAGGACTGGGAGTTGAGCTTGACTCCATCCTCAACCCGAAAAGGCCCCACAAGCTCATCTTTGATGATACCAGCCCAAACCAGTACTCCACCTCCACCTTGCTGGCGTCTGAGTCGGACTGGAGCTCTCTGCCCTTTACCAATCCAGCCACGGGCCCATCCATCTGGCCCATCAAGACTCACTCTCATTTTATCAGTCCATAAAACCTTAGAAAAATCTAAGGATATTTCTTGGCCCAGTCTTGACGTTTCAGCTTGTGTGTCTTGTTCAGTGGTGGTCGTCTTTCAGCCTTTCTTACCTTGGCCATGTCTCTGAGTATTGCACACCTTGTGCTTTTGGGCACTCCAGTGATGTTGCAGCTCTGAAATATGGCCAAACTGGTGGCAAGTGGCATCGTGGCAGCTGCACGCTTGACTTTTCTCAGTTCATGGGCAGTTAATTTGGCGCCTCGGTTTTTCCACACGCTTCTTGCGACCCTGTTGACTATTTTGAATGAAACGCTTGATTGTTCGATGATCACGCTTCAGAAGCTTTGCAATTTTAAGAGTGCTGCATCCCTCTGCAAGATATCTCACTATTTTTGACTTTTCTGAGCCTGTCAAGTCCTTCTTTTGACCCATTTTGCCAAAGGAAAGGAAGTTGCCTAATAATTATGCACACCTGATATAGGGTGTTGATGTCATTAGACCACACCCCTTCTCATTACAGAGATGTACATCACCTAATATGTTTAATTGGTAGTAGGCTTTCGAGCCTATACAGCTTGGAGTAAGACAACATGCATAAAGAGGATGATGTGGTCAAAATACTAATTTGCCTAATAATTCTGCACTCCCTGTATGAAGGTGCAAACTTTGCACCCATGGTGGTGCCACGCCTTTGGAGATAGTACTGCCCATCAAATGTGAAATAGTTGTGACACAAGAGAAACTCTATACAATCAACCAAAAAAGTTTTTAGATCTGTAGAGTCATTTGAAAAATTCTGAAGAAAAAATTGTATGGCCTCTAGGACTGCTTGATGGGGAATACTTGAGTACAAGGAAGAAACATCATAGTGACCCATGAATAATTACATTTCCAGGTTATGCTGTTCAAGTGTAAAAGAAGTTGCTTGGTGTGTCTTATATTTTAGTTGTTTCTTCCCCTCATATTTCTTTGCTCAACATGCCAGGTATGTACTTTATTATCTTCATAATCTTTTTTATCTATTTTTGTTGTTTTCTGGCTAACATTTCATCATCTAATTTGAGGTTGTTACTGGAGATTTTTTTTATCCCGTTCATGGAATCAATCTGGGTTGGGCAGTATAATTTGATAATTTGCCCTGTATATCTTTAATCTCATCCTTGAGTTCTTGTAGTTTCTCTGTGTTGAATTCAATTAATATAAGAGCATTCATTCAGGGCTTGATTCCATCTGGTGGTATATTTATCTGTGTTCTTTATGTTTGCAGGTTGTTTATTTAATCTGAGCCCTCTTGGGATTCTATTTGTTTCTGCATATTTCTGAAGACTGGTAACTTCCCACCAAGTTTTTATCTCCCTTGATGTAAGTTTTTCAAATTGTTTACATAAATTGTCCAATGATGGATCTTCCACCGTAATTTGCTGTTCCATACTGAATAGTTTGTTTGTTTTATCAGCTCTAGTTATTTGGTCCATGTTCCATGTAAAAGGGACATATATTTCACCGGGGTCTTGGGAGGTGGGTACTGACATGGCCATAACCAAATATTTCTATAAATTACTGTGTCTGGTCTTTGCGTGAGAGGTTTATCTGGTTTAAACTGAAACATCAAAAGTAGTAGTACTCCTATTTAGCAGCGAGAACAACTAGCCCTATTGAATAAATAGATCACAATAGAAGAAGTCAAAAGGGTGATTGATAACATGAAAAGTAGTCAGGGCCAGATGGCTTTAACAACGCATTTTACAAACTCCTTAAGCCATATATAGTGGAGGACCTAACTGAATCTTTTAATTTGATAAAGGTGAGGGTTAAAGTGCCAGAAGAACTACTAAAGGCAAATATAGTACCAATAGAAAAACTGGGGAAATACCCACTGGAGGTCCATAATTATAGACCTAGATCTCTACTTAATGTAAATATTAAGATATTTGCAGGAGTATTAGCCAATAGAATAAAAAAAAGTATAGCATCCCTAATCCATCAAGATCAAGTAGGATTTATCCTGGGTAGATTTTCATTAAATAACATCAGGAGAATTATTGATATTCTGGATATATGTAGAAGGAAGAGGTCCCTATTCATGACGATCTCTTTAGACTCAGAGAAAGGGTTTGATCGCATGGATTGGAACTTCTTGAAGAACTCACTGAAGGCTTTCGGGTTTGATGGTCAAATTCTGGAAGCAATCATGTCTCTCTATACATTTCCAACAGCGAAAGTGAAATGCCTTGGCTACACATCAAAAGAATTTGAAATAATCAATGGAACCCGACAGGGTTGCCCGCTGTCCCCCTTGTTGTATATGCTGACAATAGAGCCTTTAGTTAATGAAATAACGGGAAACAAAAAGATTAAGGGCATTAAGGTCGACAAGATACATGTGAAACTAAACATGTATGCCGATGATATCTTGATAACAACTGAAGATCCATTTGGGTCAATTAATCAAATAATAGAAGAGGTCGGAAGATCCAGTGAAATCTCTAACTACAAATTAAATTTGGATAAATCCACGGTAAAGGCTAGATGTATAGAGGAGAAGGGAAAAAAATATTAACTCAGGAATATGTATTCAAGTAGACTAAAGAACATTTTGAATACTTAGGGATAAAAATTAGAGCAGACCCGAATAAGATTATAGAAGCTAATTTCCTCTCTCTAATGAAATGTTTTTTTTATGGAATACATGTAATCCTATTGCTATTCTATATACCGAACGTATGTATTCCATAAACCGAAAGACTATAAACCGAATGTTCGGTTTATAGACTTTCGTCATTTAGAATGCATGTAATAGTACTATTGGCTTTCTCTACACAGAGACAGAGTCTCCATTCATAAATTTTATTAGAGGAATGGTTGCTAATAATGCTGTCACATTTGCTAATATCTATGAGCCGAATGTGAAACAAGATGTTTTACGTAAACTGGATGATTTTGCTACAGGTACTTGTATAATGGGAGGGAATTTGAATATTCCCTTAGACCCACGGGTTGACACGTCATCGGGTAGATCTTCTGTGCCACAACACCTTCTGAAAAGAATCAGAAAGGCACTTCATGACAGACAGCTCTTGCGTATGGCGCACAAAACACCTGTCACTCCAAGACTTTATGTATTTCTCACCACCACACAAAACATACACATGCATAGACTACATGTTCATCTCACACCCTTCTCTACATATGATCTGAGACTCCAAGATGGACCCCATGACGTGGACAGACCACTGCCTGATCTCAGTTGGACCGCAGTTCCAGCGCACGCAGTCCAGGTGCTGGAACTGGAGACTTAATGACTCACTATTAAAAGACCCAGAAACACGTAATCTCATTACGGAAAAGATAATTCAGTTCTTTCAGGACAACCCCCCAGATGGTGTGTCCCCCCCAATCACGTGGCAAGCCCACAAAGACGTGATTCAAGGCCTTTCGATTCAAATTGGCTCTAGAGCCAAAAAACAAAGGGAATCAAGAATATCAAACCTCATCACACAAATTGCGCAGGTAAAGACAACTCACAAGGGAAGGGCACTCTCAAGGAAGAAGACCTACATAAACTAACAGACTTCAGAAATGAGCTTAACAATCTAATGCTAGAGAAAACACGTAGACCAGATTTATATCTTAAAAAGAAGTACAATGAATATGGTAATAAATGTGGGATAATTCTAGCTAGAGCCTTAAAACAACAAAAATTAGCTGCGTATATTCCTAAGATGACTGATAAAATGGGAGAGACACATACAGAGTTTGATCAAATAGCCAACTGTTTCCATGAATATTACACCGACCTATACAATATCGACACAGCCAAGGCTTACCCACAGCATGATAAAGTAACACAATCAGACACTATCTGTCTACACATGCCAAATTACCTCACCACCCAACAGACTCAATCGATAGAAGAACCTATCACACAGGGGGAGATATGGGGCATCCTGAAGCACCTACCGAGGGGTAAGTGCCCAGGTCCTGATGGATATGGCCTGACTTATTATTAGATATTCAAGGAACAACTGATTCTCCACTTAACGTCAACACTTAATTCATTACTAGAGGGACACTGACTCCCCACTCAAAGCTTAGAGGCCACGATCACTGTCATCCCAAAGGAAGGTAAGCCAGTAGATTCATGTGCTAGTTATCGACCAATATCTCTGCTTAACCTGGACTTAAAAAATCCTAGCAAATAGGCTTAAGCATTTCTTACCCTATTTGAGCCACACAGACCAAACTGGATTTATCCCAGGAAGAGAGGCCTTTACAGCTAAGGTTCTGAATATAATTAAGATAGCCAAATCATGCCATCTTAACTTGTTGTTACTTTCCACTGACGCCGATAAGGCGTTTGATCATGTAAATTGGAAATGTATGTCAATGACTCTTGAGGTTTGGGGGAGCACATGAGGTCGTGGATAACTTCTTTATATACTGGCCTGACCGGCCGTATCAGAGTGAATGGTTCCCTTTCTAAATCATTTAGCATAACTAATGGCACGAGACAGGTGTGTCCCTTGTCTCCTTTGCTATTTGCTCTCACTCTTTAATGTTTTCTAAATGCAATCAGATCAGATGTCAGCATCAAAGGGCTCGAACTGAAAAACACACATGTAAAGGTTGCAGCCTACGCAGACGACATGTTGTTCGCTATTTCTAACCCTACGATACCTTTACCAAATTTGATGAAGCATTTCTCTGACTACAGGCGGTTAACTAATTTAAAGATTAACTACTCCAAATCCGAGATTCTCAATATTTCAATTCCTCCGACAGAGACACATCAACTGCAGGTAAATTTTAAATACTGCTGGTGTCCCAACCATATTAAATATTTAGGGATAAGGATCCCCTCCCAACTATCAACCCTGTATGACCTGAACTTCTCCCCCCTACTCGCTACAATAAAAAAAGACTTCACACAATGGTCGATTCTACACTTTACTTGGTCGGGGAAGATAAACATAGTTAAAGTGAACATCTTACCTAGAATTCTTTACCCGCTGCAAGCCCTGCCCATTCACATTCCAAAATATTTTTTTTATCACCATTAAACGCACAATATCTTCATTCGTTTGGTCCAACTCTCCCCCCAGCCTAGGCCTACCATGTATTGAAATGTTTCACACATCCTCCTCCACCACAATTGATCCCCCAACGCTCCAACGCTCACCACCGCCCTGCTCACAGCTCCACGGATGCAAATGTAACCTTGCATTTTTTGTCATATATCTCTCTAGTTTTTGCCACGGTTGTGTGTAAGCTGCCTTATTTTGACTATGGTATACATATGTCATTATTGTGGCTTCATATAACTGTTTAACCCCTTAGTGACAAGACATTTTCACCTTGACTTTCCCCTTGGTGACCATGGCTGTTTTGACATTTCTGGGGTGTTTGTGTTTAGCTGCAATTTTCTTCTTTCTCAGATACTGTACCCACACAAATTATATGTTGTTTTTATCATCATAAGAAGGGCTTTCATTAGATACCATTATGTTCATCATATCTTCTAATTTACTACAACAAAAAAATCATAAAATATGATGAAAAATGTAAAAAAAAAACACTTTTTCTAACTTTGACCTAAAATAGAATTTAGACAAATACAATCATTTAAAAAGACCACATCTAAATAGTTTCTAAATGTTGTCCCGAGTTCAGAAATATGTATGTTTCCATATTTTTCAGTATTTTTTTGCGAGTTATGGGGTAAAAACCAAAAATAGTGTTTTTTGTTTTTTTTCCTATATTGACCTTTTGACCCCAACCCGAACCCCAAATTTAACCTTAACACTAAATTTAACCCCAACTCTAACCCTTATGCTATCCCTTAATATATTTTAATTTTAATTTAATTTTAACCCTATCCCTTATGCTAAAAATGATTTAATTTTAAAGTTCAGTCTATAGACTTTCGGCTTATGGAATACATGTAATACTATGGGCTTTGCCTTTCCCAATATATTTTATGAAGTTTCCAATCTATTATACCACACATGTTACAGAATAAACAAATTACATATTACATTTCTAACCATCGCTCTTGTGTTTTATACTTTAAACTTTTTTCGCTTCATATATTTGTGAATATTATCAGCCGCATCTAAAAAAAAATAAAAAAATCTTACTTATCTTGTCTTTCCCCCATTAATTATGCCTCACCTCGGAGCCCAATTAATTATGCCACACACAAGCACCCTATAGTTATGCCACACATGGGGACCCAATAAATATGCCACACATGGGACCTCCATTAATTATGCCCCGCGAGGTGACAATTGTACAATTCTAAAACAATAAATATCTATACACACAGATATCTCTCTCTCTTTCTCTCTCTAAAACTAGTTGCATTTATATTTATTTGAACTTTTTAATATTATATTCAACTATTTTCAAATGTAATCAAATGTTATTGAAAAATTGCTTTCCTTGTTTTTATTCCCTTCCTCTGCACCCACATTGCACCTAAATGACTTAACACAGTACCAAACAGTACCCACAGCATTTGCCGCAACTTTATTGCACCCACAGCACTTGGCTTGCACTCATATTGCACCCACACAATTTGGCATGCCACAGTGTCAATGCCCCAAAGAACATACCACAGTGTCATTTTGCCCCACATTTTGCCCCACAGAACTAGCCAGTGTTCCCATAGTACATATTATTTTGCCCCACAGACCATGCCACAGCATCACTTTGCCAATTATTTTAAACCAGTTTTCCAATTAATATGCTAGTGTTAGTTTGCCCATAAATATGCCACAGCCAATTTGCCCAATAATATGCCAGTATTATTGTCATTAATAAGCCACAGACAATTTGCTCAATAATATGCCAATATTATTTTGCTATTAATAAGCCACAATTTGTCTAATAATATGCCAGTATTATTTTGCCATTTAATATGCCACAGCCAATTTACCCAATTATATTATTATTTTTCCATTTAATATGCCACAGCCAATTTGCCCAATAATATACCAGTATTATTTTGCCATTAATATGCCACAACCAATTTTCCCAATAATATGCCAGTATTTTGTCATTAATAAGCCACAGCCAATTAGGCCAATAATATGCCAGTATTATTTTGTCATTAATAAACCACAGCCAATTTGGTCAATAATATTCCAGTATTATTTTGCCATTTAATATACGTCAGTATTTTGCCATTCAATATGCCAGTATTTTGCCATTTAATATGCCAGTATTTTGCCATTCAGTATGCCAGTATTTTCCCATTCAGTATGCCAGTATTTTCCCATTTAATATGCCAGTATTTTGCCATTTTATATATGCCAGTATTTTGCCATTCAGTATGCCAGTATTTTGTCATTTAATATGCCAGTTCTTAGCCATCTCATATACCACTATTTTGCCATTCAATATGCCAGTATTTTTCCATTTAATATACCAGTATTTATCCTCGGGACGCCACAGGCTTACAGTAGGTTTAGGGTGATGATTAGGGTTGGGGTCAAAATATATCTGTATGAGAAAATGGTTAGAAGAAACTACTTTCAGTTATTGTCCTTTAAACAAACAACATTAAAACATGTAAACATTGGATATTTTGGCAACTTAGTTTGACTTAGTCTCAAAAATAGCTTTAATCATTTTTGCCTTGTATTAGTTTCAATGGAGAAGATTGAAACCTGGATTTTATTTGCACTAATAGTGCAAACTCTGGTTGACAAATTTGACTCAAAATGAAAGTCAACCTCCAAAGTCGAATTTTTGTAAATTGTGTTTATTCTACAATTGACCATTATTCCTAACTCTCAACATCTACAATTGATCCTGACTTGAAACATTTTGATGTAATATAGAATAAATCTTTGACACCAGTCAAGTCAGATATAATCAAGAGACAACTTTAAATTCTTTAAAATACTAAGTCAAGAGAGGATAAAATGTGTATAGACACTTGACTAGTTTACTAAAATTAAACCTATTATAAAAAAGTACCTAAAAGTGCCACAATTTATTTTTCGTGCTTCAAATTTAAAAAACTTAACATACAGAATAAAAATTATTGAAAAATCGTCGGAACATTGTGTTAACAAAATTGCAAGCAAATGCCTAAATTATGGAGAAAAATGTGTTTTCAATTTGTCTGTGGGGTCTCCAGTTTATGACATCACCTGTGATTATACAATTTCCCACTGAAAAGCAGTTCATTTGTATATCAAGCCACAAGGTGATGTCATAAACTGAAGACTCCACAGACACATTTTTTTGTTTATTTATTTATTTTTTGTTTATTTATTCTCACTTTTGAATAACTGTGTAACTGTGTAAGAGTGCAACTATAAAAACTTCCTTCATCTTGGTTGGTGTGGTTAGATCTTCAAACATTTAACTATGCATTTTGCAGGGCCAATTGAGCTCTTTGAAAGAGGAACTCACCAGATTTGGCCCTTTACAATGCATAGTTATATCAGTGAGATGAAAAGTGAATACCTCCTATATTCTATTGCTATAAACCTTCAGGCTAGAATATAACATTATCCATATAGTTCACCAGTAAATATAGAAGTTTAATTACATTAACTACTTGAAAGGATGGGCTTATCATCAATACTTTGGTTCACTTTAAAAATACTATATTTTCTCTAGTGCTCTATTATTAAGAGGGTAATCTGTGTCTCTGATTGGTTTGCTGTCTCCTGGGTGCCCAGGTTCGGCATGTTGCAGAGACAATGGACAGATTACTGGGAGGGGCTGGAGAAGGTAGGCTGTCTAGATGCATATTGGCACCAATGACAATATAAGAGGGAAATGGAGAGTCTTAAAAGGTACTTTTAGGGATTTAGGGAGTAAGATTAAGAAATTGACCTCCAAGGTAGTGTTCTCCTTGTGGGAATGAGACAGTAGTGGACATGTGGAATCATTTTGGACTGAGATAATCAGTAGGGGTAGAACTGCTCAGAACTTATTAGTGGGTATTTGTTACATACAACTAAATCAATTATTAGTGCAAAGGGTGTAATATCATTTGGGGCATTTTAATTACCCAGAAGAAGTAGGCTGATAATGTTGGGTCTTTGTTATTTGAAATGGTTGAGATAGTCCACGGAGATACTGAAATTGGTACGATAGTCAATGGAGAGATAGCAGATATTTTCAATAATTTATTTTCTTCTGTTTTTAAAAGGAAGAATCAATGGAGAAGTACCTGCAGGCTACCTTTACAGATCAGTCACAACAAGAATGTGATTGTCTGAAGCAAGAAAAAGTGTTAAAACAATTAAATGGTGTTAAGCTAGACAAAGACCCTGGGCCAAATGGTGTACATCCACAGGTACTTAAAGAACTTAGCCAGGCCCTGGCCAAACCGTTATTTTGGATTTTCAGTGATTCTTTTATTTCAGGCATGGTTGAAGGGTTGCTAAGGAAATATATTCAAGATTTCATCTTGAACAGGAATTTCATTTGCAGAACCAACATAGCTTTGTATAAGACTAACTTAACTACATTCTATGAAGTAGTGAGTAAAAATATAGATATGGGTGCTGCAGTGGATGTGATATATTTAGTCTTGCTAAGGCATTAGATACAGTTCCACACAATAGGTCCCTATACACATTGACAAAAATATGTTTATGTGTGGATGTGCACTTGGTTGAAAGATGGACTGCAAAGAGTGGTGGTAAATAGGACGTTCTCAAATTAGACAGATGTAATATGTGGAGTACTAGAGTAGTCTCGGTCCTCTGCTGTTTAATTTGTTTATTAATGATCTCCCAGTGGGCATAGGTAGCCATGTCTCAGTGTTTGCCAATGACACAAAATTAAGTAGGGTAATAGAGTCTAAACTAGATGTATCTTCGCTGCAAGAGGATTGCAGTGGAAAGTTTTAGTTATGAAGAAAGCCTAGAAAAGTAAAATTTGTACATGCTAGAGAAACGGCATGTATGTTAGTTTAGGCATAAAATATTTATTTATTATTGATCCAAGGTGAAATCTGATTGCCATTTGGAGTCAAAAAGGATTTTTTTCCCCCACTGAAAGCAGAATTCGAAATTGCTGAAATAGTTTTTTTGCCTTCTTTTGGATCAACATCAGTAAACAAGGAATAGGAAAAGGGTTGAACTTGATGGATGCAAGTCTGTTTTCAACCTAAACTACTGTAACTGTATAAGACAAGTTTTTTTTTGTTCAGAAAAAAAATCTGAAAAAACAATCTCAAGTTGTCTTTTATTCAGACCTGCAGCTTTATTGTCTCTGCCATGTATTACCACCAGGGGCTGCTATGTGAGCATTTCTATGGTCAAATGAAACCATATCTGGTATAAAGTCCTGGCACTTTGGTATAAAAGGGGTCAATGTGTCTAATTCGTGCCTGGCAGGAAATATTATCATTTAGTCTTTAACAGCAAGTGCCCTCTTTAAGTTTAACCTCGTTGACGTTAGTGTGGCTGGATAGCTGTTCATGAATTAATTTCTGGATATTTAAATCTTTTGATTTAATGGCCACTTTAATTGCTGTATAATAACCAGATCTGATCTCACATTTCATTATGTTGTATATTTTGGCACTTAATAACAAACCCTTGCCGTGAAATTATTACACGCTTGCACAATCTCTTCTGTAAATTGTTGTTAGTGTTGAAGGTATTAATTAATTCATCCACACAAGGTTTCATTAATTAAGTCAATTCCCTCTTATTGCATTGGCTCTTGACAGGTTACGTGAACCCCAAGCAGGAAGTGAGTTAATTAATATCTAAGGTGCCTGTCTAATTCTCTCTGAAATGCTGTCCTGTCACATTTCTGTCACTGCTGTTGATTTATAAAGAGGTTTAATTAAATTCTCCTGGAAATCCTTGCTTTTCTTTGCTGTTTAAAACACACCATGCAGAGAAGTACTGTATCTTCTATCAGATAACACTGCAACTTGCTAATAGTGGTAAATAACGTATATGTTCATATACATTGGAATTACAGAGAAATCTCCTCCAACACAGGCATCAAGGCCACCAGCAAATATCATAGGGCCCAGTACCTGTTATCAGGTTCTCCCTTCAACTCGCTGGCTTTATCATATTCTCTCTCCCACATGAGGACTCCTTCTCAACTTCATTCTGTAGGGCTTGTCTTCAACAGGCTCTACCAGACCACATTTCCCATGATGCTCAACCAGTCATATGTTGATCAAGTCTCATTGGTTGCAATTTGTTGCAATTTGTTGCAATAAACCTACATTTGCCATGGAACTGGTTAGCAACCAGCCCCATAGATAACTCAGTCCTCCTTGGTGTGCCACATTTCACTGTTTAGTGAATAGTAGGGTGATCTGTAGGGTGAGAGATGGAGACCACTGTCCGTGGTTCATATGTGTCTCCAGAAACATCCCCAAACAAGGACCATGCTATTTGTCCAATTAATTCAGGCCAAAACAAATAAGAAGCAGTAGGCCGTGCTTTCAGAATGGAATATAATATATGTATGTATTAATTTACCCCATAAACCAAATACCAGATCTACTCCTCACAAAAGGATATGGTTGTTGCTTACAGTAATGAGAAGTTTTAGTACATATTATAATTTCTATATAGATATGGGCAGTTTTACTAGAGAAATGGAAGATTTGTAGCATAAAATGCCATTTGAGTAATGTCAACCATAAATCTGAGTAACATACTAATTTAGGAAGAAAAAAGACACAAGTCCATCAAGTTCAACATTTCTACCTATTATTTAAACTTTTGAATTTTGCCTCCTAGTGGGAAAACTTTCTTCTGGGTCAATCAGATTTCTCCTTGGATCAAGAAGCTCTATCATTAATGTTTGTTCTATTATTAATAGCCCTCTATGTTCTGCTTTTCTAAAAAAAAAATCCATGCTATTTTTAAATGCATAGCACTACCTCTCTTGGCAGTGAGTTCCATAACTTTATTGCCCTTACAGTAAAGCTCTTCCTTTGATGTCTATGAAATCTTTGCTCTGCCAGTCTCCGTTGGTCTTTGTATATTTCTGTTAATGAACAAGTCACTGGAGAGCTCCTTATATTGGGGAAGCGGGGAAGAGCTGTGGTCCACAGCCATTCAGGGATTTATGCATGGTGGGGGATTTGGAGAGTCTCTTACAGGATCAATCAGATCACAGTAATATTGTAAATACTTTCTCCCACACAGATTTACAGGCAAAGTCTAAATTCAGCCCTACATTCATGACAGGAATAGCAGAATCGACTTTTCAACAATTAGTAGAGGAAGATTTAGTGAGACTGTCCAATACCCCCTAGAAACATATGATAAATAATCTTAATAATGCAGAAATAAAAGCCATTGAAGAGTTACATTCAAATGACAAAATCGTTATCAAAAGATCAGATAAGAGGGGGAAAACTGTGGTAATGGATAGGAAGATGTATGTAGAAGAAGCTGAATGGCAACTAAACAACCATGATATATATACTAGATTATAGAATAGTGTTCATGCAGTTTGAAACTTTGTAAATTTGTAAATTTATATATGTATATTCTGTATTTTGCAATGTTTTGTATGTCAGATTCAGTCAATGACAATGTAAAGTGTCTGACAAATGTCACTGGTATTATGGCTAATTGTAGTACATCCATTATAAATCCTTTGTAGCCCGAAAGAATCTTGACATGCGTAAAAAATCTTTTTGTGGTTTTATATATGCCCGCATTAAGTTATTTATAGAATGGATTTGGAATTTTTTTGACCGAAC
The DNA here is from genome assembly GCA_036172795.1 of Pelodytes ibericus. Classification (NCBI taxonomy): domain Eukaryota; kingdom Metazoa; phylum Chordata; class Amphibia; order Anura; family Pelodytidae; genus Pelodytes; species Pelodytes ibericus. Next base: position 162,531,236 of record CM069862.1, read on the forward strand.
AACTGTTTGTTTCAATCCGGGGCGGGCATAGATTTAATCACAATTGTCAACTTATAAGTCTCCTTTTTGGGGTTTATTAAAAATATAAATAAAAATAAAAATATTTTACATATCACAGGGATTTAACCCAGACTTCATTTGCATAATACTGGTGGATGCCAGGAAAATTTAAGATATTTAAAGTTAATGAAGTCTGTGCTTCTAGCCTTTAAACTCTCCTGTACCCAATAACTGCTTGTTTTCTTTTCTTTTCTTTTGTAATTTTATCCATTTTTCATGAATTCCGTATAGAGCACTTTTATAGCATACTAATTGTAAATACTTTCTGTCTTTTCTGAGTGACATTACACGCTAAACAGTCATCTCTCTGTGTAGGGTGTTTGTAATGACACTAATTGCTAACCCTTTAAAGAGCATGTGTGTACTATCACTCTGGATACAACTTTTATTGCTTGGTTTGGTCACTCCGCATTCCATTTCTTCAGTTTTACATTACATTAAATTAACATTTATTTAGAAATCAGACATCCAAGTGGAGATGGCCGACAGGCACTCAAATACACGTGACACTAGAGAGGGAGTTAAGTCAGGGGAGGAGAGGTAGATCTGAGTATCATCAGCAGACAGGTGGTATTGGAAACCAAAAGAGTGAATGTGTTCTCCCAGAGAGGTGGTGTACAGGGAAAACAACAGCTGTTAAGAAGAAGGCAGTGGTCAATGGTGTCAAAGGCAGCAGAGAGATCTTAGAGGATCATCACTGAGAAGTGGCCTTTAGATTTGGCAAAAAGGAGGTCATTTGATACTCTAGTGAGGGCTGTTTCAGTAGAGTGTAAGGGTCTAAAGCCAGATTGAAAAGGGTCAAGTAGGTCATTGGCAGTCATAAAGTCTGTAAGTCATGAGTGCACCGTTCTCTCCAGCAACTTGAACACGAAGGGGAGAAGGGATATAGGATGCTAGTTAGACGGAAGAGTGGTGTCGAGGGAAGATTTTTTCAATACAGGTACGAAGGATGATGGTAGTATTCCAGAGGACATAGAGAGGTTGATGAGATGGGTTAGAGTTGGACAGAGTAGAGGGGAAAGAGAGGATACAAGGTGAGATGGGATGGGATCTAGCGCACAAGTAGTAGATCTCGAGCAGTAGAGCAGATTATCTACCTCTTTCTCAGCTACAGGGGAGAAGATGTTCAGAGTGGGTTTGGGGGATGGCAACAAGACAGAAGGTAGTTGGGGCAAGTCACGGGAGATGAAGTTACACCTGATAGCATCAACTTTGTTTTTGAAGTGAGAGGCAAAGTCATGGTCTGTAAGAGTGGAGCAAGGCGGAGGAGCAGGGGGGCAAAGGAGAGCATTAAATGTTGAGAAGAGATGTTTGGGATGCGATGAGAGGGTGGATATTAAGGTAGATAAATAGTATTGCTTGGACTCAGCAAGAGCAGAGTTGTAGGAACACAGCATGAACTTATAATGGCTTTGGCCATATTTCTAAAGTGAGACTGGCTGGAAGATTTTGGACGATGTTGGGAACTATTCATAAAATGGAGCCAGGAGATAAGCACCTAATATTATTTTTCCTTTTATATGCAATTAATTCAATCATATAAAAAAACAGTGGCATATGATTTATATATGTGTGTTGTTTTAAATGACCAAGTTATCTAGTTACATCTTATGTAAGTGGTAGTGTCACTTTAAGGATTTTTTAAAATGAAGCCTTTGATTCAGCCGCATTTGATTTTGAACATTATTTAACATATCTGAGAGGACAAGGGACTGGCAAATTCTGACATATGTAGAGAGGCAAGACAAACAGATATACTAGCTGACAACGTGTTGAGATTGAGGGATAAAAAGATAGTTGGACAGAAAGAAAACGGGACAGACAGAGATAATGCAGGGCATCAGATTTCCCATGCCCTGCATCATCACTCCACACAGGGAGCATGAGCAGCACTTACTGAGGAGGGGGGTGAGAGAGAACAGGGGAGGGGGAAAAAGAAAGAGAAGAGGGGAGGGGGGAGAAAGAGAACGGGAGGGGGGAGAAAAAGAACTGGAGAGTGGGGAAGAAAAAGAACTGGAGAGGGGGAGAAAGAGAACAGGAAGGGGGAGAAAGAGAACAGGCGAGGGGGGGGGAGAGAACAGGGGAGTGGTGGAAGGGGAGAGAACAGGGGAGGGGTGGAAGGGGAGAGAACAGGGGAGGGGTGGAAGGGGAAAGAACAGAGGAGGGGGAGAAAAGAGAAATGGGGAGAGGAAGAGGGGGGAGAACTGAGATAGGGGAGGAGGGGTCAAGAACAGAAGAGGGGAGAAAACAGATGAGGGGGGAGATGAGGGGAGGGAAAGAGATATGGGGAGAGGAGGGATAGATATGGGATATGGGGAGAGTCATGGGATCGGCCCTGGGCCTGATGCAGGCTTGATTCAGAATCTGGAACTATATAAAATATAAATCTAGCACTGATTTTTTTTTTTTATATTATAATTTGTTATAACGTCACAGAACAAACACAATATGTACGATGAACATGAAACACAATCAAAAAATCAATCATAGAATTATACAGATAGTACATTCCATACCGTTAATGCAAACTTTTCATTTTTAGAGTATATATAGCCCAACTAAAAACCTTGAAGAGATGGGGTTAAAAGTTTTACTGTACTAGAAGCCCATCAGGTTAGCTAGAATGCATGGGTACCTGTCCCGGTTTAAGATATATCTAATCCAACATATTAAGGAGCAATATTCATAAAAACTAGGTAAAAAAAGTAAGACTAAAATAACAGTGGTCTTGACTACACAACATTTTGGTGGTGTGTTTCACCCATTAATATCGTGCATGTACTTAACGGACTTCAGATAGAACAAATACAAATACATAAGCTACAAGCGGACAGATATCAACCACAAAATTGCCTTACTAACAAAAAAAACAAACAGTTAGTAAGATCCCGTCCGGTAAACTCACTGATACAACACAGAACAGGAGAACTACTTTGAAATAGGGCATCAAGCCATTGAACAAGAGAAAAAATGTTAAAAAAATGTTATCGGAAATGGGGATGAGGAGAGTGGGAATAGAAAAGATAAAGATGAATAACAGCGGGGCGAGGTGATCCCGAGAGGGGGATGCCGGCAGCTACAAGATGGAGCTGCACAAAATAATTGGGCTGCTGAACCGTACTTTTACCAGTCGGCCAAAAAACGCACAACCGGTAAGGGGTGACATAGTGCCCCGGGGGGTATATCAAAAGGCCATCATATAAAAACGGTGAAGCCTACGCGCCTTGACTCCAACAGATCAAAAACAAATACAAATTACAGCTAAATATGCAAAATATACAAAAATAGTAAGAGCAATTTTCAGCAAAAAGAATTTAGAGAACTCTTCAGGCCTCTTCCCAACCAGGTGCTCAAGCGGGCTCCACATCCTCAGGTAAGGTGAGTGGTGGTATGTTGAGGGAAGCCAACAATTTTGCTGAATCCTTCGGATCTGTGATGACCAAGGATTTGTTATCTTTCGTCACTGTAAGAGAGTGTGGTAGTTAATGTCCAGTTCTCTGAGATGTGCCGTGAGTGAGCTCAAAGAGTGCTTCCAAGCCACCACGGTTGGCGGTAAGTCATCAAACATGCGGATTGTAGCACCAATAAGTAGTTGTCCCTTCTATGGTATGCTGCTTTCTGTGCCTTGCATACCCAAAAACAGTCCAGAGGAGCCTGGATAGTGGTATCCGTAGTCTGTTTCAGACTGATGGCCAGTTGTCTCAGATAGGACCTGAGGGCATTAGGCACTATAGTCTTGGGGGCTCCTCGGTTCCTGACATTATTGTGTCGGCCCTTTATCTCAAACAGTGTTAACTTGTGCTGTTGGTCAGTCACCTGTACCGTGAGAGCTGCTGTAACTTCAGATATATGAGCATACTGTTGAGAAAGATCATCAGAGGTCTTTTCCAAAATGGACACTTTACTCTGAATATTCATGACCTCCTGGAGGTCCGCCCGCCATGCAGCTCGTAATTCTGTAAACAGATTGTGGATGTCCCCTTTAGTAGCATATGCTTCTTTGGGTGCTTCTCTAGTCCTCTTTAGAGGGAAAATAGCCAGTGTAGGTATTTCAGAGTCCTCCGATTGGGAGTCTGACCCAGGACCTGGCGGGAAGAAGGACTCCACTTCCACATTCGATTGCGGCCTAGGCACTCTCGACAAGAGTGTTGCAATGTCCGATTTTCTGCCCGTTTGTGGAGGGTCAGGTTTTTTATTTTTCTTACCCATGGTATCTGCTCATATATTGAGAGGTTTTCTGAGCGAACTGGCTCTATTACCTCCAGAAATAACGGTTATCAATCGTTAAAAGCAGGGAGCTCCGGCACCATGCGACTGTTCACCTCCGATGCTAGCCACGCCCCCTAGCACTGACTTTTATATGTTTACTAGTTCTATTCACATATTGGGTTTTGTAACTAAATAGGGAACAGTAGTACAACAACAACCAAATTGCAAAAATCAGGACAAAATAGCCATTTTGAAAAAATTTGCCAGATTTTTTGTAACTGTTTTGGCCTAATTTTCACAATTCAGTTGTCTGTTCACTGTTTAGTGAATATACCATCTATGTCCTGGACAGTTTAGTACTGTATTGGATGGACATTAAGAGGTGTATTCACTAAACAGTGAACTGTGGTGAACTAACAAAATGAATTGTAAAATTCAGGCACTACTCAGTAGACTCATAAATGGTCTCATTAAATTTGTGAATAAGACTGCCAACTAAATTATCAAAAGAGATGAAAACATTCAGGAACAGGATTTAAAAAAAAAGACAAGTTTAAGGATGTCACGATTTTCAAATTCAAAAGAGATGTAACAGTAGATACTGTAGTAGGGAAAATATGTATGAATTCTATTTTACTAATCCATGACAGTCTTGAATGGCTTCAAATGCAAAGAGATGCCAATTTACTTAACCCTCCTGCTTCCAGAAGTCCAACCATGACTGGTGCTGTAATTAACTAAATCTCTCCGGCAGCGAAATGATTAAATGCATCGTTATCATTCAGTCCAGTCACATTTAAGATTACAGCAGAGGTAAAATTAACTACAGGCAGACAGGAGAAATGCAGATTCTGGAAAGGATGAAGATCATGGCTTTAAATCGTACATGCAATGCACCCTCCCTCCTCATCATTTTGTCTTGTTCTCTGTGAAACCCTGCAGCAAAGGCCAATTAGCATAATTACTCACAGTCATTAAGTAGGGCTGCATTACATATGCAAAATGGGAACAGTGTACGTGCCAAGCAGCATCAGAATCTCAAGTGTACAGTTGCAGCGTCGCCAGGTTGAGAGGAAATGGTATCTGGCGAACTGAGCTGACAAGAGGCCGGGGGATATCACAGAAAAACATACAGGGAGCGGCTTATCACAGGAGGAAGAAAGATAGACAGCAAGGACGTTAAAGGGCAGCATTTAGAGAGCAGGGCAAATTTCACAGGGTCATTTTATTTTACCAAACCATATTATAACATAAGCAATGATGGAACATCTTTAAATTATGAAAAAAATGGCTCTGTCACTCAATTAATATTTGTCGTCAATGTAAAATATGATAAAAGACCAAAAAGAGAACAAGGTCTCATGGAAGATGGCTAAGGGAGGCATGAATGGGGCAGATTTTAAGTAACACAGATAAAATATTTCTGTTATTATTATTTTAAATATTAAAACAATTAAAGAATGACAGAGAAAGTGGAGAGACACAGGTAAGTCTGAAGGGCAGGCGTAATACTTGTGTTTTAGTTAAGGAAATGTTGTAGTTACAGCAATATTAAGGTAAAGGACATGTGTGTTCAGGGAAGTACTGGCAACTTTTGGCCTGGGGCAAAAACTATTTAGTGGCCCATGGCGCAACTTCATCAGTCCACCCGTTATCATCAGAGGCAGACCCAAAAAGGAAGATGGCTGCCTAGTTCACGCACTTGGGAATGTAGATATGAAAATTAGGGTTGTTTTAGGCCATTGAGGCAGGTTGCCTTCCTGAATCCCTTGCCAGCCCTCCCATAAAGCCTTGTGCTAATCAAAGAAACCAGGGTGCCTAAGGCTAGTACCTAGGAATCTAAGGCAATGTCAGATTATGAAAAAATTTGTGTGAATTTAATTTACACCTATGAAAGAGATAGCTGGCACATTTGTGAACTGACGTTATTATCTCAGAAACATTACAAGTACAAGTAGCATAACCAAACTTATTTATTACAGGTGAGAATTGAGTCCTTTTTATGTCGCCAATAAAAGCCTGTTATATGAGGCTATGCAGCATTGATTCTGTATACTTTACTTCCACTTCATTTTATTTGCCTAGTTTCAGCATGAATATATCTCACAATAAGGCCATTCTTTATAATCTGCCAAAAAGGAAAAACACAGGATATTGGGAGACTCCATCATTACCAGGGCTGGCCTTAGGGGTGTGCGACCTGTGCGAGCGCACAGGGCGCAACACCCCAGGGGGCGCCTGCCCGGCCGGTCTAAAGAAAAAAAAAAAAAGTAAAAAAAAAAAAAAAGCCGGTAGAGGCACTGGCTGGTGGAGATCAAAAGATCCCCCCTCACCAGCCCTCTGCTCGGCATTCTTGTCTAGGTCCGGGGAGGGGGCTTTGCTAACCGGCACAGCGGTGTAGCTCCGCCCCCACCCCGGGAAGCAGAGCAGCATCTGCTTCACGGGGAGCCCCGGGCAGCATGAGATAGTGCTGCTCGGCTCCCCATGCCTGCATTAAGCATGGGGAGCCGAGCAGCACAAAGTCTTGCTGCCCGGGGCTCCCCGTAATGCAGACTCTGCTCTGCTTCCCGGGGTGGGGGCGGAGCTACACCGCTGTGCCATTTAGCTCCGCCCCTCCATGGAGCCACCTTTTCAGGCAAAGGTAAGGGGGGGGGGGGGAGAGACAGACAGAACAGGGGGAGGGGAGAGAGAGACAGACAGAACAGGGGTTAGGGGGGAGAGACAGAACAGGGGGAGGGGAGAGAGAGACAGACAGAACAGGGGCAGGGGGGAGAGATAGAACGGGGTTAGGGGGGAGAGAGACCGACAGAACAGGGGATAGGGGGGTGAGAGACAGACAGAACAGGGGGAGGGGAGAGAGAGACAGACAGACCAGGGGTTAGGGGGGAGAGAGAGAACAGGGGGAGGGGGGAGAGAGAGAACAGGGCTAGAGAGAGAGAACAGGGGGAGGGGGAGAGAGACAGACAGAAAAGGGGCAGGGGGTAGAGACAGAACAGGGGACGGGGGGAGAGAGACAGAACAGGGGACGGGGGGGGGAGAGAGACAGAACAGGGGACGGGGGGGAGAGAGACAGAACAGGGGACGAGGGGGGGGAGAGACAGAACAGGGGACGGGGGGGAGAGACAGAACAGGGGACGGGGGGGAGAGAGACAGAACAGGGGACGGGGGGAGAGAGACAGAACAGGGGACGGGTGGGAGAGAGACAGAACAGGGGACGGGGGGAGAGAGACAGAACAGGGGACGGGGGGGAGAGAGACAGAACAGGGGACGGGGGGAGAGAGACAGAACAGGGGACGGGGGAGAGAGACAGAACAGGGGACGGGGGGAGAGAGACAGAATAGGGGACCGGGGGGAAAGAGACAGAACAGAGGGAGAGAGAGAGAGAGACAGACATGGCAAGGAAGAGGAAAGGGACAAACATGGGAAGGGAGAGAGACACAAACATAGGGGGGTGAAAGAGACGGGGGGGGGGGCGCCACGGGGGAAGCCCGCACAGGGCGCCGGAACACTTAAGGCCGGCCCTGATCATTACTAAACTAATATAGCACATAATAGGCTACTCCCGCCTTGCACTTGAACAACTGGTCATTTACCATGGATCGGAGCAAAACATAGATAGACATATATGTGTAAAAGTTTGAAATGGACAAATATTTAAGATTCAAACTGTAGTGTTAAGAAACCATGGGAGAACTACATACATTCAAAAAAGTTACAGCCCAGCAGTAGAAATTTTAAGAATGGAGAAGAGCCAATGACAGCTTTGCAAAAGACCTGAGAACAAATAGCACTTCTGAAAGGTAAGCTTTCTATTGAGTCATACAGTCGTTAAAAATTCTGACACCTATAACTAGCATATATCAAAATACAGTGCATTATCCCTTGATATTTAAAAAAACAAATCATGGAATTAAAGAGAACATACAGCTATTTCCCAAATGCGCTCCCCTTTAAAGCCTTTTATTCTGTATCTATAGCCCTCTGCTTTATACAAGCTTACAGCTGCCTTTATCACTGACACAATTTGCCTGAGACTTCGCTTCCCCCATTGTCTGCCTACCATGGCATGGTGCCCAATGTGCACATCAGATGCCCCCCTGGCATGCTCCATTCTGTAATTTCCTGATGCTGCCTTAGTGGAAGAATAACAGAAACCACTGCAGAGAACGTAAAGCGTTAATTTGATTTTGAGACAGTGTTAAACACATACTTCTAATGTGGGGGATATTATATTTAAAAAAAAAACCATTATTAACAAACCGATGAATATAATATAAAGATATGAGCTGAAGATCTTCCTGAGTGTTGGCATATAGAAAGGGGAAATATAGAGGAAGAGATGGTTATACTGACGTATAGTTGGCAAGCATTTTATCGCCAGGTAAATACATCTTCCTAAGCCAAACATTTGTAATTTTTTGTATGGCCATGATATTAGCTCCACAATTGTACAAAGACTACAGGAGCCTCAATGATACACAATCATTATGGAGGTCTACATGCTGTCTTTGTTATATATTAACCTTAGCTGTTTTAATAATTCCCTTTCTAACTGGCATTGTTTATTTACATTTTTTGCTGTGTTAATGGCAAGTAAGGCATTTAAACATATTCCTTTTTTTTTATAAGTCTTTGTGTGGAATCTTTACAGAAAGGTTTGTAGTATCTGAAGCACTCTCACAGCACCGACAGTAGACCATCACAAAGAAGAAATTGGGAATATGACGTGGCTGTGATTAAGGCAACAACCAAACATTACATATGATTTGACAGTTGGTACTGTTGGAATGAGGAACACTGGGTGGGCCAAAAGACTGTTATCTGCCGTCACATGCTATGATTATGAACAGCGCTGGACTAATCAGGAGCATTCCCCCCACCTTCGATGTGCCGTTAGTTGTCAGAATAAATTAAGACAGAGAGAAAGAGACGAAACATAAAAAAGACCACATGCTTAATTAAGAAAAAAAATCCCTGCTTACCCCTGCTAATTAATTAGCATGAAATTGCCTCCCTCTGATAGAAGAGCTTCTGAAAGAACTCTCGCAGTTTAGTTCCCCTGATCCGTTGCGTCTAGTTTGTGATCTTTGTTGGCTACATTTTCTGTTCGTAGACTTTATGATCATTTTCGTTTCCTCTTTCACGCTCCCCTTTTAGTCGCCAGATAAATATTCCGGGGGCCTGGAGACCTACGGGAATATTGGCAGCTCCGACGTTCTGCTTCCGGTGCAAGAACTGTTTACTTGCGTGTCAGTAGTTTAAATGGGGATGTGGTGTAGAGGGAGAAATTGGGTCACATTGAGGAATGGAGGAGAGAGAGAATTAAAAGATATTAAGAGAAGGAAGGAGCAAGCCATCCTTGGAATGATAAGGAATGATGTGTAAGTATGCATCTTTTCATAGTCTCAGATCACGTCTTCAGACCCACCCCAGCCATCGTGATGTATGCAGAGTTAATTAATTTGTGTTTTGATGTTAATGTATTTTTAACTATGGCATATGAAAATTACAAATTAATGAAATCACTCCTCCGTGAACTCTTTCAAGATTAAAAAAAAAACAGTGTGTCATAGAAAAAATAATCTCTATTATTATGATAAAATTACTAGATATTATTTAATCTTTTCCATGCCAAACTTGAAGTTCCATTTAAAATATTTGTGTGGAAAAAATAAATCTAAGAAAAAATGGAAGAATTTTGTTTAAGCCATACATACATACATATAACTCACAATATACAAACACATTTGCCTGGATAGACATATATATATATATATATATATATATATATATATATATATATATACACACACACACACATATATATATAAACATATACTGTTTCTCAAAACATCATTTGCACTACATATTCCTCCTCTTTTGTAAAGGAGGTTATGATAAGGCTGTGTGTCTACATGCGATGCCATTGTCTGCTGCATGGCAACCAAAATGCAGGCTATAAATGATGCCCTGGTGGCACTCTGCCATCTGGCACTAAGCTCATGGGAGTTGGGTGTGTAATGGGGTGAAATATGCAAAGCAAATTAAAACTAATGAATGAGGAATACACTGCTTCGGGAGCCGCCATTTTGTTATACTTACTTCTAGTAAAATGGCTTCTGGTTCCAGGTTGATATGATAAAATGAATAAATGCAGCTGTATACATATTATACATATCATTAAATGTGTAATCTACCAATTCTAATTTTTTTCTAGTATGTGAAAGACAAATTGTAATTTCAAATTCTACACAGTAAACAAACATCCAGGATTATTCCACATACAACCTTACAGTTTTTATAGCACAGCTTCACAACCAAATCTTCATCTTTTTTAGACATCTGATCATATTATAAAGATATTATTGTTATATAAATTGTTCAGTACTTGGACCTGGTAAAGTTACTATGGGATGTTACACAGAAACACAGCAATTATTTAATTATTTATATAAGATCTTGCTCATGGTGATCAACACATAAAGTAAAAAAAAAATCACAGCGACCGGATGTAACGATACGTCACATCCGGCGACTGTGTTTCCCTCCTCCGTGCAGGAGGAAAGAGAAGACTGCACGGAGGAGGCGTCCGGGAGCAGAGACCAGCCTCGGTAAGTCATGGGGAAGTGGGGGGGAGGAGGGAGCACAATATTACTGGGCATCTGGCTGGCACAATATTACTGGGTTCTGGCTAGCACTATATTACTGGGCTCTGGCTGGCACTATATTACTAGGCATCTGGCTGGCACTATATTACTGGGCATCTGGCTGGCACTATATTACTAGGCATCTGGCTGGCACTATTTTACTGGGCATCTGGCTGGCACTATATTACTGGGCATCTGACTGGCACACTATTACTGGGCTCTGGCTGGCACTATATTACTGGGCTCTGGCTGGCACTATATTACTGGGCATCTGGCTGGCACTATATTACTGGGCTCTGGCTGGCACTATATTACTGGGCATCTGGCTGGCACTATATTACTGGGCTCTGGCTGGCACTATATTACTGGGCATCTGGCTGGCACTATATTACTGGGCTCTGACTGGCACAATATTACTGGGCATCTGGCTGGCACTATATTACTGGGCATCTGGCTGGCACTATATTACTGGGCTTTGACTGGCACTATATTACTGGGCATCTGGCTGGCACTATATTACTGGGCATCTGGCTGGCACTATATTACTGGGCTCTGGCTGGCACTATATTACTGGGCATCTGGCTGGCACTATATTACTGGGCTCTGGCTGGCACTATATTACTGGGCTCTGACTGGCACAATATTACTGGGCTCTGACTGTTACAATATTCCTGGGCACTGAGTGGCACACTATTACTGGGCACTGACTGGCACACTATTACTGGGCTCTGACTGGCACACTATTATTGACCCATGCACTGTGTAATTAGCGCAATCCTGACCGCTGCACTGTATACATAGCGCAATCCTGACCCATGCACTGTGTACTTAGCGCAGTCCTGACCCATGCACTGTGTACTTAGTGCAGTCCTGACCCATGCTTGCTATTATTCTTCCTAGGCTTCTGTTTTCAAGGCTAGTTATTACTTAAATTATTATTAAAACCAGTAGCAACTGAATGCAGAGGCAATTATTCATGATAATAAAGAGTAGATGCATAATCCTATACAACCGGCCCTTTGAGGGTAACCATACTGCTGATGCGGCCTCCGATGAATTTGAGTTTGCCACCCCTGGTCTACACTATATAAGGTGATAGCCATCGTTTTACAGGTTCTGTGGAGGGGGCAATGCACAATTAATGCATGTACATGTGTGGTAAAAATAACTGGGTATGGTAATCTGGTGTGGTTTGCCATATATTAATATTATGTATTTTTATAAAGCACTAGCAAATTCTGTAGTGTAATACAATATACTACCGTAATCCCATTGCCTCGCCAAGTGGAATCCCACATGTTGCCCAGTGGGCTAAATCATGCCCATATGACAGCAAGATTTGTTCAAACTATAAATATGTAGTTTTGTTTGAAAATTTTTAAATTAAACTGTTTTTAAACTTATTTTTGTATTAATGCTAAATAATATTTTTTCTATGGCTAACCAGCAATTGTATTACTATTCAGAAACAAATTGGACACCTCTGACCGTTTCCAAAAACGGTGGTGACACTAAACATGCTAATATAAGTGACCAGTGGACAGAAGAATCTTTAGGAAAAATACATGAGAGCCAAAATTTCTGTATAACTAGATGGATGTCTCTTATATACAGGAATTTTAAAATTCGTTCCCAACAATGAACAATTTTCTTTAGAACAAAATGTGTCTCTGTTTTCCAGCAGGTGCTACAAAACCCAGAAATGACAAGTGATGATTCTCAGAATTTCCAGTGTGGATTTCTATAATTGCTAAATTATACACATTGTTTAATACTGTCTAATAACATCTCTGTACCACTGCACTGCAGCATAGAAACAGAATGTGTCGGCAAATAAGAACCATTTGGCCCATCTAGTCTGCCCAATGTAAAATACATACGTTTAAAAAAAATGTGAATACTTTTATTAGTCTCTAGCCTTATCTTAGATCTAGGATAGCCTTTTGCTTATCCCATACATGCTCAAACTCCTTCATTGTATTAATCTCTACCCAGGGCCGATCCTGGGCGGGCGCACGGGGTGCACCGCGCCCAGGCGCACCGGGAGGAAAGGCGCTCCGATGAGCACCTTTCTCCCTCATTCTGGAGGTGCGGCCCGCAGGTGAGCGCCTGCGGTCACCGCACCTCCTAATCTCATTACAGCGCGACGGGTGCAAGCTCCGCCCCGTCGCGCTGTCTGATTGCCGGATGTCTGGTGACATCCGGCAAGAAGAACTGAATGACGGTGTTCTGCCTCTGCAGACACCGTCCGGAAATGTCCTCCTCCCTCCAAGGAGGGGGACCAATAGTAAGACGTGCTTTTTTTTTTTAAGAAAAGAAGTGTGTGTGTTTCAATGTGTAAGTGTGTGTTTCAATTTGTGTGTGTGAATGTATGTAAGTGTGTGTATTTCAGTGTGAATGTGTGTTTCACTAAATGTGTGAATGTATGTGTGTGTGTTTCAGTGTGTGTGTGAATGTGTGTTTCAGTGTGTGTGTGAATGTGTGTTTCACTGTGTGTGTGTGAATGTGTGTTTCAGTGTGTGTGTGAATGTGTGTTTCACTGTGTGTGTGTGTGTGAATGTATGTAAGTGTGTGTGTGTTTCAGTGTGTGTGTTTCAGTGTGTGTGTGAATGTGTGTTTCACTGTGTGTGTGTGTGTGTGTGTGAATGTATGTAAGTGTGTGTGTGTTTCAGTGTGTTTCAGTGTGTGTGAATGTGTGTTTCACTGTGTGTGTGTGTGTGTGTGAATGTATGTAAGTGTGTGTGTGTGAATGTATGTAAGTGTGTGTGTGTGAATGTGTGTTTCACTGTGTGTGTGTGAGTGTGTGTTTCACTGTGTGTGTGTGTGAATGTGTGTTTCACTGTGTGTGTGAATGTATGTGTGTGTGTGAATGTGTGTTTCAGTGTGTGTGTGAATGTGTGTGAATGTGTGTTTCACTGTGTGTGAATGTGTGTTTCACTGTGTGTGTCTGTGAATGTGTGTGAATGTGTGTTTCACTGTGTGTGTGAATGTGTGTTTCACTGTGTGTGTGAATGTGTGTTTCTCTGTGTGTGTGTGAATGTATGTAAGTGTGTGTGTGTGTGTGTGTGTGTGTGAATGTGTGTTTCACTGTGTGTGTGTGTGTGTGTGAATGTGTGTTTCACTGTGTGTGTGTGTGTGTGAATGTGTGTTTCACTGTGTGTGTGAATGTATGTGTGTGTGTGTTTCAGTGTGTGTGTGAATGTGTGTTTCACTGTGTGTGTGTGTTTCACTGTGTGTGTGAATGTATGTGTGTGTGTGTGTTTCAGTGTGTGTGTGAATGTGTGTTTCACTGTGTGTGTGTGTTTCAGTGTGTGTGTGAATGTGTGTTTCACTGTGTGTGTGTGTGTTTCAGTGTGTGTGTGAATGTGTGTTTCACTGTGTGTGTGTGTTTCAGTGTGTGTGTGAATGTGTGTTTCACTGTGTGTGTGTGTTTCACTGTGTGTGTGTGTTTCACTGTGTGTGTGAATGTGTGTTTCACTGTGTGTGTGTGTTTCAGTGTGTGTGTGAATGTGTGTTTCACTGTGTGTGTGTGTGTGTGTGTGTGTGTGTGTGTGTGTGTGTGTGTGTGTGAATGTGTGTTTCACTGTGTGTGTGTGTGTGTGTGTGTGTGTGTTTCAGTGTGTGTGTGTGTGTGTTTCACTGTGTGTGTGTGTGTGTGTGTGTGTGAATGTGTGTTTCACTGTGTGTGTGTGTGTGTGTGTGTGTGTGTGTGTGAATGTGTGTTTCACTGTGTGTGTGTGTGTGTGTGTGAATGTGTGAATGTGTGTTTCACTGTGTGTGTGTGTGTGTGTGTGTGTGTGTGTGAATGTGCGTTTCACTGTGTGTGTGTGTGAATGTGTGTTTCACTGTGTGTGTGTGAATGTGTTTTTCTCTGTGTGAGTCAATGTGTGTTACTGTCTAAGTGTGTGTACATAAGTGTGACTGTGTGTATTGCTCTGTGTGTGTATAAGGGTGTCTGTGTGTAATGGTGACTAAGTGCAAGCCCACCATCAGGGGTCCAGGTAACAACAGAAAAAAAAAATCCCCTGTGTTTAGCAGGTCCGCGGCTGTGTGGGAAGCGTTAAGCGCTCCCCTCCAGCCGGGGACCTGCTAAACAGAGCAGAGCATTAAGGAGGTAAGTTCTGGGGAAGGGTGCAAATAACAAGCATAACGCTGGCATTTTAAATGGCATATTGAAGGGCAAAATATTGGCATATTAAATTGAAAAATACTGGCTTATTGAGTGGCAAAAGAATGGCATATTAAATGGCAAAAGAATGGCATATTGTGGGGCAAAATACTGGCACATTAAATGGCAAAAGAATGGCATATTAAGGGGCAAAATACTGGCACATTAAATGGCAAAAGAATGGCATATTAAGGGGCAAAATATTGGCACAGTAAATGGTAAAATACTGGCATATTGAGGGGCAAAATATTACTGGCATATTGACCAACTGCTCCCAACCACCCTCCATATTACACTAGACTGGGATAACATGCTTGTGAGAGTAGGTGGGGCGAGTGGGAGATATTGTCGGCGGGGGGGGGGGGCAGAAAATGTTTTTAGTAAGGGACCCTGAAATTTCTAGTGGCGGCCTTGACTAAGTGTGTCTGTGTAAGTGTGACTGTGTGTATGTATGCATGACCCTGTGCGTAAGTGTGGCTGTGTATGTAGGCAGGGCAACTTTAAGGGGCCACCGCTGCCCACTTGACAGTCCCCATCCTGTCGGCGGCTATTTCCCGCCTCCTGCACTGAGTGTGCATAGAGGGAAGACTGTGCGGAGGAGACACGAAAGAGCAGCAGCAAGGTGAGTACTGGGGAATGGGGGGAGGGGGTAATGCTTTTCTTGGGAAAACTGGTGGTGGCATATTAATGGACAAACTGACACTGGCATATTAGTGGCCAAACTGACACTGGCATATTAATGGGCAAACTATCTGTGCTATATTATTGGACAAACTAACTGTGGTATGTTAATGGGCAAGCTATCTGTGGCATATTAATGGGAAAACTATCTGTGGCATATTAATGGGCAAACTGGCAGTGGCATATAAATGGGCAAACTGTCTGTGGCATATTAATAGGCAAATGCACGGGATTATGAGGAGGGAGAGACATACATGTGAGTTATGAAGAGAAAGAGACAGCAGACATGGGTGTATAGAAGGAGAGACAGACATGCAGAAAAAAAGACCACCATGGGGAGCATGAGGAACAGAAAGATAGACATGGAAAAATATATGGGGTATGAAGGGAGAGATATACATGAGGGTATGAGTTGAGAGAGAGAGAGTTATATATGAGGGTATGAGTAGAGAGAGAGTTATATGAGGGTATGAGTAGAGAGAGAGTTATATATGAGGGTATGAGTGGAGAGGGAGAGATACATGAGGGTATAAGTGGTGAGAAAGAGAGATACATGAGGGTATGAGTGGAGAGAGTTATACATGAGGGTATGAGTGGAGAGAGAGAGATACATGAGGGTATGAGTGGAGAGAGTTATACATGAGGGTATGAGTGGAGAGAGTTATACATGAGGGTATGAGTGGAGAGAGATATACATGAGGGTATGAGTGGAGAGCGAGATATACATGAGGGTATGCGTGGAGAGAGAGATACATGAGGGTATGAGGGGAGAGGGAGAAAGACATGGAGGTATGGGAAGAGAGAGACACGTGAGTGACTGACTTGGTGGAATATTATTTATTGCTCCTTGTGTACTTCTTTTCCAATGATGCTCAGCCAGACTAATGGGAGACTTTGGCTGGTTGGAAATCATGGGAACTGTAGTTAAAACTGCTAGCCAGCAAAAAGTCTCCCATGTTGCTGGCTGAGCATCATAGACATAAATAAAACCACTACACTGTTTTACGGCCAAATAAATATCTTTATTTCAAAAAAAAGCTTGTGTTGGTCCTCCATCTAAAAATAAAGTTTGTGCTCTCCACAAGAATCCCCCCACCCCAATAATGAAAAATTGGTATGCCTGGAACATACATGTGTAAAGGGGAGGGGTTTATCATATAGCCACGCCCACCTGGGGGCGCCAAAAAAATCCTGCAGCCAGGCGCCCGTGACCCTAGGATCGGCCCTGTCTCTACCATTCCATGCATCCACTACTCTCTCAGTAATATAATACTTCCTGAATTCACTTTTAAACTTTTTCCCCTCTAAATTAAAAGGGTGGTAATAACTCCATGTCTGCGTAATGTGTGTTTTGTGTTTCTTCTGATGCAGGTTAAAAAGAGTGACTTTGGGGGCTATTTATAAAGGTGTTTCTGTAGTAAATATAGTGCTATTGAGGAATAATTAATGTCTACTCCTATGTATAAAATGATTTCTTCCAAAAAAAAATCTCAGCCCACCAGTTGTGCCAAAATACAAAAGTGATCCATTATATGTTTACGAATTTTGTTTCAGGCTGTGTTTAAGAAAATGTGCAAAACTGAGCCTATTCTAGTTCACTTTATTAGATTAACAATTATCTGCCCATCCTAATCTGGTGTTAACTGAACTTACGAAAAAATCACAAAGTTACAATAAAAAGTCACAAATATAGAATAAGAATGTCCACATTGAGAATAAAAAGTTGCCGTTTTGCTCCTGACTATAGGAATCAGGATTAGACATAACACAGCGCCCTTATTTATACATAGCCCCCATATTTATACATAGCCCCCATAGACTCATCTCATTGTTTGTCTTCCTGGCCTTTAAGAGGAAAATGCCTTTCAAGGCCCTTTAAAGCAGCGTGTTTCTACATTAGGTTAAATAGTATTCAGGGCCGGCCTTAGGGGTGTGCGTCCTGTGCGAGCGCACAGGGCGCAACACCCCAGGGGGCGCCTGCCCGGCCGGTCTAAAGAAAAAAAAAAAGTAAAAAAAAAAAGCCGGTAGAGGCACTGGCTGGTGGAGATCAAAAGATCCCCCCTCACCAGCCCTCTGCTCGGCATTCTTGTCTAGGTCCGGGAGGGGGTGGAGCTAACCGGCACAGCGGTGTAGCTCCGCCACCACCCCGGGAAGCAGAGCAGCATCTGCTTCACGGGGAGCCCCGGGCAGCATGAGATAGTGCTGCTCAGCTCCCCATGCCTGCATTAAGCATGGGGAGCCGAGCAGCACAAAGTCTTGCTGCCCGGGGCTCCCCGTAATGCAGACTCTGCTCTGCTTCCCGGGGTGGGGGCAGAGCTACACCGCTGTGCCATTTAGCTCCGCCCCCTCCCTGGAGCCACCTTTTCAGGCAAAGGTAAGGGGGGGGGGAAGAGACAGACAGAACAGGGGGAGGGGAGAGAGAGACAGACAGAACAGGGGTTAGGGGGGAGAGACAGAACAGGGGGAGGGGAGAGAGGGACAGACAGAACAGGGGCAGGGGGGAGAAATAGAACAGGGGTTAGGGGGGAGAAAGACCGACAGAACAGGGGTTAGGGGGGAGAGAGACAGACAGAACAGGGGGAGGGGAGAGAGAGACAGACAGAACAGGGGTTAGGGGGGAGAGAGAGAACAGGGGGAGGGGGGAGAGAGAGAACAGGGCTAGAGAGAGAGAACAGGGGGAGGGGGAGAGACAGAACAGGGGAGGGGTGGGAGAGAGACAGACAGAAAAGGGGCAGGGGGTAGAGACAGAACAGGGGACGGGGGGAGAGAGACAGAACAGGGGACGGGGGGGAGAGAGACAGAACAGGGGACGGGGGGGAGAGAGACAGAACAGGGGACGGGGGGGAGAGAGACAGAACAGGGGACGGGGGGAGAGAGACAGAACAGGGGACGGGGGGGAGAGACAGAACAGGGGACGGGGGGGAGAGACAGAACAGGGGACGGGGGGGGAGAGAGACAGAACAGGGGACGGGGGGAGAGAGACAGAACAGGGGACGGGGGGGAGAGAGACAGAACAGGGGACGGGGGGGAGAGAGACAGAACAGGGGACGGGGGGAGAGAGACAGAACAGGGGACGGGGGAGAGAGACAGAACAGGGGACGGGGGGAGAGAGACAGAACAGGGGACGGGGGGAGAGAGACAGACAGAAAAGGGGCAGGGGGTAGAGACAGAACAGGGGACGGGGGGGAGAGAGACAGAACAGGGGACGGGGGGAGAGAGACAGAACAGGGGACGGGGGGAGAGAGACAGAACAGGGGACGGGGGGAGAGAGACAGAACAGGGGACGGGGGAGAGAGACAGAACAGGGGACGGGGGGAGAGAGACAGAACAGGGGACGGGGGGAGAGAGACAGAACAGGGGACGGGGGGAGAGAGACAGACAGAAAAGGGGCAGGGGGTAGAGACAGAACAGGGGACGGGGGGGAGAGAGACAGAACAGGGGACGGGGGGGAGAGAGACAGAACAGGGGACGGGGGGAGAGAGACAGAACAGGGGACGGGGGGGGAGAGACAGAACAGGGGACGGGGGGGAGAGACAGAACAGGGGACGGGGGGAGAGAGACAGAACAGGGGACGGGGGGGAGAGAGACAGAACAGGGGACGGGGGGAGAGAGACAGAACAGGGGACGGGGAGAGAGACAGAACAGGGGACGGGGGGGAGAGAGACAGAACAGGGGACGGGGGAGAGAGACAGAACAGGGGACGGGGGGAGAGAGACAGAATAGGGGACGGGGGGAAAGAGACAGAACAGAGGGAGAGAGAGAGAGAGAGAGAGAGACAGACATGGCAAGGAAGAGGAAAGGGACAAACATGGGAAGGGAGAGAGACACAAACATAGGGGGGTGAAAGAGACGGGGGGGGGGCGCCACGGGGGAAGCCCGCACAGGGCGCCGGAACACTTAAGGCCGGCCCTGATAGTATTAACAATACTTAATATCGTATGGGACATACACTATGGTTTTTCTTGCTACATCTTGTGTCATGATAGATATTCCTCCAAATACCAAAGAATAATCAACAGGGAAAAAGAGAAAAATATGAACAATAGTTTTCTCTGTTGCAGACTTGAAGGCATGGAATACCATTCACAGAAATGGTCACTGACATTCCGAACAGCAAAAATACTATATTTACATATTGAGTATTTGCTTGCACCAAAATGTTAGTAGCAGCAAGTCCTGTAAGTTGTGAGGTGGGGCCTCCATGGATCAGACTTATTTGTCCAGCATATCCCACAGATGCTTGATTTGATTGAGATCTGAGGAATTTGAAGGCCAAGTCAACACCTTGAACTTGATGTTATGTTCATCAAACCATTCCCGAACTATTTTTGCTTTGTGGCAGGGAATATATATGTGGCTGTTGGAACAGGTGTGCTGTATGAAAATTACAAATTTCCCACTGAAAATGAGTCAATTTGCATATCAAGCCATGAGTGATGTCATAAGCAGGAGACACTACAGACATATTTAAAATATATATATTTCTCTAATTTTATGGATTTGCATGCAATTCTGTACAATACAATATATGGATCATAATGTTTTATACTCTTCATTTACAGTGTAAGCAATATTTAGGTTGACAGAGTCCCTTTAAAGGGACACTACCACTTACATAAGATGTAAGTAGATTATCTGTGCATGTAAAACAAACACATATATAAGACATATGACACGTTTTTTTTTTTTTTCTATGTTTGAATTCATTGCATATGAAAGTAAAATTAAAATTAGGTGTTTATCTCCAGCATCCATTGTGAGAATTTTACCCATGATGCAACATTCTCTGAAATCTTCCAGCAAGTCTCACTTTACAACTGTGGCCAGAGCCTGCATGATGATGTCATAAGATACACTCCTGCTCTCTTACTGGTGTATCATAGTGGGCAAGACTAGGTGGCTGTGTACAACTTTTTTTTTACCTGCTTTCCAACACAAAGAGAGGAGACTGACCTTATCAAACAGGATCATAACTCTGCCCACTTGCGATGTAATAGTTACATTACCCTCCCCTTGACCTGAAATCAACAATGCAAATAAAAAAAATAAACCCTTTAAATTTTTTGTTGGGAGTGTCCCTTTAAGTATGGATTTCATGCAATTATAGTTGATTACCTAGTTCATTATTTTATCGTTTGAGATATCATTATTTTACAAAGATTTACAGCTGGTGTTTTCTATTGTAAGTCATACATTGTTAAATGAACATAGGTGTTCTATTCAGAGAAATACCGTATTAAGACAATATTTTCACCCCAATTTTTTAAGTTTAAAATTGGGGGTCATCTTATACACGGAATGTAGCGTTTTAATGTCGCATTGTGCTCCTTAGCTCAACGCTACATTGAGGCATCATGCAACACCCTTCTCTGCCCCCCAGGGTACCGCAATCACCATCAGCATGCTCCTCCAATAAAGCGTGCCAGCCAGGGGCGTCACTAGGGTTGGTGTCACCCGGTGCGGAAACTCATGGTGTCACCCCCCTGGATTTCCTCCAATACAATGCCAAACAGATTCCTTAGTAATGCCAGTTAGATGGCCTATTAACTATGCCACACACAGAAGCCCCATAAATTATGCCACACACAGGAGCCCCATAAATTATGCCACACCAGAGCCCCATAAATTATGCCACACCAGAGCCCCATAAATTATGCCACACCAGAGCCCCACTATTTATGCCTCACCTCTGCCCAATTAATTATGCCACACATACAGGTGCCCCATAATTATGCCACACACACACACACACAGGTGCCCCATAATTATACCACACAAAAGAGTCCCTTAATTATGCAACACAAAAGAGTCCCTTAATTATGCCAGACATGGGGCTCGATAAATATGCCACACACAAGCGCCCCATAATTATGCACACATGGGACCGCCATTAATTATGCAACACACAGGAGCCCCATGAGGTGACAATTGTACAATTATAGATACCAGGAATATTGTGCCACTCAGAGCCCAGTAATATTGTGCCAGTCAGATACCAGTAATATTGTGCCATTCAGATACCAGGAATATTGTGCCATTCAGAGCCCAGTAATATTGTGCCAGTCAGATACCAGTAATATTGTGCCGGTCAGATACCAGTAATATTATGCCACTCAGAGCCCAGCAATATTGTGCCAGTAAGATACCAGGAATTTTGAGTCATTCAGAGCCCAGTAATAGTGTGCCAGTCAGATGCCTGTAATATTGTGCCACTCAGAGACCAGTAATAGTGTGCCAGTCAGAGCCCAGTAATAGTGTGCCAGTCAGAGCCCAGTAATATTATGCCAGTCAGATACCAGGAATATTGTGCCAGTCAGAGCCCAGTAATATTGTGCCAGTCAGATCCCAGTAATATTGTGCCATTCAGAGCCCAGTTATAGTGTGCCAGTCAGAGCCCAGTAATAGTGTGCCAGTCAGAGCCCAGTAATAGTGTGCCAGTCAGAGCCCAGGAATATTGTGCCATTCAGATACCAGGAATATTGTGCCAGTCAGAGCCCAGTAATAGTATGCCAGTCAGAACCCAGTAATAGTGTGCCACTCAGATACCAGTAATATTGTGCCAGTCAGAGCCCAGGAATATTGTGCCAGTCAGATTTCATAAATATTGTGCCAGTCAGAGCCCAGGAATATTGTGCCATTCAGATACCAGGAATATTGTGCCAGTCAGAGCCCAGTAATAGTATGCCAGTCAGAACCCAGTAATAGTGTGCCACTCAGATACCAGTAATATTGTGCCAGTCAGATTTCATAAATATTGTGCCAGTCAGATTTCATAAATATTGTGCCAGTCAGAGCCCAGTAATATTGTGCCAGTCAGAGCCCAGTAATAGTGCGCCAGTCAGAGCCCAATAATAGTGTGCCAGTCAGAGCCCAGTAATATTGTGCCAGACAGAGCCCAGGAATATTGTGCCAGCCAGAGCCCAGTAATAGTGTGCCAGTCAGAGCCCAGGAATATTGTGCCATTCAGAGCCCAGTAATAGTGTGCCAGTCAGAGCCCAGTAATATTGTGCCAGTTAGAGCCCAGGAATATTGTGCCAGTCAGAGCCCAGTAATATTGTGCCAGTTAGAGCCCAGGAATATTGTGCCAGTTAGAGCCCAGGAATATTGTGCCAGTCAGAGCCCAGTAATAGTGTGCCAGTCAGAGCCCAGGAATATTGTGCCAGTCAGAGCCCAGGAATATTGTGCCAGCCAGAGCCCAGTAATAGTGTGCCAGTCAGAGCCCAGGAATATTGTGCCAGTCAGAGCCCAGTAATAGTGTGGCAGTCAGAGCCCAGTAATATTGTGCCAGTTAGAGCCCAGGAATATTGTGCCAGTCAGAGCCCAGTAATATTGTGCCAGTCAGAGCCCAGTAATAGTGTGCCAGTCAGAGCCCAGTAATAGTGTGCCAGTCAGAGCCCAGTAATATTGTGCCAGTCAGAGCCCAGGAATATTGTGCCAGTCAGATTTCATAAATATTGTGCCAGTCAGAGCCCAGGAATATTGTGCCAGTCAGAGCCCAGGAATATTGTGCCATTCAGATACCAGGAATATTGTGCCAGTCAGAGCCCAGTAATAGTATGCCAGTCAGAACCCAGTAATAGTGTGCCACTCAGATACCAGTAATATTGTGCCAGTCAGAGCCCAGGAATATTGTGCCAGTCAGATTTCATAAATATTGTGCCAGTCAGAGCCCAGTAATATTGTGCCAGTCAGAGCCCAGTAATAGTGCGCCAGTCAGAGCCCAATAATAGTGTGCCAGTCAGAGCCCAGTAATATTGTGCCAGACAGAGCCCAGGAATATTGTGCCAGCCAGAGCCCAGTAATAGTGTGCCAGTCAGAGCCCAGGAATATTGTGCCATTCAGAGCCCAGTAATAGTGTGCCAGTCAGAGCCCAGTAATATTGTGCCAGTTAGAGCCCAGGAATATTGTGCCAGTCAGAGCCCAGTAATATTGTGCCAGTTAGAGCCCAGGAATATTGTGCCAGTCAGAGCCCAGTAATAGTGTGCCAGTCAGAGCCCAGGAATATTGTGCCAGTCAGAGCCCAGGAATATTGTGCCAGTCAGAGCCCAGGAATATTGTGCCAGCCAGAGCCCAGTAATAGTGTGCCAGTCAGAGCCCAGGAATATTGTGCCAGTCAGAGCCCAGTAATAGTGTGGCAGTCAGAGCCCAGTAATATTGTGCCAGTTAGAGCCCAGGAATATTGTGCCAGTCAGAGCCCAGTAATATTGTGCCAGTCAGAGCCCAGTAATAGTGTGCCAGTCAGAGCCCAGTAATAGTGTGCCAGTCAGAGCCCAGTAATATTGTGCCAGTCAGAGCCCAGTAATAGTGTGCAAGTCAGAGCCCAGTAATAGTGTGCCAGTCAGAACCCAGTAATAGTGTGCCAGTCAGAGCCCAGTAATATTGTGCCAGTCAGAGCCCAGTAAAATTGTGCCAGTCAGAGCCCAGTAATAGTGTGCCAGTCAGAGCCCAGTAATATTGTTCCAGTCAGAGCCCTGTAATAGTGTGCCAGTCAGAGCCCAGTAATATTGTGCGAGTCAGAGCCCAGTAATAGTGTGCTACTCAGAGCCCAGTAATATTGTGCCAGTCAGAGCCCTGTAATAGTGTGCCAGTCAGAGACCAGTAATATTGTGCCAGTCAGAGCCCAGGAATATTGTGCCAGTCAGAGCCCAGCAATAGTGTGAAAGTCAGAGCCCAGTAATAGTGTGAAAGTCAGAGCCAAGTAATAGTATGTTAGTCAGAGCCCAGTAATATTGTGCCAGTCAGAGCCCAGTAATATTGTGCCAGTCAGAGCCCAGTAATAGTGTGCAATTCAGAGCCCAGTAATATTGTGCCAGTCAGATACCAGTAATATTGTGCCAGTCAGAGCCCAGTAATATTGTGCCAGTCAGAGCCCAGGAATATTGTGACATTCAGATACCAGGAATATTGTGCCAGTCAGAGCCCTGTAATATTGTGCCAGTCAGAGCCCAGTAATATTGTGCCAGTCAGAGCCCAGTAATAGTGTGCCAGTCAGAGCCCAGTAATAGTGTGCCAGTCAGAACCCAGTAATAGTGTGCCAGTCAGAGCCCAGTAACATTGTGCCAGTAAGAGCCCAGTAATACTGTGCCAGTCAGAGCCCAGTAATAGTGTGTCACTCAGAGTCCAGTAATATTGTGCCAGTCAGAGCCCAGTAATATTGTGCCAGTCAGAGCCCAGGAATATTGTGCCAGTCAGAGCCCAGTAATAGTGGGCCAGTCAGATACCAGTAATATTGTGCCAGTCAGAGCCCAGTAATAGTGTGCAAGTCAGAGCCCAGTAATAGTGTGCCAGTCAGAACCCAGTAATAGTGTGCCAGTCAGAGCCCAATAATAGTGTGCCAGTCAGAGCCCAGTAATATTGTGCCAGACAGAGCCCAGGAATATTGTGCCAGCCAGAGCCCAGTAATAGTGTGCCAGTCAGAGCCCAGGAATATTGTGCCATTCAGAGCCCAGTAATAGTGTGCCAGTCAGAGCCCAGTAATATTGTGCCAGTTAGAGCCCAGGAATATTGTGCCAGTCAGAGCCCAGTAATATTGTGCCAGTTAGAGCCCAGGAATATTGTGCCAGTTAGAGCCCAGGAATATTGTGCCAGTCAGAGCCCAGTAATAGTGTGCCAGTCAGAGCCCAGGAATATTGTGCCAGTCAGAGCCCAGGAATATTGTGCCAGTCAGAGCCCAGGAATATTGTGCCAGCCAGAGCCCAGTAATAGTGTGCCAGTCAGAGCCCAGGAATATTGTGCCAGTCAGAGCCCAGTAATAGTGTGGCAGTCAGAGCCCAGTAATATTGTGCCAGTTAGAGCCCAGGAATATTGTGCCAGTCAGAGCCCAGTAATATTGTGCCAGTCAGAGCCCAGTAATAGTGTGCCAGTCAGAGCCCAGTAATAGTGTGCCAGTCAGAGCCCAGTAATAGTGTGCCAGTCAGAGCCCAGTAATAGTGTGCCAGTCAGAGCCCAGTAATATTGTGCCAGTCAGAGCCCAGGAATATTGTGCCAGTCAGATTTCATAAATATTGTGCCAGTCAGAGCCCAGGAATATTGTGCCAGTCAGAGCCCAGGAATATTGTGCCATTCAGATACCAGGAATATTGTGCCAGTCAGAGCCCAGTAATAGTATGCCAGTCAGAACCCAGTAATAGTGTGCCACTCAGATACCAGTAATATTGTGCCAGTCAGAGCCCAGGAATATTGTGCCAGTCAGATTTCATAAATATTGTGCCAGTCAGAGCCCAGTAATATTGTGCCAGTCAGAGCCCAGTAATAGTGCGCCAGTCAGAGCCCAATAATAGTGTGCCAGTCAGAGCCCAGTAATATTGTGCCAGACAGAGCCCAGGAATATTGTGCCAGCCAGAGCCCAGTAATAGTGTGCCAGTCAGAGCCCAGGAATATTGTGCCATTCAGAGCCCAGTAATAGTGTGCCAGTCAGAGCCCAGTAATATTGTGCCAGTTAGAGCCCAGGAATATTGTGCCAGTCAGAGCCCAGTAATATTGTGCCAGTTAGAGCCCAGGAATATTGTGCCAGTCAGAGCCCAGTAATAGTGTGCCAGTCAGAGCCCAGGAATATTGTGCCAGTCAGAGCCCAGGAATATTGTGCCAGTCAGAGCCCAGGAATATTGTGCCAGCCAGAGCCCAGTAATAGTGTGCCAGTCAGAGCCCAGGAATATTGTGCCAGTCAGAGCCCAGTAATAGTGTGGCAGTCAGAGCCCAGTAATATTGTGCCAGTTAGAGCCCAGGAATATTGTGCCAGTCAGAGCCCAGTAATATTGTGCCAGTCAGAGCCCAGTAATAGTGTGCCAGTCAGAGCCCAGTAATAGTGTGCCAGTCAGAGCCCAGTAATATTGTGCCAGTCAGAGCCCAGTAATAGTGTGCAAGTCAGAGCCCAGTAATAGTGTGCCAGTCAGAACCCAGTAATAGTGTGCCAGTCAGAGCCCAGTAATATTGTGCCAGTCAGAGCCCAGTAAAATTGTGCCAGTCAGAGCCCAGTAATAGTGTGCCAGTCAGAGCCCAGTAATATTGTTCCAGTCAGAGCCCTGTAATAGTGTGCCAGTCAGAGCCCAGTAATATTGTGCGAGTCAGAGCCCAGTAATAGTGTGCTACTCAGAGCCCAGTAATATTGTGCCAGTCAGAGCCCTGTAATAGTGTGCCAGTCAGAGACCAGTAATATTGTGCCAGTCAGAGCCCAGGAATATTGTGCCAGTCAGAGCCCAGCAATAGTGTGAAAGTCAGAGCCCAGTAATAGTGTGAAAGTCAGAGCCAAGTAATAGTATGTTAGTCAGAGCCCAGTAATATTGTGCCAGTCAGAGCCCAGTAATATTGTGCCAGTCAGAGCCCAGTAATAGTGTGCAATTCAGAGCCCAGTAATATTGTGCCAGTCAGATACCAGTAATATTGTGCCAGTCAGAGCCCAGTAATATTGTGCCAGTCAGAGCCCAGGAATATTGTGACATTCAGATACCAGGAATATTGTGCCAGTCAGAGCCCTGTAATATTGTGCCAGTCAGAGCCCAGTAATATTGTGCCAGTCAGAGCCCAGTAATAGTGTGCCAGTCAGAGCCCAGTAATAGTGTGCCAGTCAGAACCCAGTAATAGTGTGCCAGTCAGAGCCCAGTAACATTGTGCCAGTAAGAGCCCAGTAATACTGTGCCAGTCAGAGCCCAGTAATAGTGTGTCACTCAGAGTCCAGTAATATTGTGCCAGTCAGAGCCCAGTAATATTGTGCCAGTCAGAGCCCAGGAATATTGTGCCAGTCAGAGCCCAGTAATAGTGGGCCAGTCAGATACCAGTAATATTGTGCCAGTCAGAGCCCAGTAATAGTGTGCAAGTCAGAGCCCAGTAATAGTGTGCCAGTCAGAACCCAGTAATAGTGTGCCAGTCAGAGCCCAGTAATATTGTGCCAGTCAGAGCCCAGTAAAATTGTGCCAGTCAGAGCCCAGTAATAGTGTACCAGTCAGAGCCCAGTAATATTGTTCCAGTCAGAGCCCTGTAATAGTGTGCCAGTCAGAGCCCAGTAATATTGTGCGAGTCAGAGCCCAGTAATAGTGTGCTACTCAGAGCCCAGTAATATTGTGCCAGTCAGAGCCCTGTAATAGTGTGCCAGTTAGAGCCCAGTAATATTGTGCCAGTCAGAGCCCAGGAATATTGTGCCAGTCAGAGCCCAGTAATAGTGTGAAAGTCAGAGCCCAGTAATAGTGTGAAAGTCAGAGCCCAGTAATAGTATGTTAGTCAGAGCCCAGTAATATTGTGCCAGTCAGAGCCCAGTAATATTGTGCCAGTCAGAGCCCAGTAATAGTGTGCAATTCAGAGCCCAGTAATATTGTGCCAGTCAGATACCAGTAATATTGTGCCAGTCAGAGCCCAGTAATATTGTGCCAGTCAGAGCCCAGGAATATTGTGACATTCAGATACCAGGAATATTGTGCCAGTCAGAGCCCTGTAATATTGTGCCAGTCAGAGCCCAGTAATAGTGTGCCAGTCAGAGCCCAGTAATAGTGTGCCAGTCAGAACCCAGTAATAGTGTGCCAGTCAGAGCCCAGTAACATTGTGCCAGTAAGAGCCCAGTAATACTGTGCCAGTCAGAGCCCAGTAATAGTGTGTCACTCAGAGTCCAGTAATATTGTGCCAGTCAGAGCCCAGTAATATTGTGCCAGTCAGAGCCCAGGAATATTGTGCCAGTCAGAGCCCAGTAATAGTGGGCCAGTCAGAGCCCAGGAATATTGTGCCAGTCAGAGCCCAGTAATAGTGTGCCAGTCAGAGCCCAGTAATATTGTGCCAGTCAGAGCCCAGTAATAGTGTGCCAGTCAGATACCAGTAATATTGTGCCAGTCAGAGCCCAGTAATATTGTGCCATTCAGAGCCCAGTAATATTGTGCCAGCCAGATACCAGTAATATTGTGCCAGTCAGAGCCCAGTAATATTGTGACATTCAGATACCAGGAATATTGTGCCAGTCAGAGCCCAGTAATATTGTGCCAGTCAGAGCCCAGTAATATTGTGCCAGTCAGAGCCCAGTAATATTGTGCTATTCAGAGCCCAGTTATATTGTGCCAGTCAGATACCAGTAATATTGTGCCAGTCAGGGCCCAGGAATATTGTGACATTCAGATACCAGGAATATTGTGCCAGTCAGAGCCCAGTAATATTGTGCCAGTCAGAGCCCAGTAACATTGTGCCACTCAGAGCCCAGTAATAGTGTGCCAGTCAGAGCCCAGGAATATTGTGCTATGCCAGTGCTCGTTTTAAACCACCCTCCTCCCCCCCTTCCCCATCACTTACAGAGTAGCTGCTGGTCTGTGTCCCCGGACGGATGCCTCCTCCGTGCAGTCTTCCCTCCTGCATGAAGGAGGGAGAAACAGTTGCCGGATGTGACGTATCGTCACATCCGGTCGCTGTGATGTTTTTTCGACGGCCGCGGTGCGGGGGGTGTCACCCGGTGCGGTCCGCCCCCCCGCACCTCCCTCGGGACGCCACTGTTGCCAGCAGAGAGTGACAAAAAGAAGTGATAAAAAGAAATCTCTTCTGTCGCTCTGAAACTGTTGCTTGACAGTCAGCAATATTACAGTTAGAAGGAGATCTACTAACCCTAGATCTATGGTTAGGGTTACAATTAGGGTTATAATTAGGGTTTTATTTAATAATTGTGTGTGAGTGTCAGTGTGTGTATGTTTGAGTAGCAGAGTCTGTAAATGTGTGTTTGAGTGGCAGAGTGTGTAAGTGTGTGTAAGTGTATTTCTTCTAAATTTCAACGCATTATGAACAATTTGTATGGTACAAATTGAGATTGTGTAGATTTACAAAACAGTTAAATAATACAGAACTGTGCTGCCTCCTTGTGGACAGTGAAATAACTGGTAATATTTTACTTTTGTGTAAGTGGATGGCATTGAGTCTGTAGGCAAAAAATAACTCATGTTTAGTTGCAAGCTTACTTCAAGTGTGGATGGTTTAAATAGAAACGCTTTAGTGAAATAATACAAATATATACACATAATGTATACAATATATATAAATAATGTTCTTTATTCAGCCCTCTTTGCTCCATATAGCTTTAACAGGGAGCCAACATGTTGTTTAGAATTTTGGGTCAGAACCTTCAAGCAGGTGAATAAAGATCTGACCCAAGATTCTAAACAACATGTCTGCTCCCTTATAGAACCAAATGAAGCTGAGACGGCTCAATAAAGTTCATTATTTGTTTTATTTAATTAAATCATTTCTATACAAACTATTAACATTTAATGCAATCTTTTTATTTAACAGAAGTTAATTTGGTGCTACATTTGTCCTTTAAACAAATTAATAAGCCACCCCAAAACACATTTAAGTAAAGCTACTAAACAATTACAATTATCTTCAGTTGCACCAACAAAACTGATTATGTTGCTTTTTCTAGAAGTGTGAATATACTGCCCATCAGTGTTACATGTTAAAATAACTAAAGTCTTGCTTGCCTACTGAACCCTTGCTTAGTATGTACTTAAAACTCCCAGACTAGTTGAGCAGTATGGTCAGCGCTGTCATTGCTGTTCCATATTGCTAAACAAAGTTGGTCTAGGTCCCTTTCCTTAGAAAACTCCTCATGGCCTCTATTCAATGACCTGGTTTAATTTATGTCAAGTCAATGTACACTATAGACTGCAATACGAGATTTTAAGTAACAATTCACAACACTGACTATAAATCCATATGTGGAATAGTCTTCCAGATACAATGAAGGTCAAAATCCCTGAAAAAGATTACCTCACTCCTGTTAATGTCTGATCATCTTATATATATTGTGTATATATTTATTATATATACAGTGGATATAAAAAGTCTGACCCCTGTTAAAATGTCAAGTTTCTGTGCTGTAAAAAAAATGAGACAAAGATAAATCATTTCAGAACTTTTTCCACCTTTAATGTGACCTATAAACTGTACAACTCAATTGAAAAACAAACTGAAATCTTTTAGGTAGAGGGAAGAAAAAATATAAAATTAAAATAATGTGGTTGCATAAGTCTGCACACCCTTAAACTAATACTTTGTTGAAGCACCTTTTGATTTTATTACAGCACTCAGTCTTTTTGGGTATGAGTCTATCAGCATGGCACATTTTGACTTGGTAAGATTTGCCCACTCTTCTTTGCAAAAACACTCCAAATCTGTCAGATTGCGAGGGCATCTCCTGTGCACAGCCCCCTTCAGATCACCCCACAGATTTTCTATCGGATTCAGGTCTGGGCTCTGGCTGGGCCATTCCAAAACTTTAATCTTCTTCTGGTGAAGCCATTCCTTTGTTGATTTGGATGTATGCTTTGGGTCGTTGTCATGCTGAAAAATGAAGTTCCTCTTCATGTTCAGCTTTCTAGCAGAAGCCTGAAGGTTTTGTGCCAATATTGACTGGTATTTGGAACTGTTCATAATTCCCTCTATCTTAACTAAGGCCCCAGTTCCAGCTGAAGAAAAACAGCCCCAAAGCATGATGCTGCCACCACCATGCTTCACTGTGGGTATGGTGTTTTTTTGGTGATGTGCAGTGTTGTTTTTGCGCCAAACATATCTTTTGGAATTATGGCCAAAAAGTTCAACCTTGGTTTCATCAGACCATAACACCTTTTCCCACATGCTTTTGGGAGACTTCAGATGTGTTTTTGCAAAATGTAGCCTGGCTTGGATGTTTTTCTTCGTAAGAAAAGGCTTTCGTCTTGCCACTCTACCCCATAGCCCAGACATATGAAGAATAGGGGAGATTTTTTATCACATGTGCCACACAGCCAGTACTTGCCAGATATTCCTGCAGCTCCTTTAATGTTGCTGCAGGCCTCTTGGCAGCCTCCTAGACCAGTTTTCTTCTCGTCTTTTCATCAATTTTGGAGGGAGCTCTTGGTAATGTCACTGTTGTGCCATATTTTCTCCACTTGATGATGACTGTCTTCACTGTGTTCCATGGTATATCTAATGCCTTGGAAATTCTTTTGTACCCTTATCCTGACTGATACCTTTTAACAATGAGATTCCTCTGATGCTTTGGAAGCTCTCTGTGGACCATGGCTTTTGCTGTGGGATGCGACTAAGAAAATTTCAGGAAAGACCAACTAGAGCAGCTGAACTTTATTTGGGGTTAATCAGAGGCACTTTAAATGATGGCAGGTGTATTCTGACTCCTATTTAACATGATTTGGAATGTGATTGCTTAATTCTGAACACAGCTACATCCCCAGTTGCACACTTATGCAACCACATTATTTTATTTTTATATTTTTTCTTCCCTCTATCTAAAAGATTTCAGTTTGTTTTTCAATTGAGTTGTACAGTTTATAGGTCACATTAAAGGTGGAAAAAGTTCTGAAATGATTTATCTTTGTTTTTTTTACAGCACAGAAACCTGACATTTTAACAGGGGTGTGTAGACTTTTTATATCCACTGTATATATATATATATATATATATATATATATATATATTATACACACACTGACCAGCCATTACATTATGACCACCTGACCACCTGATGCCAAACCAGCCCTGACCCAATGAGGCATGGACTCCACTACACCTCTGAAGGTGTGCTGTGGTACCTGGCACCATGAGTGTCCACTTGCCCCCTGGAAACATCATCTTGTAACACACCCTTGTTATCTCATACCACTTTTATAATTTGCTCAGTCCCCATGTGGTACACCACTGAGAAAAACATTTTTGTTCTTTCAGTGGCTTGTCAAAGGAATTTTGTAAACAGTATTCAACACAACTTTTCGATAACCCCTCAATAGGAGTTTAATTGAATATCCCTTAGGGTCACCTCAGAATTGTTTCTTACAACTTAATTGTGAAAACTGCAATGATTTCATGAAGGCCTTTGGATAAAAACCATCTGATTGTAACAATGTGTTGAAGTCAGAGGCATCACTAGGGTGGCTACATGGGCTAAAGTCCTGAGTCTAATGTCCCTGAGCCCAAATATACACTGTTGGGTTAAAATGCTTTAGCATTGAATCATCAAAGTTGACAGCCTTTTTTAATTCAACAAGCACTACACGATGCAACGTGCAGGTGTCGAACTCTCTCTGCAGTGTGGCTGCAACAGCGACGCACTCCACTCTCCCTACTCCCTCGGTGTTTCATCCAACATATCCACTATGAGAACCTGGTGCCGGTCTGTGCTGGGGAGTGATCTCCACACTAGATAGGTCAAAATCAGATTCGAATTCAGCAGTGGCCTGGAGTTACCTCCCAACTGAGCAACTGCTGTCAGCCACTGGAGCAGTTGCCTTAATGCTGAGTGTTACAAACCTTCTCTTGAATCACAAGTGATGTTTTTCTTTTCTTTCTTTCTTTCTCTTTCCTCCCTTTTCCCTCCTTTATTTTTTTAATTTTTTTATTATTTGGACATGGTGTGTGATTTGGAGCTTGCCTTTTACCTATTCTTTTCCTTTTTTTTTTTTTCTTCCCCTTTACTTTAGCGCCCTTCTTAGTTCTTAACCCCTTAAGGACAGAGCCTTTGAAACATTTTTGTCCTTTCTGGACACTGGCTATTTTAACATTTCTGTGCTGTTTGTGTTTAGCAGTAATTTTCTTCTTCATCATTTGCCGTACCCACACATATTATATATTGTTTTTATCGGGACAAGAAGGGCTTTCTATGGATGCCATCTTTTTGATCATATCTTATCATATTATTAAATATATATATGATATATGATAAAATTTCCTGACTTTTATTTGAAACAACTTCTCCTCATCGACAAAAGCGAACGAAAAAACATGCTAAATAGATTCTACTATTTCTCCTGAGTACAGGGATACCACCCATGCATAGGTTTGTTGGGTTGTTTGGGGGCTAAAATGCCAAAGTTGTGAGGTGCAGTTTTTTGTTTTCCAACTTGAAATTTGTACATGCAGACAGCCTGCACCCATGTCCCATTTGGGACATATTTGAAACCAGCCAGTGTATTTTACCCCATCAACCCATGTATTTTTTAAAAGTAGACACCTTAGGCTATCTCAAATGGTGGTATTTTAACACTTTCCATGCACTAATTCTACCACCAGCCTTTGTCAAAGTTTGTGGTAGTAATTTTTGTGTGGTTTTTTTTCACAAACCTTGTACTTCAGACATAAATTCACAGATTTTGGTATGTGTCACTGCCAAATAACACCCCAATAAGTGTTCAGCAACATCTCTTGAGTACAGGGATACCCCCCATGCATAGGTTTGTTGGATTGTTTGGGGGGTAAAAGGCCAAATTTGGGAGGTGAAGTTTTTGGTTTTCCAATTTGAAATTTTGACATGCAGACAGCCTGCACCCATGTCCCATTTGGGACATATTTGAAACCAGCCAGTGTATTTTACCCCATCAACCCATATATTTTTTAAAAGTAGACACCCTAGGCTATCTCAAATGGTGGTATTTTAACACTTTCCATGCACTAATTCTACCACCAGCCTTTCTAAAAGTTTGTGGTAGTATTTGTTTTGTGGGTTTTTTTCACAAACCTTGTACTTCAGACATGAATTCACAGATTTTGGTATGTGTCACTGCCAAATAACACCCCAATAAGTGTTCAGCAACATCTCTTGAGTACAGGGATACCACCCATGCATAGGTTTGTTGGGTTGTTTGGGGGGTAAAAGGCCAAATTTGGTAGGTGCAGTTTTTGGTTTTCCAAATTGAAATTTTGACATGCAGACCGCCTGCACCCATGTCCCATTTGGGACATATTTGAAACCAGCCAGTGTATTTTACCCCATCAACCCATATATTTTTTAAAAGTAGACACCCTACGCTATTTCAAATGGTGGTATTTTAACACTTTCCATGCACTAATTCTACCACCAGCCTTTGTCAAAGTTTGTGGTAGTATTTTTTTTTTTTTTCACAAATATTGTATTTTAGACATAAATTCACAGATTTTGGTATGTGTCACTGCCAAACAATAACCCAATATGTGTTCAACAACATCTCCTGAGTACAGGGATACCACCCATGCATAGGTTTGTTGGGTTGTTTGGGGGCTAAAGGGCCACATTGTGAAGGTGCGCATTTTCAACTTGGAATATTGACGTGTAGTCAGCCTGAGCCCATCTTTCATTTGGGACTTTTTTTTAAAGTAGGACAGTGTATTTTACCCCAAAAAGTATATATTTTGTAAAAGTAGACACCTTAGGCTATTTTAAATGGTGTTATTTTAACACTTTCCATGCACCAATTCTACCACCAGCCTTTGTCAAAGTTTGTGGTAGTCATTTTATTGTGTATTTTTTCCCACATACATTGTACTTTAGACACAAATTCACATATTTCGGTATGTGTCACTGACAAACAATACCACAATATATGTTCAGCAACATCTCCCGAGCACAGGGATACCACCCATGCATAGCTTTGTCAGCTTTGTTGGGTGTTGAAAGGCTACATTTGAGAGGTGCGCTTTTTGATTTTCAAACTTGGAATTTGAACATGTAGAGCAAGGAAGGGGTTAATAGCTCTTATAAGAGCCTTTGTAGTACTGTACAAAAAAATTAACCCCTAAAAATGCACAGACAAGAAAAAATGTTCTGCTGTGCAGTGATCAGTGGCAGGGAAGGGGTTAATACACTACACTATACAAAGGGTATGGCTTTTATATAAGCATTTTATTTAATTTATTACAATTAAAAAATTATGTTATACAGATCTGTCTCTTTCCCTCACTAAAACTCAAGTGAGGAGAGGGAGGCAGATCCATATGGGTCAGAACAATATTTACCAATATTGATCGAACCAGACGAATGGTGATGCTCATCTGAGAAATCACCAAACCACCTTTGCCACTGATCGGCTGTTACTGATCGCTATACACGCGTTCAGACAGCTTCAAAAGGAATACACGTAATCCCCTAGTGGGTATAATTAACCCCTAGCGAGTCTGACAAAAAAAATGCTGATAGCAAAAAAAAATCCTTCTGCGACTAGATTGCTCCATATGCGCTTCTTAGGCAGTGACCATATGCACTGCTTAGGCAGTGACCATATGTGCTGCTTAGGAGGTGATATACGGCAAGGAAGGGGTTAATAGCTCTTATTTTAAATTTTTTTACGTTAAACGTAGTCCCCTAGCGGGTATAATTAACACGTGACGGGTGTAATAAAAAAGTTTAAAAAAAATTAAAAATGCTTCTGCAGCAAGATTGCTGCATTTGCGTCAGATCGCTGCTTAGGCAGTGATCTACAGCAAGAAAGGGGTTAATCTCTCTTAAAAGAGCTTTTTTTATACTGTAATGAATTACAGTAAAAAAAATTAACCCCTAAAAAATGCACAGACAGCAAAAAATGTGCTGCTGTGTATGATCACTGCGTACACAGCGATCAATGGCAGGGAAGGGGTTAAATGGCTTTTATAAAAGCCTTTGGTGTTTAAAATTTTATTAAATATTTTTTTTATTATTTTATTTTATTTTTTTACTTCATCTGATCTGTCTCTCTCCCTTACTAAAACTAGTAAGGTGAGGGAGGCAGATCAATACTTGTCAAAGGCAATATTTGCTACTATTGCCTTTGACTGTATGTAAGTGCTCATCAGAGCACTTACCATACATGCCTGCACACAGATCACATAGATCTGTTGTGCCGGCATCGATTGGCTCCCCCTAGAGCATCGGAAGTGAAATACTTTCACTTCCGATGCTCTTGCCATTAGAAGGGAAGCGCTGCCGTTCCCTTCTAGTGAGCCGATGGGGTCGCTCAGGAGAGCGACCACCATCGGCTCTGGGGAGCAGCATGGTGTTGTTAAGTGCCTCGCTAGCGAGGCACTTTAACAACACCGGAGATGCTTACAAAGCGAACGATCGTTCGCTTTCTAAGCACATGTGTGCAGGGGAGCAGCCATTTTTAAATGGCTGCTACGATCACTCCGTGGAGTGATCGTAGCGCGCCCCTGCACATTTGGGGGGTGTTGCACAATGCCTCTACATAGAGGCATTGTAGCAACACCAATAGAGTAAAGAAAGCGACCGCTGGTCGCTTTCTTTACTCAATTTAGTGCATGACGTGCCAGGCACGTCAGCTGTCGGCAAGTCCACGATTTGCCGTGACGTGCCAGGCACGTCATCTGTCCTTAAGGGGTTAAAGTAGTTACTCCAGGTTTCCCAAAATTCGGGTGTATATGTATTGTGTTGTGTTATCTATGCTACCCCCTTTCCATTGTACATTGTTGGGCAAGAATTGCATTAATGTGTGGCCATTTTGCTACTTCCCTGGAATTCCAGTTTCTTGCTATTGTTTATAAAGTGAAAAATTAGCTAAAGTGCGCTTAAACAAACTGTAAGGTGAAAAAAATATATAAATGATTTATATCATGCTGGTGAATAATAGGTCTATATAATACAAGCAATAAATACAGATAAATGATTTATATGTTGATGTCAACAGCTATACATAAATTATACAATGAACATATACATAAAGGATTTATATTACAAATAATCTAAAAGTACACAGCCCCTAATAATATATGTACAGTTGTGCTCAAAACATTGCATACCCTTGGATAATTGGTAATATATGTATAATATTTAAAGAAAACACAAGTGAGCAGGCAAAAAACATTTTCTTTTATTTCTTATGGGATTCATATTCAACTGTAGGTTATAACAGAATGGCACAATCATAAACAAACAAGAAAAAAATGAAATGATCCTTGTTCAAAAATCTAAAACTAAATGAATGGTATTCTTTTCACTATAGGCCATGTCAGGGCCGGCCTTACGTGTGCAGGCGCCCTGTGCTGGCCACCCCAGTGGCGTCCCCCTCCTGTCTATCTTCATGTCTGTCTTTCACCTCTCCCTCCACATTTCTCTTTCCTCTCATGCCATGTATGTCTCTCTCCCTTAACTCTTCCTTGTCATGTCTGTCTCTCCCCACACCCTTAATTTTATGTCTCTCTCTCCTTTCCCATGTCTGTCTCTCACCCCATATCTGTTATCTCTCTCCTCCTCCCCAAACCTGTTATCTCTTTCCCCTTCCCATATGTTTTCTCCTCCCATATCTGTTATCTCTCCTCCCCTCATATTGATTATCTGTCCCTCTTCTCCCCCCATATGTTTTTCTCTCTCTCTATATATCTTTGCCTCTCCTTCCCCTCCCCAGAAATCTGTCCCTCTCTCCATATCTGTTCTCTCTCCCCCTCCTTCCTCAAATCTGTTCTCGCTCCACCATATCTGTTCTCTCTCCCCGCACACAGTATATTGTACAATACACAGGGCATTTTTGTGGCATTGGCATCTGCCCCCTCCCCAGATCCTGCTCTGCAGCCAAGCAGAGGGCTAGTGAGGGGAGATCTTCTGATCTCCTCAGCCAGTGCCTCTACCGGCAAACTTTTTTTTTTTTTTAAAGGTCAACCCCTGGGGTGTTGCGCCCTGTGCACTTGTTGACCCTTCCACAAACACTAAGATCTATTTTGGTCTCGTCACTCCAAATTACTGTGTGCCAGAAGCTCTGAGGCATTTCAAAGTGTTGTCGGGTATATTGTAACCAAGCTTTTTTGTGGCATTGGCGCAGTAAAGGCTTCTTTCTGGTAACTCGACCATGCAGCTAATTTATGTTCAGGTATCAGGTACCGTCTTTTTCCAGAGCAGCTTGTATTTCTCCTGAGGTTACCTGTGGGTTTTTCTCTGTATCCTGAACAATTCTTCTGGCAGTTGTGGCTGAAATCTTTCTTAGGCTACCTGACCTTGGTTTGGTATCAAGAGATCCCTGAATTTTCCACTTCTTAATAAGTGATTGAAAAGTACTGACTGGCATTTTCACTGCTTTGGATATCTTTTTATATCCTTTTCCATCTATATAAAGTTCTATTACCTTGTTACACAGATCTTTTGAGAGTTCCTTTCTGCTGACCATGGCTCAGTATCTAGCATGCTCAGTGCATCCACTTGAAGGCTAACCAACTTATTGACTATTTATACACAGACACTAATTGAAATTTAAAAAGACACAGGTGTGGGAAATTAATCTTTAATTGCCATTGTATCCTGTGTGTGTCACCCTGTGTGTCTGTAGCCTATCATTCAAGGGTATGTAAACATTTGATCAGGACCAGTTGGGGAATTTCTGTTATCACTAAGATGATGAAATGTACATATTATTAATATACAACAGAGGTCAAAGAAAACACACAAGGAGGGAGAATTCTCTGGAATAACTTCACAGGTATCAGAATGTTTTCTTGTAAGAAACTCTTAAAAGAGATAGCTGCTAGTCTTAAAACAGCTGTGGATCACCTCTGAAGAGAAAAGATAAATATATGTATAATCAAATAGATAGTGCAATAAATAAGAACATAATCATAAAAGGGAAAAATAATCCACACAAGTGAAATATATTATATGAAATAATCTGTTTAATACAAAAATATATATAAAATGCAAACATAAATATAACATAAATGATTACAATAACACACAGTTAATATGCATATGCCTATACTGAAGTATATAACAAATACTACTACCTAAATCTCCAAATAATAATATAACCACTACTGAGTACTGGAGTGAAACAATTCAATGAGCGAAAAGATAATACACAGATTTTTAGTCATTGAAATAGAATGCTCCACGCTACTTTAGATAAAAATAAAACCTGGCTAGGTTCAAAATAAAGGACTCCACCAGGGACACATTTCAGGGTTTTTTTCCAGCCTGTATTTGATGCTAATGTGCATTAACTTTATATGCAAGGCTTTATACAAATAAACATATCAAAATGATGTATATGATGCTAATGAGCATTAACTCTAAATTGCAAAATGTCATACCAATAGTAAACATCTAAATGATGTATATGATGCCAATGAGCCATAAATGCACAAATGAAATGCATAAAAAAACTTTGCATATGATGCCAATGAGCAGCAATTGCATAAATTAAAAGCATAAATAAACATTGCATATGATGCAAATGAGCAATAAATGCATACACTTTGTATATGATGGCAATGATCAGTAAATATATTTTGAATATGATGCCAATGAGTGGTAAATTAAGCCAGTGAGCATTAAATACTTAAACTGTGCATATTATGCCAGTGAGCAGTATATAAAACATGGTAGAAATCCATAATAATTTAGGTTGGAAAAATACCTTAGTCCATCAAGTTCAACCCTTCCATATATCATTCTTGTTTTTGAACCAAAAGAATGTAAATGTATAAACTTTGTACTATATGCCATCTTTGCCCCCAAACAGCTTGTTTGTGACTTATTTGTCCCACAACATTACCAGTGCCATCATTGTCCCCAAACAGCTTACCCGTGTCATCTTTTACCCCAAACAGCTTGTCAGTGTCATATCTGTAACTAATCAGCGTATATGTGCCATTTTGGTTCCCAAACAATTTTGCTGTGCTAGCTTTGTTCACAAACAACTTTTCTGTACCATCCTAGAAGTCCAAGTATATCCTCATTCCTTTGGATCTTACCAAGCACATGAGATATACGTTGTACGGGCGCTGTGATTATTCAATGCCATCATCATACTGAAGGACAAGGTAAGTCTTGGTGATCCATACTAGGTTTCTAAGACATCTAAAATTACTGACAAATATCCTTCTACAAAAAGACTTTCAACATATGGTTACTAAATCCCATTCACTAATAAGAATGATAGAACAAAACAGGCATCCTCCGGCAATAAAAAAATGGGAGAAGGACATACAAGTTAGTATAATGTATAAAGAATGGAAAAACTCATTGAATTCAATATATAAACTTGTACACTGTCTGAATCTAAATGAGACGCATTTCAAATTAATAAATAGGTGGTACTTGGACCCCAAGAAAGTGAGTAAAATGTATCAGTCTAACAAACCAGTCTGCTGGAGGTGTAATCAAGAGACAGTGACTAAATGCACGTGTGGTGGCACTGTAGGGAAATAAAGCCACTATGGAAATCGGTGGAAGAAAAAGTGGTAGAAATATCAGGACTACAATGGGAACTAACGCCAATTAGAGCCCTATTGCATTTGGACCTTCCTAAAATAAAAAAGGAATCAATGGCAATAATAACACACATACTAATGGTAGTCAAGGCAACAATAGCAAGAATTGAAATGTGTACAAATACAAAGGTATACACAGCGCTCTAATCTTAGTTATAGCAGCACTGAGGCAGTGTGTCCCTAAACCACACACAATAACATAAACATAAAGTGAAAAATTAGCTAAAGTGCGCTTAAACAAACTGTAAGGTGAAAAAAACAGTGCATATGCAAATGTATACACCTTATTAGGTGAAAAATGGTTTCCGTGAGAAAATTTGTGCAAAACAAAATCTGTGGTTGAGGGGGACTCTGTCTCCCCTCTAATGTCTCACTCACAGACTTCCAGGAAATAAGTTGCACTTCATAAGCCTGTATTCGTCAGTGGGGGCGTGGTGCAGACCTCCTCCGTAGGTTACAGCTCAAGAAAAGTACAATTGTACACAGTAGGTTAACCCCTTAAGGACAGAGCCTTTGAAACATTTTTGTCCTTTCTGGACAATGGCTATTTTAACATTTCTGTGCTGTTTGTGTTTAGCAGTAATTTTCTTCTTCGTCATTTGCTGTACCCACACATATTATATATTGTTTTTATCGGGACAAAAAGGGCTTTCTATGGATGCCATATTTTTGATCATATCTTATCATATTATTTTAAAAAAATAATAAAATATGGTAAAAAAAAAAAAAATACACAAATTTCTTTGTTTTTATTTGAAACAACTTCTCCTCATCGACAATAGCGAACGAAAAAACATGCTAAATAGATTCTACTATTTCTCCTGAGTACAGGGATACCACCCATGCATAGGTTTGTTGGGTTGTTTGGGGGCTAAAATGCCAAATTTGTGAGGTGCAGTTTTTTGTTTTCCAACTTGAAATTTTTACATGCAGACAGCCTGCACCCATGTCCCATTTGGGACATATTTGAAACCAGCCAGTGTATTTTACCCCATCAACCCATATATTTTTTAAAAGTAGACACCCTAGGCTATCTCAAATGGTGGTATTTTAACACTTTCCATGCACTAATTCTACCACCAGCCTTTGTCAAAGTTTGTGGTAGTAATTTTTTTGTGTTTTTTTTTCACAAACCTTGTACTTCAGACATGAATTTACAGATTTTGGTATGTGTCACTGCCAAATAACACCCCAATAAGTGTTCAGCAACATCTCTTGAGTACAGGGATACCCCCCATGCATAGGTTTGTTGGATTGTTTGGGGGGTAAAAGGCCAAATTTGGGAGGTGAAGTTTTTGGTTTTCCAATTTGAAATTTTGACATGCAGACAGCCTGCACCCATGTCCCATTTGGGACATATTTGAAACCAGCCAGTGTATTTTACCACATCAACCCATATATTTTTTTAAAGTAGACACCCTAGGCTATCTCAAATGGTGGTATTTTTACACTTTCCATGCACTAATTCTACCACCAGCCTTTGTCAAAGTTTGTGGTAGTAATTTTTTTGTGTTTTTTTTTCACAAACCTTGTACTTCAGACATGAATTTACAGATTTTGGTATGTGTCACTGCAAAATAACACCCCAATAAGTGTTCAGCAACATCTCTTGAGTACAGGGATACCACCCATGCATAGGTTTGTTGGGTTGTTTGGGGGCTAAAAGGGCCACATTGTGAAGGTGCGCATTTTCAACTTGGAATATTGACGTGTAGCCAGCCTGAGCCCATCTTTCATTTGGGACTTTTTTTTAAAGTCGGACAGTGTATTTTACCCCAAAAAGTATATATTTTGTAAAAGTAGACACCCTAGGCTATTTTAAATGGTGTTATTTTAACACTTTCCATGCACCAATTCTACCACCAGCCTTTGTCAAAGTTTGTGGTAGTCATTTTATTGTGTATTTTTTCCCACATACATTGTACTTTAGACACAAATTCACATATTTCGGTATGTGTCACTGACAAACAATACCACAATATATGTTCAGCAACATCTCCCGAGCACAGGGATACCACCCATGCATAGCTTTGTCAGCTTTGTTGGGTGTTGAAAGGCTACATTTGAGAGGTGCGCTTTTTGATTTTCAAACTTGGAATTTGAACATGTAGAGCAAGGAAGGGGTTAATAGCTCTTATAAGAGCCTTTGTAGTACTGTACAAAAAAATTAACCCCTAAAAATGCACAGACAAGAAAAAAATTTCTGCTGTGCAGTGATCAGTGGCAGGGAAGGGGTTAATACACTACACTATACAAAGGGTATGGCTTTTATAAAAGCCCTTGGGACTCACAATTTTTTTAACATTTTATTTAATTTATTACAATTAAAAAATTATGTTATACAGATCTGTCTCTTTCCCTCACTAAAACTCAAGTGAGGAGAGGGAGGCATATCCATATGGGTCAGAACAATATTTACCAATATTGATCGAACCAGACGAATGGTGATGCTCATCTGAGAAATCACCAAACCACCTTTGCCACTGATCGGCTGTTACTGATCGCTATACACGTGTTCAGACAGCTTCAAAAGGAATACACGTAATCCCCTAGTGGGTATAATTAACCCCTAGCGAGTCTGACAAAAAAAATGCTGATAGCAAAAAAAAAAATCCTTCTGCGACTAGATTGCTCCATATGCGCTGCTTAGGCAGTGACCATATGCACTGCTTAGGCAGTGACCATATGTGCTGCTTAGGAAGTGATATACGGCAAGGAAGGGGTTAATAGCTCTTATTTAAAAAAAAAATTACGTTAAACGTAGTCCCCTAGCGGGTATAATTAACACGTGACGGGTGTAATAAAAAAGTTTAAAAAAAATTAAAAATGCTTCTGCAGCAAGATTGCTGCATTTGCGTCAGATCTCTGCTTAGGCAGTGATCTACAGCAAGAAAGGGGTTAATCTCTCTTAAAAGAGCTTTTTTTTATACTGTAATGAATTACAGTAAAAAAAATTAACCCCTAAAAAATGCACAGACAGCAAAAAATGTGCTGCTGTGTATGATCACTGCGTACACAGCGATCAATGGCAGGGAAGGGGTTAAACGGCTTTTATAAAAGCCCTTGGTGTTTAAAATTTTATTAAATATTTGTTTTAT
Source organism: Pelodytes ibericus (assembly GCA_036172795.1). Taxonomy (NCBI): domain Eukaryota; kingdom Metazoa; phylum Chordata; class Amphibia; order Anura; family Pelodytidae; genus Pelodytes; species Pelodytes ibericus. The sequence goes on from CM069862.1 coordinate 162,575,047, forward strand.
TATTTTATTTTATTTTTTTACTTTATCTGATCTGTCTCTCTCCCTTACTAAAACTAGTAAGGTGAGGGAGGCAGATCAATACTTGTCAAAGGCAATATTTGCTAATATTGCCTTTGACAGTATGATAAGTGCTCATCAGAGCACTTACCATACATGCCTGCACACAGATCACATAGATCTGTTGTGCAGGCATCGATTGGCTCCCCCTAGAGCATCGGAAGTGAAATACTTTCACTTCCGATGCTCTTGCCATTAGAAGGGAAGCGCTGCCTGTATAGGCAGCGTTCCCTTCTACTGAGCCGATGGGGTCGCTCAGGAGAGCGACCACCATCGGCTCTGGGGAGCAGAACGGTGTTGTTAAGTGCCTCGCTGGCGAGGCACTTTAACAACACCGGAGATGCTTAGAAAGCGAACGATCGTTCGCTTTCTAAGCACATGTGTGCAGCCGGCGCAGCCATTTTTAAATGGCTGCTACGATCACTCCGTGGAGTGATCGTAGCGCGCCCCTGCACATTTGGGGGGTGTTGCACAATGCCTCTAGCTAGAGGCATTGTAGCAACACCGTTAGAGTAAAGAAAGCGACCGCTGGTCGCTTTCTTTACTCAGTTTAGTGCATGACGTGCCAGGCACGTCACCTGTCGGCAAGTCCTCGATTTGCCGTGACGTGCCTGGCACGTCATCTGTCGTTAAGGGGTTAATATATGAATATTCAAGTATTTAATAGAACAAAAATAGCAGCTTACACTTAGGGTTGTCTTTATCCTGTGTGATGGGCGCCTCAAACACTGTTGGATTAGACGTCCTCAAAAGATGCAGCTGAATTTAAAATAACATAATAACTTAATAATAAAGTTAAATGAAATAAAATCAAATAAAAAGAGTCCAGAAGATGAAAAAGTAATGCAGGTGAGTCCAGTCCGCTACGTGTTTCGCCTGAGGGCTTCAACTTGGCGTCTGGACTCCCTGCGTTATGTCTCCCTTTTATTGCTGTTGGGCGTTAATCTTAATTGTTCACTTCCGCATTCTTCCCTCTAATGCGAGCCTCTTCTTCGGTAATTGCCTTCGGTTTATAGATGATTGTTCGTCTTATGCCGTCCAGCCTCGTATATCATGTCGGTTTACGAATGCATCTTCGGTTTATCTGTGCTTATTCGTATTATACCTCGTATTTCATGTCGGGTTTAGAAGGCATGTCCTCGGTTAATGGGTATCAATTCTCCTTATGCATTCGGTTTAATAAACATTCGTATTTATGGTATAAAAGGGAGAGGGAAAGATAAAAAAACAAGTGTTTTATCCCAAACAAGATAGATAATTAGAAAACTTGAGCATAAAGTGACAAAAATTGCTAAAGTGCGCTTAAACAAACTGTAAGGTGAAAAATAGCAGAGTGAAAAAACAATGTGAATATATATATATACACCTTATTAGGTGAAAAATAATTGTAGTGACGGATCTTGTGCAAAAGATGATGCAGTGAAGCAATATATTGTGTGATCGAGGGGGATTTTATCTCCCCTCTTTTATCTCACTCACAGACTTCCAGAAAATAAGTTGCTCTTTGAAAGCCTGTATTCATCAGTAGGGGGCGTGGTATCGACCTCCTCTGTAGGTTGCAGCTCAGGAAAGGTACAACGGAAGGCAGTGAATTAGTATATGATTATACAAATATTTAATAAAGAAATAAGTAGCAGCTTACACTTAGAGTTCTCTTTATCCTGTATGTTGGGCGCCTCAAACAATATCGGATTTGATGTCCTCTGAAGGTGTAGCAGAATGCAAGATATATATAAACAGTGTACAAAAATGTACAAAGAACTTTAAAAATAATAATAAAATAGGTCCAATAGATAGGAAAGTACAAATAAGGCAGGTGAGTCCAGTCCGCTACGCGTTTCGCCTGTGGGCTTCAACTTGGCGTCTGGACTCCCTGCACTGAATTACCCTTATGTAGCTAATAGACGTGATCCTCGTTGTTTACTTCCGCATTCGTCATTTCATCGCGAGATTTTGACTTAGTCGGTTTCTTTTTTAGTGATGTCGGTTTATGAGATGTTATTCGACTCTTATAGTTTCGTTTTTAATGTCGATCCACGAAAATGTCTTCGGATTGCTGTAACATGTTCGTATTATAGTTCGTATTTGTGGACAAGTCGATGGTTGTTCGGCTCTCAGATTCTAGCTTCATTTTCCAAGTCGATTCACGGAATCTGTTCGTATTTATATTTCGTATTTGCAGACAAATTCTCAGTTTCATAAGTATTAGGTTCCATTTGATATATTCGGTTTATAAACATTTTATATCTTTTTTTCAATTAGAAAACTTGGACTAATAAAATATACATGTAAATATATAAATGGAATAAAATAGAATAAAAATGAAAATAATTATCATTTATGAAAACATTTATAAAAAAGGGATACTTTATATTTTATATGCCAAGCCTTCTTTACAATGTTATCACATAAAATTATACAAATCAAACTCTGCATTTAAACCTTGTGGTTTTAAAGTGACAAGGTTAAAAACCCATCGCATTTCTTTTTCCCTATATTCTTTATATTGTCACCTCCTCGCCAATCTTTTTCGAATTTTTTCAATCGCACAAAATTTCAGTTCTTTAGGATTTTTTGGGTGATGGTCTAAAAAATGTTTAGATAGGCTATCTGTAGTTAGACCATTTTTTATGTTTCTGACATGTTCTTCCATTCCAAAATATTCTATGCCCTAAAACCAGCTATAAATCAAACTAAGGAAATAAATCCAAACATTATTATGCCCACTAATCTAAAGAAAAAATCTAAATTCTACCCCACTGCATATAGATCAGGAGCCTTAGAGGTTTTCGAGAAAGCTATCATGGAAGATCTCCGAAAACTGCAACCATCAAAATATGATCCTAATAATATGACTAAAAAAGAAAAAGATATACTTAAAACTCTAAAAGAAGATCAAGATATAGTCATAAAACCAGCAGACAAGGGAGGCGGTATAGTTGTTTTGTCAAGAGAATCATATTTACAAGAAGCCCATAGACAACTAGGTCAAAGTGACACCTATAAAAAGCTGAAAAAAGACCCCACAAACGATTTCAAGAAAATCCTTACTGGTTACTTAGATAAAGGTAAAAATAATAACTATTTATCTAAAAACGAATATGAATATATTAATATACTTAATCCAAAAATACCAGTTATTTATTTTCTACCAAAAATACACAAACATCCTACCAACCCCCCAGGAAGACCTATAGTATCTGGTATTGATTCTATGTTTTCTAATCTTTCAGAATATTTAGACTTCATACTTTAACCATATGTAAAGGAGATTAAGTCATATCTGAAAGATACTATAAGTATACTGAAAATATTGGAAACATGTTCTTGGAAAGAAGATTATTTTTTAGTTTCCAGCGATGTCACTTCATTATATACCATCATAGACCACAAACAAGGGTGTGATGCTATTAGAAGCATTTTAAAAGAAAAAAATATCCTAAATGAAGATCAAATTAATTTTATAATAGAAGGAATAGACATCATCCTCAACCACAATTTTTTCTGGTTTTTGGAGCATTTTTATCTTCAGACTACAGAGACAGCTATTTGAAGCAAATTTGCCCCAAGCTATGCTAATTTATTTATGTCACAATGGGAAAATACCTATATTTGGGGGAAGCATAATTGGGAAGAAAATCTGGTTCTCTACTATAGGTACATTGACGACCTTGTTTTTGTGTGGAAGGGCAGTGAAAATGATTTGAATTCATTTTTGAAATACATTAATGAGAATAATAACAATATCACCCTTAACACAACCTACAGTAAAAAAAATGTATACAATTTTTGGATTTAGAGATTTATATAGAAAATGACCGGATTAAAACAAAGAATTTTTAAAAAAAAGTAGACGCTAATAATTTCATTGATACATCCAGCTGTCACAATCCCCCCCTGGTTAAAGGGAATACCAAAAAGTCAATGTACAAGAATAAGAAGGAACTGTACAGATTTAATTTACAGATTATAATGAACAAACAGAAGTTCTACGAACAAAGTTTAAAGAAAAGGAATATGATGATAATTTGGTCAATAAAGCGATTTTAGATACTGCAAACATTGATAGAGCCCAACTTTTAACTTACAAAGAAAAAAGAGATCAATAATAAATTTCAAAGTAAGATACCTCTTATTTTCAATTATAACAATAAATCAAAACGCATAAAAAAGATCATCAAAAAACACTGGACAATATTACAAAAGGATGATATATTGAAAGACCTTTTACCCAATGAGCCCGTGGTAGTTTTTCGGGGAGCCCCAAACCTAAAGCAAAAGCTTACTACAAATTATACTATGGCAGTAAAAACAAAAATTAATGCATCGAATCACTTTCTCACAAGGAAACCCGGCTTTTATGGATGCCTAAATTACATAGGATGTAAATCTGCTATGCATCAAAAATACCCTGTTACAAATTTTAGTTCCACAAAAAATGGCCAGAAATATAGTATAAAAACGTTTATGACATGTTCCACATCTAATGTAGTGTACTTAGCTGAATGTTCCTGCGGCCTACAATATGTCGGCAGAACCACAAGACAGTTCAAAAAAAAGAATGGAAGAACATGTCAGAAACATAAAAAATGGTCTAACTACACATAGCCTATCTAAACATTTTTTAGACCATCACCAAAAAAATCCTAAAGAACTGAAATTTTGTTCGATTGAAAAAATCGAAAAAGATTGGCGAGGGGGTGACAATATAAAAAATATAGGAAAAAAAGAAATGCGATGGGTTTTTAACCTTGCCACTTTAAAACCACAAGGTTTAAATGCAGAGTTTGATTTGTATAATTTTATGTGATAACATTGTCTTTTTGTAAAGAAGGCTTGGCATATAAAATATAAAGTATCCCTTTTTTATAAATGTTTTCATAAATGAGAATTTTTTTTCATTTTTATTCTATTTTATTCCATTTATATTCTTATATATATTATATATTTACATGTATAATTTATTAGTCCAAGTTTTCTAATTATCTATCTTGTTTGGGATAAAACACTTGTTTTTTTATCTTTCCCTCTCCCTTTTATACCATAAATACCAATGTTTATTAAACCGAATGCATAAGGAGAATTGATACCCATTAACCGAGGACATGCCTTCTAAACCCGATATGAAATACGAGGTATAATGCGAACAACTGAGGACATGCCTGGTAATCCGACATAAATACGAGGTATAATACGAATAAGCAAAGATAAACCGAAGATGCATTCGTAAACCGACATGATATACGAGGCTGGACGGCATAAGACGAACAATCATCTATAAACCGAAGGCAATTACCGAAGAAGAGGCTCGCATTAGAGGGAAGAATGCGTAAGTGAACAATTAAGATTAACGCCCAACAGCAATAAAAGGGAGACATAACGCAGGGAGTCCAGACGCCAAGTTGAAGCCCTCAGGCGAAATACGTAGCGGACTGGACTCACCTGCATTACTTTTTCATCTTCTGGACTCTTTTTATTTGATTTTATTTCATTTAACTTTATTATTAAGTTATTATGTTATTTTAAATTCAGCTGCATCTTTTGAGGACGTCTAATCCAACAGTGTTTGAGGCGCCCATCACACAGGATAAAGACAACCCTAAGTGTAAGCTGCTATTTTTGTTCTATTAAATACTTGAATATTCATATATTAACCTACTGTGTACAATTGTACTTTTCTTGAGCTGTAACCTACGGAGGAGGTCTGCACCACGCCCCCACTGACGAATACAGGCTTATGAAGTGCAACTTATTTCCTGGAAGTCTGTGAGTGAGACATTAGAGGGGAGACAGAGTCCCCCTCAACCACAGATTTTGTTTTGCACAAATTTTCTCACGGAAACCATTTTTCACCTAATAAGGTGTATACATTTGCATATGCACTGTTTTTTTCACCTTACAGTTTGTTTAAGCGCACTTTAGCTAATTTTTCACTTTATGTTTATGTTATTGTGTGTGGTTTAGGGACACACTGCCTCAGTGCTGCTATAACTAAGATTAGAGCGCTGGGTATACCTTTGTATTTGTACACATTTCAATTCTTGCTATTGTTGCCTTGACTACCATTAGTATGTGTGTTATTATTGCCATTGATTCCTTTTTTATTTTAGGAAGGTCCAAATGCAATAGGGCTCTAATTGGCGTTAGTTCCCATTGTAGTCCTGATATTTCTACCACTTTTTCTTCCACCGATTTCCATAGTGGCTTTATTTCCCTACAGTGCCACCACACGTGCATTCAGTCCCCTGTCTCTTGATTACACCTCCAGCAGACTGGGTTGTTAGACTGATACATTTTACTCATTTTATGGGGTCCAAGTACCACCTATTTATTAATTTGAAATGCGTCTCATTTAGATTCAGACAGTGTACAAGTTTATATATTGAATTCAATGAGTTTTTCCATTCTTTATACATTATACTAACTTGTAGGTCCTTCTCCCATTTTTTTATTGCCGGAGGATGCCTGTTTTGTTCTATCATTCTTATTAGTGAATGGGATTTAGTAACCATATGTTGAAAGTCTTTTTGTAGAAGGATATTTGTCAGTAATTTTAGATGTCTTAGAAACCTCGTATGGATCACCAAGACTTACCTTGTCTTTCAGTATGATGATGGCATTGAATAATCACAGCGTCCGTACAACGTATATCTCATGTGCTTGGTAAGATCCAAAGGAATGAGGATATACTTGGACTTCTAGGCTGGTACAGAAAAGTTGTTTGTGAACAAAGCTAGCACAGCAAAATTGTTTGGGAACCAAAATGGCACATATACGCTGATTAGTTACAGATATGACACTGACAAGCTGTTTGGGGTAAAAGATGACACGGGTAAGCTGTTTGGGGACAATGATGGCACTGGTAATGTTGTGGGACAAATAAGTCACAAACAAGCTGTTTGGGGGCAAAGATGGCATATAGTACAAAGTTTATACATTTACATTCTTTTGGTTCAAAAACAAGAATGATATATGGAAGGGTTGAACTTGATGGACTAAGGTATTTTTCCAACCTAAATTATTATGGATTTCTACCATGTTTTATATACTGCTCACTGGCATAATATGCACAGTTTAAGTATTTAATGCTCACTGGCTTAATTTACCACTCATTGGCATAATATTCAAAATATATTTACTGATCATTGCCATCATATACAAAGTGTATGCATTTATTGCTCATTTGCATCATATGCAATGTTTATTTATGCTTTTACTTTATGCAATTGCTGCTCATTGGCATCATATGCAAAGTTTATTTATGCATTTCATTTGTGCATTTATGGCTCATTGGCATCATATACATCATTTAGATGTTTACTATTGGTATGACATTTTGCAATTTAGAGTTAATGCTCATTAGGATCATATACATCATTTTGATATGTTTATTTGTATAAAGCCTTGCATATAAAGTTAATGCACATTAGCATCAAATACCGGCTGAAAAAAATGTGTCCCTAGTGGAGTCCTTTATTTTGAACCTAGCCAGGTTTTATTTTTATCTAAAGTAGCGTGGTGCATTCTATTTCAATGACTAAAAATCTGTGTATTATCTTTTCGCTCATTGAATTCTTTCACTCCAGTACTCAGTAGTGGTTATATTATTATTTGGAGATTTAGGTAGTAGTATTTGTTATATACTTCAGTATAGGCATATGCATATTAACTGTGTGTTATTGTAATCATTTATGTTATATTTATGTTTGCATTTTATATATATATTTTTGTATTAAACAGATTATTTCATATAATATATTTCACTTGTGTGGATTATTTTTCCCTTTTATGATTATGTTCTTATTTATAGCACTATCTATTTGATTATACGTATATTTATCTTTTCTCTTCAGAGGTGATCCACAGCTGTTTTAAGACTAGCAGCTATCTCTTTTAAGAGTTTCTTACAAGAAAACATTCTTATACCTGTGAAGTTATTCCAGAGAATTCTCCCTCCTTATGTGTTTTCTTTGACCTCTGTTGTATATTAATAATATGTACATTTCTGGTACATTTATTTTTATAAATGGCATATAACATATATATATATTTATATATATATATATAATATTATTATATGTTGTGGTCAAAAGTTTACATTCCCTGAAATTGTGACATTTTTGCATTGATTTTGAAAATATGACTGATCATGCCAAAAAATTGATTGTATTGAAGGATAGTGATCATATGAAGCCATTTATTATCACATAACTGTTCGGCTCCTTTTTAGATCTTAGTGATAACAGAAATTCCCCAACTGGTCCTGATCAAATGTTTACATACCCTTGAATGATAGGCTACAGACACACAGGGTGACACACACAGGATACAATGGCAATTAAAGATTAATTTCCCACACCTGTGTCTTTTTAAATTTCAATTAGTGTCTGTTTATAAATAGTCAATAAGTTGGTTAGCCTTCAAGTGGATGCACTGAGCATGCTAGATACTGAGCCGTGGTCAGCAGAAATGAACTGTCAAAAGATCTGTGTAACAAGGTAATAGAACTTTATATAGATGGAAAAGGATATAAAAAGATATCCAAAGCAGTGAAAATGCCAGTCAGTACATTTCAATCACTTATTAAGAAGTGGAAAATTCAGGGATCTCTTGATACCAAACCAAGGTCAGGTAGCCTAAGAAAGATTTCAGCCACAACTGCCAGAAGAATTGTTCAGGATACAAAGAAAAACCCACAGTTAACCTCAGGAGAAATACAAGCTGCTCTGGAAAAAGAAGGTGTGGTTGCTTCAAGGAGCACAGTACGATGATACCTGAACAAAAATTAGCTGCATGGTCGAGTTACCAGAAAGAAGCCTTTACTGCGCCAATGCCACAAAAAAGCTTGGTTACAATATACCCGACAACACTTTGAAATGCCTCAGAGCTTCTGGCACACTGTAATTTGGAGTGAAAAGACCAAAATAGATCTTAGTGTTTGTGGAAGGGTCAACAAGTGCACAGGGCGCAACACCCCAGGGGTTGACCTTTAAAAAAAAAAAAAAGTTTGCCGGTAGAGGCACTGGCTGGGGAGACCAGAAGATCTCCCCTCACTAGCCCTCTGCTTGGCTGCAGAGCAGGATCTGGGGAGGGGGCAGATGCCAATGCCACAAAAATGCCCGGTATATTGTACAATATACTGTGTGCGGGGAGAGAGAACAGATATGGTGGAGCGAGAACAGATTTGAGGAAGGAGGGGGAGAGAGAACAGATATGGGGAGAGGGACAGATTTGTGGGGAGGGGAAGGAGAGGCAAAGATATATGGAGAGAGAGAAAAACATATGGGGGGAGAAGAGGGACAGATAATCAATATGAGGGGAGGAGAGATAACAGATATGGGAGGAGAAAACATATGGGAAGGGGAAAGAGATAACAGGTTTGGGGAGGAGGAGAGAGATAACAGATATGGGGTGAGAGACAGACATGGGAAAGGAGAGAGAGACATAAAATTAAGGGGGTGGGGAGAGACAGACATGACAAGGAAGAGTTAAGGGAGAGAGACATACATGGCATGAGAGGAAAGAGAAATGTGGAGGGAGAGGTGAAAGACAGACATGAAGATAGACAGGAGGGGGACGCCACTGGGGTGGCCAGCACAGGGCGCCTGCACACGTAAGGCCGGCCCTGACATGGCCTATAGTGAAAAGAATACCATTCATTTAGTTTTAGATTTTTGAACAAGGATCATTTCATTTTTTTTCTTGTTTGTTTAAGATTGTGCCATTCTGTTATAACCTACAGTTGAATATGAATCCCATAAGAAATAAAAGAAAATGTGTTTTGCCTGCTCACTTGTGTTTTCTTTAAAAATGATACATATATTACCAATTATCCAAGGGTATGCAATGTTTTGAGCACAACTGTACATATATTATTAGGGGCTGTGTACTTTTAGATTATTTGTAATATAAATCCTTTATGTATATGTTCATTGTATAATTTATGTATAGCTGTTGACATCAACATATAAATCATTTATCTGTATTTATTGCTTGTATTATATAGACCTATTATTCACCAGCATAATATAAATCATTTATATATAAAAAATTATACCATTATAGGAGCTAAAATCTAAAACGAAATGTGCTGCAAAACACTATGTGCGCCGTTTATTCTTTTAAGTAAACCTAACATATTTGGGGGCCATTAAAATTATTTTTGTACTTTCTTCACTACCTCTCTCTTGCTCCACCTGCATACTGTGGTCGCCTGATCCTCCTGAAAGCCTGTACATATCCCTCTTCAAGGAGTACCCACTGAGCGGGCATTGGTCTCATACTGCACTTCAATCCAGAGCTGGGTATATAGGCTCTGGTACATGTGTGTTTTATACTTCCAGCCGGGGTTCTTTCCATCTGTGTATTGTTTGTTATATACAGGTCCACACTGTGTTATTTTTGTATTGGCTTTTTTTATATTTTATGTTTTGAATGAGGTCATATGATCGTTTTTAACTTAAATTTAGTGTTCTCTTTTTACGCAACACTTCTGCAGCATGTAAACTTCTTTGGAGTAGAATGCCCCAGTTGGATTACAGATTAGGTTAGATTGCTAAAGAAAATTTGCTTACTACCATGCATCTTTTTAAGGGCTACCGGCAGAATCCTGCTGGACCCTGAAGCTTTGCCAAAATCAATCTTCATCACCACATATGGCCTGTACCAATTAAAGGTCATGCCATTCAGGGTGAAGAATGTACCAGCCACCTTCAAGTGGATGATAAACCGGCTTCTAGATGGGTTGCAGGAGTATGCCTGCGCCTATCTGGATGATAAAGCTATCCATAGTGCCCAGAGCCGGCACTACCAAAAGGTGAACTAGGGCGCCGACTCGGGGGGGGGGGGTCCTTCTGCTTTGCGGGATACATGCATCACGTTGCTGGCAGATTTTTTTTATTTTTATTTAATTTCTTTAAATGTGCATGTCAGGGCTCCTCCTGGGTCAGAGGAGCTGGCTGGCAGCCCTCTATGTGGCATGTGCCTATATGACACACAGGAAGCCTCCTGCACTCCCCTCACTTGTGGGGAAGTCATAGCATCCTGGCACTCTGACCAAAGTGACTGGCGTGGGAGATAGGCAGAGGCTGCATCTAAGTGCTGGGGCAAATCAAATTTAATTAATTTGAGTGGCAGAGTGTGTGAGTGGCAGTAAGTGAGTGTGGCAGAGTGTAAGTGTGTGTGTCTTAGTGGCATAGTGTAAATGTGTTTGTGTGGCAGAGGGTAATAAAGTATCACAGTGTGCTACTAATGTTGTACAGCTATTACTACAACTGTGTATTTGCAGATATGTGTTACTGTGTATGTGAGACACTGTATATATGTGGCTGCAGGTGCATGTGTGACTGTGTGTGTATACATTTACCTCTGAATGTGTGACTGTGTGTATTTAGTGCTGAGAGTGGTATCAGCAAGGGGTGGCAAATTAAATATTTGCCTTGCACCGGCCCTGATAGTGCCACACGTACGTGATATAAAGGCTTTGCTGGACAGGATCAGGGAGGAAAGACAAATGCCACATTGGAATGTCAGAAGTCCAGTACTAGGCCACCAGGTGGAGTGTGGGAGACAGAGACAAAACCCAGCTAAAGTGGAGGCAGTCACCAACAGCCAGTTGCCGCACTCCAGAGTGTGAGATGGCTTTCTAGCACTTTAAGCACGCTCTAATGTAGCTGGGGTTTGGGGTTAGGTTTACTCTCCTTAGCAGGGAGCAACTTACCCATTTTAATTGCCTATTTGCAGGCTTTGTTGGCATCTTTGTACTCTATAAATGATGCTGCTGATCACTCGCTCCCAACTGAGAAGCAACTTACTCATGGATTGGGGTGGAGAGAATGTAGCTCAGTGTCTGATTGGTTGCCGTCAGCCATTCAAGACACCAAGACTTTCTATAGAGGTTTCTCCATGAAAGTCACCAGGCAGGGAAATGCCTAATCAGAGGCTCAAATAATATAAACTTATGAAGCCTACCAAAAAGCAGGATGCTACAGTAATCGGGCAGACACCAGCCAGTTCACCTCCCTGACTATTGTTATGCCCCAGCATGTTATTTGGTTCTGTCACGGCACCTTCCATTCACTGTTGCCCCATCTGTGTCCCTGTTTGACCGTTTTCTCAGTGACAAAGCTCTTTTCAGAAGTTGTATTATATGAGCAGGAGAGCCTCCTTAGTGGCAGCGCCATCGTCTGCAGCTTCCACATTTGGCTACAGTCTAAATGGGTAGAGTTCCCCTATTGGCTGGAAAGGCATCACTTCCTTTCCTAATGGCTGAGGTTTTAAATGACTCCCACTGTTATGTTATTGGGAAGACTTGCTGGGTAAATGCTGAGCTATAATTGGGGGCTAAGGAGGAGGTGATTTCCTACAACAGGCAGAGGTGCTACCAGCCTTGGGTAGCCTTTCAATTACAATATGCATTAAAAAAGGGTTGGTCATCTTGATATTGGAGTGATCCTACAAGGGTTTTTTTCTTTTGTGTTTCTCTGCAACTCATTACCTGCTTTGTATAAAAATCAGATCTTCTGGTAGCACTTAAAGGCAAAAAGGTTCCACCACTTTTACTGATATACATTAGTCAGTATGACATGTGCTAATCATTATTATAAAGTCATTACTGACCCTTTAAAACACTTGTTACATAAGAGCTAAAACATACTTTTCTAATCTTATCAGTCACAAAAGCATTTGGAACATGAGGTTGAGATTGTTAGTACAAGAAAGCTAGTGCAAGAATCAAACACTTAACCCATCCTAAGTAACCTTCAATAGCAATCAAGTGTTGTGTCATGGAACATTTTTTACCATGCCATATTTCCTGTACTTGTGATAGGATGGCTACATTTTATACAGTGTTACAACACAAGCATTTCTAAGTTACGCAAATCTAAACTTTCCAAAATGGGACCGCAAGCAGAAATATTCACACAAAAATACCACAGAACAATTTCTACGCAACAAAACAGAACATTAATTTATACAGAAAGGTTACTTTTCTTTGATTTGGTTAGTATGCACTCCGAACAGTCTGAGGTACCAAGCCAACTTGTAAAAAAAAAAAATTATGGATACAGAAAATAACAATAACACAATTTGTGTTATTAACATAGAAAGCCTCAGAAGAGGGGGTACACCATTTGAGGTAATACTTTTCCGCAGGCTAAGCAGTTCCCAAAACACATAGTCATGGACTCATTGAGGATTATGCATAAAACCAGCACACATGCAAAAATTGGCACTATTTGTGTGTACATCAAGGTATAAAGCAAATATTTATTCTGTAGAATGTCACTGTTGTGTGTGGGAATGTTTTTTATGCATAAGAGCTACAGCGTTCAAACACTATCTCCACTGCACTGAACCATAGCGGTAAAGCATATGGGTTTAGTTACTAAATTCGGAACTGTCGTAAATCAACAAAGGATTTGCAAAATAATTAGGCCAAAATAGCTGAGTTGGAAAAGTAGTCAAATTGGAGAATGTGACAACAATGTAAATGTCAGTCAGCAACTGCAAAATACATTAATGACATATTGCCTCTTGACAAGTCAATGGTAAGACCCACTTTGTATAAGCAGCGAAATTCTGGACACCAGTACCAGTAAAAAGACAATAAGGAAAATTATGGAAAAAGTGCTGAGAAAGAATACAAAATGAAACAAGTAGGATAGGAAGCTCCTAGTTATGAAGGAATACTAGAAAAATTGCACCGGATAACAACCTTATATAATGCGCAGGGCCACTATAAAGCACTCACCCCCGTGACCTATTCAGTAGCAGAATTGTGCAAATCATAATTACTCGTCCACTGAAACAAGAAGATTGAAGATTTCATCCACATAAACGGGAAGGGAATCTTACGGTAAGGACAATATGGAATTCACTGCCAAGAGAGGTGGTGCTATCAAATACAATAGATTCAGGATTCAAAAGGTCTTCTTTTTTAAGCTGAACTTACAGGGCTATAAATGACAGAATCAACATTAAAGGGACACTACCACTTACACGTGATGTGACTAGATAAACTGTGAATTTAAAACTAACTGCATATAAATATAAAAATAAAGTTAGGTTTCTGTCACCATCAGCAATTTTGAGAATTTTCCGCATGATGCAACATTATCCAAAATCTTCCAGCAAGTCTCACTTTACAACTGTGGCCAGAGCCTGCATGATGATGTCGTAAGATACACCCCTGCTCTCTTACTGGCTCCTGTGTATCACGATGTGGGCAGGACTAGGTGACTGTGTACAACTTCTTTTAACCCACTTCCAACACAAAGAGAGGAGATTGACCTGATCAAACAGGATCATACCTCCGCCCCCTTGTGATGTAATAGTTACACTACCCTCCCATTCAGTGCAAGTCTATGGTCAGAATTCTGACATACAGACTGAATTCTGTGTCCCCAGCCCCAAAGTGAGATACTAGTACTGTAAAGTCACTGGGGTTGGTGGGGGTTGCACCCACAAAACACTATATTTCACAAAATGGCAGTGCCCAGTCACACTTGTTTAGTAAAATATTTAATAAAATAAACTCGCATAACAAAAACAAGACATATCAGAAATCAACAATGCAAAATAAATTTAAAAAATCCCTTGGTGGGAGTGTCCCTTTAACATTTAGTGCGTGTTTATCCAAGGAGAAATTGGATTCCCACTTGCCCTCTAGGGCAAATTATAAATTATTTAATTAGCTTATTTTGCCTTCTCTTGGTTCTACTATGTAGCACTATGTAAAAAAAGGTTCTTCAACCACTTCATTTTTGTAATATGGAATAGCTAGTCCTGAAATTGTAGGGTGAGTGGGAACCTACCCTGGTAGAGGTTAAGCTTTCCAGCAAAGTTGTTAGATGATGCATGCACCACATATGCTGTAATGCACATTATTCACATTAAAGGAGCGATGAGCATTTTTTGTATTATTGTGATATTAAAGGGAAAGTTGTGGAGCCCCTGCTATGGCACCTGATCTATAGAGTGCAACTCTTCACTACTGCTTTTGCACCTGTAGGCAAGTTGATTTATTTTCATGCCACAGTGATGTAGTATAATCACATTCAAGAACAAAGGAGTGCAGTAAATTATAGTGTCACGTTTGCTGAGGTTTTATTGGAATTGACTAGGGTCAGGTTACAGCTCTAGGTGCATTTGAGGATTAATTCGGGGCTTTTCTACTTATTATTTTCTGTATGATGTATGTTTAAAATACATTAAAAAGCACTTATTTGTACAGATCACCTGTATTCATTGACATTCAGCACAGAGGTCTTTGAGAGTTAGACAATAATGTCGCTGTAACTATAACTCTATTATACGCTATTTGCAGCTTTTAGACAATATGATGTGTTAAGGAAAAGTAATAAATCAGTTTTTCTGTACATCAGGTTTCACCAACCTATGGCCCGCCAGCCAATGTTCCACGACATGCTGTAAAGATCCTGCAGTCCCTTCAAGATCTACCTCTATCCTGATTTTAAGGACAGATATCGAGCTTGGTTGCAGGGTTCAGCACAATACTGCATGCCATCGCTTTGCTTGTTTGAGTGACAGCACCACCATGACATCAAATAAAAGATATTGCTTCTGGCCCAGGAGACAAAAAAGGTTGCCAACCCCTTCTTTACATGATTCTGTTCAGCACAGGGCGTTGAACTGCCATTTTACAGGGGTTTTTTTTTTGTCCCAAACACTGTATTGCCAGTACTTAAGTATATTAGGGGTTATGTATACAAACTCCCACACTGCAAAGTGGTGGTAGATGTATTGTTATGTATAATATCAATTACGCCTTTTTAAAGCATGACACTTTGAAGTATGGGAGCGGGACGTCTGTACACTGTACCTTTCTGGCTGTGGCGGCACTGACTCCCAACATTTGTTGAGAGTCAACTTTATACATGTGCACAATAGAGCCACTATTTGTCGCCCCAGTGAATTTATTCTTTAAAATTTGTTCTTGTAACACATCTTCTTATAATAGGTTTGCTTGATCATCTAAATTATGGTGTCATCCCATTGACTTTCACAAAGGATAGCAACTTAATTTATTTTAGTCAATATAAGATTACATAGATGAAAAGAGCAGGGTGGTAACAAGATCATAACGTTTCGAAAGGAATGACTTAAGTGTATCCCTCCGGGAATTCAGAAAATAGGATAGTTTTATGTAATTTTTTATTGATAAAATATGTTTAATATATGAATATTTAAAATGTTACTTAAATATACAAGGGCACTGATGACAACGTTCCTTAAGACTTGAAGCACACAAAAAGCTCATACGCAACCAAAAATAAATAAATAAAAAAATAAATTAAAAAAAAACCTATAGAGTGTAGGCTGGAGAAAGGAGAGTGAGTGCAAAATTTCAATAAATAAATAAATTATGGGGTCATCGGTACATGGATCCATTGGAAACAAAAGGGAGGCATTAATGGCAGCAAAAGTAGCATGGACCAAAAAAAAAAAAAAAAAAAGATGCTTAGTGTAATCCACATGTGATCGGCAAAGGAAGGCAGGAATGTGAGCAGTTTAAGTGCATTTAACAGGATATCGAATTCTATATAAAGGTTGTGCAACGTGTAAGGAACAGACTCCAGTAAGCTCACCTTGTTCCAAGACACCCTGGATCTTACTTGCACCCTTCTATCAATAATTTTTGGACACTAGGTTGAAATCCTATTTTAAATATGTAATCCTGCCTTCTTAAAATGTAATATAAATATTAAGTGTGTTACCAATAAAGTGTATAAATCAAGTAGTTTCAGTATTATTGGATGATCACACCAAGCACTTAACAGCTAATGTCATTGCACTTAGTAGAAATACTAGAAATACCAAATTTAAAGATACAGTCTTTATTAGAATATCAACAGTTTAATATAAAATTGTCCATTAGCAACAACAAAATGTTGCTGCTATAAATAAAAGGTTTTTGAATAAGCATGTCTATGCAACATCTTATAGACATTGTATGTAATTATATACCTTACCATTGGACCCCAAGTCGTCTGCTTTAAGTATTTTTAATACATTTACAGGCCATGCTCAAAGGCTTCAGCAATCTTTGTCACTTTAATGTATGCTCACAATCAACCTAGACATAGTTTGCACTGGGAATGTAGAAAGTAAATAATGATCTACACATTGTTAATAAAAAAAATACGGTTAAATTAATTTTGGGGCTTTTGGGATACAGGGATTGTTCTCTGACATGGCAATGGCCCTGTACTTTGGTCCCACGGCCAGGGTCCAGGGCAATGGTCTGACCTCAAGTTGGTTCAGCGTGGGTAATGGTATGCGCCAGGGGTGCCCATTAGCGCCCCTATTGTATATTCTATCTATAGAGCCACTCGCGTCTTATATAAGACAGAGCCCTGATATTAGGGGAGTCGCACTGGTATCATGCGAACAGAAGATACCTTTGTTTGCAGATGACATCCTTTTTACAGTAGTAACCCAAAAAGTCAATTCCCGCACTATTCAAGATAATCAGAGAATATAGTCAATATTCGAATTATAAAATTAACCTGGCAAAGACCAGGCTATTACATGGAATCTGCCACAAGACCAAATCAATACACTTATATTAGACTACAAACTCGACTGGACTAGTAACAATATCTCATATCTTGGAGTTACAATCAGCGGTAAGATAGAACAATGGGTTCAAACGAATTATCACAAACTATATAGAGAATTAAAAGACCAATTAACAACCTGGTCCAAACACCACATCTCCTGGATGGGCAGAATTAATATTTTAAGAGCTTATGTTCTCCCGAAGTTGGAGTATCTGTTTCGCATGATCCCACTGCGAGTCCCATATAAAAATCTCCACCTGTTCCACAAACTGTTTTTGTCATACGTTTGGGGCGGTAAAAGACCTCGGATAGCGCTAGAGACTATGTCGACAAACCTGTCAGGGGGAGGTCTTTCTTTCCCAAACGTTTTTAGTATGCATGACAAAGCCCAAATGTCTCATTGTCTCAGCTGGGGGCACCTGAATGTAAAAAAGAAAGCATGGTATATATAGGAAAAAAAAGTTGATGTCATTGCACTTCGTAGAAATACTAGAAATACCAAATTTAAAGATACAGTCTTTATTAGAATATCAGCAGTTTAATATAAAATTGTCCAGTAGTAACAAAAAAAATGTTGCTGCTATAAATAAAAGGTTTTTAAATAAGCATGTCTATGCAACATCTTATAGACATTGTATGTAATTATAAACCTTACCATTGGACCCCAAGTCGTCTGCTTTAAGTATTTTTAATACATTTACAGGCCATGCTCAAAGGCTTCAGCAATCTTTGTCACTTTAATGTATGCTCACAATCAACCTAGACATAGTTTGCACTGGAAATGTAGAAAGGATATAATGATCTACACATTGTTAATAAATAAAAAATACGGGTACATTAATTTTGTATTGTGATTTGCAAACGATCTATACATTGTTAGAAAAATCACATGCAAATATAAAAATTAATATTAAAAAAATAAGAAATAGATCACTTTTGTAGCTTGATTTGCAAACTGCACATTTCCCATTGAAAAGTATATTTGCATATCAAGCTACAAAGTGATGTCATAAATAGGAGACAGACATTTAAAACATTTTTCTCCTTTTTTTATGCATTTGAAAGCAATTTTGCTAGCAGACTTTTCATTCTCTACATTCCAAATATAAGCAATGTTGAGGTGGACAGAGTCCCCATAAATAATTATGTGGTTTTACGACACCAGCAATTTAACACCAACTATTTGGCCTCTTTGGATCTTGGCAGTTGTGTCACTGCTATCAAAAGCTTGTGTAAGATTATGTTAAGGGTCCACACTTTTATTGCGGACATATATGCACTACTAACATGATTTACCTGTGCAAGTCACACTTTAAACTTGTAATTGTAGTTAAGTTACTTCTACATTTTTCATGAAGTGCACAATATGGAAAGTAGTCAAAATTAAGTGTGTTGCCTAAAAGGATGCCCAGGAGCCTTTCTATGATACTGCCTGACCATTCTACAAAAGGATACACAGGAGCCTTTCTATGACACAGCCTGGCCATTCTACAAAAGGATGCACAGGAGCCTTTCTATGACACAGCCTGACCATTCCACAAAGGATGCACAGGAGTCATAACAAATAAGTGAAACTAAAAAGCTCTTCCAACATTGGACCAAATTTCTAAACACCCTCGAAGAGTGTATCAAGAGCACAATAATTGATACTTCCTGTACCACTGATTGGTACTGCACCGAATTCATCCATAACAATGCCAAAATCCGATTTGATGGAGACATAATACATATTTCCAGGTATACAAATGGAAAGAGGCCCACAACAGGGAAGGCTGTGGTGATGTTGACGATGGCCTTGGGATACTCAATCTCTACCAGTTTATCAATAAAACTCATGCACAATGTGATACCCTGTCCTGTGGGATCACTATCCATAGATTTACCCAAATAAGACCATGTAATGTGTAATGTAGACTGTATTGATAATTAGGAACCCAAGTGCTTATGATCCATCACTAACCTCTGCTACAGATATGCATATTTCTTGATGTATCAGGGAAAAAAAAGCAAAGTGTTTGCATTTGCAACATTTATTTTAGGAAATACATTTTAAAAGACATCTTTATTATTTGTACAAAAAGACTAGTTTCTCATGATGCATATAAATCAAATAAAAGGCCACTTTTTAGGATATGAGATATTTTTTTTAAATTTTCAGACCTCCAAAAAAAAATAAAAAAAAAAATATTGACAAACCAAACAAAACACACACACACACACACAAAAAGCATTACAAAGGGGGAAAACATTTAATTTTCCTTTTAACAAAAGGACAGTACAATAACATCACAGACAGGTGACATCTTTTCAAGTGCATTGAGCGTCCTGCCTCTTCATACCTTAATCCTTAGCATCTGAAATATATATCTTTCAGTTAATATATTTTTTTTATTTGCTAAAATATAGCAACGCGACAAGTAAATGATTTTTTTATTACTTTTTTAAATTTTATTTATTTTTTTCATCTGAACGCAGCTTAGCAAATGGAAGGATGTTATGAGAGGTGAACAACGGGAGTTAAAATAGGACAATTCACAAAATGACAGAGTGACGGGTATGCTAAAAAAAAAAAAAAAAATAAAATAAAATACACAATAGACGCGCTTGGTTTCCTTTTGGAGAGGAGTTAATGGCCCTGTTTCTGCACTAGCTGGTCAAATAACCTATCTTCCAGTAAAACTTTCAAAACTTGACAAGCTTGAAGGCTGCTTAACACATTGTATGTAAAGGGAGACCACTGGGAATGGGTACGGAGAATAATGTGTATAAAGTAGAGGGGAGCAAACAAGTGGTTAAGGAACAGACAGAAGATTATTTGAAGTGGGATAAAAGGAAAAGAAATAAAAATTCCAACACTCCCTACACCACAATGGCCCTGCTTGCCTCCTTCTTCCTTAATCTTTCATCCACAATCCAGTGCCTCACACCACCGTCAACACGAACATCCATAATAAATACAATTTCCAACCTGCAAAACTAGACCAGGACAAAATATCAAATAACTTTCTGTGTGGAACCACTAGAACTTAAGCATTTGGCAAATAGCAACAAAACTTTCAGACCTGCATGAAAATGGCTTCCCTGACTATCATATTGCAGACAGCAGCGCCCGAGCATACTGCAAACTCGCAATTAGCGCTTTACAGTGGGAGATTCCATCCCTATTATAAAGGAAGGGACAGGAAAAAGGCACTGCAGCTATAACTAGAAATCCAGGAGTGCATTATCATTTCACTAGCAAATGTGGGGGCCTGGGGATATTGCTAGAGGTTTCAGACAGGTTTACACATTTCCATAAATGGTACCCATTAATAAAAAAAAATATATAGTAACTTTGCAATAGTAGGGGGGGGGGGGGGGGGATGGGTCATAAGCTAGTACATCTGCAACAAGGCTAAAGAGATCTTCAGCTTCTCCTATAGTCTAAATCAGGATAGAAATAAACAGGATAATTTTTGGCAGTCCATGTTTCCCACCAGCTCGCTCTCCTTAACAGCGTCACCACCACTGCCCTTTATGGCACAACTTAGCTCGACATCAGACAGAACACGTAGATCCCCAAAAATTCACATGCTGTCCTTCCTTGCCCTTCTCCCAGACTCCCCTCACCTAATGCAACATGACACTGGGAGCAGAAGACAGACACAATAACAGAAAGACAAAGTGATGGTGATGTGGATGCCAGAGGCAGGGGGGCTATATCTCGTTGGAGGAGTAGTCTTTCTCTGCTGTGCCGTTGGAAAGTATGTTGCCTTCCTGGAGCCTTTTGACACGATAAGCCTCAAAGTGAATACTGCTGGTAATATCTTTGATATTCTGCATATGTGTCCTGTATGTAAATAAAAGAATCACATTACTGAATGTAATGAGAAACAATATGTTCACACAAATAAAAACAAGGTACATAAAATGCTAAGAAATAAATGGTGGCACTAATAGGAGTTTTGGAGACAAGGTTCTTAAAGGACAATTAACCTATATTTACATTTGGGTGAAATATGTTCAATTTTATGCCAAGCTCATAATTGGTTCCAGAAAAAACATTTCTAGTTGATGGAACCACATTACCTGCCAACTGCTTCAGAAACAAACTGACACTCACCTGATAAGAAGATCACGCAGGCAGGCAAATTCACAGTGGCCTGTGTTTTCCACTACAGAGAGAAAAAAAAAAAAGTTAATATACAGTTGAATATACAGCAAGATGGAGTGTCAGCCTTGCTGACAAAAATACTACAAATTACAATAAATTAGCCTCTTTTTCCCTGAGCAAATTATCATCATTGAGATCAGGCTCGTTAAAAAGGTTAGTAACATGTCAGCCATGGAAACAAGTAGCATTAAACAATAACTTTATTAGCTGACAATTTGAGTGCAAGTTTTTAGGACTACTTCAGTACCTGCATCTCAGCTAACAATGGCTGTTACAGCAGGGAAGGGATGTCTGATCATGAGCTTCCAAGGTAGACCAGCAGATGGCAGACACAGCTCACCCATAGTACAACACAATTGCAAAAAACAAAAATTGTAATCAGCCGTATAGATTCATGAAAGAAGGAGAAAGTCACTTAAGTATCTAAAGCAATAAAAATTAAATAAAAAATAGTTACAGCTCCCCATGGGATTCATCAGCATTTCCTTTAATAGAAATGGGTTTTCCTAATTCACGTCTCAACCTCCTAAACAAGAAATGGCTTTCCCTGCAGAATCCTTGAACAATAAAGCATTTTCCCTGTATTTTCTGACCTATAATTAACAAAATATTGCTCCAAGCAGCAGCAAGGAATTATTTGTCCCTGGCCCTTCTTACAGTGCCATTTAGTCCCAACAGACTGCAGTCATTTTCAGATCACTATGGTTTGGAGAAGGTTAAATCTCAGTGTTGGACACAGGCCCTGTCTGAAGCCAAATAATTTGAATTTGTGGAGTAAAGAGAAAGGAGGTAGAGGGAGGATGGGGGTGCGCATGAAACCTCACTCTGAATTAAGAGTAGAGACGTGGCAGAACCAGAGAGCCACAGATCATGTGTTAGCAATGTTACACAAATAAACCGCTGCAGAAATGTGTATAGAAATAGGATTCAAAAATGATCTCATATTTGAAATGACTGTTTAAGAAAATTCTTTCTATACAGGGATGGTATAACTGCATAAGGACAGTGTGCATATATACACACAGCTTCATGCTCTTCAATGAAGTATACATAAATTACAGTATACCAGAGGACTGCTTCACACAACAGGGTTGTCCCCTCCACTTTCTACACACCCTTTCCGTTACCTTGCATGCTCCACCGCACCGCATTAACAGATTTTTCTAATGAAAAGGTCTGTTTTTTTAGATTTATTTTACTGTTAAGTTAGAAAATGTGCACAGAAAGGAACACCTATTTATAGCAAATTGCAGTCATATGTAAGAGTGATGCAAGAAAACACTATGCATCCTTTTCAAGGGAATGTATGCATTCATACATTCAAAGTACATTAATCTAAAAACAGAGTGCCAAGGAAGGAAGCAATGGTATTCACCTCAGGAGCTAGTACGTACTATAGATTAGTGATATATAGCCAAATATACAAAAACATAAATATAATAATAATTCTGGTATTATGTTATGCTATAGAAAACGTATTATTTTATTGTAGGCAGGATTACAGAGGTTTATGATCCCATTCTGTACTCTACACAGCCCAAACAATCAAAATAACAGCATTTGTTAGTTCAAATTATATACAAAGGAAAGGGACAGTATATTGTAATACCCAATACAGTTAGGAAGCATACTGCACAGATCTGATGTGAAGAAGTGTTATTGTTTGGAATTTATTGCATTATGAGCAATAAATATTGCATTACGAGCAATAAACAAGGTTGAAAGAGCCACACAATATGCATAGTGTGGAAAAAAGGGGATCAGATCCTGCATTGTAACAAGTGGTAGAGAAAGGTCTAAGCAACAAGTCGTACAGTCCAGAGCTACTTGCATATTGTACAGAATTGCAATTTTGGAGAATGGAGCTGAAACCATCCATTGTACAGAGTGTGGAGGGAAATCAGACCTTGTTTGTACAGTGTGTGTGGGCAAATCAGAACATCTATTGTATTATCCTGAAGGAAGATGGGTTGGGGGTTAACACACCATATTGAATAGATTGTGACCAGAGATCATGTCCTGTAAAACCTCCGGAGAAAACTAGGTCCTATACTGTACAAACTAAGAGTGAAGACTTCACACTGAATACTATGCTGGGGAAGTTTACACATGTAGTGCAAGACACGGTTTTATACAGTACATGGAATGCTCACTGTCTAACATAAAGCAGATAGGGAGCCTGACTTAAGGAAGCCAGTTTCTCAGTTACTCAGTCTTGTCTGACCAGATACTAAATACATAGGAGGACACAGATTGTGACGGGGATATGAACATTATTTGCATATCCCTACCAAGAATCCCTTGCAGCAATATGGGGATTTCTGCAGTAAAAACAGAAACTTATCTGGGATGTGCAAATATGTTTAATACTGCTCTAACGATTTACTGTATTTTACAGTGGAGTGGTTTCTTGTTCCTTCACCGCACAATAATCGATGCTGGGTAATATAAAACTGCTTAAATGCGAAACTGTACAGACTGTACACCACTTTATTAGAAAGAAATGATCAGTGAAAAGGGACATACCTTCTATGGTTCCCCACTTGGTCTTTCGGCCTAGTATCCGCCTGCCATTGATCTGATATTCTTGGTCACTTCCCACCACAGCAAATGGAATCATTTCCTGTAAAAAGAGTAGAATCAGCTCAGTAAAATATTCTCTCATGGCAGCTTCTAATACAAACACTCAACCTGGGTACAGAGATGTCAGCAATGGTATTAGGATAGTTTACCCTACTCACCCTAATCTTCTCATTGACCAGCCTGTCCTCCGCATCCTCATCAAATTCTTTTTGAGGGTAGATATCAATCCCATTGTTCTGAAGATCGGCTCGAATCTGTGAATGAGAGAAAGAGAAGGGCATTTATATTTAGTAGATCTCTAGTAGGTAGTAGATATATATTTCATAGTAGATCGTAATCAATACTTTCTCCGAAATATGAAATGAAACCGCTGAAGTTCCTGGTCAGCAAAAGCTATATGCAAACAGTATTTACCGCAGAAATAGAATCTAACATTTTAGATCAACAGCAGGAACAAGGACGTGTGTGTATCCCTTTTCAACATGGTAAATTACAATGTCATTACTAACTATGTTATAAAGGAAATAAAACATGAGCTCCTCTTTAAACAATAAGGATTGTGCACATTGAGGGTTGAGAACTTACTCTCTGTTTGAAGAAATCTCTCTCCTCTAGGGTTAAAGTGTCCGCCTTGGCAATAACCGGTACAATATTCACTACTTTGCTCAAACGTCTCATGAACTCAATGTCCAAGGGCCGGAGTCTGAAAGAAAACAAGATGGCTGATAAGAAGGGGTTTCCCCTTCATTGACAATGTCACCAAAAAATGCCCTCATCTGGGTGACAGCTGGTGCACATTTGTAAGCACAAAATAGAGGGTGGAAAGTGAGTGCACACAGGGTAAAGACATGCAGACACACAGCAACAGAAAAAAATCCTATTTTTTTTTTTAAAGTTGGTTTACAATACCGCTATAATTTTAATTCTCCCTTTCTTCCACCCCATTGTGATAATTCCAGAACAGTCTGGAGTTGCCAAGTTTTAAATTCTAGTCTGTATGCAACTACAACTATAAAATATATATTGCTCATTAATTATGTAAAATATACAACATAGACAAGTCATCCTTTTATCTCCACAACAGTACTGTACAACATCTCCAAACAACAGTCGTTTAAAAGAGACATTACTAAGGATCTCAAAAATAAAGAAATATTCCATTTAGTTAAACTGTTCTTTTAGTGATGCAACAAACATTAGGAAGATGTGTTTGTATGGTGCCAATTTAATAAGTAAAATGGTCCAGGCGATTGCCGCTATAATGTAATTCCGTTTATATTGTAGTGCTCTGAACCACACGTCTGCATTGAAGTGTAATTTTAGAGAGCTCGGGACTTACATCTCGATCCTGTAGTGAGCTGCATCACCTATACATGGCTTTAAAAGATAAAAACAAATTCCTATAAACAAACTACAATAAAAAAATTTTTTTTAAAAGTGAGGTTTAGTGAGGTTTCTCTATGTCGCAGATGGAGATGATGGGTGTAGAAATAATTGAACTGTCACCGGATGTTCTTTACCAGTCCTTTCCTGCCCTACTGTCTGTTCTTCCTGTACAATTAAAGACATGCTTTCCAAACTAACAAACCTCATATTGAGGGTTAATACATGAATAGCTTCTTAAAAAATATTGTAGGGGTAGCTTTATTTCAAAGCACTGGAGAACCAGAAAAGTGATGGTACAGCAATATGTTGAATACATCTTTAAACAAAACGTTTTTAATCTCAAAATCTCAACCAATTATTTTAAAGCAAACCATAAAACCTATAAAGTACACTGGAACAAAAAACACGTTTCAAAAGGATTATTCAAACTCTCCTTTATTTCTAAAGTGAAAAATGAAATAAAAAGTATAACTGTTTCTCTTTCCATTATTTCTATATGCAAAAGGATTTTCTCCTGCCCCATTCTTGAGGTCCTTGGTTTAACAAGTAAACCTGTTTCGTATTTAAAACATTAGTATTTCATTAATACATAAAACGGTTTAAAAAAAAAAAAAAAACACATCCAACGTGTGTACATTCACAGGTTGAAGTCTGAGGCTGCCCGAAATATGCACTGATTATGATTTAGAAGTATATTAAATAGGCGTTATAATCTACAAACATTAGGAGACTGTAAGTTAAAATATGTACAACTTTCTTTCACAATAACATGATATGGCCATTGATCTCATAGAAAATGAATTAAAATGCACCTATTCTCATATTTCTCATATATTAAGTCTCATATTTTTATCACGAGCTCCAGGTCATCATTGTGGCCACGTGTTGCCTTGCTGCAAGGGTCATTGCTGGTATCTGGAAGGGAGCATGGATTTTTAGGTATTGCAGTTATTGTGCAACTCTCCTTATACACAACCAGCCAAATGATTTCCTGACCATTATGGGAACCACAGCCCACAATATCTGAAGTTTGAAGTTATCCATCAATGGCACAGTTGTTGTAGTGGGTAATACCCACTGTTGTTTGGGAATTCAGTTGCCTTGATGTTCAGCCACCCAAATGGATGGATGGGAATCATGGGACCGTTCACAACAGGCGGGCCGCTAAAGGCTAGCCATCAGAACAACAATGCTGCACAACATTTTACGTATGACCTGATGGTATTGTTGGAGTGTCACAGGGATGTAGCTGTGTGTGGGTGATATGCTTAGATGGTGCTTTTTGTTTGGTGTGATCGGTGAGATAACGCATGAGAGGGACAACTGAAGAGCAGTTTTAAATTGAGTCACTGACCTAATTTATATGTTACATTTACACAAACAAATTTTTTTTTACCATGCACTTAAAAAGTACTCCTAGCATTATTGTGTCATGCAAGTCTGGCTTATGCTAATAGGATACATAAAAAAGGACCTTTTCTAAAAGGTAAGAGCAAATGTTTTAAATAAGTCGCACAACCAGACCCACTCAGCATCCATTATCTTTTTTTTTTTTTTTTTTTATCAAATAAAGTTAGGTTTACTTCTTAAACAGAATGTACTCCTCTTTCACATGAAAGAACCACAAGTGGAACACTAGATTAATAGTAAACATGGACTTTATTCTGGTTTCGCGCTTCCTTTTTTCAGTTTCCAATTGAGTGAATTTTTCCTCAAATACATGAAAACCATGATTTGCTTCTAGTTAAATACAATCTGGATTAGCAATTCCCAAATCTGCCCTCAAGGAACCCAAAGCAGATGATGTTTCATAGATATCCCCAGTTAAACAAAAATGGATTATTCACGAAATCCTGGGCTGTAGAAGATCCTTGAGGGCTGCTTTGGGAATCACTGGTCTGGACTAAACCACCTAATCTTTGGTGACATCAAAGAGAATAAACCATTACGGAAGGCAGTACTTAAAGTGCCACTAAACGTTTCTTTGTTAGTGTATATCAGAAACACAAGTGAAAAAAATGATTGTCCCTAGTGAGGATCAACTGGCATGTACTTTTTAGTAATGATTGGCCCTAATGAGGATAAACTGGCATGAACTTTTTAGTAATGAATGGCCCTGGTGAGGATAAATTGGCATGTGTCAAGGCTACAGCTGTCACAGACAGTCTCTCAAGACTAGTGCAGTGAGACCTTTGTTTTAACATCCCACCAACAGAGGGGACCTTATATATGTCCCGCTTCAATTGGCTGGGCGCATGCTGACACGGTCATTGTGCCAGCTTCATATGAGCTCTGCCTCAGCTTAGAGGCCGTTCTCCGAGTAAACCTGTACGTATCCATCCGCAAATGGTTTATTCTAAACAGGTGGCAAAAGTGTTGCCTTTTGCTTCACTTAGTGAATAAAACGTTATCCTGATCAATTAGTAAATACAAAAGACATTATGAGAGGGTAAAACTGAGCAACAGTTAGCCTTGCTACAATCATACTATTTAATACGTTTCTCTGCTGTGCACATTTGCAAGCATGTGCACTTGTGTATAAAGCTTTGAGAGAGAGATCTTAGTGTGGACAAATTGCATATGCAAATGCTGATCGCATGCCCATCTGAGTGACATAGTAAAAGCATCCCAACAAATAAGAAAGTCAGCAGAAAACAGAAATGTTTACCTCTTGAGAAAACATCCAGTGTCAATAAATTAAAAAGACATTACATTTTAATGTGCGCACTCTCTCTTTAATACCCAATGAAATTATAAAGGTTCAGTATGGCTTGCAAGGTCATGCTATATACAGAAAGACAAGTTTGCAATCTAAAACAGTGCCATCCAACATTTCATTAATAAAGTTGACCGTGGCTCTTTAAGGATTGTTTTGTGGAAAGCTCATTCTCCTTAAAAGTAGGTACTAAAAAATGTGCAATGCAAAGATATAATTTCTGTATTAATATGTTAAGGTTGGCTTTGTGCTTTCAAATAGATAACCAGTAATAATCAATGTCCTAACAACACCACTTTGACATGCATGTATCACCATACAATTCCAATTAGCGATCATACGTCCAGGAGGAACGCGTTGGGAGTGACTGCTGCTCTTTTAATAAATTATAGGTACGCGAGGATTATGCATTGTAAGAGTCACGTGATTTCAGCAAGGGACTATGTAACCATTACCAAATTTTAAACAGTAGGTGGATTTTAAGGAATGGTAAAAATATTCTTAAGTGAGAAATATATCTTGCATTTATTGGATGAACTGGGATGTACTTACGAGTGCCCTGTGGCTGGAATAAAGTATATACAGCAGTGGACACGGCTGTCAGGAATTCGCTTCTTGCGGTTGATGTTCACCTCCTCTTGTAAGTACTTTTCATATTGGTCATTAATAAACTTCATAATGGGCAGCCAGCTGAGGGAGAAAGATCACAGTGTGTATTTGGGCGAATTATAGTTACAGGCTATTGGTAATTATGGGTTAACATTTTGTGGGCATTGTAAAATGTGGAACCTTCCAAGCAATTGAAGTTAGTGAATATAAACTTATAAGAGGAAGGTAGAAACTGATCAAATATTAAAGGGGATAATTTGTTTTAAATGCATCTGTTTCTCCTTTGTATCACCTTTGGCTTGACATGCAAATGAAATGCTTTTGAACAGGAAATATGCAATCTACTCTCAAGCCCCAAAGTGAGGTCATAAGCAGAAGACACTACGGACACATTTAAAACAATTTCTCTTTTAACTAATGCATTTGCTTGCATTTCTGGTAATGTTATATAAAAAAAATACATTATTACATAAAACCTTTGGAACATTTATTTATACATCATGGGACTCTGTTCGCAGAGGCCCTGTCCTGATAAAGTCAAGTGCTATAACAGGAAAACCAATATTGGTAATTTGCAATAGAAGAAAAAAAAAAAAAAAAGTCTTGAGATTTTCCAGCAGCTAAGGAAATAAAGCACACTGCCTCTAACCGTGTTAAAAGTAAGATTCATTTCTTTAACCTCACCAGTTCTCATTGTTAATATGGTCTCCAAAGCCAGGAGTGTCAATCACGGTCAGTTTCATACGGACTCCTTTCTCCTCGATATCTTCAAGATAAAATGAAGGATTACGAGAAACATTTAAAGTGAGGACAGTTAACCATCTCTGTGTATGGTCACATCTCATTATCAATCTGTTTCTGCAACCTACCCATCGTAACATCATATTGTCAATGATGCGCCTATTTCTCTGTAAACACGATAACCAATACTTCCTTCTGTCTATCCTGTATCGCTTAGCAATATCACCTACATCTATATTCATTCTTCCTGTTACTCCAGGAGTATATACACACACTTCCATCCAGGACTACCCACTCATCTTCTCAATCCCAACTCCCACTATCTTCTCCACTAAATCCTCACCATGAGTGACGCTTTTGATCTCTACAGTTTTGGGTATGCGTTCCTCAGATGTAGGCTGTACTGATTTTCTGCTCACTTTAGATTTGAAGAGGGTGTTTATTAATGTTGATTTCCCCAATCCACTTTGGCCTGGAAGGGATAAAAGGCATGAAATAAATCAAACGGTAGAATATCAAATGTATGGGCAAAGCGAAAATGAATGTGTAAACACACCAACCTTCCTCCCCCCACCACTAAGAAAACCAAACTGCAGTTTTTTTGAATGATGCTTATGATAAATGTATACTCCAGGGCTGTGATCAGTAATCTGTAGACCAGTCAGCATTTTAGCCAATGCAGCCCTGAAGTATGATCTTACCCCAGCATAAAACAGCAATGTGATCAGTCTAGGCACCATGAAAAAATCCACAGAACACGTCAACTGCTAATCTCTATTTGCATAAGTGGTAATCAATTAGCATTAATGGAACAATTAACAAGAAACAAAAACAGACCTTTTACATTTCTCGGGCTCATTAAGGATTATAGAGGGCCCTAAATAACCTGGACAGAGTACTCACCTACCACCATGATATTTAACTCAAAGCCTTGCTTCATGGCCTTTTTCCTCATCTGTTCCAAGATGGCGTCTATTCCAACATATCCAAAATCTGTAGCTGGCTTCTCTCCAATACCTCGAGCAGGGAGGGCCTGCTTTAACCCTGCATCTCTGATGGCATCCGTCATGGTGACTGCGTAAGTGTGAGGGTCTTCGTTAACTGCATGAGATAAAGTAGCAAGAGAAATGACATTGTTATATCCATGTATCAAAGAAATAATACTGCTGTATGCTGCTAAACAAAAAAAACAAAAAGTCAGTTTACTGACCAAAAAATAAGTTGTAAGAGAGAAAGAGGGTAAGCAGTTGGATCTTTACATTGCTTTCTTATAAATACAGTGTATGTTTGCATAGCATTTTCTTGTCCTCACAGCTTTATCTACTTTTACTTGGTAAACCCTGGAATAAACACACACAGGATTATATAACCTGCTTGCTGTAACAAGGTCACCAGTGCACTCAAATTTCCTATAGCAAAAAGGAGACACAGACAGACCTTTTTAAAAGAAGGATCATGAGAAAAGAGAATAAAAAAAGAAAACAATTCAGCCATCAGACAATGACTCGTTTCTACCTATAGTATATATTTTTTATTTCTATGATAGGCAACATACTAAAAGCCAGTAATAAAGTATGAATTCTATGGTGTACTGAAAACATTAATAATTTGCAAGGGGTATATGTTAAATACAATACAATATAAGCAGTACACCTGCTACTACAAATTGCAGACTTTCTTATTTTAAACCTTTAAGTCTCTTCAAGCATCCAACATCTGCAGAAAATCTAAAATATATCAAGAGATATGATTGTAGTTAGAAAATAATTGACAGAACCGCACTGGGGGGAAATGTACCAGTGAAGAAGTTCGCCAATGTGCCAGCATATAATATCAACTTGGAAAATGGAAAAGCCGGCTAAAGTTTATTAAAACTGCAGATCAATGAACATTTCATCAAATATCAATATCCCCAAACATACGGAGATAAGAAAAAAAAGAGACTCCATGGGAAGGGTTCATACACACAGCCGTCTGCCTTATAGCTCATTGACCTTCACATAGAAATGTGTCCCATATGCGGACAGTCAGACTATATACATGTAGCATATCCTGTACACCAAAGACATCAAATTGGTGTTGATTAATGGAGTCTTTCTGCGAACACTAATTATGCACACTAATGACCACTTATTATGGATGTCCTAAATGTATTCACCACAACATTTATTTATGCAGTGCCACAAATTACGTAGCTCTTGGTACACAGCAGGGCTCAACAAACCCCGGGCGCCACTGGAAATTGAGCCTGGTGCCCGGGTGCCGTTACCCTAATGTTCCCCTTGCCGCTGCTATACGTTTTTTGCAGCGCGAGGGGGGAAGTCTGTGTGTATTGCACAGACTGCAAGCTACGTCCCCCCTCGCGCAACGCGTGTGTGAGTGCTGGGTGTCGTCACTTGACAACCCAGCACTCAGCCGAAAGAGCCATGAGGATCAGCTGCAGCATGAATGTTCCCCCTCCCCTGCAATGAGGTAAGGCAGCAGGGAGGGGGAACATTCGTGCTGCAGTCGATCTTCATTGCTCTTTCAGTTTAGTGCTGGGTTGTCAAGAGATGACACCCAGCACTCAGAAGTTAAAAAAGGAAAAAAAAAAACAACCTGTGTATGTATGTGTGAGGTGTATATGTGTAAGGTGTATGCGAAGTAGGTGTGTGTGTGGGTGTGTGTATATGTGAAGTGGGGGGGGGTGTATATGTGAAGTGGGGGGGGGTGTATATGTGAAGTGGGGGGGGTGTATATGTGAAGTGGGGGGGGGGTGTATATGTGAAGTGGGGGGGGGGTGTATATGTGAAGTGGGGGGGGGTGTATATGTGAAGTGGGGGGGGGGTGTATATGTGAAGTGGGGGGGGGGTGTATATGTGAAGTGTGGGGGGGTGTATATGTGAAGTGGGGGGGGTGTATATGTGAAGTGGGGGGGGTGTATATGTGAGGGGGGGTGTATATGTGAGGGGGGGTGTATATGTGGGGGGGGGGGTGTATATGTGAAGTGGGGGGGGTGTATATGTGAAGTGGGGGGGGGTGTATATGTGAAGTGGGGGGGTGTATATGTGAAGTGGGGGGGTGTATATGTGAAGGGGGGGTGTATATGTGAAGTGGGGGGGGGTGTATATGTGAAGTGGGGGGGTGTATATGTGAAGTGGGGGGGGGTGTATATGTGAAGTGGGGGGGGTGTATATGTGAAGTGGGGGGGTGTATATGTGAAGTGGGGGGGGTGTATATGTGAAGGGGGGGGGTGTATATGTGAAGTGGGTTGGTGTGTGTGTGGTGTATTTGTGAAGTGGGTTGGTGTCTGTGTGGTGTATTTGTGAAGTGGGTTGGTGTGTGTGTGGTGTATATGTGAAGTGGGTTGGTGTGTGTGTGGTGTATATGTGAAGTGGGTTGGTGTGTGTGTGTGTGGTGTATATGTAAAGTGGGTTGGTGTGTGTGTGTGTGGTGTATATGTAAAGTGGGTTGGTGTGTGTGTGTGTGGTGTATATGTAAAGTGGGTTGGTGTGTGTGTGTGTGGTGTATATGTAAAGTGGGTTGGTGTGTGTGTGTGTGGTGTATATGTAAAGTGGGTTGGTGTGTGTGTGTGTGGTGTATATGTAAAGTGGGTTGGTGTGTGTGTGTGTGTGTGGTGTATATGTAAAGTGGGTTGGTGTGTGTGTGTGTGTGTGGTGTATATGTAAAGTGGGTTGGTGTGTGTGTGTGTGTGGTGTATATGTAAAGTGGGTTGGTGTGTGTGTGTGTGTGGTGTATATGTAAAGTGGGTTGGTGTGTGTGTGTGTGTGGTGTATATGTAAAGTGGGTTGGTGTGTGTGTGTGTGTGGTGTATATGTAAAGTGGGTTGGTGTGTGTGTGTGTGTGGTGTATATGTAAAGTGGGTTGGTGTGTGTGTGTGTGTGGTGTATATGTAAAGTGGGTTGGTGTGTGTGTGTGTGTGGTGTATATGTAAAGTGGGTTGGTGTGTGTGTGTGTGTGTGGTGTATATGTAAAGTGGGTTGGTGTGTGTGTGTGTGTGTGGTGTATATGTAAAGTGGGTTGGTGTGTGTGTGTGTGTGGTGTATATGTAAAGTGGGTTGGTGTGTGTGTGTGTGTGGTGTATATGTAAAGTGGGTTGGTGTGTGTGTGGTGTATATGTAAAGTGGGTTGGTGTGTGTGTGGTGTATATGTAAAGTGGGTTGGTGTGTGTGTGGTGTATATGTAAAGTGGGTTGGTGTGTGTGTGGTGTATATGTAAAGTGGGTTGGTGTGTGTGTGGTGTATATGTAAAGTGGGTTGGTGTGTGTGTGGTGTATATGTAAAGTGGGTTGGTGTGTGTGTGGTGTATATGTAAAGTGGGTTGGTGTGTGTGTGGTGTATATGTAAAGTGGGTTGGTGTGTGTGTGGTGTATATGTAAAGTGGGTTGGTGTGTGTGTGGTGTATATGTAAAGTGGGTTGGTGTGTGTGTGGTGTATATGTAAAGTGGGTTGGTGTGTGTGTGGTGTATATGTAAAGTGGGTTGGTGTGTGTGTGGTGTATATGTAAAGTGGGTTGGTGTGTGTGTGGTGTATATGTAAAGTGGGTTGGTGTGTGTGTGGTGTATATGTAAAGTGGGTTGGTGTGTGTGTGGTGTATATGTAAAGTGGGTTGGTGTGTGTGTGGTGTATATGTAAAGTGGGTTGGTGTGTGTGTGGTGTATATGTAAAGTGGGTTGGTGTGTGTGTGGTGTATATGTAAAGTGGGTTGGTGTGTGTGTGGTGTATATGTAAAGTGGGTTGGTGTGTGTGTGGTGTATATGTAAAGTGGGTTGGTGTGTGTGTGGTGTATATGTAAAGTGGGTTGGTGTGTGTGTATATGTAAAGTGGGTTGGTGTGTGTGTGGTGTATATGTAAAGTGGGTTGGTGTGTGTGTGTGTATATGTGAAGTGGGTTGGTGTGTGTGTATATGTGAAGTGGGTTGGTGTGTGTGTGTATATGTGAAGTGGGTTGGTGTGTGTGTGTGTATATGTGAAGTGGGTTGGTGTGTGTGTGTGTGTATATATGTGAAGTGGGTTGGGGTGTGTGTGTGTGTGTATATGTGAAGTGGGTTGGTGTGTGTGTGTGTGTATATGTGAAGTGGGTTGGTGTGTGTGTGTATATGTGAAGTGGGTTGGTGTGTGTGTGTATATGTGAAGTGGGTTGGTGTGTGTGTGTATATGTAAAGTGGGTTGGTGTGTGTGTGTGTATATGTGAAGTGGGTTGGTGTGTGTGTGTGTATATGTGAAGTGGGTTGGTGTGTGTGTGTGTATATGTGAAGTGGGTTGGTGTGTGTGTGTGTATATGTGAAGTGGGTTGGTGTGTGTGTATATGTGAAGTGGGTTGGTGTGTGTGTATATGTGAAGTGGGTTGGTGTGTGTGTGTATATGTGAAGTGGGTTGGTGTGTGTGTGTGTGTGTATATGTGAAGTGGGTTGGTGTGTGTGTGTGTGTGTATATATGTGAAGTGGGTTGGGGTGTGTGTGTGTGTGTATATGTGAAGTGGGTTGGTGTGTGTGTGTATATGTGAAGTGGGTTGGTGTGTGTGTATATGTGAAGTGGGTTGGTGTGTGTGTATATGTGAAGTGGGTTGGTGTGTGTGTGTGTGTGTGTGAAGTGGGTTGGTGTGTGTATATGTGAAGTGTGTGTGTGTGTGTGTGTGTGTGAAGTGGGTTGGTGTGTGTGTGTGTGTGAAGTGGGTTGGTGTGTGTGTGTGTGTGTGTGTGTGAAGTGGGTTGGTGTGTGTGTGTATATGTGAAGTGGGTTGGTGTGTGTGTGTGTATATGTGAAGTGGGTTGGTGTGTGTGTGTGTGTGTATATATGTGAAGTGGGTTGGGGTGTGTGTGTGTGTGTATATATGTGAAGTGGGTTGGTGTGTGTGTGTGTGTGTATATGTGAAGTGGGTTGGTGTGTGTGTGTGTGTATATGTGAAGTGGGTTGGTGTGTGTGTGTATATGTGAAGTGGGTTGGTGTGTGTGTGTATATGTGAAGTGGGTTGGTGTGTGTGTATATGTGAAGTGGGTTGGTGTGTGTGTGTGTGTGTGTATATGTGAAGTGGGTTGGTGTGTGTATATGTGAAGTGGGTTGGTGTGTGTGTGTGTGTGTGTGTGTGAAGTGGGTTGGTGTGTGTATATGTGAAGTGTGTGTGTGTGTGTGTGTGTGTGAAGTGGGTTGGTGTGTGTGTGTGTGTGAAGTGGGTTGGTGTGTGTGTGTATATGTGAAGTGGGTTGGTGTGTGTGTGTGTGTATATGTGAAGTGGGTTGGTGTGTGTGTGTGTATTTGTGAAGTGGGTTGGTGTGTGTGTGTGTGTGAAGTGGGTTGGTGTGTGTGTGTGTGTGTGTGTGTGTGTGTGTGTGTGTGTGTGTGAAGTGGGTTGGTGTGTGTGTGTATATGTGAAGTGGGTTGGTGTGTGTGTGTGTTGTATATATGAAGTGGGTTGGTGTGTGTGTTTATGAATTGCGTGTATGTTGTGTCTGGCTCCTAAATTTTTTTGCTGGCTCATAGAATCAAATTAAATTTGTCAAGCCCTGGTACACAGGGCATAGATGGGAATTTTGAGGGACTTTTTGAACAAGGATGCGAGCTGGATGCTCTGCATAAGCGAGTTTGAGAGAGAGGCGTCAGCTTGGGTAAAGTCTCGCTCGCAGGCATGACTAGGTTTGAGGAGAGTCTTGGTCCACTGGAGGAATGTAGCAGTCGCGCAGGGCAGTATCACCCTGCCAGGGAGTTACTGTGCATTCCTCCCCACCTACACTACCCTCTGCAGGAAACCCCGAGTGAGGCATAATGACTGTAGCTTAAGCCTTATTCGTAAAAAAAAAACACCTTTAAAAACTACAATGAAAAACTAAAAGCAGATGGAGCTGCCACAGAATGATGAATGCAATGTGAATTGGAGGACATTCTGGTGATGTAATGAAGAATTGGAACAAACACTACAGACATAGATATCACACTGCATTGCAGATAGAGAAGGTTTGCCAAGGAGTCTTCTGGATTAGAATTGGATCTCCAAGATTTTTTTTTTTTATAATCACAGAGGCTCCATTGCAAACAGACTAAGATAAGTAGCAACCCAAAATGATACAATACCAGCCTGTTCCCAGGCTTCCAGCTTCTGCAGTTTCTTTTTATCCCCTGGGCGAGCTGGTTCAGTGATGGATACTACAATCCTTACTGAACCAAGGAATAGCAGCAAGATAAATCGTATTAGGAAATAGTTATGCTAATGCCAATTTGCAAATCCAGTCAATTATCAGAAATGATTTACATACATAGGCAGAAGCCATCCGTTTCCACTCAGAAAAACACATCTAAAACGGTCTTGAAAAAGGTCATAACATTTTCTTGTAATATTTTTTTTTTTTTTTTTTTTTTTGGTCCTGTGGTCACATATGTAAAGCACTGCTACAAAAGCACTAAACCTAAACAAACATAGGGGAGTGGTGGGAGAGATTAGTCTCATTACTTTGAGTCTTACTCACTAATTGTTAGGGGCAGGTAAGCAAAATTTGTATGGCAAAGTATTGGAAAAATGTTTCGGTGACAGGCAAAGTGTCTGCATAAGGACACCAGTGTCTGTGACATGGTCCATAGAACATCTTTGAATTGGCCATCACATGTCCACCATGAAAAATGTCGGTACCTTCCC
This sequence comes from Pelodytes ibericus, assembly GCA_036172795.1. Lineage (NCBI taxonomy): Eukaryota > Metazoa > Chordata > Amphibia > Anura > Pelodytidae > Pelodytes > Pelodytes ibericus. Next base: position 162,612,502 of record CM069862.1, read on the forward strand.
CTGCACACATTCAATGCGAAGCAATAAAGTAATCAAATGAAGCAGAGAGGACTACACCTTTCATCATGATACCCAATTTGGATAGGAGACATGTCTTTCATAGGTGTCTACAAATCCAACTGTGGCTATGGTTAATTTCTGCAAGTAGTAAAAGCGAGATAATATGGAAATAGAATATATCTGTGCATGTAAAATTCCAGCTTATTTATAAGATACTATTTTACATTATACTTTGTGACTAAAGCTTGGTGACTAACCTAAGTGACAAGGGTTAAAATCTTCATGAACTAGAAGAGCCGCTGGTGCTAGACAAGGCCAAAAACAACAAACTGAAGGGGCGCTCTGATGACTTGTAATTCATGAGAACAATTGGGAGTTTATTAAGTCAATGTTTCAGGGACTTTTCTACAGACTTGAGAAAAGTCCCTGACAAGATGGGACTGAAACATGACGGAATAAGCGCTAAATTGTTCTCAAGAAGTCTCAATTTGTAGTACCTACACACTGCACATACAGGTAGGAAGGTAGCAACTAGTACTAGATAAAATAGATATTACAGCCCTGAATGCTTCATGGATTCGCCAGACCACCTACGAGAAAACTATGAAGAGAACTTACACAGGATAAGCTGTTGTACTACATACTGTATGTATAATACATACAACAATTTAAGTGTATTTAGAAAGGCAAGTATTTGTTCTACTCAATACATTAGCAAGCTTTCATACTGTCTCAGTGTTCTACAGAACTATATTGATACATAGGGTACAGGGAGGTGCAATAATTTAACCTCCCCATCCAAGATTTGTTTTATACAAAGATATGAAATTGTCCATCTAACTAAGGGGCATTCATAAGTGCAGAACAAAACAATACAGCACAGACAACAGATAAAGATGTACTATACGCCGCGAAAACACAGCAATAAAAATAAAAAATAAGTTCACTAATGGTCAAAAAAAAAAGAAATCATACAGAAGAAAGCAAATGACAAAAGCAAAAAAAAAAAAAGGGGGCTTTGGGTTTTTCATGAACCAAAATTTGTAATCGTATCCCACCAAAATTTGTAATCGTATCCCATTTGCAAAACAAGCCAACTCTGCATGAGTGCCTCCAACTACATCAGATATAAATCCAACATTGTCGGCAATTGCACTGCAAATCTGACTAGGGCATCAAGTAAAATACACATATGGGACCTATAAATGTGACAAGATCTCTTAGCCTAGAGCAAGTTGGATCTTTGCACGAAAACAGAGAGACAGGGATGTTACAATCTGACCACTACCTGTTTTTTAAAACCACCAAGAGATCTCTCCATCAGTATTCACATCTATTCTGAGAATACAAACACTAACATTTAACAAAAGTACATTAACTCAACAGATAGGAAATATCCTAATTATGCTACAATTATTTCAATTAGTCTTGGTTTACTCAAAGCAATCATTCCAGACAGTATGTGCTTTGATCTATCCAACTTTGATTTATCTGCATATAGACACTTTCATATAAAAAGCACTACTGATTGTATGGGTGAAACTACATGCATTTTAATACAAAAATTGTATAACAGTGTAAATAGATGAACATTTTCAAAATAAGTATGTATTGTATTGTGTGCACTGCATAATAAAAAAAAAAGCATTGGGAAGAAAAAGAAAAAACACACAAAAAAATTGTACCTGAAAGGTTGTCTTCAAAATAGACATACATAGGTAATAAACAGTATGGTGCCACCAATATTTGAGGTACCAAAACAGGCTACAGTTGGAACCTAGACATATTTACAGCTAGAATAGATTTTTTTTAATATCAAGGCATAAGCTGGTCAGCTAAAAAAAGGTGGCACATTCGATTAAAGGGGACATCAGTGGCAATTTCCCTATATGGGATGGATGAAGGCATGCACATTTGTTTTGCCCTTTGTCTTGTAAGAGTTGTCAGCCATGTAGCAAATGGCTGCAGATACCTTCACACAAGGATCTCTAAATCTAATGATTTACTGGTAATTTTGCATATAGTTCGGTGAATCCACAAATTTTGTGGTCGACAGGTTCACTTTAATGGGTTAATATATTACTGCCAAGAAATCATAAAACCAACCTTCCACACTTTCTCTTCTTTACAAAAAGTACCTTGAAACTAAATATGACCCGAGTAGAAGACGCTTTGTTCTCACCCAAACAAGAATTCAGATAATTACCCATTCTGGCTACAAAGTGGATCTAATTTACAAGCAATTATTTCTAATTTGTATTTGGTCAAATCATTAGAAAAAATGCAAACTCCAGCTAGAGCAAAACATGCATATAGTTTTTTTTTAAGTTAATTGAAATAGAACACAACACAGAAAAATATATAGCTAAACCTGGTATCTTGCTGGAGTCTTTTCACTAAACTGATAACTATGGTGAACGGACAAAGGCATAGCAAAAGTCAACATTAATTACTTGGAAACCAGTTGTTGATGTCTGATTTTTTTTTTTTTTTTTTAATTAATTTGTCAGGTCACCACAGATCATTGTTTAGTCAACAGGGCCCTCAGATTTTCACTGGTAGGTGATGGAGTTGACCACCTCTTTTCTGGATTTGTGGTTCTTAAGTACACCCACTTTCAGACAACTAACTATGTTTCACAAGGTCCCCTTTCCCTTTTTAGGCCCCTTCCTACCACTTACTGTCCAGATAAACAAAAAAATCCTCAGGCCAGTTTCTAATATGCACATCATGCTGATAAAGGATGTATCCAACATGCTGATCTGTAATTATGTTTGCAGTGTATGTTTTGCCGACCCTTCACAGTAAATATCCCTTTTGATGCTAGATTATATGGATTGATCTGAATAGGATATAATATCTGTAAAGGTGTACTGAATCAGAAGGCTTCTCAGTTTCTAGCCGTCTCCGTCACCCGTATATATACAGATGAAAGCTTAAAAGCTTCCTGTTTATGTTGAGACAAGAGAGAGATAGAGAGATAGGAGAGAGAGAGAGAGAGGAGAGAGAGAAGCCAGCGCATGTGGTTACCTTCCAGTATTCAGGAGGTACAGCTGCCCTCATGGTTGTCTATTCTAGAACTCACAAGACTTCAAGAGGCCATGCACCATCCCAAACATACTGATATTTTACTGTAAAATTATTTGTTCACAGAAACTATATTCGGTCGGTGGGAAACGTTCATTTTAAAGAGCAGTTCATTTGAGGAGCACAGAAATATGTTTAAACTGGCTTACACATACCTTATGCATGTAAACCAAAATATATAACTAAATATTACAAAGTAGGCCATTTAGCACACAAAGACATGTTGGAGACTGTTGTGGAAGCAGTATGTTACACATGATGCATTACATAAGGATTGCTCACCCTTTTTTCCTGCCTTTGAGCTCTGTGGCTAAGCTCTGCCTAGACCACACACCATCTTGACTACCCAGAATGACCACCTTATGAGGTCTAGTATCACTAACATTTTGCAGTTCGCCAGTCACCAATTTATGCCAATTTTAATTTTTAAATGCAAGATGACAGCTTGCCAAAAGCGCAGAATTACAGGCATGTATGTGCACACACCTAGAAAAAAAATCTATTTGATTCATTAAGTAAATAGAAAATATATTTTGCTTTAACCAGTTAAACCCATCCAGTGTGCTACACAGCACATACATATGAAACGGAATCATCTTGCAGTGCTCCATAGCCCCATGTAGTAGCCAAACATGTCTTATCAAAGAGCCTCGGGTAAAGACTATGACCTGGCTAACCTGAATTGAAATGTTCTACTTATCTCAATGGAGTATCTGAGCAAATGTGCCTTGATGTTGGAAATGGCTGCCCTCAAAAACATGGCTGGCTAAGTATTGTAAGCTGGTGGAACAAACCAATTACTCTTTGACCCAAAACAGCCAGATCAGTTTACACACCTGGGAAATCTATGAAGTAGAGATTTTGAACAGGGAAGTCATCATGAATAGGGAGGGGTAAAATAAAAGAGCTTGTGTCTTCCAGGTGTGTAAAAGTCCAAGAGTGTATAGGGTCACTGAAACACTACGAGAAATGAACAGCTCTAACAAGACATTGTTATAAGGGGCAGATCCACCAACAGGGTCTGAAAAATATATGTATCTTTTTTAGATACATACCCTATTATGCAAACTACAGAAAAAGATCTGCCTGAACAGTCTTGTCCTAAATACTGGTGTCATAAAAAGTGCAAATAAGGGTATTGACGTTATTTATGTTGCGATAGTAACAAAGTGCCAGTCTCCTCAAACCATCTTGCTTGTATTATATCCCAGAACGCAGCGCAGGTTGCAACCATGCCCCCTGCACTGTAGGCACAGTCTGCCTCCTGTGTACTCCCTGTCCTGTTGAAGTGGCCCATGTGAAACCATTCTGCCTCTAAAATTTCAAGGAAAACTGTATATTTAAAGTAAAAAGTTAATTTCAAACACATAGTTTAATACAATATGCAACAAGCTAAGTGAAACTACCCCTTTAAACGTCCTTTACCCAGAGCATTGCCATTTCAAAGTAAGAGACACTGGTAATAAAGAGTCAAATATAACCTCACACACTGCCACGGCCTCATGCTGAAGGCAAGGATCCTAAATGCCTGCATTAGTTTTCATTATAAGGCTACAAATATTTGTCAAACTAACTAATATTTGTCATTGCAGTACACTTAGCTCAGAGCAAAAACAACCACTATGCATCCTTATGCCACTGTGTGCCAGAAGAAGAGCCATGCTGTGTAAACATTGTTAAGCATTTTCAGTAAGTAATCAATATCCATTTAAGTGGGGTGCACAAACATTATTGCTTTTTCAGTTACACATCTATTTTTGCTTATGTGTAACATACTTGCACTTACATTTCCTGTTACTTGTGCTGCAAATATAATATCCCCCAGCATGCACCTGACATTTCCTGAATGGCTGCTCATGTGGTTTTTCTTATCTTTTGTGACACATTCTGCAGCTGGTGCAGATGAGTGTATGAAATGCCTATATGTTGAGCCTCCAGCCCAAATGTTGCCCTCAAGCAGCTGAGGAACTACAAATCCGTAATGGCAGAGCATGATGATAGCTTTACGCCATTACAGCTGGAAAGTCGCAGTTGGTCACCAGGGCCTATAGCAACATATTTACAGGAAAGAGTATCAAACACAACCACTGACATTTCAGCTCTTAAATCTTGATACTCATGTCGGCTCTTTACTCTTTCAGGTAAATATGTGGATATTTGCATGCATTTCAAGCTTTGTTAAATAATGCCATAATAAAATGGTATATTTTGGATATTGATACGGCACCATCCCCCTGCTTTTTGTGTGTTGGTAACATTTTGGTTGTAGGACATGACTTTTTCGCAGAGTTGATACATTAATTTTGCATTTTTTTTGGATAGATGTGAATTTCAGGGGGGTTATTAATGAGATTTCTATTCGTGTAAGTTAACATCTATTGAAATATGTTAAAAGAAATAGAAGTTATTCAAAAAGATAACCAGCTGCAGGGTTTCAAAAATATAATTTCAGGACTTCGATTAAGTACATGTAAAATATGTGATTAAACCATAAGATTGGTTAACATTTTTGGACACCAAGCAGTCAACATTGCGCACATTCCGAATAAAAAAATGTAATGTAAAAAAATTTATAATAGAATAATATATTTATGGGGCCTCTTACTGACTCCCTACAGTAAACCGAATTTTATTAATAGGTTTCCAAAATTATAGCGCATTAATATTAATACAACAATGTTGTTCAATATTAAAAAAAACAAACAGAAAATGTACTATGGGTCACGCTATATTACAGAATAGGCATTAGCAAAGTGTGAATAACTGATATTAGGGGCTGTCCCACTTAGCATATTTTCTGTATGTAATACTAGTCTTCAACTATGTTTAATGTAAGACAATGCACAGTTCTCCTGTAGTTTTACATAGAAAATAATTTCACATGGGCCTCGAAATTCAGTGACACCCATTCAGAGAATGAGACAGAGACAGGAATCTTGCTATAGCAAGAGTAAGACATCTATTTAACGTTATTTGCAATTTTTAGGATGCAGACGTGAACTTCCCCTTTAAAACATGTAGAGCTAGGAACGTAAAATGCATGAGTCTACTAGTGATTACACACAAGTCAAAATAGAAACCATCTGATGCCACGTGTGAATTATAGTAATCAGCTGATGTTACCACACATACAAACGTATAACACAACTGTGTGAATTAGAAGAGAGAGAGAAATGGGGAGTTATAAGTTTGTCATTTAAACAAATCTCTAAAGATGGGGCCTCTCTGAATGAATGTGGAAGCAGCATAACAGAATGAGTTGGAGTCTGATTTTGTGGGCACCATGGGCACAGTAAGAAATTATAGATGTGAAGGTAAAAGAGGAGGAATTTTGGGTGCGACTAGATTTTTCAGGTAACATAACAAATCTCAAGGCAGGTTTGATTGATATTAATTAAAAACATAATTACTTTATCCAGAGGTTACACTGAATCAAATCTCCAAGTGCTTCTATTACTGTTTATTTACACCCATATCCCAAGTGTGGATGGATTTCTAGTTTCCCATGAAAATGAAGCAACCCTTTCATTTACACAGTGTGATAGAAGTACAAGATTGCTTCAGCAGTATTGGAGAGCACAGAATATCTGTACATACCAACTTATCAGGTTCATTTTCCTGACCATTAATCCTATATAACTGCATACCTTAATATACACACTGCACCTTCTTAGGACAATACGATCTCTTCTTTAGTTAAACATTTAAACTGTCTCATGCATAGCCCTAATCGTTGGTTAGTCTTCCATTTACTACATTTTCTTATTGTTGACTGCTTAATCTGCAAAACAATAACAGGATAGATATTTCCAAACATTACACTCTGGTGTGCTCTTATGGCTATAAGATCACATTCATAGCATGATGAATACTAGAATAGCATAGTAGTAAACATTGATAGCATCCAAATAATGGGTTGCAAGCCTAACTGGCAACCAAATTGTTAAAACTAAAACAAAAAGGTTCAGGGTGGGTTGGGTAAGTGGGTGTTTTTCCCCCGTTAGCGTTTCCCTTTTATCACAGTGACCCCATCCCTATTGGCTTGGAACAGCACCTTAAAAAGCCAAAAAGTGGTGACTGTTATCCCACGCCAGCAGGACCAGGAGAGGATGGGAGGTTTTGTTGGGGGAGGAAGGAAGAATAAAAAAGGTCTCAGGGGGGGAGAGTGGGTGGGCGGAGATGAGAAACACCAGGGAAGGTTTATCACTTCCTTATAGCCCTGTGAAACTTTACAGAATTAAATGCAAACATATGTCCTAATGCACACTAGCAGCAGTCTAGATGTATCAATGTAAGGCATGAGTGTACAGTATAAAATAGTAGGGAAACACGGCACTATTCTAGATTATCTGGAAGAGAATAGCAATATTAACTCTTACAGGCTAAAAGTGATAAGAAAATTATCAACCCACCAAACTATACAATATTTTGTATTTGTCTTTCTTTTCTAGGCTATGAGGGTTACAAGTAAATAGCATTTCTATTGCTTAACCGGCTTCTATGCTGCTGGGATGGGTAGACTCCCACATACTTCTTCCATACAAAATATGCCCTATACAGACTTCATAGAGCTCTCTGCCTACTGGAAAATGATTTCTATATGATCACAAAAAGGCTTGCCAGTGAGACAGATAATCAAGGTATACAACATGAAAGTATGTCCTGTAAATGTTACTATTGCCCAACATCCAGGGATGCTACCATTACCCAGATCTAATGTTATTCATTTTATCTACCTCGGAAGGATGACTGGCGCATTAGATCAATGATCATGATCTGTCGGACAAAACCCAGCCAGAAGGCGTTTACTGCCCCTTTTAACTAAAGCTATGTGCATATAAAAAAGGAAAACTATATGCTTATATACGATAGGCCAGTGTTAATAGAATCCTTATTGCTGCCTCCTACATTTTTGATGGCTTTACATAGAACTAAAAACAAACAAGGCAGTCTCCTAAACTGGTATGTTTGGCTCCCAACATTTACAAATATTGGTTAAGCCATGGATAAACAGAACTTCTATTACGGACTAGAGCACAACTATGCATACAGTGTACTTACTATACAAATGTTATATGGCCTTCTCCAAGAAAATCTTCTCACAGGATTTCCTGACATCAAAGGCTGGAAATGATTTAAAATCGAATCTTAAAACTCATTTAAATTGTCAGTGACAATTAAGAGAATATGAAGGATAGTTGTGCAATTCTTGCCTTAAAAAATATGTGCTGATTGCTTTTCACCACTTTTGACATAAAATCTGCATACCTGACTAAAAACATTATATACGCACAAGATAATTCTGTGCAAAATCCTTTAATATAGTTTAAATATTTAAAACGTGGAGCGAGAATCTGGCCAGTGTCAGAAAAAAAAAAAAAAGAGTAACCGTTGTCACTTTACACTTTTGGGTATTACAAAACAAAGAGTTCAACTTGTGTCTGTGACAAAGAAAATATCAATATGGGACAAATTCAGACAGCAGATCGTGTGCAGTCTCTCTGTCCTTGAAAGTGTCATAACACTGACTTAGCTTGTGCTCCAGAAGTACATCATTTTACAACTAGAAGGAAGTTCTAACATGATCAGAACATCTTGAACCTCCGATTGTAAGCTCTTGGAAACAGATTAAAGTCGCCCACTAATTCCATTAGTCATCCACAAAACTTGGGGTAATAAAGCATAACCGTAAGTAATAAAAGACACCTACATAAGATTAACTCTTACTTAATTGAAAGATTGCACCAAGTGCAGACATTTCAAAACAGAAATGCTTTAAAGGGACACTCCCACCAAAAATGGGTTTATTTTTTTATTTTGCATTGTTGAGATTTCAAATGTCTCTTGTTTTTGTTATTCGAGTTTATTTTATTAAATATTTTACTAAACAAGTGTGACTGGGCGCCGCCATTTTGTGAAATTGTGTTTTTGGGTGCCACCCCCTTGAGACTTTACAGCACTAGTATTTCACTTTGAGCGTGGAGACACAGAATGCAGTCTATAAGTCAGAATCCTGACCACAGACTTGCATTGAATGGAAGGGTAATGTAACTATTACATCACAAGGGGGCGGAGTTATAATCCTGTTTGATCAGGTCAATCTCCTCTCTGTGTTGGAAGGCAGACCGCTATGATACACAAAAGCCAGTAAGAGAGCAGGAGTAACATAGTAATTTAGGTTGAAAAAAGTCCATCAAGTTCAACCCAGACCATTTTTAAATGCATCTATTGTGGTTGATAGCACTACCTCTCTTGGCAGTGAGTTCCAATATTTTATTGTCCTTACCGTAAAGAATTCCTTCCTTTGCTGCCTATGAAATCTTTGCTCTTCCAGTCTCGGGGGGTGACCTCTTGTTCTTTGTACATTTCTGTTAATGAACAGGTCCCTGGAGAGCTCCTTATATTGGCCCTGCACATATTTATACAATGTTATCATTTCCCCTCTAAGACGCCTTTTTTATAAAGTAAATAAATGCAATTTTTTAAGTCTCTCTTCATAACTAAGATCCTCCAATCCCCTTATTAATTTTGTAGCTCTCCTTTGCACTTTTTCTAGTTCCTTAATATCCTTTTTAAGGACTGCTGCCCAGAATTTTACTGCATATTCAAGGTGAGGTCTTACCATTGATTTGTAAAGAGGCAAGATGATGTCCTCCTCACGTAAATCTATACCTCGTTATATACATGCCAATATCTTATTGGCCCTTGCAGCTGCTGACTGGCATTGGGCACTGTTGCCAAGTTTGTTATCTACAATGATTCCTAAATCCTTTTCGTTAGTAGTTTTTCCCAGGGAAATACCATTTAACGTAAATGTTGCTTTGTTATTATTTTTCCCATAATGCATAACTTTACATTTGTCTATATTGAACCTCATTTGCCACTTTCTTGCCCAGTTCCCTACTCTGTCCAAATCTTCCTGTAAAGAAAAAACATCAAGATTAGTCTTTATTACCTTACCCAATTTTGTGTCATCAGCAAACACTGAGACATGGCACTCAGCACAACGTGGGAGATCATTAATAAACATATTAAAAAGAAGAGGTCCCAAAACAGACCCCTGAGGTACTCCGCTCACTACCCTGGTCCAATTTGAAGCTTTACCATTTACAACAACCCTCTGTGTTCTATCTTTTAGCCAATTTTCAATCCAAATACATACATTTGCCCCTAATCCTATTTCTCTCAATTTGTAGAGTAACCTTTTGTGTGGAAGTGTGTCTTATGACATCATGAAGTCTTTGGCCACAGTTGTAAAGTGAGACTTGCCGGAAGATTTTAGAGAATGTTGTATCAATGGATGCAGGGGACAGACACTGAATTTTATTTTTACTTTTATATGCAATTAATGCAAACATAGCAGAAAAAAACAGTAGCATATATCTTACAGATGTGGTTGTTTTAAATGTACAGGTAATCTAGTTATTTGTTATGTAAGTGGTAGTGTGCCTTTAATATAAAGTACATTATCTTGACCTCTTTGCTGACATATGTGGAACCTTGCTTCCTTAATTTAATTTCATCCCTCTGGTAGAGCGTTACAAAGGAGAGGGCTATAAGCTACTTTATTTGTATTCCTTCATAAAATAAAAAAGGGCTACACTTGATGCAACCTTTCACTTAGAAGTAAGTCAATTTTGTTACATACAGTTGTTCTTCAACCTGTAACCAAAAAACGTACACATTTAAAAGACACTTGCATGAAGCTTGCTTTTGCTTCAATGATAGCTACAGATTTTCCAAGAAAAGAAAAACATGTGATTACTATTTCCAAATATGATAAGACTTTTCAGGGGATCTCTTCCTATATCAAACTTTCCAAACAACACAGGCACAATCATTAAGTTTAGAAGAGCTCTCATCTTAACTAGTTTCTTTACCGTTAGAGCAGTTAAATTGAACTATACGCTGCCAAGTGGCAGATTCAAAATCAATAAAGTTTAAAAAAAATAAAAAATAAAGTATTTATAGAGATTTTGCTTTACTGCTGTAGTGACATAATAAAAAAAAATCTGTTTCCTAAATAAATGGAGTCTGTCTGGCACAAAAATACTTGTCAAACCAAGATAAAATGCAGTCTAAATCAAGGTTACACATTATCTAGAATTATGAATGTATACAAAAAAAAAAATACAAAGGATTACTATGAAGAAAAATAACAAAAAGGCACAAGCGGTAGTTTGTTTTTGAACAATGGCCGTCTCAGACATGCTAAACAAGACATTTTACCTTTTCACCAAGATATCAAAACAGAATCTGGTATGAACATTTATGGAGTTTTAGTGGTTCAGTTTCTGTTAGCTCAAACAGAATCCTTATTCTAGCTTTAATGCTGTACACCGAAGCACATTACTAAGCCATTAACATGTGATTGACACATTAGGTCCTATTAATAAAAGTCAATTCTGGTGCAAAGTTCTTAAAGGAACACTAAGCTGTTTTTAAGGAAGCAAGGGTTAAAAAACATGCCCAGGGAGTTTGAAGTAAACCCAGCGTTTATCTTAACAGATACACATGGGTTTACGCTCTGCTGTGTCTCACACCTGAGACATAGTAGTTCCTGGTTGAAGCGCACCGACGGTGTCAGTGCGTGCACAGCCAATGAGAGTGGGGGCTCGCCTCACTCTGTCTGCTGAATGCGAGGGTCTCTTGCTACTAGCGCAGAGAGAAACCCTTGTTTTTGCATGAGATCAGAAGGGTGGCCTAGTTAATGTCGTCCCCCCCCCCCCCCCCCCCCCGCCTGGTGATCCCATGCAAAATCGAGTAGCTTTCTCTGCAAAGACAGCCAGTTGCCGACCAGACGGCTGTCTGCTTCCTATGAAAGCATGGCAGCTGCCGGTCAGAGGATAAGCTGGCGTGTACTATCAAAAGTACACGCCAGTTTATCCTCACACTAGGAACAACTAACATTTCACTTGTGCTTCTACAATAGATGCACAAGTGAAATATAATGTTTAGAAAGTAGTTATATAAATAACCCCCACTTGTCTTCTGCTATTTGTATAGCAGATGAGGTAACAATTGTTCCGCTACGCTAAAAAGGGTGGAGAACACACTGCACCAATATGTGACAGAAGTGGCGGCAACAAAATAACCACTGTTCCACTACTGGTACAAAAAAACAACCAAATAAAAATGTGAAAATATGCGCTACAACGCTGCCAAAATAATTAGCATGCTGACGGCAGCCAATTATCTGTGGATGCTCATCACTCATTGATATCAGTGAGGGGACAGTCTCCAGACATCACACTTCGACCATAAAGAATATTAGAGGTATACAAATGAAGCTTCAGTGTCAAACACCCTGAAAGATTTGCAAACCCTTTCTAAAACCACCTAACCCGTGTAGCCATCATGAGCAAAATGCTTGAAGACTTCCAGGAAATAGTATAAAATGTCAAACTCCCAAAGTCAGCAGTACATTGTTTTACAGTGATCAACATATCGTACCCATCTGCTGGAAGTTTTTTTTTTAGCTACAGACCTGGCTGTGTTTGAAAATTTAAGATATAGAGGAATTCAAACACATTCTCAGTAGCTTTTAAAGCAAAAACGTATGCTGCCCCGGACATGATGGAACTCGACTTGAAGGCCTCAAAGTTTATATGTGCTAGAAAGGGCGCAGAGACCAACTGTAGTAAACCCTTGGAGTAGCTGAAGTGATAAATGCTTTAGAATTGAAAAGGCCCTTGATTGCTGGCTCATAAAAATATATCCGTTCCAACTACCAGATTCTACAAATATTTGTATTTGCGTTAAAAGGGACCATGACGATTTTCTTTAATTACTTATCCTAACTAGTTTTTAGAGCAATACAGATGACAAATTTAACAAAATGTCATTTTCAGTAGAAAAATCCCTGTAGTTTAGCTGGAGTTACATCTTGCAATTTGACTGCAAAGCCATTCAATACTTGAAAAGTATTTCAAAATATATCTTTTTGAATGATACATTGAGTGAATTTGTTTTTGGAAATGTTGGAGATGTGTGGTTAAAATAATACCTTTAGTTTCTTATGAGAGTTTGAAAACCAGTTTTCTAGACCAGGGCTTGACAAATGTATCTGAGATTTAGGAGCCAGCTAAAATATCTAGGAGCCAGACAACAGCACATAAACACACGCAGTCACAGACAGACACACAGTCAGTCAGTCACATATATACACACACAGACACATAGTCCATCACATATACATACAGAATAAAGGATAATTTATTCTAATTTGGAGTACCAGGGTGAAAATCCTCTCCGTGCACCCTCCACTTCTGAGTGCGAAACCCGCTACACCTTGTTTTAATACATATACATACACATCCAGTCAGTCACATACATACACACACAGTCAGACACATCCAGTCAGACATATATACACACACACATCCAGTCAGGCACATATATACACACAAACACATCCAGTCAGACACATATACACACACAAACACATCCAGTCAGACACATATACACACACAAACACATCCAGTCAGACACATATACACACAAACACATCCAGTCAGACACATATACACACAAACACATCCAGTCAGACACATATACACACAAACACATCCAGACACATATATACACACAAACACATCCAGACACATATATACACACAAACACATCCAGACACATATATATATATATATATATACACACACACACACACATACACATACACATACACATCCAGTCACACACATATATACACACAAACACATCTAGTCACACACATATATACACACAAACACATCTAGTCAGACACATATATACACACACATACACATCCAGTCACACACATATATACACACACATACACATCCAGTCACACACATATATATACACACACATACACATCCAGTCACACACACATATATATATACACACACACACACACGGCAGCAGGGTTTTCTGTTTTTTTGAAGAAAAGAAAAAAAAAAAAAAGCTCACCTATTAATGTCCCCCCTCCCTGCTATAACACATCAATGGAGGGGGGGGGGGAGAGAGGGGGTTGCGTTCCAGCCTCAATGCAGGGAGGGGGGTGGGGGCGCGTGTTCCAGCCCAGTGGCAGAGAGCAGCTTTGCTTTCCTGCTGAGCTCCCCGGTGATCGGTGCGCGAGGGGGCGGAGCACGAAGTCTGTGCAGCCGGTGCACTCACTCTGCTCCCTCGCGCACCGATAGATTAAAGAGAAGAAGAAAAAAAATCCTATTGCCAAGGCACCATGCGGGGCTCACGATACCTGGGCGCCAGGTCTGATTTCCTGGTCGCCATGGCGACCTGGCGCCCGGGGTTTGTCGAGCCCTGTTCTAGACAGTTTAGGTCCATTCACAAGAAAAGTTTATTTTGATGGCTAAATAGTATCAACCTTTTAAAATCAACATGTAGCATAAAAATGCCTTAAAATAAGATTTGGATTTGCAATTTATGTATATGTCGCATAGAGTTATGTATAAATATACACACAATTTAAACATGCAAATAACCAACACATGGATGAAACCTTGCAGGCTCTTGGGAAGAGGAGATGATATAGTGGAAGAGCGCATCAAGCTTCATGAGAAACTATGGTTGCCACCCGGCCAGTATTTTACCAGCAGGCCTGTAAAAAAAAAAAAATGGCATCAGGCCAATGTTAGGTCTATGGGAGACAGTAGCTATACCGGTATTTTTCTGAAGAAAAGATGGCAACTCTATGAGAAACTAGTGGTTTTCAGGGAATGTATGGTTCCCTAACAGTTAACAAATATTCTTATTTAAACAAAACCGGGTAATCCCTAAATTCTGGACCGTTGTGGTCCCTGATGACAGGTTTAAGAAGCAATTGTTTAGGGGAGTAATTGTTGAGAAGGAATGTAAAATACATAGGGCAGATGGGCGGAGAGCTTTAAAAAGTTAGAGAGGCAGTATTTTAAAAGTGGTCCAAGACGAAATCGGAAGGGCTTTACAAGGAAGAGCAGCAGTAGAGGAGCAGAAAGTGAGAAAGATGAGCCGGTTTGTATTGTTTTGGATAGCGTTGACCCAGTTGAAGGTTCATTAGAATAGGGTTACAGTAGTTTAGAAGTGAGTTCAGTTAGTAAATTCTCATTTTTTTGTAGCTTCAGAAAAACAGATGGACCTGAGAAATGTCCTTTAGATGACAGGACGTGATTACTGACTGGCATTATCAATGGCAAAGGTGAATTCAGATGCAGGGTTGTAGATCGAAAGAGGTAAGATTATAAATTCTAAATAGAGAGGAAATATTCACACAAACAAGTGTGAAATTGCTATTAGTGAAAAATGGATAAAAAAAAAGATAGTTTATATTATGGTTCAGAGTGTAGGTAAAGGTACTGAGTGGATCATATAATTACACTTACCATAGTTACACATTACACAATAGTTTAGAAAACCATAAATATACAGGGATGTAATTAGCTTTCACAGTATAACACTTGAATTCACTGAACTCTTCAGAACGACACATTTCCTAACGAGCATACTAAGGGGCAATATCCTGGAATATTAAATGGCATATTGGGGGCAATATCCTGGAATATTAAATGGCATATTGGGGGCAATATCCTGGAATATTAAATGGCATATTGGGGGCAATATCCTGGAATATTAAATGGCATATTGGGGGCAATATCCTGGAATATTAAATGGCATATTGGGGGCAATATCCTGGAATATTAAATGGCATATTCGGGGCAAAATCCTGGAATATTAAATGGCATATTCGGGGCAAAATCCTGGAATATTAAATGTCATATTGGGGGCAATATCCTGGAATATTAAAGGACATATTGGGGGCAAAATGACATATTGGGGGCAATATCCTGGAATATTAAATGACATATTGGGGGCAATATTTACCAGTAGCTGCCTCATTTCCCACCCTAGGCTTATACTCGAGTCAATATTTTTTCACAGTTCTTCGTAGTAAAATTAGGTGCCTCGGCTTATATTCGGGTCGGCTTATACTCTAGTATATACAGTATTCCACCAATGGCTATGCAAGGAACTAGACATTTAGAAATAGGGAATACGATGATTGTTAATATAGTTTGTATTTCTTCTAACTTAAGTCATTTTTCTACAATTCTTTGATATTTTTGTACATATTGGTGGGATTAAGATAAGAGCGTCACTGAAAGCTCTGTTCAGAGTCTACCAGTGTTTTAAAGGACAACTAAACCTTATATTACGGAAGCACAAGTGGAAAAAGTAGCTGTCCCGAATAGGAGGATAAACTGGCATGTGCTTTTGATATTATATATCAATTTAACCTCGGACCATTAGCTGCCATTGGAAGCAGGCAGATAAGCGACTCAATCTCTTTGCTATTGCAAAGATAGACCCTTGTTTTTACATGGGATCAGTAGAAGGAACTCCGTTCTGATTCGCTAAGTGCAGCCAGCTTCAGATGAGCTCTGCCTCAGCAGAGAGGCAGAGTTCAAAGTAAATCCACGTGTTTCTTTAAAGATACACGCTGGGTTTACTTTGGAGAACGAGGACACGTTTTTTTAACCTGTTCTTCCTTTAAGGGGCCCTAGCAAGGCCTAATAGTTGGGAAACAGTGTTGGAGAGGTAGTAAATAGTTGATACTTCTCCCCACCATTGGCTTTTTCGCTTAGTATTAGAAAATAATACTATAAACACATTTGCTACAGACCTCATACCTTGAAGAGTAATATTTCAACTGAGGAGATCATGCTCCAGTGCAATCCCTGACTGTACAATTTATAGATTAATAGACACTATGCACTCATGGGTCTTGTTAGAATTCATATTTAATTTCTATGATAGAAAACCAATCAATGTATTGGTCTTTCTGCAGGACACTGATCAACATTTATTTCATTGTCCAAATATATTTTAACCCTTTATGGGTGATATCAGTATTTTAGTGTGGAATGTATATCTGTTTATTACAGATCAAGCTAAATCAGATAAAACCCATGCTGGTGTAAAGGTTTTTAAGTATCAGAGTAGAATGATGGTTGTCAAACTGGAAAAAGTCCTCGCTTATGAAACACACGCATACTTCAGTTAACCCCATCCCAATTATTGTACAGGGCAAGCTGACCTGGAAGAGGTTATAGGAAAGGTTAGTTTGCATGTCTCCAAGAGGATGTGCATGTCTTTGGTAGATTAGTGAGATTAAACAGAACAGAAACTGAGAATGGAAGACACGGGAGGGGCTAAAATATGGGGGGGGGGGGGGGTCGCGGGTTTGAAGACTGAGAAGATGCTGCTGCCCCTTCTCTCAAAGAACAGGAAACTGAAAATGATCTTATGAGTTCAGTATTACTATATCCTGCTGCTAGCATTGACAAGGCTTTTGCAACCTACATTTCCACAAGATTAAAAAGGGGTGATGGAGGAAAATTAAAACAAGTTGCAAGTTATTTGTTGTAAGTTGTACTAGAATAGTACTGATTTAACGCTTTCTGTGCCAGCAGAGCATGAAACACTAATGGACTGCAATGACAGGGTTAAATGATTCTATACCATACAGCTGTTGATACAGGATGTGATAACCCCAAAAGGTATTGTTGGACTCAACCATTAGCATGTATAGCACAGTGTTCCTCTCCAGAACACTACATGTGATAACATGAAAAACTCTGATCTACTGACATTAATTGGCTTTGCATTGTGCAATCCTCAACAGATCTAGATCATTCCCATTTCAAATAAGACAGCCAAGAGCTTCACAGGCCTCACTAAGGCATTGCCATATTACAGGCCAGAGAAGGGAATGAACTCATTCAACATTTTAAGTGGCTTTCTTGTGCTGTTGCTATTCCTTTTGTCTGCCAATGGTGTCTTCCACAAAGCCATTACAGTACAACTATACAGTCACTGCAGGACCAGACGACAAGTGACAGCACACAATCCCTCCCTACATTACCTCCAGAAGGTATGTTTGCAAATGCAAAGAACGCAGAAAGATTTGTCTTATTCACAAGACTAAATGGATTAGTATTGATGGAACTGCTGCTCAGCACAATTAGTATGCTTTTTTAATTATTATTTTTTATTTATTTTCACCAATCAAGTATTGTAACCACAAAGCAGCTCACAAATGCTTGTTTAACCCACTGAGTGCCACAGATTTACACAAATGTAAGTTTATATTTTGTACACTACACATAAAAAAAGTACAAATCCCCACCCCCCACAAAACAAATCCTGCTATATTAAGTGATAATACTTGCATTTAGGAAAGTAATTTGTATAAGTTTGTGTTAAATTATGCAGTGTGATTTGATTACCCTTTTTTCCTAGACCCTGCAGTCCTATTCTGCAGGCCATGCCTTTTTTTCCCCACTACTTCCCTTCCTAGGATGCCATTTGTCATCTTCTTGTACAATAGCGGGCATATTTGCCACCCTCCTGTGTGTGCCGGTACTGAATATGTAATATCACTATCCTGGGGGCCTACACATGTCTATTTTGCAACACAACCAGTTAGGTAGGTTAAGGCATTTATCACAGTAACTTTCTATTGAACAGTTACAAGCGGAAATTCACACATTTAAAAACACAAACATTTTTTTGGTGCACATTTCAATGCCAGAAAGACTAACTCTCCATGAAAATGGTTACCCAAGACCTGCTGGCCACCTCACTGCCTCAATAGGCCCAAACACATAGTCTCTGCCAGCAAGACAGTACAACCCTGAAGCTGCAGGCTGTCAATTTCCCTTCCTTTTTCTTGCTGGCGTTAGTGGTGAGCCCCTAAAAGAAGCTGGTGCTTATGCATCACATACATGGTTAGATTTGCAAATAGTGTATATAAAAAGGATGCAGTAAGAGGTTATAGATAAACAATAGGGAGGCATCCTGTCACTACCACCCTTCACAAGTGTACGATTTACCTAAAGATATGATTGTATGGAGATGCAATGATCATTCATTTGCGAGTAATATCTGTACTACACACGTTTACCTATAGCAGTAATGGTTAACTCCAGGTGCTATAGAATGCATTTCCTATGATGCTCAGCCAACTGTTTGCCGGGCTAGCAGAGAATCAAGGCAAATGAGATGCAAGCCGACTGGATTGCCAAAGGTCATCAACCGCAGCTACCAAGAATCCGTGTTATCATACAGTCCATTATCCAATACACACCTTAATGTATGGGGTGTCCCACCCACCATCATCTATGAGCGGTTCTCTACCGTATCTTCCAGAACACATCGCAGGACTCTTCCCTGCCACCCAGCAAACAGAGACACCCTCCATATCAAACCCGGCGCTACCCACCAGATACCTGAACACAAAGCACACTGTCGATCAGACTCACCCATAAACAAGCACCGCACACTGACCGTGATCTGAAGCTGAGCGCCTGGGAGAAACGCACAGCCCCGCCCCCCAATCACATGGTTCACGGGGAGGTGGGGCATCAGCAGTCAAGGGGTTAAAATGCTCCAGTGGCCTCCAGGCAATTCGCTGGATCCCAAGCACAGAGGGTCTGTATAGAGTCTGTATCTGTCCTGCAAACATATATCTACACTATTAAAAAAGTGAAAGAATTAACCCCTTCACGGCCAGGTGGGTGTGAAACGCAGTGCACGCACACTTGGCTCTGAAATTATGAACCATGTACACTTTCCATTCGCAGGTATCTAACATATAATAATGGTGTATTTATGTATACTTCACGTATATGCACCAGGGTTTAAAAAAAATAGGTGTTTAATTTAGGGTTATTATTTTAAGTATTCAGGAAATATAATATATATTTTTTTAAGTTAGCAGACTGGTTTCTGGGCTTTTTCAAGATGATTACATAAAAATGCTCAACTTTGACATATATGCATTTTTATATTTACCGTTGAAAAAGGGTATTGAGAAAAATGCATTTAATGCTTGCTTTTTTGAGTACCCTCACTGTATTATATAAAATCTACAAGTGCTGGAAACATGTAATTCCAGTTCAAACATGACTAACATTTGAGAGCATTCATTTTGATATTTACTAATTTAATCCCTAGTCTGCTGGTGTCCAAAATCAGCATTAAATTACACAATAGTTCAGAAAACATTAAATTACACTTGTTCTACCGGTAATGTGGAATACTTAAAAACACCAGAAGAATTAATATACATAGATGCCCCCCTTAAAAGACATCTAGTCACCCTACTGAGAAGTCACTAAAGTGACTTTGTCTTCTAGATACTTTAAAGTACAAATACATTTGTCTTATCTCTATTAGAGAATTACAGATGTCTAAAATTTATACACAGCAGCAAAATCACTGATGTAAAACTGTGCATCACAGAACCATAACTAGCTAGATAGAAACCTGGCATATAATTATTAACCAATAACTGTGATGAATACACAACAGAGTTGCAAAAAATCTATCAAAAAAGGTCAACTATTTTGGCTTAATATTTGCAACGCTATTGTCAGTTCACTGTTTAGTTAACATGTTTTTTAAAGAAAGTACAAGTAGTAGCTATTCATTTGCAGAGGCGGCCCTCAAGAGTTTTTATGTGGCCTCCTGGGCTGAAAAGCCATGGTGCCTTCCACATTAAAAATGTTGCAAAGGAGTGACTTACTTCACTAGGATGGTGAAGTTTTTGCAGTGTACATATGTGAAACTTTAATATATTTAGCAGTATATTTTGCATTTGGCAATGCAGAGCAAACATGGCTCCTAAAAATGTATGTAATGCTATGTAATATGTTTTGTATAGAATATACTGGATACATTTGTTACCTGGCTCCTTAAGGTCCAGCGTTGTTTTAATATTTATTTGTATACATGGATGTGTAAAATGTAGGGTACACAGAAACCGAGCCTAATTTAAACATGCATAGAACTATCCTGCACATAAGACAAGGCAAAGAACAAATTTTATGTCACAAAAAGTATAAAAAATATTGCACTGTTTGTAGCAACTACATTTGTAGGATATTCTGCAATTTGATTTAACCCAAAAATGATGTTATTGCATAACCTGGTGTGACAATCTGGTTTCAGTGGGGGTCTGGCTGTGAGAGACCAGTGGGTGTTATCCAATACTGGTCATTGCTCTCTGTCAGGGACCACTGGGTAATAGAGTAAGACAGATGGATGCCAGATGTTTCCCCATTCAACATATTACATTTTGGTTTATGACAAAAAGTCTTATCATTTTTCATACACAACTATTTAATGATATTTGTTTTTACAAAACAATGTTGTTTTAGGAATGATTAAGACTTTGTTACATTAAGGTCATCAGATCTCCCCTATGACTGGAGTCATCTAAAGCAATACTGCAAAATTGCATTATAATTGTTACCGCTGTTCTGCAGGATGTATTTATGTTTATAAGCGTTTAAGGGGAGGCCTGTTTACACTAATGCAGGTATGAATGAATCTGCTGGAGAGTATGGAGCTGATTTGGTCTTTGAAGAAGTAGTCCAAATTGGTCTGCAGTTCAAACACCTAGAAGTCAGGAAGTAGGAGGAGCTGTGAATTCTTTGAGAAACATTTAACCCCCTCAAACCAATAATGCATTGCTGGCTGTGCTTCTTAAAGGGAATAAATAATGCTCTGAGTGTCAGGTGGGGATGCAATATATTGTAAAGCAAAATACTCACAGGGTTAATAGCATATTGCACAAAGGGGAATAGAGGTTATGCCAAACCCTTTTTGGTGAATAAAGAAGGTGTAGTGAGCATCAGTAGTGTTATGTTCCACCAGATTTCCAAATTGGAATATATACTTTATTTAGTAAATCATTGCATCTGGAATGAGAGGAGCAATTTACTCAAACTGAACTGATTAGCGAAACATTAGATAAGAACCATTCGGTCCATCTAGTCTGACCAATTTTCTAAATACTTTTATTAGTCCCCAGTTCCCTATCTTATAGCTAGGATAGCCTTGTGCCTATACCACGCATGCTTAAAATCCTTGACTGTGTTTACCTCTACCACTTTTGCTGGAAGGCTATTCCATATATCCACTACCCTCTCAGTAAAGTAATACTTCCTGATATTACTTTGAAATCGTTGACCCTCTAATTCAATACTATGTCATGTAGTTGAGGTAGTTTTTCTTCTTTTAAATATACTCTCTTCCTTGCACAATATAAGGCATACCTGCAAAGCTTATGGTAAATAGTGCTGTTACTGTGAAATAGGGGTCGGAGCCTCAAATGGACAGCGTTTGCACATCATTACTAATAATTTCCTGGAGAAACCCTAAATCTTCTGGGCCAGTCAAAACGCTGACGGTAGGCCACTTTGAATTTTAAAAAAGGACATTGGTCCTTTATACAAGTGATGACTAACAAATGGTACTCCATCCCATAGTGGAGAACTCACCACTTGATAAACACATAATGAGACAACACAGTTCAATTTCATAGTCTATGTGGCCTAAGTATAACACAATCATGTGGTCACTGTGTTGAGTTTGTTATACACGCTAACAAATCGAGTGTTAAGTGTCAAGATCCAAGCTATAATACAACTGCTGTGGACATCAATACTCATGAAGCCCACTGAGTCAACTGGTTGAATAAGCAACAAATTGTAAGTGTTGTGCAACACGTTAGCCATACCTCACCAATGTGGTAGGCTTTTTTGGAAAATTACTAGTGACTGCATGTAGGGGTTTTTTCTACCATTATGTTTAATGTTGCTTCTGTACACAGGAGTTGGCAAATATCTGTAGACTTTAGGAGGCAGACATACCGATTAAGGAGCCAGTCTAGTTATGTCTAGGAGCCATAGAAATGCTACTTCGATCAGGTTTTATGTGAAAGAAATAAAAAAGGAGCCAGCAGTAGGAATGTAAAGGGTCTTGGCTCCCTGGCTCCAGAAGTTTGAGAAGCGTATGCATTTAAAGAGATCATCGTTGATGCTGACTTTGTCTTGACAAAAATGAGTGCATGGATCAAATCCACAGACACAATAGGTTTTCACATTCCTTTCCAGCTTGTCATTCATGTTACTATGACAATTTCTCAGATTGATGCAGGAAAGATCAATCAATATAACATTAAACTATTCATAATAGTTACAGACTTTATTATCAGCTTCAGCTCTAGCTAATGTTATTTACATTGAGGAACAGTAAAACACAAAACAGTAGGAGATCTATCAAAGAAGACATATTAAAAAAATAGTGAGGAAAGCATTTCTAAAATAGCCTTACAATCTTTTTTTTACTATTGTTAAGAAAATTGTTTAAATTTAATGAAGCTCTTTCCATTTTGCCACCACTGTTTAATGATTTCCTTATTTGTGCAAACCCTGCAACACAAATACTCACTATATGGAAGATGTAAGCTGTTTCTAGTCTGCAGAGTGTTGCAGTAAGCTCAAACGATTATATCCCAGAAGTTGATTTACAAAAAGTATGAGAAAATATTCCAAGAGACAAATATTAGTTTGAGCTTGATACACAGATCAAAGGATGGGAAGTGACGGTTTGATAGGGTCAGAACAGGCTATCCTTTGTAATACAGCGGCTGGCACTGCTCTGCCAACAGAACAGCACAACCTTAAATAACAGCCCCCACTAGAGGCCGCAGAGAGAAGTCTATGCTCTGCACATATGCCCAGCTGTGTGTGAGACAGCGAAGGAATGACAATAATGTTCTTGGGTGAGTGGCTGGAGGTGGGAGAGGAGTGCAGGCTTGAGATGTCAATGCATTCCTCAGAATCTTGGAGAATTCCTGCCCTGGGTATCTGATGCCAACATGACCAAGAGAGGCTAACCCAAACAGCATATGCTAATACATTTAAAAAAAAAAACAGTTGTCTGGACACATAGCAGGATGTACATAATGTACACTAGTTAACAATTGTGTTGTTGCACAAACAATGTTTATGCAAGAATAATATTTTATTTTATTGTTTAGACTATTGGGCCCACCATATCCAAACCCTTCTCTCTCCCATACATACGTTATCTCTCTTTTCTCATTTATCTTTCCACTCTACAATCCTTATCTCTGTCCCCTTCATCCTGTCATCCTCCTCTTTTCCATTATCAGGAACCACTCACTTACAGCTGGAGATATGCCAGTTGGTACACTGCCCAGAACCCCACCTCAAATAAAAACAGAATACCATTACACATATATTCTCAATGTGTAGGGTTTCTGTCAGTTTAATTATTCCTTTTTTATGTCATTGTTGGGATTTAGAAAGACATGGATGTGTAGCTCGCTTGGCACATAAGATACGACTTCCTCCTAAATCTGTCTGCCCGGCTTGTAAATGCCACAGATATCTGTAAAATTTCTACTTGATTCAGCATCTGGAAGCAACTTGGTCTCTTGGAGACAGCCGCAAAGCAGACATATGTAGTTCATGCTTTTAATATTGCACTTTTATCCTAGGGGCAGCACTACTGAACCACAACATTTTACAGCATTATGTGGTGCAATGTATATTTTATTCTAATTTTAGTGTTGGGAAGTGGCAATAAAGCATCAATTTTAAATGCTCATCACAAATGTTCTGGCATCAATTGACAGTTCTCCCATCAATTGTCTCCACCCCAGGAGTCACAACTATTATCCATCTTCAGTTGTAATTACGCTCACTATACTGTCCTTTTTTTTTTTTGTAAATACGTTTTTATGTTTTTATTAGATTGTTGTGTGTAAAAAATGCTATGGTTACATAAAATGTATATTATAAGGTAGTAGTACTGAATATCATCAAATATGGTGGCTAGCTTAGGAAAATGAAAAGTCATAGGCAATGTGAGAGTGGAAACCGAGCAAAGAACAGTAGAGAAATAAAGAGTAGAGGAGTAGAGTAAAAAACTAAAGAAGAAACATAGGGCAAAGAGAGGAGAAAAAATATGGGGATAAACTTCAGGTGGGATTGACCTCCCTGGTTGGGAAGGGCAACCTAAATCCAGAACTGTTACCAGCTGGGACAGACTGGAGTGAAATGGAGACAAGCCACACAATGTCCTATCCAAGCCAATCTAACATGGGAAGAAGCTTCCAATCTAAGAGGCTATCAGTGGGCTGGATGAGAGCCCAGTGTGAAAGAGAATTATACCAATGTCATAAGATGTAGCTGGAATGGCAGAACAGAACATGCAAACCAGTCCAAAATCACATCTAGTAGCCAGCATTGTAGTGGGCATAGTAGCTTGTCAAACATCATGTATGGGTTGTAGATTTCTAAATATGGGTAAGTACTGACAATGTTTAACTCATGTTCCAAAGTGCCGGGTATAATATTTCAATAAAACAAATGGCCCAATGTAACGTAAGGCCTGCTCCATATTTTAATTCCTTTGTTCTGCCCCAATTTAGAAATAAGATGTATGTGTGCATTGTTGGAGATTGTTTATAAGTATTTTGTTTTGATCATGTAATGCTTTATATGGCACTGTGAGAAGATGCTTGTCTGTAGACTGTAAGTCACACAAACCATTAGGAAGGATGTCTGATGATTGACACACCACAAGCAGAGAAACAAAGAAGTATGTTTCCTGCTGCTTGATTTACACTTGGACATGTACAGTGGGGTGGATGATGCGGAGTGGTTGAACATACCAGGCTGGTCAAAAATTGGCTTGAAGTCAATATTAAATCTATAGAGGCAATCGCAAAGCTGATATTTAAAAATATATATTTTTTAAAGAAAATGTGGCAACCCTGGATCCAGCATGACAATAGTTATGGGCATGTATTCTTGCCTCCAAATAAATATGTTTAAAGAAGTAGAATATCCATGTTTTATTATGGTACATTACAGTCTTCACTCCATTATAATGTATAGTATCTAGTTAAACCATATACCAGAAGCTACAGAATATCTATTTGGAAGAATAAGGGAAACAAAATGCTAACTAAAAAATTACACAATTACTTGTAACATAACATGCAGGGATTTAAATACATTATAGAGAAAGCAAGTTAGTAACTATAAAAATATGTGATGCTGCTGTGTCATGTTGTAAAAAGTGAGAGTAAGATTGTACATCCCTCTGTCACACATTAGAGGCTTATTAATGGCAAATAATCCTGGCATATTATTGGGCATATTGACGACTAAGCTTTTATTTTTACTTCCCAACACTTTACAGTGCGGGAGTTTTTACACATTACCCTCATTTTGTTAGACTTCAATTTCATGATGCCCAGAATGCAGTGGATCTGAAACGATCGGCAGAATCCTCACCAGATTTAACATGCCTGGCGTGCAGTGGTGTTTATATGTTATCCTAATATGCGGCACATTGATGAACATGATATTCCTCTTGCACACGTTATCGTATTGGTGGTCATTGTACATACTGAGAGCTCTCCTAGAATTTTACTTTATGCTACAAAAATAATAATCACTATATCCTCCAACATTCGCATAAACAAACACTAACCAGTATTTAAAAGCATAATGTGCCGAAGCAGAAATTTATTTCTGGGCACCTCGTGGAACAGAGAATGTCACCTTATGGTCTCCCAGCTGTTGTCCACATGACTAGGGCATCCAGATCAGAACAGACAGACTATTGTGAGGCCCAAGCAGATCAAACACAATCTAACAACATCTCAGATCCTCCCTATTAACATGAATATGGGATTGGGAGGCTGCCATTTCCATTAAATCTTCTAATGAATCTGCTAAAACATTTTTTAATTAGATATGCAAGTGAATGGTTAGCAACTTCAAGTTCAACATGGATGTCTCAATGATGGATCCAATACTCTGTACCCAATCTATATATTGTATTTGCTGTAAAATGTTGAACTTTTATATAGATTGGGACTGGAAAATGGATTTGTAGGCTCACTAAATAATGTTTGTTATATAGAGCATTAAAAAAACTATGCTCCCCAACTTGTCCCTATTCTTTGGGACACTGAAGAGCAAAGTGTTTATAACCACTGTTCTGTGTTATTACAATGGTTAACAAGCATCTTTGATGTTGCTTGCTTGGCAATGTACACATGTACAGTAGCACTTTATGCAGCTTGGCATCCCACAACTCTTAAAGTTGGGTGGTATGCAAATTCACGACATCACTGTATGACACCATATATTAAGTGCTCCCCAATGTAGTCGAGTTTTTCATCACTTGGAGATAACAACCTGATATAATTCACTAAACTGTGAATTGTGGTGAATTGACATCCTTCGCTAACTATTCTGGCCGATGTTTTGCAACTCAGTTACCAATTTTCCACAATTCAGTGTTCACTGAATAAGCCCCATTTACGTATTACTCTTTCATTAATGATTAAAGGGGAACTAAGGTCTAAAAGGAAAAAGAAAAAAACCCCACATAAGATTAATGTCATCTGGAACCTTGCCAAGTTCAGAACATAATTACACTGACAGATCTCCAGAATTTATTCAACTAAGAGAAGCCTGTGGCCAATTAAGAGGTAACGATTTCTCCAAAAGTCAAGTTTCTAACATAACAACTCTCTCTATGGATTATCACTATTGCTTCGGCATAGAAATACAAGTTGTAGTATATGCTTAATGCAGAAACTATAACTATGGCTGCTGGAGTAAATGCACTTTTATATGCCCCCCCCCCCCCCCCCAATCCAAGAAAAAAAAAAAAGGTACAATGCAACTGAATACGTTTGTGTCCTAAGTTTTGGTATTTTTGTGAATACACTCCTGAAACTTTATGGGTTGCTCCCTGATTCTACTACTCTTTCCTAACAATTCAGCTGCAACTTTTTTTCCTCTACTCACAATCTATCCAGATATGTAAGAGTTAAACCTTTTTTCTGTTGTATACTTGCTTTTTTTATTTGCTCTTTAGTTTACTGGAAGATTCCAATTAATCCCACATGTGTGAGATCTGCACCACAGATCACATACAATGCTGCAGAAACGGCTTTCAAAAATAGCACGCATTAAGGAAGGATTTCCCACAGTGCTTGATTCAGTCAAAAATCTGACCTCACCCCTGAGAGCAGAATAATCTCTGGCTGCAAGTGGATGATAGGACTTGTAGGTCAAAACTGCTGAACGGCTCTGAGTTTTCACACCCGACTATGGTATAAAAGCGTTTCCGAAAGAAGCACAAAAGGCTGTAATTATATTAAGACAATACTAAAGATATTTTGGAGTAAAGTAGTTGCTTCATAGTTATATTTTCTGTTGAATATCATTTTGAGCTACCATATCCTCAGGTTTAAGCTGATACATCATTGCTAAAATCTGGTAAGATCCCACACAGCATAGCCATCAACCGAATGGCACTTTCAAGGTTTTTTTTTAAATTTTGCTCTAGGCCTAAAAATAACTTTTTGACAGAGATGAAAATCGCCCGCTCCCCCAGGCCCGTTTACTTATCTTGTTGCTGCTGTCTCCCAGTGCAGGTCCGTGGCTGTGAGGAAGCGTTGTGCGCTCCCCTCCAGCCGCGCGGATCATAAAGTTTGAAACTTTTTTTTTTTCAACAAACTTTATTGATCCACGCGGCTGGAGGGGAGCGCACAACGAAGCGTATGGACCTGCACCGGGAGACAGCAGCAAACAGGTAAGTACTGGGGCAGGGGGGAGGAGGGTGGGAAAATCCTGGCATATTGAGGGGCACAATCCTGACATTTTGGAGGGGTAAAATCCGGGCATATTGAGTGGCACAATCTGGGCATATTGGAGTGGCAAAATATTGGCATATTGGAGGGGCAAAATCCGGGCATATTGAGTGGCACAATCCTTGCATATTGGAGGGGCAAAATCTGGGCATATTGAGTGGCAAAATATTGGCATATTGGAGGGGCAACATCTGGTCCTTTTGAGTGACAAAATATTGACATATTGGAGTGGCAAAATATTGGCATATTGGAGGGGCAAAATCCAGGCATATTGAGTGGCACAATCCTGGCATATTGGAGGGGCAAAATCCGGGCATATTGAGTGGCACAATCCTGGCATATTGGAAGGGCAAAATCTTGGCATTTTGGAGGGGCAAAATCCTGGCATATTAAATGGCATATTGGAGGGGCAAAATCCTGGCATATTAAATAGCATATTGGAGGGGCAAAATCCTGGCATTTTAAATGGCATATTGGAGGGGCAAGATCCTGGGATATTAAATGGCATATTGAGGGGCAACATCCTGGCATACTGAGTGGCAAAATCCTGGCATATTGAGTGGCACAATCCTGGCATATTGGAGGGGCGAAATCCGGGCATATTGAGTGGCACAATCCTGGCATATTGGAAGGGCAAAATCCTGGCATATTAAATGGCATATTGGAGGGGCAAAATCCTGGCATATTAAATGGCATATTGGAGGGGCAAAATCCTGGCATTTTAAATGGCATATTGGAGGGGCAAGATCCTGGGATATTAAATGGCATATTGAGGGGCAACATCCTGGCACACTGAGTGGCAAAATCCTGGCATATTAAATGGCATATTGAGGGGCAAAATGCTGGCATATAAAATGGCATATTGGAGGGGCAAATTCTGGCATATTGAGGGGCAAAATTCTGGCATATTAAATGGCATATTGAGGTGCAAAATATGGGCATATTAAATGGCAAAAGAATGGCATATTGAGGGGAAATACTGGCATATTAAATGGCATATTGAGTAGAAAATACTGGCATATTAAATGGCATATTGAGGGGCAAAATACTGGCATATTAAGTGGCTAAATACTTGCATATTGTTTGGCAAAATAGTGTGTCTCGGGTTATGTGTGTATTGGTGTCACTGTGTGTGTGTGGAGGTGTGGCGGGTCAGAGGAGGGGGGCATCAAAATGCACCTTCGCCTGTGTAGATGAAAATACTTGCACTGGCCCTGCACATACACAGTATATGCATTCACACATACAGTAGATGCATCCACACACACAGATCCAGTACATGTACACACATACAGTACATGTATACACACTTACATACATCACACAGTTTGGTATGAAGACGTGAGCTTCCCTGAGTGACGCTGGCGCAGACTGTGCGCCTCAACACTGAGTGCAACAAAATAGGACAGTCTGCAACCTGGCCATCTGCCATAATAGAGGGCTTGGTGTGCCCATTGAGGCACATGTGCTATAGGTTCTACATCCCTGATATAGCAGTTGCATGTTATATTGCTTAGTGTCCTGGCTCATGTACACATGTCGTGCTTATTCATTGAATCTGACATACTGCATCTCTGTTACTGTAATACTGCATAGAACCTACACAATTTAAGAAGTAAAGAACTCTAATTACAGGACACATTTGGATTTAAATTCACATAGCTGTATTCATTTATGTGCAACAGATTTATTTAAAATTCTGTATCTACCAATCCAGGGTAGACTAATCTTTTTATGAAAGATTTTATGTCATAATGTGTGTATATATTATGTTTTGTGCTAGGTGGCGGTACATGATTATCATGCTGTTTGGGGTGAGGTAGCACAGTTGCTGAAAGTCTTACTGTTAATTGCTATCTCTAGTCCTATCTCTGGTTTTCTATTTGTAGTTCAAAGGTTATTCAGCATGAAATAGAGCATAGTTATGAAGCATGGGGCATGTACATTTATTCAATATTTACATTAATTCATTTAATCCAAGTTATGCAAGCTGAGATAACATGCACTTTTTCACAGTAAACATTTTATAAAATAAACAAAGTACAGCAAAATACTGTAATACTATTGTTGTTCTGCAAATCTTTGTACAAAGAAAGAACACACTAGCTTCATACCAATTCAGCTAAAAAACATTGCCATTTATGCAAATATAACAATAAATATGCAATATAATGTTATTGTTTTAGTTAAATAAAACTATTTAAATAGTTCTCCAAATATGAGCGATTAACCTATTAAACTAAAATCAGTTCTCGAATAGCTAATCCTACAGGTTATTCTAAAGATGAAATCTTCAACTGGTTGCAAATACTAACGATTATAACTACCAGCATTGCATTATTTACATTTAAAAATCATAATTTAAATCGAGTCTTACTGACTAGTAATTTAGATCATGATTTTTATCTGTGGCTTAAATCAACTTGATTTAAATCAAATCCACCCTGATTTCAACACTAAGTACCACAGAATAGGTGGATCCTAATAGTGCTAACTCCCAGTACAGCTGACTTGTGTTGCCACGGACATCCTGTTATTGCTGGATTGTGCCCAGCATGGGTAATTCAGTAACTTACTCTCTTCAGTATATTAGTCTCTGGACTGTTAACCTCTATGGGTCTATTCACTAAAATTCGAGATTAGTTTGAGGACTTTTGCACCCGAGTAAGAAAAAATCCCAGGTTTAAATCCTCCCCATGGAAAGTAATGGGTGTCGAAGTGATCAAAACTATTTTTTATACTAAGTCAAACTCGGGTGCCAAATTTGACTTGGTCTCAAAATAAATGTAGACCTCCAAAGTTGACCTTATCGAGCTATTAGCGGATTTTAGTGAATCGACCCACTAGCTGTATTTCACACTCTGGAAAAAGTAGCTCTCTCTCATTGTATTGTATCTCCATGTATAAAAACCATGGAACAAAGTGCTTCATGTTATAACCATCATTCAAAACTACGCACAACAGCACTCCAGAACTCTAGAACGCAGAGACAAAACATAAAAGGGAACACTTTATAAGATAAGATTATAATGTATAAGATCTTATCAACCTTTGCAAATATGTTTATAAATAAATAAACAGAACTAAGTATAAAGTGTTTTACCTCTGTTACCAATTATGAACATTTTATTTACTTTTACTAAAGCTAAAAAGCTTTTTAAGTAATCAGGAGATTTTGGGAGGGGGTGGGAGGGGAGGGCAGAAGAATGCCACCAGAACACATCACTTTATGCTCTTGGTAAGCTGAAAAACATACAAAAGATATATCCCAAAATAAATACCATGTCTCAAAATACCCTAATGCAACAAGATACAAAGCATATCTGGTAAAGGGGTCACTGTTTATAAGGGAAAAGGTGGGAGTGATATTTGGGCAAAGGAATACATGGAGAAGGTTTGGCCGGTGCTGTATTTAGCGCAAGGCAAGTAACTAGGGTGGCACTTGCCTTATATGCCTTTAAGTGGCGGCACAAAACGAAAAAAAAAAAAAGCCGCCACTTTAAAAAAAATCCTTGCTTGTCGGCAGAGACGGTGCCTGGGGAGATTGGAAGATCCCCCCTCACCATCGCTCTGCGTGCTGCCTGTTCGGCTCCCCGTGCAGTGTGACGGGGAAGTGCTGTCAGGTAACGTGACCTCTCTGCACAACCGCCAGGGAGCCGAACAGGCAGCATGGAGGACACCATGTTGCCTGCCACTAACCAACAGGGACAAAGGTAAGTGCTGGGGGATAGGGACAAGTACTGGGCAATAAGGGGCTTATTAGTGGCAAATAATCCTGGCATATTATTGGGCAAATTGGCTGGGGAATATTAATGGCAAATACTGGAATTTTATTGGGCAAATTGACTGGGGAATATTAATGGCAAATAATACTGGCATATTATTGGGCAAATTGGCTGGGGCATATTAATGGCAAAATAATACTGCCATATTATTAGGAAAATTGGCTTGGGCATATTAATGGCAAATACTGGCATATTATTGGGCAAATTGGCTAGGGCATATTAATGGCAAAATAATACTGGCATATTATTGGGCAAATTGGCTGGGGCATATTAAATGGAAAAATAATACTGCCATATTATTGGGCAAATTGGCTAGGGCATATTAATGGCAAAATAATACTGGCATATTAGGAAAATTGGCTGGGGTTATTAATGGCAAAATAATACTGGCATATTATTGGGCAAATTGGCTGGGGCATATTAATGGCAAAATAATACTGGAATATTATTGGGCAAATTGGATAGGGCATATTAAATGGCAAAATAATACTGGCATATTAATGGCAAAATAATACTGGCATATTATTGGGCAAATTGACTGGGGAATATTAATGGCAACATAATACTGTCATATTATTGGGCAAATTGGATAGGGCATATTAAATGGCAAAATAATACTGGCATATTAATGGAAAAATAATACTGGCATATTATTGGGCAAATTGACTGGGGCATATTAATGGCAACATAATAATGTCATATTATTGGGCAAATTGGCTGTGGCATATTAATGGCAAAAGTAATACTGGGATATGCCAAAATAATACTGACATACTAATGGGCAAATTGGCTGTGGTATATTAATGACACAATAATACTGGCATATTAATGGCAAAGTGGCTGTGGCATATTATGGCAAAACAACACTGGCATATTAATGGGCAAGCTGACTTGCATATATTAATGACAAAGTGACTGTGGCATGTTAATTGTTACCTAACAGTGGCTTATTTTAATTGGCATAGTGATGCTGTGGCATGTTCTGTGGGGCAAAATAACATGTACTATGGGGAAAAGTGACACTGTGGCTTGTTCTGCAGGGGCAGTTCTGTAGGACAAAGTGGCACTGTGGTATTTTCTGTGACACTGCAGCATGCCAAATTGTGTGGGTGCAATATGAGTGCAAGCTAAGTGTTGTGGGTTCAATATAGGTGCATGGCAAGTGCTGTGGGTACTGTATGGTGCTGTGTGAAGTCCTTTGGGTGCAATGTGGGTGCAGAAAAAGGGAATAAAAACAAGAAATGCAACTTTTCAATAACATTTTTATTACATATACAAATAGTTGAATGTGATATGAAAATAGTTGCATATAAGGCAAAAATTGGGTCGAGGGGGACCACTGCAAAAGACTTTGCTCAGGGCCCACTAGGGTCTTAAAGCAGCCCAGTGATGGGGGCATATGATGGGGACATGTTATGGGGGCATGTAATATGTATGTAATGGGGTGATGGGGCATGTAAAGGGGGTGATGGGGCATGTCCTTGGTGGGCAACCTGGGTTATGGGTCATGTCGTGGGTGTGCAACGTGGGTAGGGAGGGGGTGCCCAAATGTTGTCTGCCTAGGGCAGCACAAATCCAAGATACACCACTGAGTATGGCTATGTGTGTGACATAAGAAAATACACGTAAGTTAAGCATACTCCTTTTTATTTTCCTTAAAGTGACTGTCTTGTGCCCAAAATGCATCTTCCCAATGTTAATGCATATTAATGTACATTCAAAGTACTTTACAACTTTTTTTTTTTACAATTTGCATTGCTTAAATTATGAAAATACCCAGAGGAATTTGCTTTTTTTGCGGCAGGAACCAATGAGAATAATTTCAATCAAATGAATGGAATATTCTGTTTAACTAGTGATGTCATAAGACAATGTGTTGCACTGTTAAGAGATCCTACTTTGTACAAGAGCAAGCTTATTAAATTCCACACAATGTATTCTATTCCAGCAGCACAGGAAGTGACTAAATTAAACAAATCTTCATATACTCAGTATCTATATAATCAGTGCTGCTGCACCTGTATTATACCTGTAGAGTACTGGGGGAGGGCTTGAATAACATATTGCCTGCATCAAATCACACTGAAAATACATATACAAGCAGTAGTCTTCATCATGCACCTAAGTGAGTTTGGGGACTAGACTGTCTCTTTAATGTTTTATGGAAACATTATGTTCCAGTATTGAGTCCACAGCAATTATGCTGTTATAAGCTTACCAGCAGGGCTTGCTACCTCATGTATCAGTCTGTTCTTGTTAGTATAAAGTCCAAATGTATGCTCTGTACATAGTGCTACATAAATTGTTGGCAAAAATGTTAATGTAATTTAATATAATATAGACCATCAGAAATTACACAACCACGACTTACCCCAGCATCCACAGGACATGCCCCAGAGCATCCCCCATCACCCACAAAGCACACTCAAGACTTACTCCACCACCCTAGGACATGCCCCATCACCTATTTTGCACATCCAGGACTTACCCCAACAAACCAGGACATGCCCCATCACCGCATGGGGCATGTCACCACAGGAAACCTAAAACCTAATCCAGCACTCCAGGACATTCACCAGAACCCACACTGCCGACCTAGGACTTATCCCAGCACATGCCCCATCACCGAAATTGCAGACCCAGGATTTACCCCACCACCCCAGTACATGTCCCATTACCCACATTGCACACTCAGGACTTAGCCAAGCCAGCACCCACAGCTCCTTGGTGTTAAGTGGCAGGCAGCATGGTGTCTGTACACTGCTTCTGGTCTGAAGTCTGATTGCCGGAAGGTCATGTGACCAATGACAATCTGTCCTCAAAACAGTGCGTGGGGAGCGCAAGATGCAGCATGGGAGGATGTCTGTGCATCAGGCAATACATAGACATTATGCAGATGGCGACAGTGAATATAGGTGCCATGTGATTATGGGCATGTTGCAAGTGGTTATGTATTGGTGTTTTCTCTGACATGTGCTACTATCCTCCAGTTCTGACACAGTTAAAAGAGCACTCTAGATAAATACATTCTGCAGATATGCACTTTGTAAAATGATGTTCTTTAAAAACT
The DNA here is from genome assembly GCA_036172795.1 of Pelodytes ibericus. Classification (NCBI taxonomy): domain Eukaryota; kingdom Metazoa; phylum Chordata; class Amphibia; order Anura; family Pelodytidae; genus Pelodytes; species Pelodytes ibericus. The sequence continues at coordinate 162,647,978 of CM069862.1, forward strand.
ATACTTTTCCAAGGTGTTGGTGCCTAAATATGCCCAGGAAGTGACAGTACTAGAGTTACTATAAACGGAGGCTGTGGGAAGTTGTGGGAGGCATATGTAGAGTGCTGAGAATGTGAGGTCCTGAAGCTGTCAAATGTAGGGCAGGGGTGCGTGGAGCTGGTGGGGGCCAGAGGCAATCTGTACACTTAGTGACGAAGCTCAGGATAGACCTCTGACACTTGTGAAATCATTTCCCAAGTCACTGTATCAAGCACTCTCCCTGTAGAGGAAGCGAGTTCAGCTAGAGTTTGTGCAAACACGCCTCTTTCACCATCTCCCTACAAACTTCCCAAAGCCACCTCTATGCTGTCTCCATGGAAACAATGACTGTGCTGGACCGGGATCAGAAACCAGGGTGGAGAAAGAGTAAAGAAAGAAAGGAAAAGGGGGTGGGTAGCAACCAAATGGTGAGACAGAAAATGTTAATAAAAAGAGAAATAATATTTTATAAACATTCACAGAGCATGTCCATCTCAGAAACAAAAAACATGATTGGAGAAGATGGGGGGGAGGGGGGGGGGGGTCAGTTCCTAATTTGAGTAACCATCCAAATGCAGGACAGCAACACACTGTGGAGATCTTGCGGTAATGTTTTCGATTAGGGACCCACTAGTGGCATTTTTTGCTTAAGTTATACAGGCTCCGCACAAAAGTTGTAGGAGCATTTACAACAGAGGTTTCCCAAAGTTATGAGTGGATAAGCCAGTTGTACACATAAAAATCTTAATTGCCTCTTTCGCTCCTCCTCCCAGTAATCTTTTGTTCAACTCTTATAGTTCTGCCACTCTTTCTACTTGACCATAAATCAAATAGGGCATGGTGACACGAATGAAAAAATTGGTTGGGCTGATGCACAGGGCCGGATTAATGCATGGGTTTTAGGGGCTGCAGTCCAGCGGATTTAGCAAACTGGGGGCCCGAGGGCTGCAGCTCCAGGCCCCTGTCTTAATCTGGCCATTAAAAAAAAAAGAAGGGATTTTGCCACAGAGGCGTTGGCTGGGGAGATCAGAAGATCTCCCCTCACCACTCCCTGTCGGTAAGCAGGCAGCTAGATGTCTGTGCGCTGCTCAGACGCAGAGACAAGTTTCCCTGCTGCCTCTCTCGCACTTCAATCATAGGTTTTATTAAATATGAAAAAAACCATATGTGAATTACCATATTTGCTCAAATATAAGACAACCCTGATTATAAAAAAACTAAAAGCCTGAATATAAGACTACCTTATAGGAAAAAGTTTAACTTGTATATATTCACATGTAATTTGCTTTTTAATATTTAATAAAAATTATGATATAAAAAAATGCATTTCTTGTTTTCCATGTGCCAATTCTGCTCCTACCCCCCAGACTTGCCAATGCTCCCTCTCCCCACACAGACTTGCCCAATGCTGGCTCTCCACCCCCAACGTTGCCTCTCTCTCTCTCCCCCTCTCTCCCCCCAATGTTGCCTCTCTCCCCCCAACGTTGCCTCTCTCTCCCCCCCAACTTTGCCTCTGTCATAATAGATGGAAGTGCCGGGCAGCAGCGGAGTATGTCTGCTCGTGGGTAGTGGGGGCACACGATCTCCCCGCTTCCGTCATAGAAGTCCCGACGGACATGCCGGGCAGCAGCGGAGGATGTCTGCGTGCACTGCACAGACATCCACCGCTGCTTGCGAGGGGGATCCAGGTCCCCTGCAGCTCTGCGGGGGACCTGGATCCCAGTCTTATGGTCAGACCTCAATTTGAGGTCCGACTATAAGATGACCTCAAATATAAGACGAGGGGTCTTTTTCAGAGCATTTGCTCTGAAAAAAACCTTGTCTTATAATTAGGAAAATACTGTAATATTTACTAGTAAAACTTTTTTCCTCTATCGTCATCTTATATTTAGACTTTTCTTTTTTCCCTAAATTAATATCCAAAAATGTATAAATAACTTCCATTATATGCCAAGTTTATACATTACTGCTGATTTTGCCATGCTATGCCAAGTTTATACATTACTGCTGATTTTGATATGATATGCCAAGTTTATACATTACTGCTGATTTTGCCAAGATATGACAAGTTTATGCATTACTGATGGTTTTGTCAGGTTATGCCATGTTTCTGTGTGGGGTAAAGTCCTGTGAGCGGGAACATTTGTCAAGCGACATATACCCAATCCGATATTACTAAGGGCCTCACAGTAGCCCAGGGGCCTACAGAGTCTTAATCCGGCCCACTGATGACTTCATCGAAAGACCAGACAATCTCTTACTAACAAAAATAAATCTTCTTTTAGTACCTTACCTACAAAATGGTGCATACAAATTTGTTTCACGTGCAAATATTTAGTCTGCAAATCACTGATGCACAAATGCTGAAAAGAAAAACGAATGACTGTGTATGCTTGTAGAATAAATGACAGGCTCGCACTTACTGGGTACAAAGATGGATCCAATTTTTTCCATAAAGCAATGCTATGTGTGGGACACAATTGAAGGAGAAGCAACAGGAGAGGCACCATAGGTGTTTCTCTAGGCCTACATATTTCTCATGGGCCTATGATTAAGAACCTGTTCTGGATTAACGCATAAGGCAAGAGAGGCGAGACGCCATACGTATTGCAAACCCCCAAGTGGGTTCTTCATTATAGACCTATGATTAACAACCCACTCTATTCAAAATGCATAAGGTGTCTCTCCTCTTGCTCCATTTGTGTCCCACTATGTGGAAGCATTGCTCTATGGGATAAAATTGGATACTTTTTCATACCCTGTCATTTGTTCCACAGCGTTAGTATTAGGGCATGATTAAGAGTTAGTATTAGGGTTTAGTTTTAGGGTTTGGAGGTTACTAGGGTTAATGTTTGTTGCCACTGAACTGTCAGCGATGTAACTGCCGCAATGAAACAGCCGCGAAGGACAGTAAAAGATCCAACTGGAGCATTATTTGTTGGATGGAGAAGAAGAATAAGAAAACAGTAGAGAGGGGATGAGAAGGATGAAGACAATGCACATTATAGGAATTATTCTGTATATATAAAGGACTTGCTGTTCATTCTTTTCTCCATCCAAAACAGAACTGAATTTGAAGTTGGCATGCAAATTATTTTGAGACAGGGATAATGTTGCAATTGATAGTCAGATGCTTTATTAACAAAAAAAGTTTTCCTCCAATAACTTCATTCTGTAATGCATTGCTGGTTTTCTTGGCAAAGAACAGGTTAAGACATTAATACTTTTTTTGTGGGGGAAATGAAAATGTTTGGGGTGGGGCTGAATGATCTGAACAGTCCTTTTGTCTGGGAGAGGAGTGTTCCTGATTCCCCCATAGCCCCCACTCTATCTGCTGCAGCATCAGCTCCCCTCTCCAGTTACCAAGAAAAAAGGGGGTGGAGGATCATGGTGAGGTCTCCCTAAACAGACTCTTTCCTAAGACTGGCTAAGAAGGAAGGTGCTTGAAGGGACAACAGGCATGTTTCCTATGTTTAATTGTGCTATAACCCCCAAATAAACAAACAAGATAAGACTCAGCTGCTTTATAATAACGCTTATCACAGCAATACATAACAACATGATAAGCTGACTTATTTATTCTATTTTAAGAGTTTTGACTATTAACAGTTAACCCAATGTCATATTTTCAAATTACCTTCATCAGCACTGTTCTCTCAGAGACCCAGAAACCACATGTGACTACACCCTACATGAAAGCACCACGGCCTTCATTTAATTATACGAATGATTTAATATATATTTTACAGCTGCAAATGATCGTCATCAAATGGACACTGCATGTTAGAATACCCGTACTATGCATAGGACACAGTATACAGTTAGCCAATAAATGGTATCGCTTTAACTCAAAAAACAATAACATGTAGAAGAGGCGCCACAAAAGCATTTTATACTACCAAACTTAAACACACATGCGTGCCTCAAAAGAAGTGCAAAAATTTCCTATGGCATTGTGTCCCCCATTAAATGTGTTATACGAAAACAAACAAATAAAACAGTACATTATACATGCTTGTGATTTAGGCAGTTCCCACAGATGGACACTACTATGTCCTCAAATAGATGGCCGCAACCGCCATGCAGATGTCATAGACCAGCACAGCACACCTCATGCTAAGCTGTGGGTTCTGCAGCAGGGGAGCACAGCATGATCCCGCACTGCAGAATGTATAATTCATATGTGATTAGATCAATCACAGAGTTCCTATGGAAGCCTCTCCTTGATTGATTGTGCATTGTAAGGATCCTGTGCAACATATTTCTGCACATATTGCATATTGCAAGTCACTCCTTTGGGAGACTTTGCTTTGATTTAAAATGTTGCAAACAGAGGAAGGTATCTGATCTTTTAATAAAACGTAACTTATATTTAGGATCAAGCAATAACATTTTTCTAAACGAAAACTTTAAAATGTTGCTTTTTCCCCCTCCAAGACTCCAGCCAAATGCTGGGTGGTAGTCTACACATTTTAATAAACGCATATATTCTTACAACTATTTAACTATAATATGCAGCATTGAAAGAATAGCTAGGTCATTTTCAAGTCGGAGTTGTCTTTTAATTGGATCTGAAATGGTTAAATTAATCTCTTTGAGGTATAAAGCTTGATGCTTCAGCTCTTATTCAGGCTTTTTACCATCCATCTTGTCTAATCTTATATGGAAGTCACTGAGGAAGCCCTGGGCGGGGTGAAACGCACCTGACGTCAGAAATTCAACTACTAGCGCGAGATTCAGCCGCCACAGATAACATCCAGTACTCCGTGGGTATCCAGCATTTTGAAATGCTATTGTGACACTCGATCAGAGCAGTCACCATATTTCTAGCAAGATTTTAAACCTTTTTTTTTATCTTTGATTAAAGTAATTTTATACTATGTAAGTCTCCTTCTCCTTGCATAATTGCCTGATGGAAACTGGGAGGAAACACTTGTACAGCAGAGGTTAAAAGAACGTGTTTTAATTGAGCAGTAATTAATAGCTTTAAAACAAGTTAGTGAGAAGGGTATATACTTAAATCGAAGCTTACTGTATCTATACAGAGAGCACTATTGTGTCTTCACCTTTTATTCCCACATATTCGTCTAAAGAACATCTAGACTAAGAAGATTGAGTAACATCCTAAGAAAAGCAGAATATAAGTATTTTATTGTATATAACACGTGGTGTATTTGTTTGTGTTATATGTGTGCAGCGCTCCATCTTTTGTTTTTTCTACTGCAAGAGGTGTTTAAGGGGACCAGCACCTTGGATGTTTGTAGCAGCTGAAATACTAATAGATTGGTGTAAAATATTTAATTGTGCCTGAAAACACTATTTTTTTCCAACTTATATGTAAACACTCTTTCACTTTAGGTAGCAGAAACTAGACTCCTTTCTGGAATGTAAACATAATTTATATGACTGAAACAGAAGTAAAAAACAAAAAACAAGATCATGGTGTTTTGTTTAACCCCTTAGTGACATGACTTTTTTGGCTTGTCCGACGCTTGGTGACATGGGCTGTTTTAACATTTCTGAGCAGTTTGTGTTTTGCTGTAATTTATTTCTGTCTCATTTAGTGTACCCGCACAAACTATATATCGTTTTTATCGTCATAAGAAGGGCTTTCTTTTGATACCATTATTTTGATAATAGCATATAATTTGATGTAAAAAAAATAATAAAATATGGCAAAAAAATTGAAAAAATTATTTTTTTATGACTTTTATTTGAAAAATCGTATACTCATGTACAAGAGACAACAAAAAAACACTGCTAAAAAGTTTCTAATATATGTCCTGAGTTCAGAAATAGCCCATGTTTTTATGTTTTTGTGCTTTTTTATTCATGTTACAGGGCCAGAACTATAAGTGGTGCAAAGCTATTTTAAAATCCCTTCTTTCAAAATTAGCGATAGTGACATTGATACACTGATTTCTGTACTAAATCCATGAATGACCCCCAACATGTACATATTTTTGAAAACTAGACAACTCAGGGCATTTAACTTGGGGTATTTTGACACATTTCATGTAGCCATTTTACCACCAATCTATGCCAAAGTTTGCAGCAAAAAATCTTTTTTTTTAATTTTTCACATATATTGCAATTTAGGTAAACATTACCTTAAAATGTGAAGGGGTATTTCCAAATAACACCTCAATATGTGTTCAGCAACATCTCCTGAGTACAGGGATACCACCCATGCATAGGTTTGTTGGTTTGTTTTGGGGCTAAAAGGCCACATTTAGGGGGTGCGCATTTTGGTTTTCCAACTTGGAATTCTGACATGCAGAAAACTTGTGCCCATGTCCCATTTGGGACATTTTTGAAGCCAGAAAGCGTATTCTACCCCACAAAACCATATATTTTTTTAAACTAGACATCCTAGGGTATTTCAAATGGTAGTATTTTAACACTTTCCATGCACTAATTATACTACCAGCCTATGTCAATGTTTTGGGTTGTAATTTTTTTTCACATACATTGTACTTTGGGCATGAATTCACAGATCCTGTTATATGTCAGTGCCAAACAACACCTCAATATGTGTTCAGCAACATCTCCTGAGTACAGGGATACCACCCATGTATAGGTTGGTTAGGTTATTTGGGGGTTAAAAGGCCACATTTGAGAGGTGCTCTTTTTGGTTTTCCAACTTGGAATTCTGACGTGCAGAAAACCTGCGCCCATGTCCCATTTGGGACATTTTTGAAGCCAAAAAGTGTATTCTATCCCACAAAACCATATATTTTTGAAAACTAGACACCCTAGGGTATTTCAAATGGTAGTATTTTAACACTTTCCATGCACTAATTATACTACCAGCCTATGTCAATGTTATGGATAGTAATTTTTTTTCACATACATAGTACTTTGGGCATGAATTCACAGATCCTGTTATATGTCAGTGCCAAACAACACCTCAATATGTGTTCAGCAACATCTCCTGAGTACAGGGATACCACCCATGTATAGGTTGGTTAGGTTATTTGGGGGTTAAAAGGCCACATTTGAGAGGTGCGCTTTTTGGTTTTCCAACTTGGAATTCTGACGTGCAGAAAACCTGCGCCCATGTCCCATTTGGGACATTTTTGAAGCCAAAAAGTGTATTCTACCCCACAAAACCATATATTTTTGAAAACTAGACACCCTAGGGTATTTCAAATGGTAGTATTTTAACACTTTTCATGCACTAATTCTACCACCAGACTATGTCAATGTTATGGATAGTAATTTGTTTTTCACATTCATTGTACATCGGGCATGAATTCACAGATCCTATTATGTGTCAGTGCCAAACAACACCTTAATATGTGTTCAGAAACATCTCCTGAGTACAGGGATACCACCCATGTGTAGGTTAGTTAGATTATTTGGGGGCTAAAAGGCCACGTTTAGGGGGGGGGTGCATTTCCAACTTGGAATTTTGACATGTAGTCAGCCTGCGCCCATGTTCCATTTGGGACACTTTTGAAGCCTGTCAAAGTATTTTACCCCATAAAACCATATATTTTGGAAAACTAGACATCCTAGGGTATTTAAAATTGTGGTATTTTAACACTTTCCAAGTGCTAATTCTACCACCAACCTATGTCAAATGGATGGGATGTCATTTTTTCCCCACACACATTGTAGTTCAGGCAGGAATTTTCAGATTCTGGTATTTGCCACTGCCAACCAACACCTCAATATGTGTTCAGCAACATCTCCTGAGTACAGGGATACCCCCCATGCATAGGTTTGTTGGTTTGTATTGGGTCTAAAATTCCACATTTAGGGGGTGCGCAATTCCAACCTGGAATTTTGACATGTAGTCAGCCTGCGCCCATGTTCCATTTGGAACATTTTTGAAGCCGTCCAATGAATTTTACCCCATCAAACCATATATTTTTGGAAAATAGACATCCTAAGGTATTTCAAATGGTGGTATTTTAATACTGTATAGGTACTAATTCTACCACCAGCCTTTGTAAAAGTTTGTGGTAGTACTTTTTTGGGAGTTTTTTTTCCACATGCATTGTACTTCAGGCATGAATTCACAGATTCTGGTATATGTCACTGCCAAACAACAACCCAATATGTTTTCAGCAACATCTCCCGAGTACAGGGATAGCACCCATGCATAGGTTTGTTGGTTTGTTTTTGGCTAGAAGGCAACATTTGTGAGATGCGCATCTCAAAATTCCAACTTGGAATTTTGACATGTAGTCAACCTGCGTCCGTGTCCTTTATGGGATATATCTTTGAAGCCAGCCAATGAAATTTACCCCCACCAAACCATATATTTTTTTATCTGTAGACCCCCATCACTACTTGTGGCAAGGGCTCAGCAGCCACCGATACATCGCTAGATGATGTATCAGAAAGCTGAATAGGGTCAAAATCGAACCATGAGTCCGCGGCCTCAGAATCAGTGCGTAAGCAGTGATCTCGAGCAAAGAAGGGGTTAATAGCTCTTAGAAGAGCCTATCTAGTACTGTAATACATTACAGTACAAAGAAATTAATCCATAAAACAGTGCAGACAGCAAAACATACTGTTGCTGTGCAAGATTACTGCTTACACAGTGATGAATGGCAGGGAAGGGGTTAATACACAGTGAAAGACTTTCATAAAACCTGCCAATTTTATAAAATGTTATTTTATATCACTAATACTGATCTGTCTCTTTCCGTCACAAAAATGTAAGTGAGGAGAGGGAGGCAGATCAATATTTGTGAATATTGATCCGATTCATTTTGATCTGACCAGGGCGAATGGTGAGCTTAATTGAGAAATCACCAAACCGCCTTTGCCACTAATTCGCTGTTACTGATCGCTATGCGCTCAGGCAGCTTAAAAAAAAAAATCTCAAATATTTTTACTTTACATGTAATCCCCTAGCGGGTATGTGTAAAAAAAAATAAAAAAAAATATGCAGACAGATAAAAATTGCTTTGGCGTCAATATCATTGCGTAAGCAGTGATCGACGGCAAATAAGGGGTTAATAACTCTTAGAAGAGCCTTTTTAGTACTGTAATAAATTACAGTACAAAAAAAATTAACCCCTAAAAAATGCACAAACAGCAAAAATAAATGCGCTGATGTGCACGATCACTGCTTATGCAAGATCAGTGGCAGGGAAGGGGTTAAACACAGGGAATTGCTTTAATAAAATTTTTTTTATTGTTTTATTATTTGTGTGTTGTGTATTTATTGTTTTTTTTAACTTTTAATTACTTTTATAACTTTGATCTGTCTCTCTCCCTCACTAAAAAAAATGTGAGGAGAGGGAGGCAGGTCATAACTGGTCAGATCAATATAGGGTTAATATTGATCTGACCAGTCAGTGGGGATGTTCAGCAGAACATCCCCACTGCCTGTCAGTGTGCCTGGCAGTCACTGATTGCCTCTGTGAAGAGGCAATCGTGTGACAGCCAGAGAGCACAGGAAGCAGGTACTTCCTGCCTCCTGTGCTCTTGCCCTTAGAAGGGCAGCGCCATCTTGGTCACTCAGTGACCAAGATCGTGCATTTTTTTTTTTGTGTTCCTGATTGCCTCGACTTGCGAGGCAATCAGGAACACTTTCTGAGCATAGGAAGCGAAAGATTCGCTTCCTATGCTCATTTTTTAAATGCCCGCGTTTTAAAGGCACTGTGCCTTTAAAACCGGCATTTCGATCGCTCTCCGGAGCGATCGAAATGCCGACGGGCATTTTTTTTAGCATTGTACGATGCTTCCACACGGAAGCATCGTTACAATGCCGCTTGAGCACTGAAAGCGGAAAAACTCCGCTTTCAGTGCTCGTTTTGACACAGGACGGACTAGGTCCGTCCTGTGTCACTAACGCCTCGGCACACAGGACGGACCTAGTCCGTCCTGTGTCGCCAAGGGGTTAACTATTTGGCCAAAAAAACAAACATCTATGAAATGACCAATGGAAGGGTTTGACAAAACCTGGATGCCAGGTTGCCATGGTGATCAGGAAATTAGACCTGGTGGGTAGGTAATGTCACCCACATGACACCCCACTCCAATGGGATCAGTTTTTTGTATGAGGGTGGGCAAAGCCTGTGCCAGCTGCACAGACTTCATGCTCTGCCCTCTTACACATCACGCTTTACTGTCCGAGCGGCAGTGCCTGTGGGGATGAGACAGTTCATCGCGGCTGCATTAACGCAGCCGCTTCACCGCACCCTCTCGTGCGATGGCCAGTTCATCGCGTGAGAGGTCATCGCGGGACATTTCATCGCTAAAGGTGGATATTATTAATGTTTAATTCGGGTTAGAGTTGGGGGTTAATTTTAGTATTAGGGTTTAAGGGGTAGCATTAGGGTTCATTTTAGTATTAGAGTTCGGGGGTTCATTTTAGTATTAGGGTTGGGGGGTTCATTTTAGTATTAGGGTTTGGGAGGGGGTCAATTTTGGGGAGTTTCATTTATTGGGGGGGGGGTAATTTATTTGGGGGTGTACGTTTGTAAGCGCTAGCAGTTCAGCGCTAACCTGTCACCAGTTACATTGCCGCAATGAAGCGGCCGCGTTCATCTTCACCGCTGACAGTTCAGCGTTCAAACTGCCGCACTGAACCGTCAACGGTGAATCAGCCATGCTGAACTGTCCGAGACGCATACCAGTATGTGTGTGTGAGTGACTCTGTATTTGTGCGCGTGCGCATGTGACCATCTGCATGCTTGTGTGTGTATGTTTGCGTGATTGTGTGCATGTGCTGTTGTCCTCCTAAAAGCGTTTTTTTACTGTCTCCTAAAATTAAATTAAATTTGTTAAGCCCTAACCAATGGTGTTCAGAAGAGAAGTTGTGCTCCATTATAGTTTGGCTTTTATGAAAGGAAGGAAGGAAGGTGGTGTATGTTTGTGTAGAGAAGTGCAGGGGGGTAATGGTGGACTGCTGCAGCTTCAAAATTCATGCTGTGTGAGGTATAAACAGGGGAGGTGTGTCCCAAACCTCCACAGCTGGCTCTTCACAAACATCACAAGCGGTTTGGAGAACATCTGGACAGACTAAATGATTAGTTGATGGCTCAGAACATGACGGAATCTTTATATTTAGCAGTAGGAACATCACCAAAACAAAGAGCCAAGAATAATGGTTGCAGAGCTAAAGTCACACACATAAACAATGGGCACAAAATCTGTCACAGATAACAAACATGGAGTTAGTGTCAGTGTAGCCTAACCTTCTTCTGCTGAGATGTGCATGTTTGTGGGCCTGATTCCTTTTATTATAGAATGATGTGATATCATGAAGTCCATGGAGCCATAGAAAGGCCCTCATCATCTGGTTTGCAGCCTTTTAGTTGGACCGGCCCTCTTGATATATAAACATGAAATCTGGTAGAGGACCAAAACTGCTTTTCTCGAATGGATTTCTATAAACTAGCACTAAATCCTCAAACCCTGCCTATTCCAAGAATATTTAGTCGGAGACTCTACCATTAACCCTGCAGCTTTCATTTTAAATAATATGTGTTCAGTTCTGTTACCTCCGTTCTTCATCAGAACTTTGACCATTTCTTATTACTGAAAAAAGGAAATGCTCGTATACTATTATATATTTTTAAGGGAATTTGTACTTACTAGCTTTAAGAGGATTCAATATTTTAAACATTCTGTGACCAATTTCAGAAGTAGAAAAAAATTATAATTATGACAACTTTAACTAATCAGCTAACTGAAAGCTGCAGTGCTGTAAGTATAAAAATTGAGCGTAAACAATGTAGCAGTCGTTATACAGTTAGTACTCACAAGGTGAAATAATGCGCAGTTGGGGTGATGTGAGCACCAGCTTGTTCTATAACTTGACAATAATAATAAAAAGAAAAAAATACACAAAAAATCTTTATGCAAAAGATTAAACAAAAATGTAGTGAGACACTTAATGTTTGTTGAGAAACAACTGCGTCTAATTACATTTTCTCTGAGCTAGCATCCATAAATTGACGTGCCTATGTGCAAAATGGTGCTCAAGGTTCATAGTGACATAACAGGAGCGAGCTTGTAAAGATGCTAATCAGTGGGATTAGCTCCCTTACTACACAGAAATGGGGTTGATATACATTTTATAGAATTTTTCTTTGTATAAAATGTTTTTATATTATATATTTTACTTCTTACAAGTGTGGTTACAGTTGTCTTTAAAGTAGGTCTTAAGATTATAGAGAAGTTTAAAACCAATGCTGTTTCTTATATATAATGGGGATAGTTGCATAGGACCATATTGTTTTGTATATGGGTTGTGCAAGCTCTCAGAGTGCTGGGGCAACTGGGAAGTTCAAGACTGTGTGTTCTTGGGTAAAAGAGCATGGGGTACAAAGTAGGCATTGAGGGCTGCATTTTGGATGCTTCTATGATATGGCCTGACATTTATTTACATAATTGTTCTGCATATCACAATATGCACCTTGCAAAACATATCTGAAAGTAATGTCTTTATGATAATGGATGTCATACAAGAATGCTTTTATTTGCTGTATGATAAATGGTTTCAAAAACAAGTTGAAAAAAGTAAGTATGTATGATTACAAATGTGTGGTGAATAGTAAGTCATTAAAAATAAAAAAATGTATAAGACATCAGCTCTGAAGTAGATTGTTTGCTGGAGAACAGAGCTGGACAGTGTAAACAAGTCAGAACTATGCTTCTTTTTCCCATTAAAGTTGGCCTCAAGTATATAAACACAACCGAAATGTGAGAAATACTTTCCAGCTTTAAGGTCAAAAAAGGAAATTTTACTGCATACAAACTGTTTACAAATACGATGCATTTCTATTTTCCTGCTTATTAACCCTTTAAGGACCAGGGATTTTCCTGGGCCAAGGACCAGAGCGTTTTTCAATTTTTAATACGCGGTTTTTGAAACATAAATTTCCTCTCTCTCATTTAACGTACCCATACAAGTTATATGTTGTTTTTTAGAGGACAGTTAGAGCTTTCTTTTGATACCCTATACATAAAAATGATTTACATATTAGTATCAAAAAATACATATAAAAGAGGAAATTTTTGAGGAAAAAAGTTTTTCCCCATTATTTTCCCAATAATAAGCTACATAACTAGTGCAACACTAACCCACTTATCCCCCCTAATTAACTAACTAATAAAAAAGAAAAATATTGATTCCCAAACCCCCCATAACAAAAAAGACAGAAAAAAAACTCTGAAGAGTGCGATGTCAGATCAGTAAAAATCATGCAACAGGCATGCAGGGGTTAAATTTTATTAAATAAATATATTAAAATTACCTTTATTTATTAAAAAAACTTTATAAATTGTAAAAATAAAAAAATCTGTTAAAAAAAAACTAAATGAGGGCCATAAAGTGGAAGGAAACTGATCACAGTTAAAAACTGTGATCAGCAATGAAAGGTTTTTTTTTTTTACCTATGTGTATGTAATTAATTTATTTTTACTTACAGGTCACTCTCTGTGCTTCACTATAAGAATGTGAAGCACAGGGAGTGAATTAGAGGCAAAGTCAGTGTGTGAACACACTGACTTTGCCATCTAATTTGCATGTTATTGCGGTGATCACATTATCACCGCGATCACATGCACGGAAACTGACCGATCGGGTCCAGGAGCTTTGCCTCGGGTGCGAGGCTTAGTCCTGGACCCGTTGCAGACTAGCTGGCGGTGCCCACGGAGCGCACCGCCGGCTAGACTGCATGACGAGTTAACTCGTCATAAGGTCGCTAATGGTGCGGCTCTTATGACGAGTTAACTCGTCATAAGGTCGGGAAGGGGTTAAATAGAATTGGGCATACTTCAAGTAGAGTGTTTGGCTACATGGTATAAACCAAAAAAAGACTGTATTCTCTTTTCCACTAACAGCAAGTATAAAGTAAGTAATCAAAATGTAAGCTTTTGGCCAAAGCATTATTTGCTCATTTTCAATATTCATACATTGAAGGGTTGAACTTGATGGACTTGTGTCTTTTTTCAATCTAAATTACTATGTTACTATGTTACATGGAATCTTTGATCATTGGTTGGCCCAGCATGTCCTCTTCCTACTCTATGGTGGTCTGGTAAGCTGGCTAGGATAGCCTTAAGGGGGATAGAACCAACCTCAATACGGATATCTAATTATGGTTTATGGGTGGAAAATAGTGGGTAGAAGCTTGGTTTGACCCTCATATCAACACCTTTAATTAGTGGATGAAGGTACATTGTATTCCTCATGCATGAAAATAATGTTTCATTTTTTAACTATTGTAATTCACGCAGGTGCCAAAGTACATTTTGTACGATTAAACCGAAATCATTTTTTTTTAAAAATGTGATTATAAAAATATAATGTAATGTGCAAATGAAAACTTTGTGTTATGGTATGAGGTTGACTTCCGAAATAAAATGGACTAGGAGGATACCTGTAGTAGTCCAGAGGCAACTGGCTTACCCCTAAGGTTGAGCACTTTGGTGAGGAAATCTTTCTGGACTAATCCAGGTTTGAAGTCACAGTATCAAAGCAGAATCCAGAAGATGAAACCAAGAAACAAAAGTCAACAGTCAGTACAGGTGGAGGTCAAAAGCAAAGTCAACTTTAGCCAAAGTCGGTACACAAGAGATGGAGCACTAATATAACACTCAGACGAGGTATAACTGAGTCAAAACGCGTCGACAGAATGAGCAAAACCAGAGATTAAAAACATTTCCAGCATCAGGATTGAACGCCTTAACTAAAAAATAAATGGGTTAAAATTAAATAAAGTGTTTTTCAAATCCAGACAGTGGGTACACTATAATGTAAGATCTATTTAGGTTAATAGTAAGAACATGAGGATTGTGGAGTATAAGTTCTGAGGGCATAAGTAACAAAATAGTGGACTTCATCAAGCTAGTAATTCCCAGTAATTTAGAATTCTGGGTACAGTGCAGAGTGTCAGTAAAAATAATATTTTTATGGAATAAGAATTTTAGTGCAAGACCACTTTAATCTTTTAATCATGAATAAAATTAAAGATAATAGTATGTTAGTCTATCCTGGCAGTAAACTGCTTTAAATAGAGTGACAGAACAGCATGTTTTTTGGATATTCAGTGAGCAATGTTTTCCACCGCACCCCCTTTTGCGCCCCCCCCCCCCCCCCCCCCCCCCCCCCCAAGTACAGCTCTGTGCTTTAAACTGCAGAAACGCTTCCAGAATTCCCCAGGGTAATGCTTCACAGTGCAACCCTCACACACTTGGAACAGATGTGATCAGGAGAAAACAAGAAGAGAGCCAGGAGAAAGAAAGTGAAGGGGAGAGAATAGGAAAGGGTGGGAGAACTAGAGGTGCGTTAACAAGAAGGAGAAAGGATTGCAAAAAGAGTGAAAATAAAGGTAGAAACAAAAGCTTCCTTTCTGAAGAGGGATCAACATTTTCTATTCATCCTGCTCTTTACCCCATGGCAGTTTGATTATAAACACTGTGCTGATTCTGTATACAGTCAGGTTCATGCCAGAGGGACCTGTAAATTCTGAAAGATTACCAGACCAGGCTCTTTCCAGTCACCCCACCATCCCCCACATATATACATACCACCCAAACCCTTGCTCATTACACTCCCACATAAAACTATCTTCAAAAACCCTTACAGATTCCGATAAGATAACCATGATGATGTTTTGCACTAGATTCCAATATTCATTGTTCAACATGACAGAAATAGAAACATTTATGTGGACAGTCTGGAGGAATAACCATACCATCAGGACTATATCTGGTCTGACAGGATGAACACTATGGGGGTCATGTATAAACACGGCGTCACGCACAGATTGCGCCAAATACTGGTGCCATTGGCGTGAGTGCCAATGTATAAAGCAGACAGCTAAACTTGTTTCATTGTTTTACACTGAACTCTATTGAAAGTTGTATTTCCCTGGCTCCTAAAAATAAGCAGACTGGCTCCTAAATCGGTCTGTCATTTGTCAAGACCTGGATCAACCCCTTAATATCAGAAGATGTTTTTGTCACAGGGTGATTGGGTTGCAGGGACACATAAGCAGAGACCTAATTGGGAACTTTACAGAACCTGTGGGTGTCTGCCGGTAATATTGCACGGGCACACAGAGATTGAATAAATGTAGTCGGCGCGCACTTCAAGCGTTAGTTACATTTAGCCTGTCAGAGTAAGAACTGACAGAAGGGATTGCACTGTGGTTCCCTGTGTGGGACAGTCATGCCTTTTTCTCTGATTTCCCAGACTCCAGAAGGGTAAAGAAGCAGGTAAATTCACTCATTAACCAAACAACCTGCATTTGAACAATTGGTAAATAAGTGTGAGACTCTCAGTGTGTGTCAGTGCAGCCAGAAGGTCCAATAGTAGGCTCGTTTGTAAATCCGCTAATAGTAGGGCTGGGACAGGGAGACTTCTGATTGCCTGAGAGAGTTCTGCTGGCTTTTGAAATACAAGCCTGCAGGGGCTATTATTTTATTCTATGTCTGCTCTCTACTGGCGCGGATTGTTGAAAGAAATGTTGATTAATTTTGTTAATTAATTATTGTTTTATATGGCTGCTTTCCCTGGGCCAGAAACTGATGATCCAGGGTGTCACGGACTGTCACTGGAACCTAAATACACTCTTTGAGTGTCATGGGGGAGAGAAGTAATTTTCACTGCCCACCCCCCTAGCACTCAAAGCATGTGGTTTTTTTTAAAAGATTTTTTGTGCAAGGTGAAGGTAGAAAGGGTAGGTAGGGATTATCTGAAATCTATTCCTTATTGTGTCAGGGGCATTTGGCCAGACAGGGGAAGAACTTTTATATTGAAATCAAGGTTTGAGGCAGATCGCTTTCCCCAATTATTTTGGGTCAGCTGCAATACCAATTCATAATCATATAATAGCTTACCTTTAGCACTCTAGTTGAGTACCTTTTTTCCCATGGTGCTTAACATGGTAACCATGGTAACACTGCATTTGATTCTTTCTGAGTAAACACAAATATATAACCAAACAAACAAATATTGTTCCTTTGTTTTGTTTTCATACTTACTTCCAAGAAAGCAGACCCAGCTTTAGCAATGAAATATGGTATCATGACAGAACATGTCTTCATATTGGACAAAGCTGATGGATTATGCTTTATTTAAAGGAACACTAAACCTTACTTTTCACTTGTGCTTCTAATATAGAAGCACAAGTGAAATGTGTTCCTATAGTGAGGATGAACTGGCGTGTATTGTCATCTGGTTGGCTACCCGCTCTCTCTGCTAGCCTTGAAGGAAGCAAGGGTTAAACAAGGTGGAATGTCCCTTTAATTTATTCCTCTCCCTTTGTTCAAACTTAGTACCAGTGCCTCTATATCTTACTTTGCTAATCACTCATTTAACCCCCTATGTGCTTCTGTTCTTAGGGTTTAAAAGCATTCTAACTTGTTCCACATCTGCAGTGAGCTATTCACTGATGATCTGTGTCTGATAATTAATAATAAGGAAATATCTTGCACAAAAGGTGAGCTAATGACTGGTCAGCCACTAAAGCACGGTTATTTGCATTCCATAAATTCCATAAATGTGTGTAAATACATTTCTACTTGGCTAGATCTACTAAAACTTTACGACAGCAACAGTAAACAACCTAAACAAATTGCTATTAAATTCCACACGTTTATGAATGTGGTTGCAAATATTTCTATTACGACTTTATTCATGAAAGAGGAAACTGACAAGGGAATTCAAATGGATTCGAGAATGTTTCCAACTCCTAGTTTGGCCTTACGTTTGAAATTCCCTTGCCAATTCCCTCTTTCCCGAATAAAGCCCTATTGTAAAAATAAACTTCTATAAGGGGATTTTTGCTTTGTTCTGGCAAGAGCCAATGGAATGGAATGGTTTATACACATTCTTTTCCGCTACTGTAAACTTTTGTTGAAATTGCAGCAGCTATGATTTACCAAAATGAATAGGAAATACAGTCAAGACGTTGACAAGGTTAGAAATGATGATTTAGATTCTAAAGAAAGCTAGTTTTATTGGCTCTTTAATAAGCACAACAGTTTTTAGCGGTTTACTATATATTAGATTTACCATATCATGGTGACTAGAAAAAAGAAACACACCCACATCCTTTGCCATTGCACTCATATAACTTGCCACAGCACCCATTCCACTCACAGGATGTGTCCCAACACCCAGATTGCACTCACAGTATGTGCCCCAGCCCCCAAATTGCACTCACAGGACTTGCCAGAGCACCAAAATTACATCCAGGGCTTTGTAGCACACACATTGCACCCACTGGTCTTACCCACAATAGCATAGAACCAAGATTGCACACATAGACTTATCCCCAGCACCCACAATGCACAAAGGACTTACCCACAGCATGCAGATTGCATTCACAGTACCTGCCCCCAGTACCTAGCACTTGCTCTGCTCATCTGAATAGTCTGAGCATTGCGACACTGTGACGTGAGGGGAGCATGAAGCAGCTAAAGAGGATGACTTTGCGCTTGGGCAGCACACAGACATTTGCTGCCTGCCATCCTCACAAAGAGGGCTGGTGAGCGGAGATCTTTTCGATCTCCCCAGCACAGCGAGTGTTTTTTGTAAAGATTAACATGCAGCATGTCAAACATTAATGCTTCGTGTTAAACTTTAAAAAAAATAAACGTTATCCGCAAACCCCCACATTTTATCAAGTTTAAAAGAAAAACATTTAAGTCCTCAAATAGAGGGCATGACCGGGCAAAAATAGGATTACCCTAATATATACATACATCCATACACACCATTTACAACATTAACAATATCTGCTCTGTACTTCTGATCCATTTGATGTTATGGTGCCAACAGACTGGCGAAAGTCGGATGTCATTCCAATATTTAAAAAGGGATCAAAATCTCTGCCTGGTAATTATAGGCCAGTGAGCTTGACATCTGTAGTGGGGAAATTATTTGAAGGATTGCTAAAGGTGTACACTCAAGAATACATCTTGAATCAGAATATAATTAGTAAAAGTCAACATGGTTTTGTGAAAGACAGGTCTTGTCAAACAAACTTAATAACATTCTATGAAGAGGTCAGTAAAAATATAGATCTAGGTGTGGCAGTTGATGTGATCTGTTTGGATTTTGCTAAAGCATTTGATACAGTTCCACGCAAAAGGTTACTCTACAAATTGAGAGAAATAGGATTGGGGGCAAATGTATGTATTTGGATTGAAAATTGGCTAAAAGATAGAACACAGAGGGTTGTTGTAAATGGTAAAGCTTCAAATTGGACCAGGGTAGTGAGCGGAGTACCTCAGGGGTCTGTTTTGGGACCTCTTCTTTTTAATATGTTTATTAATGATCTCCCACGTTGTGCTGAGAGCCATGTCTCAGTGTTTGCTGATGACACAAAATTGGGTAAGGTAATAAAGACTAATCTTGATGTTTTTTCTTTACAGGAAGATTTGGACAGAGTGGGGAACTGGGCAAGAAAGTGGCAAATGAGGTTCAATATAGACAAATGTAAAGTTATGCATTATGGGAAAAATAATAACAAAGCAACATTTCCGTTAAATGGTATTTCCCTGGGAAAAACTACTAACGAAAAGGATTTAGGAATTTAGAAATCTGATTGCCCTTTTGGAGTCAAGAAGGAATTTTTTTCCCCCTAGGAGGCAACATTCGAAAAAGCTTCCTTAGGGTTTTTTTTTGCCTTCTTTTGGATCAAAACGCTGAAATGATAGGTAGAAGGGTTGAACTTGATGGACTTGTGTCTTTTTTCAACCTAAATTACTATGTTACTATTACTATGTTATGGTAATGGATAAAATTAGCTTTCCTTTTGAACGGTACTGTATATCCCATAAATGTCCAGCTTTGAGCAAGACAGTCCTGTTACTGGACCATTAACCCGCGGTCCTGATTTTCATTCTCCATTGCTCAGGACACTGAAGTATAAATACTGTGCATACTCAAGTTTGTGTAAGCACAGTAGAGCCATCACACTGAATGCCACAGCCACTGCGCTTTTGTGTCCCTGGATTCTTATTACTGTGGTCAGGTTGAGGAACAAAAACAAAAATAGATTTTATTTGTCCATGAGGGTTCACGCACCAAATAACATTACATGCTGACACATCACCCACCACTCACCCCTGGACATGCTTTTTCAATGCTTCTGTAATTTAGTTCCATATTTCATTAACAGTAAACTGTTACTGATAGCAATTGAGCTTTTTTTAGGCAGTACAGTAAATTGCTATTATCAGAAATCTTTTTTTATATATTTTTTTTTCACCAGAAAAGTGACCCTGTTTGTACAATTATTCTCAGCAATCAATGGTTTAAGCTAGACGAATCATTATCTCCCACATGTAAGGCTTTTTTACATATTTGTGGAAGTCTGTATTAAGATATAAATGTATTAAGATATTGCTATGGATACAAAGTACATTATTACGTTCTTTAGGTTCTACCATAAAAATAATTAGTGATAAAATTAGCCACTGCTTCATGCTGTGCTTAAATGTCAACGTGATTACACAACATTATAGAAAATAATGTCATATTATTCACTAATTGGACACCCACATCCTTTATTCAGCATGTAGTTTAATAAACCACAAACTGCAGATAAATGTTACATGATAGTATGGAGCTAAAGCTTTTGTTCTGATGATAAGTCATACTTGCTAACTGATTAGCTGGTTGGTTGAAATAGTCTTGAAACAGGAAACTTTCCCTTTGACTGGCTGCCCTGAACTACATCTTGTTTTGCAAGGAAGGTTTTTATGTTAAATTTATATATTTTACCTGGCAAGATTAAATTATCTATTGAAAGGAAGGAATGAGAAAGTTTGGAACTTGAATGGGTGCTAGGGTATGATGCATTATATAACCTTTAAAAAGCGTGTTATTCATCTAAAAGTGGTCACTGATTTTGGTAGTTTTTTCACTTCAAGAGTAGATAATTAATTTCTCTTTAAAGGGATAGTTAAAATGTTGTTGTTTTTTTTCAATGAAAAGTTGGCAGATAATGATTTGCTTCACTTTCAATTTGTCAACAGTATTTCTAGGCTAGTATACCATTCCATGCTCCTTTAAGCAGATTTTTGTGATTGTGCACAAGTATGAGGACATACGAATGGGCACATGGCTCTCAATTTATTCTCACCTGAGTTGGACATGATACATAACATCACTGTGTAGGCAATGACTGGTCTTTTGGTCTTGATATATTATTAGTATTTACAAATGTTACTGTTCCTTTAAGAAAGTTGTCTCGCCAAATTGGGAGGACGGAGGATAATCAAAGAGGACATTCCATATCAGGACATGTGGGTCCTGTATTTCCCTGAGAACGGTAAGAAATGATGAATTTTACATTGCTGATATTCCACAGTTTTGTCAAGTTTAAATCAGTGTATAACTCAATGCTTCGGACAGCTGTTGGCATTTAATTAGCCCTGTCCAGAGCAGCTGTCCCTTCACCACTGTTGAAATCGTGGCTACACTTTACCCCTCATATTCTTCAAACAGCTGCCGAGCTGCATCCCGAGCTTAAGGTTCATCCTCCCCAAATCCTAAACAAACGTCTGCTGGATCTGCTAGCCCCCACGAGACGCCAAAGATTAGATCCTTCCTGTCCCATACTTGAGCTGTGGGCCTATTCCTTTTGCCAAGCATTGAACATCATGGTATAAGACAGCTGCCCAAGCTGCACAAAGAGTGATTTAACTTACAAAACACCATACAGTAATATATAAGCAATGTATGCGTTGGATTATTTGGTCTTTAGCGTTATTGACTCCCACAACTGCTATTCTATACTCAACTGTGTAGAAGAGATTTTAGATTTTATGTTGGGGACACATATTTTATTAATTCACTTTTTATCGAGTATAGTTTGTTTAAACATAGCGAATGCCAATCAAAACACCAGTCACAAATGGAATTGGTTTTAATATACCTGCATCTGTAAAATGCACCCCTTGTTGTATTGCAGCACTAGGGGGAAAAAATCTATGTGGGCTGCACAGACTGCTGGATCCTATAACTAAATACATTTTTTAAAGCCCTGTTGTAAGGTTTTACTGCATGCATTTGTGTGCTATAAACATGTACAATGTACAGGATAGGCCTTCCCTCATTTAAGCTTCCTTTTTAAATGGTACTCCTAAGGTAAAGATATGTCCCCTAGTCTTTGCAGTAGAAAAGACTCACAGAAGTGACAGATAAGGTGAAGTTACCGTCTCCCTGTCATTGGTGAGTACAACCAATAGCTGCAGAGAAAATGAGCATCTTATCCCAGCTGGAGGTCTGTTCAGCATATTAAAAGCCAAACACCAATTAGTGCTGCTTGTCACTGTGCTTCAGCACCATGGCGTGGCAGCCTGGAAGCCTAGCTCAGACTTCCAAAATAAATAGTATTGTTTTAATTGGTGCTCCATGAGTAGTCTGACAGTAGTGGGCATCTGAATGATCAAAAGTTGTTGTGAGTGTTTAAAATGCTTTTAACAACCTTCTACAGTATAAAGCAGCCATTTGAATAGTATGAAAGTAATACCGTATTTGCTCGATTATAAGACGACCCTGATTATAAGACGAGCCCCCCAAACTTTGGATATTCCATTAGGAAAAAAACTAAAAGCCTGAATAGAAGCCCACGAAGGGTGAAACGCGTAGCGGATTGGACTCACCCTGCTGTTCTTTATGTACATATATTGTGTATATTTTTATTCCACATCTTTTATTTTTTGATACTTACTGGACAAGATTTCTCTTGCAGCTGTGTGGCGCCCACTACGTTTGACAGAGAAAACTTCCATGTAAGCAGATACTTCTTTTTATTAAAAGTCTGTATATGTTACACACTAATTGGATATCTGTTGTTTCTGTTCCTGAGCTAAAATCTAAGCAGATTAGCCACAGCAGGATTCTACAAAACGACATCTTACCATTGAAGTGCAACTATTATCCAGCCATCCTGTGAGTGCATCCCCTTGAGGGGGATCAAAGCTTCCTCCTGATTCCTCAGGATATTATTTCACATTGTCACCTATAAGGTGTTATATATATATATATATATATTTATTGTGTTTATCACATATATTTTTTATCACAGTTTGCTCCAAGCGCACCTATTGTTCTTTATTTGAATATAAGACTACCCTATAGGAAAAAAGTTCAACTTGTATATATTCACATGTAAATTGCTTTTTTAATAAAAAATTATGATATCAAAAAATGTATTTCTAGTTTGTATTTCTTTTTATGTGCCAATGCTGCCTTTCTCTTTCCCTTGCCCCCATTTTTTTCTCTGTCTCTCCTCCCCTTAGTGTTGTCTCTCTCTCCCACCTCCCTCCCCTTGTCTGTCTCTTCCAACCCCCTCCCTCCCCTTGTCTCTGTCTCTTCCAACCCCCTCCCTCCCCTTGTCTCTGTCTCTTCCCCCCTCCCTCGCCTTGTCTCTGTCTCTACCCCCCTCCCTCCCCTTGTCTCTGTCTCTTCCCCCCTCCCTCCCCTTGTCTCTGTCTCTTAACCCCTTCCCTCCCCTTGTCTCTGTCTCATAACCCCCTCCCTCCCCTTGTCTCTGTCTCTTAACCCCCTCCCTCCCCTTGTCTCTGTCTCTTAACCCGTCCCTCCCCTTGTTGCTCTCCCCCCCTCTTTCCCTGTCCCCCATGTCTTTCTACCCCCTCCCTCCCTCCCCCTCACTTTTTTCTTGGTCCCTGGTGGCTAGTGGGGGCAGCCAGGGGATGTCTGCACAATACGTGCAGACATCCTCCATGCTGCCCGACATGGCAGTCTATTATGACGGACAGCTGGTCCGTCATAATAGACTGCCGTGTCGGGCAGCATGGAGGATGTCTGCACGTATCGTGCAGACATCCCCCAACTGCCCAATTCTCCCTGGTGGCTAGTGGGGCAGCAGAGGATGTCTGCGCGATGAGCGCAGACCTACCCTGCTGCCGCCCGGCACGACAGCCGGGACTTCTATGACTCATCGCGCAGACATCCCCTGTTGTTAGAGAGGGGGATCCAGGTCCCCTGCAGCTCTGCTGGGGACCTGAATCCATGTCTTATAGTCTGACCTCAATTTGAGGTCAGATTAGAAGACGACCTCGATTATAAGACGAGGGGGATTTTTCAGATTTTTTTTTCTGAAAAAAACCTTGTCTTATAATCGAGCAAATACGGTATATAAATACTCCCACACTTCAAAGTGTCCAGAGCGGAATAAAAAGACTCAGTCGCTGTTTCAATCCCCGTTTGGTATGTATAACGGCGCTTGCACCTTTTTATAACTCCAGACACTTTTCAGTGCGGGAGAGAAGGACCTCCACCAAACACTGTTAAGTGCCTAATTTTTTATACATTGGCTGGAAGAAGATTTCTGTCAGAGGCTGTGCAGACTTACAAAAATCGTGGGGAGCCTACTTTATTCATATGCGCAGACACAGATAGCGACACAATTTGGCGCTGCCTGTGTGCTGTGGTTATATTCTACATCACCCTGTAAATCTCTCCATTTTTATTCTCACTTCTGCGTGCACAGATTGGAAGAGTGATGTGTGTGATCTGCACTCTTCCAGACAAGTCCATAAAACCATGTCAGTCACGTGATCTGGTGCTGGCCTGTTCCACACTCCACCAACTTGAAATATTCCTTACTAACTTCTCCAAAACCTAATATGTTGCTTATTATCAATTCTCTCTAATAGACATTGAATATTATAACCTTTAACTGGTCTACCTGTTTCTAAACTTTGACTGGATGTATTGACTATTCTTCAAGATTGCTCTTATGTCAGAACTCCATACAGTTATTTACTGTCCATGAGGTCTGTTATCTACTTAGTTTCTACAGCCAATGGGTCCACAGTACATAGTGTACCTGCCTTTTACTTTCAAACCCTAGTACCCCTGGCTGTTGCAATAAACTGATTCAAACCTCATCTGTCAGAGGATGACAAGTGCCATTTCATGTTTTCACTTCAAATCAAACCTTAAAGCAAATACGTTTCTTATCTTTCTTGGTTTTAAAAATCTGGCACCTTCGCTGGCTTCCAAAGTAACTAGCAGTCAAGATCAGTGTTGCATGTTTATATACTTACATTATTATTATTTATTTATTTAACATCATCATTCTGCAGAGCTATACGATAGACTCAAACAATTACAGGATGTAACAAAAACATGAGGCCATAACTACTCAAGCAGGCTTACAGAATAAGTAGAAGAATTCACCTGAAACTTGCCATTGCCAAGAACCTGAGAAAGTCATCAGATTTACACCAAAACCAAATTACATTTTCTCATTCACTTGGAGAATTGGCACAAATCTCTCCCTTCCAGTGACCTCTATAGCCAAATGTTAAATGTACAAATTATCAAAACTAAAGTAGGTGTAAACTATGTAGGTGTGACTGACAAAATGTCCTAAGAGCTCTCACTGTCCTCCAACAATGTTAGAAATAGAAACCTTACAAGTCATCCAATTAGAAAACACATGATTAATCTCTGGCCAAACCAACTAATTCCAACCATCCCTAATACTGTTGCAATCACTACCTTCCCTTTCACCGCTTCACTCCCCATGTCTTGCATGTCCTACCTCATGTATCAGTTTCTTGTTTGTCTGACTTAGTATGTAGTCGCCCTATATGCTCTGAACATAGCGTTACATTAATTGTTGGCCTATATAAATACATGTTAATGTAATATAATGTAAAAGGGGGTCATTTCCTGTAGTAATAGTTTAAATAAAGCATTTCAAAACATATTTTCTTATACTAGCAAAGATTGGTGACCCATATGTCATCCGTTTGGTAAAACTTAGGCCTGAAAGCAGATCTCATACAGTTAACTACACTGATCCGTTTCTCTATCTAAAATTGATTTTTTTAATGTAATCTACACACTGTTGATACCATTTAAATAACTTGTTTTTCTGGAATTGATACACTGCAGGGATTCAAAGTGCCATGTGTCATAAAATGGTTACTGCTGGCACCTAACTTTTTGTAGTATATAATAGACATCTCGATTAATTTAGATCAGGGGTCCTCAAACTTTTTAAACAGGGGGCCAGTTCACTGTCCCTCATACCGTTGGAGGGCCGGACTATAGTAAAAACAAAAACTATGAACAAATTCCTATGCACACTGCATATATCTTATTTTGAAGTGAAGAAACAAAACGGGAACAAATACAATATTTAAAATGAAGTAAAGTTAAATCAACAAACTTACCAGTATTTCAATGGGAATATTGTGCCAGTCAGATGCCCAGGAATATTATGCCAGTCAGAGCCCAGGAATATTATGCCAGTTAGATTCCCAGGAATATTATGCCAGTCAGATGCCCGGGAATATTATGCCAGTCAGAGCCCAGGAATAGTGTGCCTGTCAGATGCCCAGGAATATTATGCCATTCAGATGCCCAGGAATATTATGCCATTCAGATGCCCAGGAATAGTGTGCCAGTCAGATGCCCAGGAATATTATGCCATTCAGATGCCCAGGAACAGAGTGCCAGTAAGAGCCCAGGAATATTATGCCAGTCAGATGCCCAGGAATATTATGCCAGTCAGAGCCCAAGAAAATTATGCCAGTCAGATGCCCAGGAATAGTGTGCCAGTCAGATGCCCAGGAATAGTGTGCCAGTCAGATGCCCAGGAATATTATGCCATTCAGATGCCCAGGAATAGTGTGCCAGTCAGAGCCCAGGAATAGTGTGCCAGTCAGATGCCCAGGAATATTATGCCAGTCAGATGCCCAGGAATAGTGTGCATGGTAGATGCCCAGGAATAGTGTGCCTGTCAGATGCCCAGGAATATTATGCCATTCAGATGCCCAGGAATATTATGCCATTCAGATGCCCAGGAATAGTGTGCCAGTCAGATGCCCAGGAATATTATGCCATTCAGATGCCCAGGAATAGAGTGCCAGTAAGAGCCCAGGAATATTATGCCAGTCAGATGCCCAGGAATAGTGTGCCAGTCAGATGCCCAGGAATAGTGTGCTTGTCAGATGCCCAGGAATATTATGCCATTCATATGTCCAGGAATATTATGCCATTCAGATGCCCAGGAATAGTGTGCCAGTCAGATGCCCAGTAATATTATGTCAGTCAGAGCCCAGTAATATTGTGCCAGTCAGATGCCCAGGAATAGAGTGCCAGTAAGAGCCCAGGAATATTATGCCAGTCAGATGCCCAGGAATATTATGCCAGTCAGAGCCCAAGAAAATTATGCCATTCAGATGCCCAGGAATATTATGCCATTCAGATGCCCAGGAATATTACAGTGCTCGTTATACCTCCCTCCCCCCCCCACTTCCCCATCACTTACCTCCAGCTGCTGTGTCCCCGGCCGGACGTCTCGCGCAGTGTTCCCTCCTCCCTGCACGGAGGAGGGAAACAGTTACCGGGTCCGGATGTGACGAAACGTCACATCCGGTCGCGGTGAACAGCGGGTAGCGGGGGGTGCCGACAGCGGGCCGGATAAATGTGCTCGGCGGGCCGCATGTGGCCCGCGGGCCGTAGTTTGAGGACCCCTGATTTAGATGCACATTTGTGAATATAAGAACATCCAATCATACAGCATGTCTTCTATGGCTGCTGCTCCTAAGCATTGTAAATAATTGCTAACCCCAATACGATTAAAAATTTAAAACATTTTGCAATTGATAGTTTCAGTTATCCCCTCAGAAATATGTTCTCCTTCCAAAAATAAATGCCAGTGAAGCCATTGATATTTAATTAACAATACAAAAATATGATTTTTTTTAATGAGCTTTACATTATTTTTTGTTGTTAAGTGGTTACATTAATGTCAGAATAATATATTCAAATATATATTAACAGTAATATAATATATAAAACATATTGCATAATAGAATATTGTCTATAATATTGTCAGCTAATTTGAAAGATTCTTCCCAGCTTTGGTGTTTGCTATATGGTTAGCAGACGGTGCTGCATCTCCATCTCTATGTATGGAGTCAAGAGAGTGCAGTGCCATATAAGGCAATGTGGGACAGATGTGAAAGGTCCTCAGCTGGCATTAGGAGAGAGGAGACTACATCTGGACATAGTGATATAAACCAGACAGGGCTAAAGAAGAAACATATGCAACAGACGTGTAATAGGGAATATACAAATATAATAATCAATGAAAAAGTTGTGTAACTTACAGTGCCACTAAACTTTTTTCCTAACTTGTGCTATTATTGAAGGACAGGTGAAAAAACGGAGTGACACTAGTATGATAAACTGGATACACTTTTTAATGTAGATGCCTGTTAATCCTCTGGCTGGCAGCATCAGGGCTGTGGCTGTCTAGCGCAGAGAGAGACTTTAGTTTTTGAATGCCACCAACAGAGGGGACCTGTGTTAGAACAGAGAGACTGTCAGCCCTGACATACCCCAATCAGATGGAACGGGGTAAGCCCCCGCTCTGATTGGCTGAGCGCACGCTGACAATGTGTAACACAGTGTGTGCCAGTTTTAGATGAGCTCTGCCTCAACTTCTAGAGAAGCATATCTCAAAGTAAATCCGGGTATGTCTGTAAATATACATGTCGGATTTACTTGAGGATGGGGGTTGGGGGAGATGGAGGGTAGGAGCGGTGTGGATACCCTTTAAGCAAAACTTAAAAAATAACTCCAAGCAGAAGGCATCCGATAATGAGAATAAGAGGAGTGGAGATTAGGACCTAGAAATAATACTGCATACCATTTATCCCATCACAATAATTATTGAGGATATCATATTACCTATTCACAGCAGTTGGGATGTATTACTGCTAATGGACGTATGTTCTGTTAATTTCTGTTAAGCCTTAATTAGCTAAAGTTTAAGCTATAGTCTACTGGAAGTGATTACCTATCAGGTACTGAAAAGGAAAAAATACACACAGAACAATTATCCTTTTTTTCAAGTAGTCATGGAAACCAAACTAAGCATCCGAATTGAACCTTGTGGATTATAAGTATATAATATGGTTTGATTTTGTAAATAAGGACTGTCAAGGAAAGAGAAACTCTCCAACTTCCTCCAAGGGTCAGTGTAATTCCCAGATCACTGAATTACTGAACATGACTCACTGGGTCAAATGTCCCTGAACAACCTTTCATCAATCCACTGAACATAACTGTCTTATATCAAATCCAGCACACATTAAACCTATATACACCCAACCGGTCAATACACATGAAGCATAGCAGGAAAATGTTACACAATATAGCATTGTTATTTATGATTTAGGAGTCACACAAAAAAAAACAGCACAGTTATTTTTTAAGACACAGAAATGGATTTGTATTAATGCTGCCTGGCTCCAGGCAGAGATAGTACAAAATTATATGTATGTGCATATGTGCTCATACATACAGTGTATATAAAGGGTGTATACATGGGGTGGACAAAAAAACAGAAACACCTCAAAAAGGACTGTTCCTTAAAAATAGGTCACAATTACAAACATAGCTTCATAGCTGCGGGATGGGACACATGATCGCAGCTGCATCCGCTTCACCGCCATCACTTCACCACACGACAGCTCATCGCGGGAGATTTCATCGCTAAAGGTAAGTTTATTTTAGTATTGGGGTTAAGGGTGGTTAGAATTAGGGTTTAGGGGGTTAGAATTAGGGTTTAGGGGGTTAGAATTCGTTTTTAGAGTTCGGGGTTAATTTTAGTATTACGGTTTAGGGGGTTAATTTTAGTATTAGGGTTCGTTGGTTAGTATTAGGGTTTAGGGGGTTAGTACTAGGGTTTGGGGGTTATTAGGGTTTAGGGGGTTAGTATTAGGGTTCGGGGGTTAGTATTAGGGTTTAGGGGGTTCGTATTAGGGATCGGGGGTTAGTATTAGGGTTTAGGGGATTAGTATTAGGGTTCGGGGGTTAATTTTAGTATTGGGGTTAATTTTAGTATTAGGGTTTGGGGGAGGGCACTTTGGGGGGGGGGAATCATTTATTAGGAGGGGGTATTTTCTTTTTACTTGTACATTTGTAAGAGCTGACAGTTCAGCGCTGAACTGTCAGCTCTTACATAGCCGCGTCCGCGATCAAACGTCCGCGTTATTCTTCATTGCTGACAGTTCAGCGTTCTAACTGCCGCGCTGAACTGTCAGCGATGAAGCCGCGGCGATGAAGTGTCCTAGACCCTCATAGCTGTGTGTCCTGCTAAGCTTATTGCCTATTAGCAGTACATTTGTGTCCGCTGTAAGAGGTCTGACAATTAGCATTTTGATGTTCTATTTTTCACAGCAATATGAGGCAGCTAGCAAAATTTGTAGACTTTAGGAGCCAAACCGACCAATTTGGGAGCCAGCTCTATTATTTTTATGAGCTAGGCAAGGTCTACTTCTATAGGTCTCATTCTAAAACAATCCAAAAAGTTAGGAGCCAGCAGGAGGAAGTTTAGGAGTCTTGGCTCCCTGTCTCTGAAATTGCTCAAACCTTTCAACAGCCAGAAACTTAAATAGTAAATTCTTCAGAATTGCAATTCAAAACGTAACACAGAATTTAATCACACCTCTAGGACCCAGACATAAATCTACATATAAAAAAATATAGATATGTAGATTTAAAAAAAAAGTTCCTGGAAAAATATTTCTCAGCAGAGTCACTGCTAGCAGCCTCGCTTGCACCAGTGATGATGTAGATATTCCAATCTCGGACTGACTGGTCACATTGCCTTCGCAAATGCACAACGTTATGTAAGACAAATTAGAGGTCCACGGTAATGGTGAGTATAAAAGACATAGCAAGATGCATTTTCAGAAACCAAAGTCAGTAATAAATGCATATAAGCTGACAGCTTAAACATAATTATTAATTTATTATTTTTTTTAGTGGTTTTACAACACTTACCTTACAGGCTCGAACAGGCATTGATTCTCCCAATATAACATAGTCTGGAAGGGGCTTCCCCATTTTCCCTTAGGCATCCACAGAGATGCATGTGAATGCCAAAAGTGCATGTGTGCAGTGCTCAATAGAAGTCATTACGTCATTAGTCATCGCCAACCTGGTGCCACCCATCAAAAAGTCAACCCAATGTGTTTACTCTGAGTTCTGCCTCTCATTTGAGGCAGAGCTCATCTGATGCAGGCACTCAGTCAATCAGAGTGGGGGCTCGTACTGTGCATCTGATCAGAATTTGTCGCTAGTGCAAGAGACCCTTGTTTTCGAATGCCACCAACTTAGGGCATCTAATAAAGACACTTTCCAGGGTAGCATCATGGCTGCCAGTCAGTGGATAAACTGGCATGTACCTTAAAAAGTTTATCCTCATACTGAGGTCAATAGTTTTTCATTTCTATATTTTAAGTGAAAAAAAAAGTTTATTTAAATAAAGTAAAACTCACTGTCTCATTCAAACAGTTACAGAAATGTAGACAACAGAGTCTGTTACAATGAGAGGTGTCTCATCGCTTAGTAGTGGCTGGAAGTGGCAACTCATGACATGTTGGCTACACTGCGGTAAAAAATTACCCCACCCCCAGTACCCATGTTTATTACAGGAGGAAGGGGGTAGGGAGGCAGCACCCACTGCTCCCCCAAAATAAGTGGTGTAGGTAAGCCAGCACTGTTAAAGGGTTAATGTGCAAAAAACAGCTGCGGTAAGCATTATTTGCACAGTTTAGTACCTCTTCATGAGGTGTTAACTTAATGGGCAAATATTTTTTTTTTTTAAATATTTATTAATTAGGACACACATTTGTCAGTATTCAACAGGCTGTCTTACACACAAATACAATAAAGCAAGTAGTTAACATAAATAAATTATTATTAGATAACTGGCTGTAAGTTTTAACACAACACATTGAATAGCCTTTGTGTGTTACTTAGCAGATTTTTTTTAACAGGTGCGATAATGATTTTTTCACAGAGGGCAGTGAATCAATTTTGACCGTTAATGTTCCACAATTTGCAATTTTTTCATTAACGGGCATCATTGAATCTGACCCAATGAATCAGTTAGAATCATGTGGAGTTAAAGAATGTGTGGTGCAATCACCATCACTGACCTTTATAAAGAATACCCAATGTGTTTAAAAGGCTTTCTACCCATCAAAGTCAAAGCCTCCAAGTTACAATGTGCTCTGCATGAAAAGTCATAAACAAATCATTTATGTGTTTGGGATTTTTTCCAGACGTATTTAGAGTGAAACAGCCATGCAAAGAACCACGGAGGATAAGACGTTCAGGGGGCAGGTTAGAAATTCACTATTTATGGAAATTTATTAAAATAATAAAATGTTCTTCTTCTAGGATTTTTTTTTAATGCATTCTAATATATAATAAGATATATTGATTTGGATTAGAGATATATTAAACACAGACAGATTATTTTAGGTATGAAGCTAGGGTATTATTGGCCAAGGAGTAGGACAGTGACCTAAAGTCCTACAAATTGTAAATCCTTTACACTCACCATCTGCAGTTCTCTGCTGAATCTCTAGTTGGACGGGCTGTGCTTTAGGTTCTTGATGGTGATGAAGTATGGCAGAAGGTGTAATGGAGTTTTCCATCTGTTTCACAGGTGGAACCTCTGGAGATTTGGGCACCTGGATTTCCAGGCGCTTAGGATTGGAATCTTCGGCTCGTCTCGGAGACAGCTCTGGGATTTTGGAATTTGGTGTTTCTCCTCTTGACTCATGAGGTTTTCCCAGAGTGATTTCAGCTCTCCTTGGTGTAGGTTCAGGAGGTTTATGTCCAGGCAGCTCAGCCCTCTTCAAACCAAATCTGGACAAACCAGGGACAGAATTTTCCACCTGCTTAGATGAGATGTCTATTGAGATTTCCGTCCGTCTTGACATAGTTTCAGGGAGTCTTGGACCTGCTAGCTCAATCCGTCTCAGTGAGGATTTAGGGGATCGCTGATTGCCAGAATCTGCATGTCTTATGAGACCTTCTGCATTACGTGAGCCAGGGTCCTGGAATTTCGTTGCTGTTGACGCTGAGCCACGTAGAAGTGGATTTGGGGTTCTACGAGGTTGAACAGAGGGGTTTGGAGACTGGTCAACCTCCTCGACCTCAAAGGACCGTTTTAATGCTGAAAAAAAGATAGACAACATTCAGCCTTGTGGTTGTGTCAGGGAGTAGTCAAACTAATGTATAATAGTTCGCTCTGGGATCAACATAATGAGTTAGTATAAACATTCATATAGTTTCACTACAGTACATTAAAAAAGTTGCAGTGCCTTAACTACAAACATTTCAGTGGAATAATATAAGGCCCTCTACTACACAAATACCAATGGAATCTCTAAAACACAGTATGTGCATATGGTTAGGTTTATTGAAAGTCAACAAATAACATTCATTATGTATGGATAACAGCATAAGAACTCCAAAGTGACTTAGAAGTATTTATGGGATTGAATATTTAAAAACAGTTTAAGCTTAAAAATCACCACCAATGTTAAAAATCTGCATATACAATTACCACGAAGCAAGCATATTAATTGATATGGCAAATTTACATATTACATATCATAAAATACAGAAAAATGCTTGATAGCAAAACCTATAAACAACATGTGGCTAGTAAAATGTTACATGTATATGATTATCATCTACACATAAAGCAGGAAATATTACTCACACACATATTACTTCCTCACAGAGAAACAAATTTGTATATAGCATATGTATATAGTTGCCACCTCGACCATCTTTCACCTGCCTCATAAAACCTTGGCAGGATGTTGAAGTTCTAGAAAACTAGAAGGAAATTAATTAAAGGACAATTAAACTTTTTTTTTAACCCCTGCTTTGGTAGAATAAGGGTTAAAAACTCATCCCCCCCCCCCCCCCAATAAATTTGACGTATATCTTTAAGGATACATTCGGGTTTACTCTTGGCTCTGCTTAAGAGCTGGTGGTGAGGCGGGTGGATGCAATAATAGATAATGTGGCCAGTAAAAAAATGTTCTGCACTTTTGTTTGTTATAAATGAAAGAACTCATCTAAACATTGTCTATGTTGTGAATGTACAGGGGGGAGGGAGTCTACGTACTATTAATAGGATTGCAAGGATCTGCACTGATTAAGAGAATAATGTGCTTACATGTGTCTCCTGCTTAGGATATCACCATGTCACTTGATATGTCAAAAACATAGATACATTTTTTTATTCCCGGTTGCTACAATCACTACCGAGCTCCAAACTGCCAATAGGATTAATGTCAGCGCTGGTGATTGACAGCTTCATGCAATTGCTTCAAAAGGCCAAGCTGCAACACACAAAGATCACAAAGGCAACATGTGAAAGTTATATATGGCCAGTAAAATTATGGCCCCCTCCCTGGGGCTAGGATGAGCACATCGCTGTTCTATTTAGAAACGCTTCTTATAAATGTATAGTCCAGGGCTGTAATTAGTAAAATATAGATCAGTCTGCAGCTTTCATTGTAGCCTATGCAGCTCTGAAGTTTGCACTTTTCATACGACACCTGAATCAAACGCAGATGTGATCACCCTATCTATTTGGATCAGTTTTTTGTGGTTTGGGGAGGGATTATTTAAATAAAAAAAGATTTTGGTTTTTCAAATGAAATACAAAAAGGTTCATAAAGAACAATTATGCAAAATGTATGTGTCAACCTATGAGGACATATCACCATAGTAGTGATGCGATATGTAGTGCACAGCAGCTTGAGTTGCAAAGGTTTGCCTCCATTACTTCTTTTGTATTCTACATGTCACATGATGCCCAGACAGGACAGCTGTGGACCTATATAAAATATGCATTCTGTGAGGAAGCAGTGATTCGAATTCAGTGTATTTATTTGAAAGTGCTCCTGATTTAAGGGGCAATATAATCACTACAGGTATAAGGACCCAATCACTACTATGATCTCAACTTTGCTTCATCCAGTGATGATATTATAAATGTATACACCATGGCTGGAATTAGTAAATTGTAAAATCAGTCTGAAATTGTAATGTTAGCATAAAGAGACACTGATGGAGCTGATGAATAAGAACATCAACAGGGGGCTCGTAAGGAGATGAGTCACAGAGCTGGCAGGTTATTGGGGGCCCCAAAACACTCAACAAGTTCGGGGCCTCGTGATGTCTGATGGTGCTGCAGGCTAGGTTGACCCTTTTAACATATGATAATTAAAAATTATCCTGTAGGGGAGAAAAAAATTGCTGGTTGCCTTGTAGACTATTAAGAAACATCCTCTAAATATTCCGCATTGTGATAAAATAGCAAATGTATCCTATCAATCAGCTCGTGGCACTGTATATAAATTAACTACCAAAAAGAATAATTAATTTGAATATACAGTGCCACAAGGTGATATCATAAATAGGAGATAGCAGATACATTTCAAAACACATATTTCCCTTATGCATGCATTTGTCTGCAAGTCTTCTAGCACAAAGTAGAAGTAACTTTTTGTCATGTAAAGTAAAGAACTATGAACATCTTTCTCTTTTCCCCAACACTTCCTATCTGCTAAAAAAAAAAATCTTCAAATAAATTGTAAAAGCTTTATTGGTGTTGCTCTAGCAACTGTCCAGCCTATCTCCAAGCACCTCCGTATTGGACCTTACTGAATTTATAGGCTCCTGTGAAATTATTTTGATATAAAACTATAGGAACATTGTAAAATGTTTTAAAGTACAAATAAGTACATTTCACATATACTGCATGCAGAAAATAAGGAACAGCCCCTTTAAATACTTTAGATTGTAAGCTTGTATCAGCTTAGTATGTAGCTCCCTTCTGTGCTCTGTACCTAGCGCTACGTAAATAAATGTTAATGTAATAACAGCTACAATTCTATACAGCATTCCATAGCAAAGTAACACCATGCTCATCAACTACTTACTGTGAATATATTGTAATGTTAATATTTAAGAAATGATTTAGATTATGTGGGAGGGGATTATAAAACAATCATTTTCTTTGTTAATGTAGAGAATTGAAATAGCATGTGTCGCTCTATGTTCTTTTATTTAAAAGTTACTTACTGTTGATGTGCTTTATAATAATTACTAGTCATTGTATAAAAAGAGTTAAGAAGTATTAGCATTTTTTTTTTTAAAGTTCTGCTGACATAGAATAACCACTTCCTCTGCTGGCTTCTTCATAGTTTGTGGCAGTTTTGTACACCCTATCACAGTTTGCCACGAAAGCAGTATGAAAAGAGTTAATAAAGCTATCTCAACGACGATAGAGAGAATATACAATTGCTCTTTTGGGTTTATTCTGAAAGGGATCACAAAACCCCAGTGCCGATATTTTAATCTAACAGCGATTGATAAACAGACGAAACAATTGTAGAAAGATCTTTCTACAATTGTCTTGTCTGCCTATCAATCTCTGTACCTTATCTGTCAACAAATATGTTTTGCATGCCTATAGCTCATGATATCAGGTGGGCTTATGGGGTAGCACCAACAGCAACTAAATTGTTTTTGCCCCGCATACCTGACCGGAATGCTTTCTGACAGTAAAGTACCGGATTAGGTATCATTGGCACTGATAAACAATAACATTTTGGATGTATACAGAAACATTTATGAAGCCAATCTAGGGTTTTTTTTTAAATCAGGGAAGAGATACACCAGGGTGATGTCTTCCTAACTTCTGTTCTAATATATGTGCAGGTTACCCACTTTTGCACATTTACAGCTATGACATGATTGTGGTGCCTTCGCTGACAATTAAAAGCTTTTTACTGCTAATTATTCAATGTGGCATAACTAGGGTTACTGTCTTTTCTTAAAAAAAAAAAAAAATACCAGTTGCCTCCATAGATATAATATGTTAGGTTATACCGTATTTGCTCGATTATAAGACGACCCTGATTATAAGACGACCCCCCAAACTTTGGATATTCCTTTAGGAAAAAAACTAAAAGCCTGAATATAAGACTACCCTATAGGAAAAAAGTTCAACTTGTATATATTCACATGTAAATTGCTTTTTTAATAAAAAATTATATAAAAAAAAGACATTTGTTTTTAATTCCTTTTATGTGCCAATTCTGCCTCTCTTTCCCTTGCCCCCAGCTTTGTCTCTCTCCCCCTCCCTTTGATTCCCCCCCTCTCCTCTGTCTCTGCCCCCCCTCCCTCTGTCTCTTCCCCCCCCTTGTAGCTCTCTTCCCCCTCCCTTCCCTTGTTGCTCTGTCTCCCCCCCCCTCCCTCTCTGCCCCCCTCACTCCCCCTGTCTCTGTCTCTGCCCCCCTCCCTCCCCCTGTCTCTGCCCCCTCCCTCCCCTGTCTCTCCTCCCCCTCCCTCCCCCTCACCTTGAAGTCGATCCCTGGTGGCTAGTGGGGGCAGCCGGGGGTTGTCTGCACAATACGTGCAGACATCCTCCATGCTGCCCGACATGGCAGTCTATTATGACGGACAGCTGGTCCGTCATAATAGACTGCCGTGTCGGGCAGCATGGAGGATGTCTGCACGTATCGTGCAGACATCCCTCAGCTGCCCGATTCTCCCTGGTGGCTAGTGGGGCAGCAGAGGATGTCTGCGCGATGAGCGCAGACCTCCCCTGCTGCCGCCCGGCACACT
Source organism: Pelodytes ibericus (assembly GCA_036172795.1). Classification (NCBI taxonomy): domain Eukaryota; kingdom Metazoa; phylum Chordata; class Amphibia; order Anura; family Pelodytidae; genus Pelodytes; species Pelodytes ibericus. The sequence goes on from CM069862.1 coordinate 162,685,440, forward strand.
CGCCGGGACTTCTGTGACGAAAGCGGAAGTACCCGGCTTCTTCACAGAAGCCCCGGCGGTCGTGCCGGGCGGAAGCAGGGGAGTCTGCGCTCATCGCGCAGACTTCCCCTGCTGTTAGAGAGGGGGATCCAGGTCCCCTGCAGCTCTGCTGGGGACCTGGATCCATGTCTTATAGTCTGACCTCAATTTGAGGTCAGATTATAAGAAGACCTCGATTATAAAACGAGGGGTCGTTTTCAGAAAAAAAATTCTGAAAAAAACCTTGTCTTATAATCGAGCAAATACGGTATTATCTATTTTTATGAAACACTAAGTGGGACTCTTTTCCATGACACTACCTACTATTTCCTATTTCCACTATGTGGCTGGCACACATCTAGTGTATGAGCAGGAAAACAGATAAAAAGAAAAATATCCTTTGCTTGGGTCCTTGAACTCTGACTTTCAACCAATCACTGTGCAAGCCACATGGAAGTAGATATATAGGATTCTTGGCCTTAACATTAATCCTACATAATAACAATAATAAAAGAAAAACCTTATCAGTGGCCAGATGTTTGGGCCTTCCTTTGATAACTGTACAATAGGACTTGGGGAAAAGGGAGTTATTGAGTGTGTACTGGATTTATTTGGATGCATAAATGACTATTCAATTAAATCTTTCACCTATTCCTTCACTACAATACTTTGTTTTTAAATTTCTCTGAACAAATACCCTGTTAAAAGCTAGTATTGTCCCAATACTAGCAAATGTTCACTTCTGGCGTTCCCTGTCATCAATAATATTTTTTTCTACAACTCCTGTCAGTTGGCAGACTTGCATTGAATAATTCCTTTCTTTATTGGTTGGCCATTTATTTAAAACTTATCCTTCAGCAGAACTGCAAGAAGTGTGTGGTGAATGAGGCGCAGGTAGGTTCTGTGGTGCTAAGAACTTTGGTCGTAACATTTTTAAAGTCTTTTTAAAGAAAGAAAGGACATAGGAATCCTTAAGAAAACACAAGGAAAATACAACAATTTGTAAAAATATATAAGACAAAAGACTGCCAAAGGGAGCACAACAAATCCCAAAACTTTTTCGAAACATATTAACAGCAAAAGAGCAAAAGGATGAAAACAGAAAATGTAGGATAAATGAAAGCCGAAGAAGGGTCACATGTTACAGAAGATATAATGAAAGCAGAGGTGCTCAATTATTTTCTTCTCTTCAGTTTATTCCCACAAAGAAGCCGTATCAGGGATTTCACAAGCAAAGGAGACCGTACTGTACCTACCTCATATTTTTGGCTGATATAGAAAAAAAAACCAAGAGGAATCAATAAAGCTTCTGGGCCAGATGGGCATCACCCTTCTTTATTTAGGGAACTTGGTTCCGTAAATTGCTAAACTTTCATGTTTATTTTTTAACGATTCAATTTTGACTGGAAGTGTTTCATTTGGTTGGAGAAAAAGCAGTATGGGGTCCCATTCAGAGCCATGAACTATCGGTAAGAATAGCCACCATGGTGGGAAAGACGCTGTTTGAAGAAATGTTAGATACGCAATCCAGGATCTGTCAAGTAATATTATTACCTGCAGTCAACATGGATTTATGAGAAATAGGTCATGTCAAACTAACTTTCTATCAAATGGTAAGTTTGTCGTGTGCCTCAGGGTCCTGTCTATTCTTTTTATTTAATTATCAATGGAAGAGGGTACTAAAATGTCTCTATTTTTGCAGATAACACAAAATTAATTGTAAAGTAATAAAGTTAGACTAGGAAGCAAATTTCTCTGCAATTGGATTTAGACAATTATTTGATAAATTGTTCCCACAAGAAGTACCTTACCCTAAACTGATAAACATCTTTAGTGTTGATAGAACATTGAAGGTTTTGCCCGATAAATCCGGAACCATACATCATTCCCCTACCAAGTCTAACCTATGCACACAACTCACTCACACAATTTACCCTCTCAATTTTACATTTGCAGTCCCATATAATTAACAGTCCTCTGAGCAACCACATAGACTAAATCCACAATCCACCACCGTCTTACCACACCCCAACACAAGTAAGAACAATACTATATTTTAGCTTGGGAAGTGGAGTGAAACCTGCAACTGAAGAAAGTGGCAGAAAATAGTCATACTGTCGCCCAAATGTTAAGAAAATGCTTATAAGGTCCTCATGAGGTGGTATAAAGTTCCTACCATCTTTCACAAACTCTACCCTTTCCCACCTGACACCTGCTAGCACTGTAAAAAAAAAGTTAGGGTAGCTTCCTCCACATATGGTGGGATTACCCAAAAAACGTATTGGAAATTGATAACATTGATCGGTAATATCAAAGTAGCTGATCCCACCATTCCATTTGCACCCCAGACATAAGTCTTGCACCACACAATATGCCGGATACAAAAATAAAGGAAGTCATTAACCACACATTTATTGAATACAGCAAAGCTCCTTATACCATGCCTCTGGACACAGACTCAAATAATAACCAATGGATTGCCACAATACTATATAATATAGGCACTGCTTCATGGGGTTGTGCATATGGCAAAAGAGCAGTGTAAAAGGTGTTCTCTATTACTACACTAGGGCAGACCTCAGACCTCCCTTCCTGATAGTGTCCAATAAAATAAAAGTGTGATGAGACACATACCAAATTTGGTAGCTGAGCTCACCAGGGATTAAATATCCTCCTTAGCCCGCTATGGATTCTTTAAATGCCCACAAATGTTTGCCTGGCAATCTGCTGTATGTTTGCAAATAATCCACAGACACGTTTCTCTTGAACAGCAAAACGAGTACACTTTATTGTAGTATAGTCAGTATATTTATACATTTACAGATCAGGATAACAGCTGATTGAACTATAGAAAACTTAAAAGGATTATCTCCACATAAAAGTGAATCCTAATCCCATTTAGGCCAGGGTAGTAGGGACCAATGAGTGATGGACTAGGGCTCATTCTCACAGACGCCCGTTTGAGTTTAGCCCCTTAACTTAGCCAAGATAGGAGTGATGGTTATGTGCTCCTAACATGGAGAAAGATTTACACCCTTGGTCAATCCCCACCAGCCAGAGAATTAAACCTTAGAGAACATACCCAGTGACCAGGTAAGGATGACCCTTTGGATATTCCTTTAGGCAAAAAATTAAAAGCCTGAATATAAGACTACCCTATAGAAAAAAATGCTTTTCTTGTTTTTATTTCCTTTTATTTACCCATCTGCCCCCAGACGTTGCCAATGCATTGCCCCCACAGCCATATGCCCCCAGATGTAGCCAATGCATCGTCCCCACAGCCATCTGCCCCCCAGACTTAACCAGTGCTGCCTCCCCCTCCCTACCCAGCCTTAGCCAATGCTGCTTCACCCCGACTTACCCAATGCTTACCCCTCCCTCAGACTTACCCAATGCTGCCTCCCCCCTCCTGACTTGCCCAATGCTGCCTCTCCCCTTCCTGACTTGCCCAATGCTGCCTCTCCCCCAGATTTGCCCAATCCTGCCTCTCCCCCAGATTTGCCCAATGCTGCCTCTCCCCTCCTCCCCCAGATTTGCCCAGTGCTGCCTCTTCCCCTCCATCCCCCAGATGTGCCCAATGCTGCCTCACCCCCGTCCCTCCCCCAGATTTGCCCAATGCTGCCACTCCCCCCAATCTCCCTGGTGGCTAGTGGGGGCAGCCGGTGAATGTCTGCACGATACGTCATTTGACCTCCCGGCTTCCATCATAGAAGTCTCGACGGAAGTGTCTGGCAGCATGGATTATGTCTGAGATCCACCGGCTGTCCCCACTAAAAGTAATAAAAGACGGAAGTGTCGGGCAGCACCGGAGTATCGTGCAGACATCCACTGGCTGCTTGTGAGGGGGATCCAGGTCCCCGGCAGCTATGCAAGGGACCTGGATTCCAGTCTTATAGTCAGACCTCTTATGCTGTGAGAAACTTCAAACAGTTTCCGCATTTCTTGGAACGCGTTATTTGGATTTCTACAGAACGTAACACTTCTACAGCATTCACCTTATTGTCAGAAATTCCTGCTATACGTATTATCCGATATGTAGGATTTTCAGGATAGATAAATCATTATTTTAACTCCTGTTATTATTTTGTACCTGTAATCAATCGGCTGGCTTGCCGAAAAAAAACTAAAATACCATGACCTTTGGTCATGCACACTCACAACAATAAAAATATCCAATGCAATGTACATATCGTTGTTTTTAGGGATAAGAACTTACATTTTACAGCTATCTAGTTTTCTCATTTAAATTGTTCCAAAGTATGCAGCCTGTACTATCTATGATACGGTGAACACATTGTTGTCTTCTCCAGGAAGCTTATGAAAGATGCATATCGTAAGGATGTCCTCTGTAACATGCAGACAAGTCTGAAGTTTTTAGGGTCTACTCAATAACAAGAGAATTAAAGGGAACATTCAGCTGCATTGGAGAACTGTTCCAGCTCGGCTACACTGGCCTGACGTTTGAAATTCCCATCTCAATTCCCTGCAATTATTTCTTCATGGAGTAGACTTTTATGTTAAAAGTATCTATTTCTTTTGTAAGTGTTAATAAAGTGATGATGTGGTGACCCTAATCTACAATCCCATTAGTGATCCACCATGGAACAGAATATAAATGTTACATTGTGTAATAAGAGACATTACTTGGATTATTTACAAGTAGTTTTACTCTCCTCTAACACAGAACTATCTTACACAAAAGGCTTGCAACACTTTCTATAACCCCATCCTTATAGTCAATACCATATGCTCCCTTCAGGCATTTACATATATTACGCTGACAAAATCTTATCACAGGAACACAGAGTTACTGTAATTCTTGACAATGACTATGAAATATTGCAGAAGTGTCTTTTTAATCTCAATTATGCTTGGAACACATGGCAGTCATCTTTAAAGATTGCTGTAGCAGCTTCAGCTCCATCAAACAAAGAATGCAAGCTGGAAAATATGAGGGAAAACCTCTGATCGGCTGTAACATCCTGCACTGCTGGTGGAAATCCCGGTTTGTTTTGAAGGGAGATTAGGTCAGGATGATGAGAGAAACAGGGGAAGAGGGAGGAGTGGGGCACTCACAAGACAAAAAGATGACCTGTTTCATGATGTAAGAGATTCATTCTATTGGCTATATTGATCTAACTGGATCCCTGAAGCTTGGATTTTTAAATAGCAACCGTCAACAAAGAGAACAGAGCATTTTGTAAACTAAGTTAGCAGTCTCTGGATGTGGGTGTGAATGCCACATTTTTTGGAATACTGAACAGAATAGGGTTACCAGATTATATGTGTCCTGGAAACAATTGACCAATCTGGTAAGCCTTATTGTGCACAGTGGTTTCCAAGACACACAACTTTTACATGCAGTCCTGCAGAATATACTATCTAAGTTTGTCCAGGGGGGACCAGACTGTCAGGGCTCAAACCGTTGGCAGACTCATCCAAGCTGTTCCAGTGATTTCAGTATCCTTTTGCTTTACTCGCCTGTTTTCTATGCTTGCTCCTGCTTTTGTTTTGCTCTCTTGTTTTGCTTATGACTTATGTGCCCTCCTGCCTTTGGTATGTATCCATTGTACCTTGCTCGGTCACATGGTGTATCCCCCACATAGTGGCATCCCTCCTTGCTCAGCCACATAGTGTATCCGCCCACAGAGTGGCATCCCTCCCTAGCTCAGCGTCATAGTGTATAATTTGTTTATTACTAAGTTCATAGTTAAGAGTTATTATTTTGGGACTTGCCTAATTGTGGGGTACCTTGATGTGGTTGGAAAGCTTAATCATTATTTGGCCAATTGGTGTAACCCAAACTCTACCATTTACCATCTCTAGTGTTAGGCTACTTCCTGTATCTATGCATGTTTGTTATTTTATGTATGTTCCCTTATCCTCGCTTCCTGAAGCACCTGAGGATCTTATAGCCTCTCTCCTATCCCCATGTCCAGCTTGGTTCCGGTTCGGAAGCGTCCCTTTAGCCCTTACCCTCTCCTCTGTATGTGGTTCTGTGTTATATATGTATCTCTATATGTCTCCTTAGTTCTGTAGTTTTGTCTTATACTTTGCCCTGCCCATGTATGTTTTAGTTCTCCCTTTGCTCCTTGGTCTGTCCTGCACCCCTGTACTCTGCCTTTCATTTATCTTGTCTCTGTGGTATTTGCTCTGCTCTGCTAGCTTTATTCACCCTCAACCTGCAGACATCACGCTACCTTATCCAGGGTTTGTCTCATGCTCGCTCCAGGATGTCTGCAGAGTTTCTTCAGCTACTAGTTTCGGCTACACTTAGTACAGCAGCTGTCATCACAGAGCCTAGGGCCCCAAACCACCTGCGGAGTGCCGTTAGCGCTCTTTGTCTCCATGTCTGTACAATGAACTCCTGAACGCAGGCGCTCAGGGTCCCATGCCATCCTAGACCAGTCCCTGACACAGATAATCAATCAAGGAGTGGATGCTACAGGAACTACCATGATTAACTAATTGATTTCCCATTAAACACATGAATTCCACAAATTGCAAAGCAGCATGTAAGTTATATGTGCCCCTAGTGCAATGTATGCTAACAATTCAGTAAAAGAATTGTAATAATAAAACATAATTCAGTCTATTTTGTAATATTTGGATCAAGGTCGATGGTGACATTGATTTATTGCCAGCCACCAACATGTCAAACCTCTGGAACAGCACAAGATGCCATGATAGAGAAATACTATTCTCTATAACGCATTATGTAATGTTCAAGAAATAATACATATTAAAAGTACAGCAGTGACCACAGTTTCATTCAGGGATGCTTGTAAAAATGAATAGTCCATGGTTCTAAACATGTAACTTAAGCCTTGGGGAAAGGACGATTAGGTGCCCTAATGAAGTCACAAGGAGTGTGGACCAAACAAATACATAACGCTTTCTAAGTGTAGGCTTTTTTTTTTTAGTGATTAGAACCTATTTACAGAGAATAGTTTGCTTGTTTTGAGATACAAATTAGCCTAAAGTAATCTGTGTTTAGCACAATAATTGCAGCATGAGGATCCAGAATGAAACAATAGTCAATTGTTGCTGCTCTAGCTATCCTAGGTTACAACTCCCATGAGTTTTTTTTTTTCCGCCATGATTTAGAATGGATCAGGATCTGTACCAAATATGTCTCAGGGAGATTTTTTGTTCCAGACACATCGTTATAAATAAAGGGTCAAGATGACTGCTGGATTTATATTGGGGCCGACCTTCAAATGAGGATTTTGGATGTTGGAATAGTAGCCCAATAAACCTTAGGCCCTGACAGTAGAAGGATTCTAGGAATTGTGACTTACACCCTGCTTGGAATACACACACCATGTGCAATAAAAATGCAAAGATAACCCAGGGCTACTTGTTATGAACACCTGGGCAAAACTCTCAATAAAAACTCCGGGTCACATTCCACAGTGATACACTGTATAACTACATAATTATTATTGGGCAACAATTTTAGGAGTCATGCAGGTTGAGTATTCCTTATCAAACAATCCATTATCAGAATGCAAGCACACAACAGTTTATTCAATGTCCAGTCCCCTTAAGCTGCAATGAGTGCTGAGAGGCTTTAATGTATCTTTTTGGTGAAAATGATCCGTTATCTGAAATGACCCATTATCCATAATACTTCTGGTCCCAAGCATTTTTTCATTAGAAATTCTCAACCTGTATATTACATTTTCACCTTTATTTTTCACAGGAGCATCAACAACATTAATATTATGATCACATTATTCAGAGATGCTATTATGAGCACATTATATTACTATTCCTGTATAAAATGTTGATTAGTTGTAAGTCAAATCAACAAAGTGAAGTCACATATGTTAATTACAAATCAAAACATATGATGAATTTACTTTTGTAACTACCTGAGAGTCAAGTTGTCTCCATTGGGTGTTTGGTTATCATGCACGGGTTCTACCCAGCCACTCTGCCACACACAAACCACTGCACTTGCACTCCATTCTACAAAGTTTAACTTGGTTGCAGAGAACATGAAATATTACTACTGAAAGATTATATGTTTTATACAGAAAAATAACATTATAACAAGCCAAATTAATGGCACAACACAAGCTAATATTACTTCACATTCCCACTGATTTTAATATTGCAAAGTCTTTCCTTCTGTCACCTTGTGTCATATAAGTATTTAAAGATGTAATGTTGAGGGAGGAAGCAGGTATCCTTAAGAGCTCAGGAAAAATTCCATCCAGTACCATTTTTCTATAAACTCAAAAACATGTTCCCAAGACCCTGCATAACGCTTCCCAGACAGCTAGGATGTCCAAACACCAGTATTATTACCAACTTTTATAAAACAAGTAAGAAGCGCTAAACGTGTGGCAGCTCCAGTAGAGAGCCAGCCTGGAGAACCTGCAACCCTGTTTCATACCAACCATGCAGGGGCGAAACAACTGTACAAATGCAGATTATGCTATGAACTGGACTCTGCTGGCATAGATGGAATCATGGCAAAGAATGAAAGTTTATTAATATAGAGCCAATACTTTACACAGAACTTGGTATACATCATAAAGGTGAGTTACAAGCCTATACTGTTTGTTAGGTGTCAACAATACTTTTTGTTGAGGGATTAGATATGAGGAATAAGAGAGAGTTGACCGGAGGACAATAGGTTTGGTCAGATAGAAAAGTTGTGACATTTATTAAGAGAGGGTAAATTCAAATGCAGGGGTGGTGCTTGAAAGAGGGGAGATTGTCAGTTCCGTTTTAGGTAGTGTTCGGACACCCAGAAAAAGATGGTCGATAGGCAATCAGTGATGTGCACCACAAGAGAGGGAAAAAAATCTGGGGGGAAGAATGTGCTTGAGTGTCATCCACATAAACATGGTAATGAAAAACAAATATGTCGATTACATTCCAAGAGAGGAGATAAAGAAAAAATAGAAAAAGGGCCACCCCCTACAGGTAACCATCAGAGAGCAGAAGGCGCAAATGTGTTTCTACAGTGAATGAAATGGAAAAAACATGTGACTGGTTTAAAGCTTGACAGTATAATTCCAAGAGACTGCAAAATGTTTAGGTGAAGTGAGGTGAGTTTGTGTTGGACAGAGGAAAGAGAACAATTTAAGATGGGATTGAGTCTTGGGTGCAGTTTTCGGTGTAGGTTTCGATGAAAAATTATAAATTAGGTGTTAGCGCTCAGAGGGAATGTAGCACCATATATTGGAGAACAAGATAAAACAATTTAATGATGCATATAAAATATATCTATAAAATGCATAGTCAATAAAAACAACCATTCATTATAATGGTTATTAATTTGACAACAATGGGTAACTTCTGATTGAAGATCACCTGATGTATTCCCCCAAAGGCTTCTTCAGAATTATGTGTGAAGTAAAAGCATCAGTTGTACTGAAAAAATAAATACTGTGCAAAAATAGAAGAGTAATAGATAAGCAAAAGCCTAGAATAGATTATTATTCTAAGGATTGCCACACACCTTAAGCATGCCTTGTTAAGTTAAAAAAGCGCCAGAAGAATCCCCAACATCTTGATATAGTAGCCACAATTAAAATAATGTTTCGCTCCTGGCCAAAACATACCTTTAGAGGTTCAGTCTTGTCCTATTTTACATGCGATGAACCCACTTTTTTACTATAATAAGAGGACTCAAGTATGTTAATTCAATCTCAGTTATCTTTATTCTCTACACTTCTATAGTCCCCAGTTAGTAATAAACCAATTATGTTTTTTTTAGTACAATATTGTAGTCTCTTGCCATATGTCCTATTCACTTATCTCCTATTCTCCCCTTATTAATTCTTTATTTTTATATCTACATTTTTTCCCATCCAGGCAGTTAATTAAGAGGACAACTAGCCACAACAGAGAGATAGTGCTTCACTTTCTGTTGTCCACTCTGAGATCCTGTTGCCTGTTATACTGTTTATTTTATTTTTCTATTTGTCCCAACTATTGTTATTAATAAAAATATCTCCATCCTACCATGTATTTATTGTGAAAAGTGTCTTCATTTTTGACACACAACAATTATTAAAACATTATTGGATGTGATCTAAAAAGCACAAATATCATGATGTTATTGATACAGTTCTTTAGCATTGATCCACTTGAGACACTTTGCACATTTCAGTAAATTTATGTATTTTTGTACCATTATCTTTTTAGAAAAAGCTACCGTATTTATTTATCTGAACCCAAATGGAGTACTGTATGTCTTTCTATTACAAAGTTGAGTACATTGATCATGCTATCTACAGTGCTTATGATGTATTTCAGCTATGCTTATTGTTTATGCCAGATCCCCATTTATATTTCTGTAGTAAATATATACATTTTCTGTGTACTTTGAAAAGTGTATTTAGCTGTTGAAGAAGTTTATTTTAGATGTATTTCAGCCAAGCTGTTTATGCTATATCTTCATTTACATCCACATCCTTCCTCTCTAATGTGATTGCTAGAGAGCGATGACATAGGCCCCTTGCATAATGACACCGTACATGAGGATGTGACTTCAATCAGTGCATACCGTTATTAACAGAATGCATGACAAGGAAAGGTTGGCAATCAGGAACTAAGGACAAAACTGACACAGCTGCTTCTGAATGGGATGTTGAAGTGCCTAACTCAGTGATGGCTAGACATGGCACTTGTGCTGGCCTGCTTGCCGACATATTGGAAGGGAGACTCAGAAAATGTTCTGCACTGCCTCCTTTGCCCCAATGTCTTGTTCTACCATGGGTGCAATATGTTAAGCTAACCCAAGGATGTGAGCAATACTAATATAAACCCTGGAAGAGAGAAGAAAAATGAATGAGTTTCTCAAATCTATATTAAGGGATTTAACAGAAATGTTCTTTTTTTTAATGTGTAAAAGGAAAAAACAGAAGATTGTGGGACACATTACATAATGGAAGGGGAAATATAAGAACAAAGTAGTTGAAAGAAAATGTAGCAGCTACCAAAAATAACCTTCCAGTAGCAAAGGCTATCAAGAATCTATGATGTGTATAAGGCTATCATTAAGAAAAAATAATGAAAGTTTTGTTCTTGTGCAAACAAGAAAGACTAATTGATTCCTATTTGTTGTCACATTTTTTAAAATGTAATAAGCAGTGTGCCAACACTTTTTGGACCAAAAAAATGCAGTAGTTTTATCTTCTAGGTATTTCTTCCATTAGACCCTTTTAATATCACCATCTTTACTGGATTGCCATTCAACAAATAACCCATTCGTTCTTATGATCAATGAGAATGCCCATTGCTGAGCATAACTTTATCATTAAAGAATTCAAACCTTACACACACACACACACAAAAAAAAATCTCTTAAAATAATTGCTTAGCCTTTCTCTTTTTTTACTTCCACAGTGAGTATATAAAATAAATGCATTACATTAACTCCTAGCGGTTTATGAATGGGAAGGTGGGGGTATATTAGATACACGCACCCAACCCCCAATCTTGCCTTTCCTCTCAAACCACATGCTCAGCTGCTGACCCCATACAACAGACACAGAAATGTGAGATGCTCAGACTGGCACTCAGCTGGGAGGAGATGTGACATAAACCACTTGACTACTACAAAGGACCAGCCAAATACCCAAAAAAAATCTAATTGATGGTAAAAAGCCTCCTAGTTTTCATGAGGAACCAGAGAACAACCAATCTGGACAAGTGAGTCAAGGCCAATCCACTGAGACTTGAGGACCAGAGACATTCTGCTTTAATTCTGGACTAATTGGTAATAAAGCATTTTACAAGCTGGTTAGTTTCATACGATGTACAGTATAGCTTTTGTGAATATTGGGCTCTATGTAAAGATTTGAGTTACCATGTATTCCTATTTTGTTAGCTCAAACTTTTATATTACACCTATGGTATTCAACGACTCAAAAGTACTTGTCAATGTGTTGTTTGTCAACTTCTTTACTTATTTGTGTGGAGATACAATTAGGTGTACTCAAACCAGTCTTCAGGACACTTTATACAAACCTTAGAATATCCCTGACAAGACTTAAAACCATAGGTAAGAAATGTGGTAAGCAGCACACTGAATAATTAGAGTGCGCGAGTCAGAGTCTTGATATAGAACCTTTGGGTCGAAACATTGTCGAAACATTTCACCTGGTTTTCTTCACTGAAACCATAGGTGTCCAACTTCTGCCCTCCAGCTGTATCTGGATAACAACTACCATTATTCTGTCTTGAAGACTGATGGGAGATTTTGTGATTTGTAGTTCCTCTGCAGCTGGAGGTCTTTCATTATCCCTGTTAGAACACCTCTGGCAAACACTATTCTTCTTGAAAGAAGAACGTTTATTATTGGAGTCACCTGCATTCTAGCATGATGCGCCCATGCTTATTGACTGTTTGGAGAGGTTCATTTCTTTTTTGAAAGATAAATATAGGATTTTAGGCTTGTTTGATGCTATATTTATATGTTTCATTTGCTGAGATTTCTATTTAGAAAGATTCTTTCAGATAGTGAATTGCTGCCTTTTTAAATAGCTTGCCACACCCCTACATTATTAAATCTCAACAGTGCATTGCTCCCTTTGATACACATTTCATGAAATATTATAGGTCTGCTTCTGACTCCATCATCTGTTACCTTTTTCTAGGTTTTGATTGAAGCTCTGCACATTATGCTCTACTGATGAGTTTACACTTCACAGAAAGTAAATGTAAGCAGATATAACATTATTACATGCTTAATTTCAAACATGAAGCACCCTAAAACAAAGTAAATTGCAGCTAAACAAAACATGGTATATATATATATACACACCTATAGACTGTATCTGTGTTAAAACGTAAATCGGGGTATTATATTCTTGACTACAGATTAGCACAGCAGTTGTAACTACATATATATATTTGCAATCAGGTAGACATTTTTCAGGAATACATTAACTGCAAGATGCTTCTCTCTGTGGCATTGAATGGGTTAACTGTATTGGTTATAGCATCAGCAGATACCTACACATTTGTTAACTGTTGTCTATACGCGATGGCAAACTAACTAAAATAAAAAGATACTCTTGCTACCTCCCCCCCCCCCCCCCCCCATTTTGTGACTCACTGCTTTATTCTTTATTTTTCCTACTCTGACTAATCGTCAGCCCACTGCAACATTATTCTCGCTCACATACCTGCTTCTAGATAAAAACCACTATCTTCCTGTCCAAACCTTTCAATGTCTCTCTCTATCCAGCTGTCATTCTGTAGTGTACAAGTAAACCGAAAAGCAGAACATGTATATATACTGTTCAGTATCAACCTCACTGTCTCTCTCTACTGTAACCATCGTTAATAACCAACAATCTCACTTTCCTCTCTCCCCTTTCTACAGCTCCATCATGCACAGGCAAAAAAAAACAGCTTGCAGTATACACGCATGCACAAAATCCATAATAAAAATCAGCCAAAATTTGTACAGAACATATATAGAGGACAAGTCTTTTGTATATACGAACCTTCAAAATCTGAAATAATACCTTCCAGGTGCGCATTCACTGAGGGATCAGACATTTTTGGAAGCAATTCCAGAGTGTGCTCGGATCACAGCACTGATTTTTTTTTTAGCCCCTTCTAAACAACAAATCCCAAATTTGGAAAAAATGGGCTCACATCAGAAGCCGCCGCCAAGAAGGGGGCAGAAGAGGAAGGGGGGAAGGATTCTCCTGTTGTGACTGCAATTCTAAACTTTTTGACTTTAATGTGTGTGGGGTTTTGTCTCTCGCACTCCCTAACTTGAACAGAGGCTAGAGATTCAGCCCCCAAAGGCTGATCTGAATCAATGGTGCAGAGGCAGCCTTCAAACTCCACCCCTGTCACACACACACACACACACACATACTGCTAACACATCTCACATTCTCCGGCTGCCCAGCTGTATAGAGGTGGCCTGTCTATTGCAGTTATTATTAACCTCTTGAACACCATGATGCAACAATAGCACTTAGCTTTCAAGGGTAATTCCTGATAATACCACCAAACTCTATATGGGTTAACAATTAGTAAGCAGTGGTGCAGGCACATACCATTTATTACATTTTATACCCATATCTCATGAGAAATTTATAAGTAAATATAACTTCAGTTTAATTGTTTCCATGCCAAACTCATCCTTATTTTCTTAGATGTAAAATATAACTGTAAAATAAGATATAATTGTCTGCCAAGAAGTTGTAAAAAAGAAAAAACTTTCAGTCTATTGTCACTAAGTCTGTACTCAGACAGAAATATGCCTTAAAAGGGGAATATTTGGTGACAAAATACAATATTTGAGGTATTTCTGAAGGGCACAATTTAAAGATGGAAAATGGACAGCAGACTTAAAATAGGAGAACATAGTATATTATAGGACGGATTTTAGTTAAATGTAATAGCCATTCAGAGAAGCAATAAAGGCTAACATTGTAGACATATGCCTAGAATGTGCAGAAGGCTATCCTGAAAAACAAATATGTAAAAACATTCTGGGATACCATTCTCTGCAGTCTAGATGGGCTAATTGGGTCTTAGCTGCCGTCACAACCTATGTTTCATTTTGTATTTAACCAATCCTCATCTGTAATAGATTTGCATCACTACAAACGTTGCTGATGATGTCCTTGGACTCCCTTACTTATATCTAGGCTGATTGCATTGGAAGGCAAAAGGATATAGCTGCCGGAGGGTTAAAGTGATGGCGTCACTGCATCCTGGATCTAGAGTGATAGGCAGCAGGAACTCCAGAAATATCAGAGAGAGGAAGGGCCAGCTGTCAACAGGAAGCCAGCCACACACAGGGGGGTACCAGCTTTGACTAATGATTTCTTGGTCCACGCTTTAATAGAAATACATTACTAGTTCTAGCGATCAAAACACTTAACCCCAATATGCCTCAGTTCTCGGTCACTCCTAAATGGGTGTAGCTTTCTTCGTGCGTTTAAGCCTCTTAGCAGAAATACAGTGTTACACATTCATGTATTAAACCCTTTGCATGCTAAAGTATAGAATAGGGGTTAATAACATTAAAGTGTTATTGGTAAATCAGGCTCATAAATACAAATGATCAAAACCTATTTTGGCAAGTGCTATTCTGTAAAATTAAATCAACCACATATTTTGATCAATGAGTCATATCTGGGTAAATGAGCCTAATCAGATAAAGAGAACCATTTGAATGATTTATCCCATTAGAAAAGGTACTTATTTGTAAAAGTATTAAATGGCATTGCATTTCATAGAAACATGACTACTACTAATTGTAAATGTTATGTATTTTATGTAATTTTGTGGATTCCCTTGGGAATTTTAGACACTTCAAATTATAATATTTAATAGTATGCAAAAATGGAGTCTTCTGGTAAATAAAATGAATTAGGACATTTGTATATTAAAGTTTTTTTAATGTATTTTGTGTGAAATATAATCAATAGATATGCATATATAAAAAAAAGAAACATGACTACTACAGATCAAGTAATGCTTTTAGAGTTGGTTATTTATTTAAGACTTCAGGATGGAGTATTTGGACCAAAATAAGTTCAATAGAAATACAATAAATTGTTATGTCACAGACACAAATGTGTCCATATTCTGGGTTTCCTGTTTCAAAAGCAGATCAATAAGAGTTAAATCTTCATATTCTACACACATCTCTTGCATATGTGAGTAAATGATGATTGACTCTGAGTCAGAGTAATGTGACTTTAAAACAATGCATTCTTTATTGATACCGAGTTTTAGAGCTTTTTTTCAGGAGAGGAGGTTTTCCCTTGCGTGTGAAAAAGAAAAGAAGTGTGCGTCATCAGGAGGCAGACGCTTTACTGAAATAATCACATAAAGTCAACTCGATTTCCTCTGCCTCCGTAGCTTTATTCTGTGTCACCATAAGCTACTTTAATTCCTGCACCAAAAGGCCAGGGAAAGTTATAAGAAGTGTGCACATGACTTGTGCCAGTCACACATTACTCATTACACCATCATGTTTTGCAGTGCTGTGAAATGGGCAGACAACACATGAAAGTAGCTGGTGACATAAGAGGTTTAGCCATAGTGGAACAAAAGGCCCTGCTCAAAAGAGCCTCCAGGAAGTGAAGATGAAGTTACACTACGGGCATATTAAGGTGGTCAATGCAATCCACTCTTAATCTAGCACAGAACAAGGAGTGTCAGGAGTGCAAGCAGTATGCCATTACATACACATTTAAAGATAAATGATGTGACATATAAAATATGAATAGCCATGGGAACAGAGTTGCATGGTAGTGGGGCTGGTTGGCTCAAGGTCCAGCTACTGACTGATCATGTTCATTTGTTGAACTCGTGACATAAAGAGGCGGTCATATGTCGCAGTATCATTTCTAACTGGATTACTATGTAGAATTTAGACAAGGAAAAATAGAGCAAACTGTTACATCACTTCTCCAGGCTTTGCACACACTTACCAACCACACAAACCTCTTTATGACACTGATGGCCAAATTAGGATGTCTAGCGACTGAGAGATCAATACAACGGCTCTCATAGGTGTGACACCAATACATAAAAACATAGTCAGCATTTAAGTAGGAACTCTGCTGAGAATGTTACTGACAGAACAAGGAACTCCTACTTTGCATATGATGTAGACAGAGGGTTTATTCACTTAAAGGTGAGTTGAGGTGAGATGAACATTTCATCTCACAAATTTATCTATACATTGTGCAGGGACAATCCTTTTTTAGTTTGATTAGCGGGAAAGCTTACCAGGTTTGCACCTCCATAATGTATTGTTAAAGTGGCAAGATTAAATGTTTACCTCACCTTTTAGTGAATGTACCAAACAGTGTCACTTTTCCTTTCTTTGAAAGAGCTGAGAAGTTCAAACTGAAGCACAGTGGTCAGAGACCAATAACTTCACTGCAGCTGGACCGTACACATTTCATATATTTGTCCTGATAGCTGTAATCAAGTTTCTACCATACTTCTAGCATATAATCTGTAACAGCCCAAAAATGAACTCTGTGAAGTGCACATACTAACAATGTGTTTGGGAATGCCACATCTAGCTATTCCATGTATGTATTACACTGACATGGACCAAGAGCTCTCCGTTCTGTGCGTGTCTAACACTGACAGACAAAGGAATCTCACTGAGCAGTGTCTCATCTGTTCCAACAACATTATAGTTCAGCAGGATGTTTAGGCATATTTAATAACTCAATTTAGCATATCTTGTCTCATTCACCTGTTCGGTATAGATTTAACCCCTAAGAGTACTGGACAACCCTTTGCTATTTATTGCTATTCTATTAATAAAAATATGACGACTGCCAATGGAAAAAACTGATTTTAAACGCATGGTATGGGATCTTAGGTTTTACCTGGCTGACGACTGAAGCAGTAATAGACTCTGCTCTGGGAGGAGCATCCTGCGGTCTGCGTGCCATCACATAGCATTTAGCATCAAATATTTTGACTATACCATCAAATAAACAAGGCATTAATAAACCAAGCCAAAATGGGCTTACAATCTCAAGTAGAGTCCGACATGCTAAAAATGCAACAAGCCAAGGTTCTCAGGCAGTTTTGAACACCCAAAGGAAAAATATAAAATATTAGGTGTATACGTGTCCATTGTCAGGATTACTTAAATCAGGTATTATTAAATACATGGTGTTACGGTACACCCCGGTATAAGAGAGGTTAATACCGCTGAGGACGTTCCGAATGAAGAAGCAGCTAACAGCAGTTCCAATTAGCCGAACAGGAACCATAAGAAATCCTTAACGAACCAAACAGCCGCACGAGTAAATCATACGAATCCCATACCCCCAGGTACGAGACCAAGCTTCGTTTTGAGGGTTAAACAGAGATCTACTTTATTTGTGTAACACAGACTTATAGAAAGACATAAACATGACATCACAGACATTAGTATACAAGGGGGGGGGGGGGGGGGGGGACGACTAAACATAGTTCTCCAACTAACTGGGGCTAGGAACACATTAGACTTTCAGACTGCAACCAAATTACCATACAGTGAATAGACCTAATTGCAAAACACACAGTAAGAGACATAATGAACCCAACATAATCAGTTAATCCAGAACAATGGATGTTGGAGTAAACTATCCATGATTGTCACTGACACATTATAAACCTTTAGAGTGGTCTACTCACAGAATTAAACATTACACGTAAAGCAATATGCTCACAGAATGTGACTAACTAACAATATTGATAACTTTCAAAATATGCATCACATTTCCCTAAAACATACCTTTTTCAGAAATAGACAATTCCACCCAGTAGTTTATTCAGTAGTTTGTGAAATAAATGAACGGAGGGTACGGACAGGCAATTAACCGAAAGATAGACAAAGGCAACGGAATAGAAGTATTGTTCCAAGTATTAACCAATCATTGTTAACGGGAGTAGTTCCAGGAGATTGGAAATTAGCTAATGTTGTGCCCATTCACAAGAAAGGTAGTAGGGAGGAGGCGGGCAACTATAGACCAGTAAGTCTTACTTCAGTAGTGGGGAAAATAATGGAAACCTTGTTAAAGAATAGGATTGTTGAACATCTAAAGTCGCTTGGATTTCAAGATCAGAGACAGCATGGGTTTACTTCAGGGAGATCATGCCAAACTAATCTTATTGATTTTTTTGATTGGGTGACTAAAATAATAGATCAGGGTGGTGGAGTAGACATTGCTTACCTAGATTTCAGTAAGGCTTTTGCACATAGAAGGCTTATCAATAAACTGAAATCTTTGAGTTTGGATTTCAATATGGTTGAATGGATTAGACAATGGCTGAGTGACAGGCAACAGAGGGTTGTAGTCAATGGGGTATATTCGATGCAAGGTCTTTTTACTAGTGGGGTACCTCAGGGATCTGTACTTGGACCCATTCTCTTTAATATTTTTATTAGCGATATTGCAGAAGGTCTTGTTGGCAAAGTATGTATTTTTGCTGATGATACAAAGATTTGCAGCAGGGTTGATATTCATGGAGAGATAAGCCAAATGGCAAATGATTTAGCTAAACTGTCACATCAGTGCCGTTGCGCTGCAGGACACGTCCTGCTTACCTTAGCCGCCACTTGACACGCGCTTCTTCTGCGCGTGTAACACTTACCACAAGGTCCTGTCCCGGATCCGCTGCTATGATTCCAGAAAATGTACGCATGCGCTTACGCAGTGCAGCGCATACTCCTCCACACTATACGCTGCCTAAGAATTAGCTATTGCCATAGAAGTCCCTTCCACACGGCGGCGCCATCTTGGTTTTTATGCAACTTCCTAGTTTGCTTTCCAAGCCTCATTTTCATCCCAGAGGCGGAGACTTCTTGGTTTTATATGCTACTTCCTAGTTTGCTTTCCAAGCCTCATTTTCATCCCAGAGGCGGAGACTTGCCTTGGAGGGATATTTAAAGGCTCAGTCTGCATTCAACCTTTGCCTGTGATAGTGCCTTGAGCCTTTACTAGCGTTTTTGTACTTCCTATTCTATATCACTGTTGCCGAACTTTGCTACCTGACCTTGCCTGTTTGCTGCCTGTCCTGACCTGTTGCCTGTTTTGACTTCGCCTGAACTCTGCCAGCCTCGACTTATCGCCTGCCTGACTACTCTTTTGCCTGTGTCCTGTTTCAGCATCCTATCCTGCACCTCGGCTTCGGTCCTGTTACAGCTTCCAGTCCAGTACCTTGGTTTCAGCTTCGATACTCTGGTAGTAGTACAGAGTGCAAAAGACCAGGGGGAACGAAACCTGAGGCTCAACCATAAGGTGGACTTCCTTCAGGCGGAAGAATTCTGTTCTATTACCGGGGTTCGTTGCACTAACCTCTATCTCTCTGCAAAGCGGTTCCAACCTCGCTCCTGAACGTGACATAAACTAGAAAAATGGTCAGAGCAGTGGCAACTGACATTTAATGTGGACAAGTGCAAGATTATGCACCTTGGGCGTAAAAACCCAAAAGCAGAATATAGACTATTTGGTACAGTCCTAACCTCAACATCTGATGAAAGGGATTTAGGAGTAATAATTTCAGAGGACTTGAAGGTAGGTAGGCAATGCAATAGAGCAGCAGGAAATGCTAGCAGAATGCTTGGTTGCATAGGGAGAGGTATTAGCAGTAGGAAGAGGGAAGTGCTCATGCCATTGTACAGAGCACTGGTGAGACCTCACTTGGAGTATTGTACGCAGTACTGGAGACCGTATCTCCAGAAGGATATTGATACTTTGGAGAGAGCTCAGAGAAGGGCTACTAAACTGGTTCATGGGTTGAAGGATAAAACTTACCAGGAAAGGTTTAAGCATCTTAACATGTATAGCTTGGAGGAAAGACGTAACAGGGGGGATATGATAGAAACATTTAAATACATAAAGGGAATCAACACAGTAAAGGAAGAGAGTATATTTAAAAGAAGAAAAACTACCACAACTAGAGGACATAGTCTTAAATTAGAGGGGCAACGATTTAAAAGTAATATCAGGAAGTATTACTTTACTGAGAGGGCAGTGGATGTATGGAATAGCCTGCCAGCAGAAGCGGTAGAGGTAAACACAGTCAAGGATTTTAAGCATGCGTGGGATAGACACAAGGCTATCCTAGCTATAAGACCGGGAACGGGGGACTAATAAAAGTACTCAAAAAAAAATTGGGCAGACTAGATGGACCGAATGGTTCTTATCTGCCGACACATTCTATGTTTCTATGTTCCAAGACAGAGGGGTCTGTCACACATGGCTATCTATATATTTATTTATTAAAAACATACAGTTAAAGACTGAACTGAGAAATAATGCCTCTATATGTTTTCATATCAGATAATCGCCAGTATGCCCCAAGTTCCATAGAAACATAGAGATGTAATCTCCAATCTAGAATGTCTTTTGTGGATATTATCTTTCATTCCTACTTAGCTGTGGAAATTCTACACACAGCACCAAAATCAAAAATAATGGGGAAGCATACAATGGCTATGCTGCATGCATGGCTTCCACACATGCTGCAAGTCCCAGTGAATCTCTGTGTCGATGCCTGGGGACATGTTTATGATGTCTCACTCAAGAACATGTCTGTTTCAAGAATGGGCCGCATATGGGCATTATTAAGTAAAAAAAGTATGTCTGTGTGTCCATATATGAACATTTAGCACCAGAGTACAAAATGGTCAAATTAATAGTTTTGATACATATTTTGATATATTGAATAGTTGTTTAAGTCAGGACCGTGGCCTCGTCTAGCTTGACTGTTTTTAATTGTCCAAGTGATCATTTTTTACATTTGCGGAAATAGAAGTTGTGTATTCTTTTAAATTACATGCATGTCCAAAGAGCACACGCATGGGTTTTTACATGTTTATAAAGGAAGCACCTACAAATCAATGCATCCTACATAATTTAAATACTGTTAACATACAAATACCGATCAAGTACGCATCCATAACAACTCCATTACAACTATAATAAATAACTCACCTATAATTTGTATCATTACTTGAGATTGAAAATTAACTACTTTACTTTCTGCATACATTAAATCTGTGAATGATGGCTAATAACAAATAGGAAACCTCATATGGGCGCAGTGCCATTTTGAAACAGTGGGCATACAATACCCTGTGATTAGCCGCTATGTTCCCAGTACAGAATCTACAAATTGAATAAAGACATGCAACAGTAAGTCCTGGAAGGACCTTTATTTTATAGGCAGCCATAAAAACTTTTTAACATCTCAGATGGGTTAAAACATTGGGCAGAAATTGCTCTCTTTGGCATGTCTGAGTAGGAATTGAGGTAAAGATTGACATTTGTAAGTCTCATTGACCTGTAGAACATTATAAGTGAAGACTAACTATGTATTCATGGATTTATAAATTAGCTGGCATGTGGATAATTTCAAATACCACATTGAAGGGATTTTTCAGTCAGCCAGTCTCCTCAAGACTTTACAGGGAGGTGTTGACACTGAATGGCTCACAGGTACATCTATTTTTCCCACTGACCAGGATTAGCACAGGCTGAAGCAAGTATATTATCTTAGGGGAGGTGACCCAAATGTTGCAGATTACACTCACACATGTGTAGAAAGTCTCTCACAGATGATGACCATTTCTGTAACAACCATATAGTATGTCACGCTAACAAAGTTCTATCACGTGAGGCCTTTCTTGGTAGATCTTATGACTTGACATATCCTAAAGCAATTCTCAATATAGAGCAATTTTCACAGTGGAAATCTAACCAGAGGATATGCAAGTATGTACACTTTAAAATGTAGGCACTAATTTGACTGCACTTAGAAATATAACCAATGTAATACAAGAAACACTGTAATGCTTTCAATGATGATAACTATGGCTGATTTTATTAATATTCAAACCATAATAAGAATATCTCTCACTACCACAAGGTGATGCATGCTATGGACGCTGTGGCTATAGCACCCCTGCAATGATAAATATGTCTGATTTTATTAATACTCAAACCATAATAAGAATATCTCTCACTGCCACCAGGTGATGCATACTATGGATGCGGTGGCTATAGCACCCCTGTGAATAAGGCTCACAGAAGGATAAAGAACTTTAATGAAAGTTTGTTTTTAAATAAAATAAAAGTTACGGTGTGGGTTAGGGCTAGAGCAGCTTGCATCAGGGCTACATTCGTTTAAACAGGTGACTGCTTTCCAATCCCTTCTACTGTGTGGCCTGTGAGCCCTGTGTCCCAGTCTGAGATGTCCCTTGTTGTGGGTTCATTCTCCTGCAATCCAGTCACACTGATACCTCTGTCCCTGCTTCTTGCCTACATAGCTTTGTGACAGTGGCACTTCTGTTTCTACCCACATGTGCCTCCTCTTCTCTTCCTTGTTGCTCCTCTCCCCCACCCCTCCCCACCTTAGTACATCCCTTTGGACCTTTCCACCTCCTCTGACCTCCAGGCCAAACCCTCAAACTTGGTATGATATATATATATATATATATATATATATATATATGCTATATTATAATATAAATAAAATTGTGCTCAAATAATACAGTCAAGGTGTGACAGTATTGAGCGATCTAAAAAGTTGATCTAAAAAGTGCTATAATAATGCCAAGCGTTATGTCTTTTCCTTTTATGTTATTTTTTTGCGCAAAAAATAAAAGAATGACCAATGTGACACTGGTTTTTTTGATCCTATATGCAAAATATGCTACTGTGGATATGTTCTGTTTTCGATCATTAGATTGTGGTTTTAGGTAGCATGGAGAAATGTGGCTCCACATTTAATACACAGATGTCTGCTTTGTCTGTTTAAGTATTGGTGCTGAATGTGCTCACTTACCATCAACATAAAAATTATTATTTGTGTTTTGTTTGAACCTATGAACGAGAGCTTTATTTGTATTAGCAAGTGGTGGATGTATGCTATATTTTTAAGGCACAGGTGTAGGATTTGGAAGTTGACTGGCTATGTGGCATGAAAGAGAAGGCAAAGTCGATAATGATGCCAAAGCATATTTCAATTGTTCACTAGTGGGTGAAAGGGTGACTAAGGCTGCACGTGGTAAAGAGAGGATAGTAAGGTCACAATGTGTGTGATATTCAGGTTTTAGACAGCTCTTTAATTTTCTAACCACAAAATTTGTTTCTGGAAAATGCCCTTGATTTCACACTGGCAGGAATGCTCATAATGGAGTTGCAGTTCAAGTGGGTGGTATCTAGACTATACAAGATTAAAAGACTTTAGAGATTGGAAATATGGGGGGAAATATGGGGGGAAATATGGGGACAGGCCTCACTTATTTATATTTGTTGAAGGCAGAGTGAAAACCTACATTCATTTTTAAATGTTGCCAAAGAAAGCATTGGTTTTAAAATAAAAGCTCCATTTTACATTGCATTTCTAAAGGAACGGTCAATTCGCTTTAAAGGACAACTGTAGCAAAAAATGAAGTCTTGTTTAATTGAAAGATAGAATCAGGGCCGTCTTTAACGCGGGGCAAACGGGGCAGCTGCCCTGGGCCCATTTACTCCTGGGGGGCCCCAAGGTAGCTGTCCCGTGGGCCCCCAGCCCCTGCTGCCGCGTTCACAGCGCATTGCGCTTGTGAACGCTTTTTTCCGGCAAGCCGCATCCGATGGATGCGACTGCCGGGAAAAAAAAAACTGACGCCGGATGTGACGTCGCGTCACATCCGGTTTCTGTTTCCCTCCTCCGTGCAAGAGGGAAGACTGCACGGAGGAGACATCCGGCGGGGGACATGGAGCAGCTTCATGTAAGTACGGGGGGGGGGGCTGGCTGGCACAATATTCCTGGTATCTGACTGGCACTATATTACTGGGTATCTGATTGGCACTATATTACTGGGTATATGATTGGCACTATATTACTGGGTATCTGATTGGCACTATATTACTGGGTATCTGATTGGCACTATATTACTTGGCATCTGATTGGCACTATATTACTTGGCATCTGATTGGCACTATATTACTGGGTATATGATTGGCACTATATTACTTGGCATCTGATTGGCACTATATTACTGGGTATATGATTGGCACTATATTACTTGGCATCTGATTGGCACTATATTACTTGGCATCTGATTGGCACTATATTACTGGGTATCTGATTGGCACTATATTACTGGGTATCTGATTGGCACTATATTACTTGGCATCTGATTGGCACTATATTACTGGGCATCTGATTGGCACAATATTACTGGGCATCTGACTGGCACTATATTACTGGGCATCTGATTGGCACTATATTACTGGGTATCTGATTGACACTATATTACTGGGTATCTGATTGGCACAATATTACTGGGCATCTGATTGGCACTATATTACTGGGTATCTGATTGGCACTATATTACTGGGTATCTGACTGGCACTATATTACTTGGCATCTGATTGGCACTATATTACTGGGTATCTGATTGACACTATATTACTGGGTATCTGATTGGCACAATATTACTGGGCATCTGATTGGCACTATATTACTGGGTATCTGATTGACACTATATTACTGGGTATCTGATTGGCACAATATTACTGGGCATCTGATTGGCACTATATTACTGGGTATCTGATTGGCACTATATTACTGGGTATCTGACTGGCACTATATTACTTGGCATCTGATTGGCACTATATTACTGGGTATCTGATTGACACTATATTACTGGGTATCTGATTGGCCCAATATTACTGGGTATCTGATTGGCACTATATTACTGGGTATCTGATTGGCACTATATTACTGGGTATCTGACTGGCACTATATTACTTGGCATCTGATTGGCACAATATTACTGGGCATCTGATTGGCACTATATTACTTGGCATCTGATTGGCACTATATTACTGGGCATCTGATTGGCACTATATTACTGGGCATCTGATTGGCACTATATTACTGGGCATCTGATTGGCACTATATTACTGGGCTCTGACTGGCACAATACTGGGCTCTGGCTGGCACAATATTACAGGCATCTGACTGGCATAATATTACAGGCATCTGACTGGCACAATATTACAGGCATCTGACTGGCACAATATTCCTGGCCTCTGACTGCACACTATTACAGGCATCTGACTGGCATAATATTACAGGCATCTGACTGGCATTATATTACAGGCATCTGGCTGGCACTATATTACCGGGCATCTGGCTGGCACAATATTACTGGGCATCTGGCTGGTACAATATTACTGGGCATCTGGCTGGCACAATATTCTTGGCCTCTGACTGCACACTATTACAGGCATCTGACTGGCATAACATTACAGGCAGCTGACAGGCACCATATTCCTGGGCTCTGGCTGGCACAATATTCTTGGCCTCTGACTGCACACTATTACAGGCATCTGACTGGCATAATATTACAGGCATCTGACAGGCACCATATTCCTGGGCTCTGACAGGCACAATATTCCTGGGCTCTGACTGGCACACTATTACAAGCATCTGACTGGCATAATATTACAGGCATCTGACTGGCATAATATTACAGGCATCTGACTGGCATAATATTACAGGCATCTGACTGGCACAATATTACAGGCATCTGACTGGCACAATATTCCTGGCCTCTGACTGCACACTATTACAGGCATCTGACTGGCATAATATTACAGGCATCTGACAGGCACCATATTCCTGGGCTCTGACAGGCACAATATTCCTGGTATCTGACTGGCACAATATTATTGGTATCTGACTGGCACAATATTATTGGTATCTGACTGGCACAATATTACTGGTATCTGACTGGCACATTATTACTGGGCTCTGACTGGCACAATATTGCAGGCATCTGACTGGCACAATATTACTAGGCTCTGACTGGCACAATATTACTGGGCTCTGACTGGCACATTACTGGCATCCGAAAGTTACAATATTACTGGCATCTGAATGGCACAACAATTATGGCATATGTGTGTGTGTGGGGGGGGGGGGGGGGGGTAACATTGCGATGGATGGCGGGATTGCATGCAGGGGAGGGGGCAGGGTCCAGGGGGCCCAAGCAAATGCTTGCCCAGGGTCCAATCACTATTAAAGACGGCCCTGGATAGAATCAAGTGTAGGCATTTTATTTAGAAATGTGTGAAAAAAAAACAAATAAAGTACATTACTGAGTCATCTTTACTCCATTTAGCTCTACCACGGGGCAGACATTTTGTTTTGGTAAGATCTTTGTTCATCTGAACAAAGGTCATTGAAGATCTGACCCAAGATTCTAAACAGCATGTTTGCCTCCTGACAGAACTATATGGAATACAGAAGACTTAATAAGGCTTAATAATTTGTATTATTATATTAAAGAATGTTGTTCTAAATCATCTACACTTGATTCAATGTTTATTTTAAACATGAGTTTCCCCACGGAGTGATTGTGGGCACCATATTGATGGAGCAGCATGCCTATAGGGTTAAAGTTAAATAATTTTTAGCATAAGGGATAGGGTTAAAATTAAATTAAAAATATATTAAGGGATAGCATAAGGGTTAGAGTTGGGGTTAAATTTAGTGTTAGGGTTAAATTTAGGGTTCAGGTAGGGGTCAAAAAGGTTTTTTGCCCCATAACTCGCAAAAAAATATGGAAACATGCATATTTCTGAACTCGGGACAACATTTAGAAACTATTTAGCCGGGGGCTTTTTTAATGATTGTATTTTTGTAAATTATATTTTAGGTCAAAGTTAGAAAAAGTTGGTTTTTTTAAATTTTTCATCATATTTTATGATTTTTTTTGTAGTAAATTATAAGATATGATGAACATAATGGAATCTAATGAAAGCCCTTCTTATGACGATAAAAACAACATAAATTTGTGTGGGTACAGTATGTGAAAAGAAGAAAATTACAGCTAAACACAAACACCCCAGAAATGTCAAAACAGCCATTGTCACCAAGGGAAAGTCAAGGTAAAAATGTCGTGTCACTATGCGGTTAAAGGACATTTGTAGATTTTATAGTTGCTGTGGGAAGGGAGCTGCTATTATGCTCATCCTGGAGATGGAGGCTGATAAATGGTCACTGTGCAGAGCACTTTTAATGCACTGCTCACCTCATAGTGAAAGCCAGCATAATGGCAGCATACTTCTCACCAAAAGCAGTTGTTCTTTAATAGATGAATGAACCAAATAACTGAAGGTTTGTTTTGAATCTAGAATGCAGATGAGTGCATACATGCTGGTTAGGCTATGTGCAGTCTATTTGGATGACCTGAAACCCCAGAGTCCTTCAGTGTCTAATTTAAATACTGAACTAAAAGATACATTTCCAGTTTTCCACAGGAAGGATACAGGTATTCCATGTAGCACAATCTTGGGAAGTTTACATGAAATAAATACTCCGTCCAGAAAACAGTAGCGAACACTGTGATCACAACCTCAGATGCAACTTAGTCAGCGTGTCCCAAACCACACAAAACAAAATGATATGACAAAAAAGGGAACAAAGGGCTCTTAAGGTAAACCGTAAAGTACAATAATTATACGCCTAATAGTGTAGGGTGAAGTGATGATAATGAATATCCAATATTTGACTCGTTAAGAGCAAGGAGTTATGCACCCTTGTGGGTTTAAACTCTAAATGAGGCTTCGACTTGGCGTCCGAAAAGTGGAGCGTGATCTGGACATCCTTTTTTCTTTGTTCCTGCTGCAGACTTTTTATCCGGCTTTCATCTGTTACTTTTTTATTAGCTTTCGCCTGCTGTAAGAACTCTGATGCACCCACCATTGTCGTTTGTTCAAGAGTTTACTTTACATGTAAGTAGATGTTAGATTGTATTAAATGTATTAATCTTCTCCTATCTAATCACAATATTTGTCATCATTCCCCACATGGTCTAAGTTCATTGCATCTAAGAAAACGAAAATACAGAGTTTCTCCTGTCCATGTGTTGAAGTGCTGCATACTCTCTGGGAGTCTGTGAGTGTAAACCCACAAGGGGGCATAACGTCTTGCTCTTGCTTCCTCAAATATTGGATATCCATTATCATCACTGCACCCTACACTATTAGATGTATAATTATTATATCTTACAGTTTACCTTAAGCGCCCTTTGTTCCCTTTTTTGTTGCAGCACTGAAGGGGTCACAATAGAGCCAGCATTACCATTGTTGGTATGCATGCACACACATCCGGGCTGCCCCCACTAGATCAGCAAGGAGCAATATGGTGCTGTGCAAAGAGACACATGGGTAATGTGGTGCAGTGGAAATTGATGTGGGTGCAATATGGTTCACTGTAAAGGTTATGCTAGGAAGGTGTGCAACGTGAAGAGTGTGACAAATGAGCGTTGGGTGTGCATGAGTTTAGTTAGGCCTGGGGCAGCATAAAACCTAAATACACTACTGAGATACTGCAGTACAACATGAAGAAAAAATTGCTAGAGGATAGACACAAAAGGCTCATATGTCGCGCCAAGTTATGGTGCTACCCGCATGTGCCTATGTATAACGCAGACTCCTGACAAAACGTTGGAGTCTGAGCCACCTCCAATTCTGCCGGAACTCATTGCGCTGGCGCTGAAACGAGTGTCTGAGAAACTCTGTTTGGCAGAGGTCCCTCATTCGAACTGAGATTTATAAAAAGGCGCAAATCGCCATTATATATACACAAACGGCGATGGTGTTTGCAATTCCTGAGACTTGTCAGTGTTGGAGTTTTTATACCTGGACCCCCAAAGTGTTTTACCAAAAAGTCCATGTTATGTCAATGAAGGGGTTAAGTTAACATAATATCATTGTAAGAAGTCTGTCTTTTCTGTTTCTCTCTGGAAGACACTGAAGATTTTACCAGCTGCTGGCTAAGGTATTTCCGTCTCGCTTTAGGTCTCAACCAGACCAGCTGGAAATGACGGATTCTTTCTCCTCCAGCTTGTGGGTGATATTTAGGGTATATTGTTCCACGGTCTCTATGATTCATGCAGTTTCTAAAACCAATTATCGCCACACTACTACCACTATTGATAGGTAAAGTACATATACTCAACTACTGGTTTCCAGAGAAATATTCTAATAGTGGTCTCAAGTAAAATAATTATACATTGTATGTCACTGATTATTTTACTAGCCCAGTTGTTATTTACATACATCCTTTGCTTGCTTCATAAGGTAAACACTATGCATCTTCAGTCATATTTCTGACACACGTCAAACAGCTGAGAAAGCAGGATGTATTCCAAGAATCACACTTAATCACAGCATTAACTCACTTATGAAGTAGGACTACTGGTTTTCATAAATAGCAAATACAAAATCTTTTGCACTGGTTCAGGAGTGTCCACAGTGCGGCCCTTGGGTCAAATGAGTGTCATTTGACAGTAGGATGTGGCGCAACTAATTTAACTACTCATTTAACCTATAAAAAGATAGTTTTCTTTGAATAAAACTGATTTTAAAAATGTTTGGATTGAAGATATTCTTCACCATTAATGTAATTAAAAAAGGTTAATGCATCCCAATTCCCATTATTTTCTGAACATGCCCAATTCAAAAAACAC
Source organism: Pelodytes ibericus (assembly GCA_036172795.1). NCBI lineage: Eukaryota > Metazoa > Chordata > Amphibia > Anura > Pelodytidae > Pelodytes > Pelodytes ibericus. The sequence continues at coordinate 162,715,459 of CM069862.1, forward strand.
TTGCACAAGTTGATGTGTTGCTCACTGACATAATGCAAAAACGCTGTTAAGCCCTAAATGCCGTATGGAACGTTTGTCCTTACCAGAACAGCATTTTTGTTTCCGTGGCCCCGTTCAAAGTGATCTGGAGCAGTCACAAAGTGGCAGAGACCTTGTAGGCCCCTGTTGAATCCATATGAGCATTGGAGAGGTGTGAACGAACCTGAAAGTTTGGGCAAGGATCGATCTAGTTAAATGTAACCACTCAAAGGGGCATAATCCAACAGAGGGGATACCGCTGTAGGTCCCTGCAGTGGAATCTGTACTGCAGACGATCGCGGGGGACGGGGATGGGACTGTGATGATCTGCAGGGCACAGGACGTTATCAGAGACTTCATTTGTCCTCAAGAGACAGAATCCTGTGACTATACTGATAGATCACTTGTCCGGAGGGGGTTAAAGAGTATCCTCCCTCTATGTGCACAATCAGTACAGGCCAGCAAACTAGATGTCACTAATAAAGCACTTCACAACTGTTTTGAAACTAGATTTAATCTCTCACTTCAAAATGCACTGTGCTGACGTGCTTCTCTTGTCGCTGTAATTCCCTTCTTGCCTAGAAATTCAGAACTTTTTAATGATGTTCCCATCTCATAGAATGCCATGGCACACTATATCTGACTTTTTCCTAGTTTCCCTGCTTTTAAAAAGATCCCTAAAATTCCACTTCTTCAGAGAAGCATATTTATTAACAGACTAACTACATACTGTACATAAATGTGTACTTGTTAGTAACTAATGATTCCACTATTGTACTTTCATCTCTGGAGTAACGAGGCTTCCATATGCCTTTCAGTCTGGAAGCCTGTTGAGACAGGGCCCTACTCCCCTTTTTTCCAAGTTTGCCCAGATTGTTACTGCCCTTGTAATTTGCAGGTTTTGTTTACCCCATTTCACAGTGCTGTGGACAAAGATACATTATAAATAATATTAGAATTCATCCACAACAATACAATGAATAGGACTGTCACAGGGAGCACCAACATGTTTCTCTCTAATATGGATAAATATTTTGAATGGCACAAAGTAGGACAGAAACTGCCATAAATGGTAAAACTTACAGATATTGTATTGTAGAGTTTTTTTTTTCTAAAACAGATCTATTGTGGAAGAATATTCTGCCAGACAATACTCCAGCAAGTTTGTGAATAATAAAAAAAAAAGATGTTCATACAGTTGTTTAACTGAACTTGTCTTCAGCAAGTGAAAAAAACATTTCACCTTCACTTTCCATTAATTTTTTTTTTGGTTTACTCTAAACTGGACAAAAGAAAATGATGCACCAGGAGTATAACGGCGGTGAAAACAGTTTACCTACATTTATTCACATAGAGAGTGAGTGGAGAGACAATAGTGCAGACCTTTCGGGAGGCAGCAGCCAAAACTTTCTCAATACATGCAAAGGGGGATTGCATGGAAGACAGCTGCCACCCAAATCGTCTGCACTGTTGTCTCTCAGCTCATTCTGTATGTGAACAAACGCAGGTGAGGTGTTTTCACTGTTTAGCCTTGCATACTTCACTGTGGAGAGGAAGCAGCCACAGTATTTCCTCACAGCAGCCCAGGACAGCACCATATTTACTTGTACTACTGTAAAATACTCCAAAAAAGCTACCCCATTTGTGTCTAAAAGAAAAAAAATTGACCACATATAGTGGTCTAGGTGAAGGCTCTGCATTCACTACAAGAAAAATATCCTGGAGAGAAATGTTTTGGAAGTAGAAAGCAAGTGGGGAACTGCAAAAATGCCCATCAGAGGATGTTAATTATAAACACAGATTCAATCTGTTAAATGTATCTACTGTTCCTGGAACCAAAATTCAAGAACCAGCAAGAAACACAAGAAATGGAGTAGAATCTGGAAGAAACAGAACATTTGGCACAATGAAGGTGTATTACTTCATGCATTTTGAAAGTGCACCCTAAGAACATTAAAGGCTTGCTTCATGATGAAGAGGCACAGTGTTGCCATTTCCGGAACAATTTTACAGCTACTGGATCCCTAAATCAGAATGGTGTATGGATTAGTTCTTCCCTAACCTTTGGCACTGCAGCTGTTGTTTGCTACATTTCCTGTGGTAATGAGTAAGACATTGGCAGGCAATACCCCATGGGAAATGTAGTCCATAACAGCTACAGTGCCAAAAGTTAGGTTACCCCAACTCTTTTTTCCCTTTTACTTGTTTAAAACACATACCAACATAAATAGACGTAAATTTATGAACCAACTAATTCCAAAGCTAATACTGTTCAGTGGTAACTACCACTCGTTAGAAAAGAACTGTTTTACCCCATTAAAAATTGTCATATCAATTATATCAAAGCCCATTAAAACTCAGCCTATGGATATTTTGTCATTTTCTGCAGGCTACAATGCAGAAGAATACAACTGCTCCACTAAAGATGTAAGACCATATGGTCAGCAGACATGCCCCTCCCAGGGGGCTAAATAGATGCTCTATAATAGGGACAGATGGTTCCACACATTCATCTGGCAATGGAACATCCTCATAGTTGTGCAACCAGACATAAATTGACACACAATAAGCAAGTACGGCCAAGAACTTAGTTGACTATTGTCAGGTGCAAAGAAAAAGATCACATGTCAGACTGTACTCTCCACAGATTTTGGTGAAGTGTTTGTATTCTGTCTATTACAATTTGGCATAAACAATTCTAGTATATACGGCAAATCAGTTTTATCCACCTGCGGGAGAACCTTTGCAGATAACCTAAAGGTGTGCACATTATTGCCCTTAATATAATATGTCCTTATCTGTAACGGAGAAAGAGGTAGATGTTCTACTTTCCTTTTAGCAACCTATAACCTGTACCAAATCCATCACATCCATCGCTGTGCTCTCATCTGTCCAACCTTGACTCATCTCATCAACCTTTCGTTGTCTATAATCTTACACTCAGCCTATAAAACTGCTGACAATGACTGGTGTATACTGAGTTTCTGCCCTCCAATGACCTTCTTTTCAGTCCAGTACTAACCTCCCCTCCTCTCATATTTCCCTCTGTCTTAAATTGCGCATGGCCTATCGGCCATCCCTGGAGGTCTGACTGCTACCTAAAACTTAATCTGGCTCAAATGAAACTGGTAATCTTCAAACTCCAAGCCTGTACACAATTTCACTCTTACGGTTGATTACATCACAATGTCTCTTTCTGACTGCATCATTGAATTTGTCTCACACACATTATATTTCATATTCAAGTCCTCACCAAAACCTGTTGTTTACCCCTAAAGAACTGACTTTGCATTCACCCACTTCCTAACCAAATAGGATGGGAAAATGCTAATACACTCACATATTATTATGTCATGTCTTGACTACTGTGACCCTCTCCTGATTGGCCTTTCTGTGGCTTCACGTTCACCCCAGTAATCTATCCAAAAGCTTGCTACATCTTTTTCTCTAATCACTCCTCTTCTGTTGCTTCACTTTGTAAAGCCCTCCATTGGCTTCCCTTCCATGTGGATCAGTTAAAATAAAGCCTTCCACTACTGAGCCCCACTATATAATCACCCTTTTGCCCAGGTCTGTTGCCATCTTTTAGGACTGTACATCTTTGTTCACCCCCGTTTTAAAACAGGTCACACTAGAGGAGGTATCCGTTTCATTCTGGTAAGTATATTTCTGGAGTTACATATAGATCAAAAGTATGACTATCTGAATCTGAACCGTTCATCCACACATTTTGTGTCTGATGGCGGCATTATTTTGTGATAGTTTCAAAACAGAATTCATGGACAGTATGTATCATAAACCTTGTCAAGGTAAAACAGATAATCAAAGGAAGAACAGTAAACAAACTTTATAGAGATAGGATTTTAAAAAGTCCTTTGATTACAATGTCCTCCCTATATGAGTGAGTACACTGGTTCCACCTTCTGGAGTTAATGCTAACTGCATTATTAGACATTTTCTCTACATAATAAATATATATATTTCTATTCTTTTCCTGTTGTTTGCACCCCCCCCCCCCCCTTTTGCACAGTAGAATCCTGGGAGCAGAGTCCCAGGTTTAGATAAGTGGCTCTCTTGACACGGTTTTAAACATTATGAGGCTATTGCAACTTTTCCATACTGAAAAGTAGTCATATCTTCCTTTGGTAATTACAATTAAATATGTTCTAGCTTGGTTCATGAAAATAATATTAACCTATTGTTTAAATATATTTTTTAACGAAAAAAAAACCTCCACATTAAAAGTGATTATAAAAAATGTAAACATGTATGGGGCTATTTACTGTAGATCAAAAAGATGTTTACGGGATACGTTATTCTCCTAGAATGGGTAATATAAATGCTTGTATCTGGAGATTCAAATACAGAAACTGGATTATGCATAATGAACAATAATCAAGCATGAGTTTTAACATTAATGGGGAGAAATGACACTTATATGGCCCATAAGTAAAAAAAAAAAAAAAAACAATTTAGGAGTAATTCATGAAAGCTGTGTTTTCTTTTAAATTACACGCATGGGTTTTTACATGTTTATAAAGGAAGCACCTACAAATCAATGCATCCTACATAATTGAAATACCGTTACCATACAAATACTGATCAAGTACGCATCCATAACAACTCCATTACAACTATAATAAATAACTCACCTATAATTTGTATCATTACTTGAGACTGAAAATTAACTACTTTATTTTCTGCATACATTAAATCTGTGAATGATGGCTAATAACAAATAGGAAACCTCATATGGGCGCAGTGCCATTTTGAAACAGTGGGAATACAATGCCCTGTGATTAGCTAGGTTTAGTTATTTTGTATGTTCCCAGTACAGAATCTACAAAAGCAAACTGCTTGTGAACAGATTAATTAAGCAGTTGAATAAAGACATGCAACAGTAGGTCCTGGCAGGACCTTTATTTTATAGGCAGCCATTAAAACTTCTTAAAGGGACAGTCTAGTCCCCAAACTCACTTTGGCGCAAGATGAAGATCACCGCTTGTATAATGCAGAGGCTTTTATCCCTGTGTGATTTGATGCAGGCATTCTGTATAAATCACATTTTTAAAATTTGCCTCAAGTCATCCCCAGTGTTTACTGCAGGTGCGGCAGCACTGATTATATAGACACTGAGGATATAAAGTTTTGTTTCATTTAGTCACTTCCTGTGCTTCTGGAATTGAATACATTGTGTTTATTCTAAATGACCTTGCTCTTTTACACAGTAGGATCTGTGTAAAAGGGATTTTTACAACAGCGCAACACATTGTCTGATGACATCATTAGAGAGACAGGAAAATCCATTCGTTTGAATGAAATTATTCTCATTGGTTCCTGCAGCAAAAAAAAGGAAATTACTTTTGCTAGTGTTGGCAGTCCTGGTTTCTTGCAAAAACTGCTGTAACTTTACAATTTCATCTAGCTAGAAGTATTTTATATTTTAAGCAATGCAAAATGTAAAACATGCATTTTAAAGTACTTTAAACGCAGATTAATATGCATTAATATTTGAAAGATGCATTTTGAACCCTTCAAGGGGTTTGTATCCAATGTAAGGTTTCATGTTTCCCAGTTTTAACCTTTGTTTGCTACCAGACTTCAATTTGGACTTCTCTTTTGAATCATGTTTCAACCAGACCTGTTGTCTGTTTGAACTTTTTCCCACCAATGGGATTTCTTAAGGGCTTGAGATGGTATTTTAAAAAAATAAAACCAATCCTTTTTTTTTTTCGTGGAAAGCCTGGATGTGGCTTTTTAATTTTTTTACATGATTTATTGGTTATATTTAAGTGTGTATGGGAATGGTTTTAAAAGGACCAATTAAAAGAGGATTTAATTTATGGTGTTATTAGATTAAAATGAAAAAGTCGATAGCTGCTAGGAAAGAGTTACATAAGCAGCTAGAAAAAGGTTTGGGGAGGCATAAGAGAGACAGAGAAGGACCTACATACAGTGAATAAATATATTACTCTTTCTGAAGTAAACAAGTTAATGACTTATGGTTAGAGAAACACTGCTCCTTTCTTCATGCATGTTATGACAAAGGCCCATTCAACCTAAGAGTACCAACTCCAATATCACGTTGTGTGATGCAAAGTCCAGTATGCCACAAAAGGGAGGTAGCATGGATAAACTGATAGTGATATGACTCTTTTGTGGATCTGTGATCATCACAAACTAATGTACTATTAAAAACTCTTTTGTGGATCTGTGATCATCACAAACTAATGTACAATTAAAACAAAAGGAACCTCTTTGCCTGTGCATGTTACTGAAACAAACTAACTGAACACAATTTCATTCATGTAACAGTGACACATATGAGGAAAACAATTTCCTGTGGTATAATGAGAAACTGAGAAATGTCCCTGCTGTGTGTGATACTGACAAACGCAATTCCGTATGTGTCCACCCTGTGTATGCATGTGTGTGACCCATTTTCTTGGCTGAGGGAACCGATCTGTTTCTTGTGAAACAGACATAAAGAAGAGGTTACCTTAGTTTATCAATGGCACTGACCTTTTATATATTATTTAGTGTATGGAGTGTCTGTGCATCACACTCACACTGTGAGATTTACAAACTGTTTCAACCTAGGGAAACCATGCTACAATGTGCGAGTCCAACCAGCGGAAACCTTGCTTCAATGGGCAAGTCCAACCAGGTGAACCTTGCTTCAATGTGCAAGTCCAACCAGGTGAACCTTGATACAGTGTGCAAGTCCAACCTGCGGAAACCTTGCTACAATGTGCGAGTTGAACCTGGGGAAACCTTGCTAAAATATGCAAGTCCAACCAGGGGAAACCTTGCTACAATGTGCGAGTCTAATTTGGGGAATCCTTGCTACAATGTGTGAGACTAACCTGGGGAAACCTTGATACAATGTGAGAGTCCAACCTGGGGAAACCTTGCTACAATGTGCGAGACTATCCTGGGGAAACCTTGCTACAATGTGCGAGTCCAACCAGGGGAAACCTTGATACAATGTGAGAGTCCAACCTGGGGAAACCTTGCTACAATGTGCGAGACTATCCTGGGGAAACCTTGCTACAATGTGCAAGTCTAACCTGGGGAAACCTTGCTACAATGTGCGAGTCCAACCAGGGGAAACCTTGCTAGAATGTGCAAGTCTAACCAGGGGAAACCTTGCTACAATGTGCAAGTCTAACTTGGGGAAACCTTGCTACAATGTGCGAGTCCAACCAGGGGAAACCTTGCTACAATGTGCGAGTCCAACCAGGGGAAACCTTGATACAGTGTGCGAGTCCAACCTAGGGAAACCTTGATACAATGTGTGAGTCTAATCTGGGGAAACCTTGCTACAATGTGCGAGTCCAACCAGGGGAAACCTTGCTACAATGTGCGAGTCCAACCAGGGGAAACCTTGATACAGTGTGCGAGTCCAACATAGGGAAACCTTGATACAATGTGCAAGTCTAACCTGGGGAAACCTTGCTACAATGTGCAAGTCCAACCTTGGGAAACCTTGCTACAATGTGCGAGCCCAACCTGGGGAAAGTTAAGGGCTATATGTCTCTCAGCAAGTGGCAGCGAAGTGCTGATGGCGTTAAGTCAGCCCTCTAATTTTCTGTCGCAGTATGTGATACAGGAAAATTATGGAAATCCTGAAAAACTAAGTGTTTTCTCATGTGATTGTTACACTCTGATGAAGGGAGCCCAGTGTCACTCTGCTGAAGCTACGAGTGCTGTTTCCCCCTCCACCTCTTTCAGTAATGTGCTGACAGTAATTTCTTAGTGACCACATCCTTCCAACGATAGTTCTTTGGTTTGCACAAGCTGATTTGGGATTGCTCTGGTCTGTCCTTTATGATGGTCATGAGAAGTTTTAATCAGCTTCCAGAAAGGCCCAATTAACCCTTTCTCGACTTAAATTCCAAATGGATAAAACAAAGTGACAGTGAGGGGTTAAAAAATAAATCATCACAACAATCTTTTGGTGTCATTCACCCTTGGACTTTCCCACAGTCCCGTGTGACAGTTCCTTGTTTGTCACCACACATCATACAGTTCATTCCCATTCCTTTCAGTGAAAAGCCACTAAATTAATGATACAAAAAATGTCCAGACGGTGACATATGAGTGGAATGACGTAGACTGTGACATGGTCCGTTCTGCTACACCACTCATGTCTTCTGTGCTATCTGTTCACGTGGCAACCAAAATCTGGACCTCCCCTTCCCCAAAAACCTTAACCGTCGGAGAGAAACTTGTGACTACACTGCTCGATCTTGGATACAGAATTAACCCTGCTGTAACTTTCAATGCAAGCAGGATGCTTTAAGATGTTGATGTACGAGATGACGATTGAAAATGCTCAGCAGATTGAAGGGAGTAGAGACACGGCTTATATAAAAACTCACTTTACCCTTAGTTATTTAAACCTACTGAGAAAACACAAATACCTGAAGGCCTAAACATGATAGATGTTTAAAATATAATAAAAGAAGAAAGAAAAGAGAAGGGAGGGCTGGCTTTATATACCCAGGTACAGCCAAAAATGCCACTAATAAGGATGATATTAACAATTAGGTTTTGTTACAAAAAAATAAATGAATGCTGCATCAATACAGAATTGCACTTTTGCCATTTCCCAGTTGTTTCTTTACTAAAGCAATCCCCTGCCCTAAAGAACTGACAATCAGAAATTCATTACATTTGGTCAGGCTGGAAATTACATTATTTTTCTTAACTAAACATGGCAACTGACACATGTTATGAGCATTAAAAATAATCACCAGATTAATTGGCAGTAAAAGGGTTAAGCAACATATTAGCAAGGTAATCATTCATTGTGTCCTTAACTGACCTGGTCATTTACATGCTGGCTACTGAAAAAGAATAGGAGTGCAGATTAAGAAAAACTGAGTACACAAGGATCTTTGAAGTAAAATCCCCTACCTGAAATGCGCTCCTTGTCCATCACTCCCCCAGCATCAGTTTATCTGCAGTCCGGCCTCTATGCCCCTGTTTTGGAGGCGGTAACCACTCAGTCCTCCTCTTTCCACTCCTTCCTCCCTCTTTTTTTTCCCTTTCGGTGGCTTCTGAGCTCTCACTTTTTCCCTATTTCACTCCCTCCCTCATTCACTCTAATTCTCCTGATCTCACTCTAATGCAACCCCTCCCGTTTTAGTTTATCATTTACCTCGCTCGTGCCTTCCTTTGTCTTGGTCTCCCCAATTCTTTCTCCTTACTCTAATCTCTTTCTGCTTGTTTTTTGGGTCTGTGAAAAATGTCACAGCCTCTCTCCACTTCTATAGCTACTTCTCTATTTCCTTCTCTCCTCCTCCCTATTCTCTCTTCGAGTCTCTCATTTCCTCTGGCCTAGGATTTAATCTTCTTCTTCTTCCACTTTCTTGATCTCCTTTCTTATTTTCTCACTTCTCTCCAGTCTCTCCCTTCCACTTCTCTGTTTTATATTTTACTTCCTTTCAGCATATCTTTCCTTCCCCCAATAGCCTTTGCTTTAATCTCTTAGTTCTTTATTATGCATTTTCACCCTCCATCTAGTTTCTCCCCTGCACCTTTTTCACTACAGTCACCTCTCCTGAATATTGTCACTCTCCCTTCCTTTTTTAATGCTTTCCCCTACCTGTCCCTCTGTATCCGTATGTCTTTGGTTTCTGTGCTTGTCTCTCTCTCTCTGGGCCAGATTCAGTCTCACTGTACAGATCTGTGTCTTTCTCCCTTTGTGACTCACTGGTTGTGCCTCTGTCCCTCTGGATGTCTGAGCTTCTCTTTTTTTTCTCCTCCTTATCCTTACACTAAGCAGTCTCAGGTCACATTAGCTCTGCCTCATGTGCCTATCAGATGGCTGCAGCACGCACTAATTTGTGGCATCTCTCTGTTACAAATGGCAATAAAAAAAAAAGCTGCATATTATTGGCAGTTGTTTTCCTTGCTTTTTTTCCCCTTTTTGCTGACTGATTTTCACCAGCAGAAATTTTATAAATACTACTCATTGTACAGACGATAGCCCAAGAGACTTAGGAAAAAGAGAGGGGGCGAGGAAGAGGCTGGTGCTACAATCTCATGATCCCCCCTTTCCAAAAATAGAAAGCATTTTAAAGAAGGATTGTTAAATTAACGTTTTACTTGCTGGAAGCATAGTAATAAACCAGTAATTTAGGTTTATAGGAGTATCACTGGGGGGAGGAGGGGAGTTACCACAGACTAATAAATGTTTTACAAATGGTAGGGATATAATGTGGGCGTCAAGATGAGCAGTCCCCTGGTTTTATAACTGCCAACATCCATACTCAGTTAGTAATGAGCATGGCATGGGAATAGGGATTCTGGAATCCATCCTGGCAATTTGTTATAACTTTATATGTAAATGTAACAATGTCAGATACATGCATGCACCACAGCATGAACAAAGAGACTATTTTGTACATATTAACAAGTAAAAGTCATGTGTAACAACATGGAGAACCCTCAAGCTTTTTTGGGATACATGACTTAGTGTGAAATAGAGCATATGATGTGATCTACACATTATATAAAAGGCTCTGCATAAAGGAAAGTAGGTTTCTAGCCTCTGAGTAATATGATGTATCAATAAAGCAAGTTCCCTGACCTCCCTCCCTGACCTCCCTCCAGGACAACTCAAGCAAGTTTTTTTTATATTTATTTTATTTATTTAAATACTTTTTCTTTTTTTTAAGTACACATGACAAACGTTTAATACAATTATTATGTCCAGTTGTTCCAGTTGTTTTTGTCAACATACTCAGTACACAATCCAACACACATAAAACTTGAAAAAAACTGGTGACGCAGCTTAGCTATATGGAGGTGCTTCAGGCGCAGCTTCAAATCGTTTTCACATTTCTTTTATTCTCTTTCTAAGTTGTCCCTCACTCGGGATTAATGAATCAATCCACCTATTCCATTTTTCCCGGCATCATAGGTTGGTACTTAAAGAACCCTTTTTCCATTTTCATTTGGTACATCAGTTGGTTTTTAAATTCTAACCAGGATGGAGAGAGTATTGACTTCCATTTCCTTGCAACCACAATCTTTGCTACCATCAATAAATGAATGGTAAACTCATAGTTATCTTTGCTCTTCTTTGGAAAGCCGAGCTGAAGCAAGAAGACTTGTGGGTATTGTGGGTCCGGTGGGAGTGTTATCCCACTAATAGATTTAATTTTTTACACAATATTTTCCCAAAACCTCTGAATATATATGCACACTCCCATGAGATATGTATAGTGTCTCCTTTTTGGACTTCACATCTCCATCATAAATTGGATTGTTCTGGAAAAACATTATTTAGCCGGCTTGGTACCAAATGTAGGCAATTAAGAAGTTTATATTGCAATTCTACTAAATTTAACCCTCCCACTACCTTGCATAACTTCTGAAAGGCCCCGGTTAGTTCATTTGTATCTATCTTAGACTTTAGATCTCTCTCCCATTTAACTATAGCAGTGATCTGGCTTCCCTTACATTCATGTCCAATTAATTCTATACACAATTTTAGAATTCCCTTGACTTCTGGTTTATCCATAATCTTCCTCAACTGGGTAATTACATCTGCAAGTTCCCAGTTAAAATACTTCATAAGATATCCTTTTATTCTTAGGTAGTTTAAAATCTCACCTGCCAACTCTGGTGTGTTTGACTTATCTCTGCTATTGTTTTCATTTTGTTATCTTTTAGTAAATCTTCTATTATTACAAAGCCATTTTTATACCACTTTTCTAGGTTTATGTTCCCTATATTTTCTGCCAAGATTTTCAAGGAGAGATTACCAAGGACCTGATTGGCTAACTTTGTTCTCTTTTTAAATTTGATCCAACTATACATAATATGATTCAGGACAAAAGTGTTTATTGGAATAAATTTCTTCTAAGGTCCTATCCCTATAGATATAGGGGTTATACCAAGAACCCAATTTTTCCATGTCTTTAACGTAAGCCCTAGCAGATCTTTTGGAATTTGTAATCTGAATACCCGAATGAGACAGACTCTCTTAAAATGTCTACCATAAATTGTGATCCAGAAATATTTACATTTTTCAACTTTCCAAAATGAAGGCATAGATTTAAAAGTGAACAAAATTAGAAACAAAATTAGTGATTTGATGACTCTACAGTTAGAAAAAAATACACATGGAGAGAATGGACAGCCTTGTCTAGTAGCATTCATTATTCACATTTATGGCATCTGAAAAGGTTCTCATCTTTAATTCTGGCTGTAGGTTTAATATATAATGCTTTACCCAAGAAATTAAAAATGTTCTACCATCAGAAGTAAGTTAGGTCAGTTCACACAATGAAACACTTTTTCTCATCTGTAGATAAAAGCAGACGTCCTGTATTGTCTTTTTGTGCCTGAAAGTGAATGTTTGAATGAAAATGAATAGCCTACTCCAAGCAAAAATAAAAATACCACTATTTTATTACTTGTACGCCAACCACCCATTCCTCTCTTTAACATTTTCTGAATTGCTACTGATTACTTCATAGATCTTACCATAACTCCAATTTATGATTATATGCATATGTATGTCTCCAGAAAAAAAAAATATATATTTGGGATACTTATTTTTTTACCTTATTAAATGTATTTAGAATACAGATATTCATAACTTTAATGAATATATAGATTTTTAATACGAATTTAACATTAATATTTATTAAACACATTTAAGTCGGAGTGGTTCTTTTATCAAGTTGCCACTGTGGTAATGGACATTACTGGAGTAAATGCTTGCAGCTCTTTTACAGGGTCGGCTTTAAACACAGAATGACCTTTGGAGTTTTGGAACTGTGGTGAACCATACTATTTTTCTTGATGGAAGATATTTTTATATATATCTTTTTAAATAAATGTACTATGTCTGACACTCCTTCCCTGCCTTTTGCTTCAGTGCCAAGGATATGGATGTGGTCTAAGGAATATCTTGATAAACAGAAACCCAAAGGGTCTGTGGTTTTTGCTGGAGACACTGAGCAGTATATTGCTCAGACACATGTGAGTGCAATAGCAATAGCTTCTTAAATTTATTTTTCTTTTTTTACACTACAATATTGTACCATTGTGGATTTTATATTGTGTTCATTTTTACAGTCAGAAACCTTCTACCTATAATTTTTAATAATATGATGCCCCCTTCTGCATGTTAGTATGTATTTAATATTTTATAAATATCTTTGTTTATAGGGACAGTTTAGTTCCCAAACTCACTTTTGTGCAAGATGAAGATTACTGCTTGTATAGTGCACAGGCTTTTCCCCCAGTGTGATTTGATGAAGGCATTCTGCATAAACCACATTTTTAATATTTGACTCAAGACCTCCCCAGTTGTTACTGTGGCAGCACTGATTATATGGACACTGAGCATTTACATTTTTGTTTCATTTAGTCACTTCCTGTGCTCTTCCAATTGAATACATTATGTGGACTCTGAGTGACCTTGCTCTTGTACACAGTAGGATCTCTTAACAGCGTAACACATTGTCTCATGACATCACTAGAGAGACCGGAAATTATGTTCATTTGAATGAAATTATTCTCATTGGTTCCTGTAGCTTGTGCAATCCGCACAGACTCCCCCCCTCGCACGACTCGTTCTACTGTCAAATGAAAGATGAATGAAGATCCAGCTGCAGTAGAAATCCCCCTCCCCTAATGAGGTAAAGCAGAAGGGAGGGGGGGACACATTAAGATATTTATTGTATCTTTAAAAAAAAAAAAAAAATGCTGACTGGCATGTAACTGGCTGCTATTCTATAAACCGAAATAGAGTCCCCATTCATACGAATAGGTCAGGTATGTGTTGTGTGTGTGTACATAACTGGCTGTGTATGTGATGGGTGTGTGTGAATGTGTGTACCTGGCCGTGGGTGTGATGTGTGAGACACATTAAGGAATACATTTTTTCTTTAAAAAAAAAAAAAAACTTGCTGACTGTTTGTGTGTGTGTGTAACTCGCTGTGTATGTGACTGACTGGGTATCTGACTTCTGTGTATGTTTGTGACTCTATATGTGAGGTGTGTGCATGTGAATGTGATATGCCATTGTCTGGCTCCTAAATTTCTGGGCTGGCTCCTAAAACTAAATTAAATTTGTCAAGCCCTGCATTATGAGATGTAGATGTCAACATATGAGGTTGGGCAAATTTGTGCATCCTATATTTATCATTTGCTTGTCAAGACATGGCACTAAAGGCTATCCAAATAAAAAGGCATGGTGGTTCTTAATAACCAAATAGACTAACGCACACTCACAATTGAACCATGAATGAGTCAATAGGAGCCTTACCTCAACAAAGCAACTAACCTTCTTTAAAATATTGAAGTAAGTAATGTCTAAGGGTAACATTTTTCAATAACACCTTTTAATCTACATTTCCTAACACAAATCGTTTTTTTTTCTTTGTTTGTCTTTTTGTTGAATAAGTGGGGAATGGGTGAAGTGACATAAAAGGGAGGAAAGTGGGAGTGGAGATGGTGTTAGAATGAGATCGGGAGGGGGCAGTGGCGTCCCGGAGGGGTGCGGACTGCACCGGGTGACACCCCCAGTGGGGGCCATTACATGCCCCCATCACCCCCCATGCTTATCCCCATCACCCCCAAAACATGCCCCCAGCACCCCAATACATGTCACCATCACCCCCAATACATGCCCACCCCATCACCCTTAATACATGTCCCCATCACCCCCAATACATGTCCCCATCACCCCCAATACATGCCCCCATCTCCCCAGGACTTACCTTTATCCCTGGTGGCTAGTGGCAGGAAGCATGGTGTCCTCCATGCTGCCTGTTATCCCCCACGGTGTAAGCAGAGAGGTCACATGACCTGGCGCATGTCTGATGTCAGAGTCACCGGGTGACACCCCCAGCGAGGGCCATTACATGCCCCCATCACCCCAATGCTTATCCCCATCACCCCCAATACATGCCCCCATCACCCCAATACATGCCCCCATCACCCCAATACATGTCCCCATCTCTCCAGGACTTACCCTTATCCCTGGTGGCTAGTGGCAGGAAGCATGGTGTCCTCCATTCTGCCTGTTCTCCCCCACGGTGTGAGGTCACATGACCTGGCGCATGTCTGATGTCAGAGTGCCGGGTCATGTGACCTGTCGGCACTTACACGTTACACTGCACGGGGAGCCGAACAGGCGGCACGGAGGTTTCTCTGTGCTGCATATTCGGCTCCCCGTGCAGCCTGAAGCCTGCTGCCGATCTCCCCAGCCACTGTCTCTGCTGGCAAGCAAGTTTTTTTTTCTTTTCTTAAAGGGGCGGCTTTTTTTTAAAAAAAAAAGGCACTTGCCCTGTTTGCCTCGCACTAAATACAGCGCTGTATACATATATAAATATATATATATATTTATATATGTATACAGCGCTGTATTTAGTGCGAGGCAAACAGGGCAAGTGCCTTTTTTTTTTTTTAAAAAGCCGCCCCTTTAAGAAAAGAAAAAAAAACTTGCTTGCCAGCAGAGACAGAGACATATATATATATATACAGGGCTCGACAAACCCCAGGCGCCAGCTCGCCATGGCGACCAGGAAATTAGACCTGGCGCCTGGGTGCTGTCGGCCTCATGGTCCCCTTGCCGCTGCCATCCAATTTTTCCGCAGCGCGAGGGGGTAAAGCCGATGGCACAGACTGTATACTAAATACAGCGCTGTATACATATATAAATATATATATATATATATATATATATATATATATATATATATATATATATATATATATATACAGGGCTCGACAAACCCCAGGCGCCAGGTCGCCATGGCGACCAGGAAATTAGACCTGGCGCCTGGGTGCTGTGGGCCTCATGGTCCCCTTGCCGCTGCCATCCGATTTTTCCGCAGCGCGAGGGGGTAAAGCCGATGGCACAGACTGCAAGCTCCGCCCCCTCGCGCAACGCGTGTCTGAGTGCCGAGTGTCGTCACGTGACATCCTGGCACTCAGCACGCCGACCAACGGAGTTCAGCTGCAGCATGAATGTCCGCCTCCCCTGCAGTGAGGTAAAGCAGCAGGGAGGGGGACACATCAAGAAAGACTGTGTGGGGTGGGTGTGTGTTTGTTTGTATGTATTGTAAAATAGGTGTGTGTGTGAGGGATTTATGTATATATGGGTATATGTAAAGTAGGTGTGTGTGTGTGTGGTGTTTGGATATATGGGTATATGTAAAGTAGGTGTGTGTGAGGTGTTTGGATATATGTGTATATGTAAAGTAGGTGTGTGTGAGGTGTTTGGATATATGTGTATATGTAAAGTAGCTATGTGTGAGGTGTTTGTATATATGGGTATATGTAAAGTAGGTGGGTGTGTGTGTGTTTGGATATATGGGTATATGTAAACTAGGTGTGTGTGAGGTGTTTGGATATATGTGTATATGTAAAGTAGGTGTGTGTGAGGTGTTTGGATTTATGTGTATATGTAAAGTAGGTGTGTGTGATGTGTTTGGATATTTGTGTATGTGTCAAGTAGGTGTGTGTGAGGTGTTTGGATATATGTGTATATGTAAAGTACGTGTGTTTGTACAGGGAGTGCAGAATTATTAGGCAAATGAGTATTTTGACCACATCATCCTCTTTATGCATGTTGTCTTACTCCAAGCTGTATAGGCTCGAAAGCCTACTACCAATTAAGCATATTAGGTGATGTGCATCTCTGTAATGAGAAGGGGTGTGGTCTAATGACATCAACACCCTATATCAGGTGTGCATAATTATTAGGCAACTTCCTTTCCTTTGGCAAAATGGGTCAAAAGAAGGACTTGACAGGCTCAGAAAAGTCAAAAATAGTGAGATATCTTGCAGAGGGATGCAGCACTCTTAAAATTGCAAAGCTTCTAAAGCGTGATCATCGAACAATCAAGCGTTTCATTCAAAATAGTCAACAGGGTCGCAAGAAGCGTGTGGAAAAACCAAGGCGCAAAATAACTGCCCATGAACTGAGAAAAGTCAAGCGTGCAGCTGCCACGATGCCACTTGCCACCAGTTTGGCCATATTTCAGAGCTGCAACATCACTGGAGTGCCCAAAAGCACAAGGTGTGCAATACTCAGAGACATGGCCAAGGTAAGAAAGGCTGAAAGACGACCACCACTGAACAAGACACACAAGCTGAAACGTCAAGACTGGGCCAAGAAATATCTCAAGACTGATTTTTCTAAGGTTTTATGGACTGATGAAATGAGAGTGAGTCTTGATGGGCCAGATGGATGGGCCCGTGGCTGGATTGGTAAAGGGCAGAGAGCTCCAGTCCGACTCGGACGCCAGCAAGGTGGAGGTGGAGTACTGGTTTGGGCTGGTATCATCAAAGATGAGCTTGTGGGGCCTTTTCGGGTTGAGGATGGAGTCAAGCTCAACTCCCAGTCCTACTGCCAGTTCCTGGAAGACACCTTCTTCAAGCAGTGGTACAGGAAGAAGTCTGCATCCTTCAAGAAAAACATGATTTTCATGCAGGACAATGCTCCATCACACGCATCCAAGTACTCCACAGCGTGGCTGGCAAGAAAGGGTATAAAAGAAGAAAATCTAATGACATGGCCTCCTTGTTCACCTGATCTGAACCCCATTGAGAACCTGTGGTCCATCATCAAATGTGAGATTTACAAGGAGGGAAAACAGTACACCTCTCTGAACAGTGTCTGGGAGGCTGTGGTTGCTGCTGCACGCAATGTTGATGGTGAACAGATCAAAACACTGACCGAATCCATGGATGGCAGGCTTTTGAGTGTCCTTGCAAAGAAAGGTGGCTATATTGGTCACTGATTTGTTTTTGTTTTGTTTTTGAATGTCAGAAATGTATATTTGTGAATGTTGAGATGTTATATTGGTTTCACTGGTAAAAAATAAATAATTGAAATGGGTATATATTTGTTTTTTGTTAAGTTGCCTAATAATTATGCACAGTAATAGTCACCTGCACAAACAGATATCCCCCTAAAATAGCTAAAACTAAAAACAAACTAAAAACTACTTCCAAAAATATTCAGCTTTGATATTAATGAGTTTTTTGGGTTCATTGAGAACATGGTTGTTGTTCAATAATAAAATTAATCCTCAAAAATACAACTTGCCTAATAATTCTGCACTCCCTGTATATATATACACACACATATGTATATATATATACACACTTACATATGGCTCAGGTTTATTTAATATATTTGGCTAGTTTTATAATATATATAACAAACAAATATTATATAAAATCAGCTATATTTTTTTCATATCGCTGGTTTATATATTTATAGGATATATATATATGGTTCTATTTAACATTTGTTATATAGATATAATAAAAACAGCCATATATATCATATAAATATTATATAAACCTACACACAGATACACTTACACACTCATAGACACACTTACACATACACAGACTTATACATACATACATATATTACAGATTTATACATACATACAGACACACACACACAGTCAGACTTACACATCTACGTACATACATTTATACACACACAAACATTTACACACAGATGTTTTATTTTATTTCAGGGAGGCGGGGGTTGATCCATCTTCTGCTTTCTTCTGAGCGCCTGATGCGATGCTCAGAGCACCAGTGGGCAGAGCTTTCACCTCTCATGATGGGGCGGAGCTTTCATCTCTAGCGAGGGGGCAGAGCTTTCACCCAAGGGGGTCGCACCTCTGTGTCTGGAGGGCTTACATGTTTTAATGGAAGTGACGGCCCGGGCCTATTTTCAAATAGGGGCCTGGAACGGCAGCTCAATCCACCCCTACGTTAATCCGGCCCTTACTATGGGGGAAATGACACCGGCTTGTTCTGCAGGGGCAGTTCTGTGGGACAAAGTGACTCTGTGGTATGTTCTGTGGGGCATTGCCACTGTGGCATGGCAAGTGCTGTAGGTGCAATATAGGTGCATGGAAAGTGCTGGGGGTACTGTATGGTGCTGTGTTAATTCCTTTAGGTGCAATATGGGTGCAGAAGAAGGGAATAAAAACAAGACATGCATTTTTTCAATAACATTTTTATTACTGATGAAAATAGTTGAATATAATATTAAAAAGTTCCTATAAGTATAAATGCAACTAGTAATGGAGAAAGAGAGAGAGCGATTTGTCTATGTGTATAGATATTTATTGTTCTAAATTTGTACAATTGTCATCTTGGGGGGGGGGGGGGGTGTTCTGTGGCTGTGGCTATGGACTGGCCAAGATTTAAGTGACTTTATGATTGCAGGAACACTTGGGAGGAATGACCTCTGGTAGTCTTCTCTGGCCTTTGTGCCATATTGATGCTTGCTTAATGCCCTGTATGCCTTTTATTAGTACTGTGATATTATAAATCATGAAAAGAAACACTGGTAGTATAGAAATTATACCATAGTACTCATTTTATCCATCTTGAAAGGATGAATGACTGAGTTACTACTGCCAGGAATTGAACAAATCATACAGATGGTGCCCACTGAGCCAGCTCACCATCACCTTAGAGTTTCTCATTACGTGGGATCCTATTGATATCTCTTCAATTTGTTGGCTACAGCAAGCAGTTGAAATAAAATAACCTGGGGTCAAGTACCTCATGAGTATTATCATGTTCCTTGTGGAACTTGTGTTGCTTTGGAATAATTTGCCACTTGTCACCACATTTGTCACCACATGTCTAGATCTACAATCATGCTATTTCTGCACTGTCCCATAGGGACTCTAACTGAATACATGTAACTTTTGGAATCTAATAAGATACTTTCGAAATATGGTATAATGTTGATCCTCTGTGAAATAAAGGGGCCTATTTTATAAAAGCTTTAGTCTTTCTCTGATGCACGTTAGCTAACCTCTGAGCATTCCATCCCAAGGCCAGAACCTCTTACATCACTTATCCTTCTATTGCTTCCTCTAAATTTAATAATCATGGTACAGAATGTATCACCTTTTCAACACCAGCCCTCATATGCTATCTGCCCTGGTTCTGTCACTCACCAACTACCCGTCTACCTGTCGCTGGACATACTCCAGCTAACAGCTGTTGCCTCTTCATCACCCAAAAATGCCTGGAATTCCATCCTAGCATGATAGAGACCACTCTCCATCCAGCTAATATGCTATCATACTTTAGTCCCTTTATGTCTCTCTAACTCAAACACACATTATTTTCTTTCTAACACAAATCATTTTCAAACCATTTTCTTTTTCTACCTAATTATATAATTTCTTGCATTGCCTTTTGCTCACTTTCTCATATTCATACCCTCCCAACATGAACAAGCGTTCTTCACACTTTCCTCTCTACCCCTTTCTCGCTCCCTTGTTACCATTTTCCCGTCTTTAACCTCCACATACTCATTTTCTAATTACTCTCCTTGCTTTCTCCCCCTCTCTCTTCCCTAACATTATCTAGCCTTCCCTTTCTTTTTCTTGTCACCATTTCAGCAAAGAGATCTAACATACACAAGTTACTTTAAGGCCTCACCATGCCAATACAGCATCTCGGCTACTTCTTACACTCGCCCACTTCTAACAGTCTATGCTCATTAATGCCGCCCCCAGCTCTCTCATCTGGAACATTAGAGAGGGGTGTACTCCCACTCTCAAAAGCTGATTCTGCGGCCCAAATCACTGCACAGCCTGCCAATGTATAATACATTGTTACAATAAGGGATACTGTCGTACCTGTTAGCAATTATACTGTTCCATTGCTAAATCCTTGGCCAGAGTGCAGGGATTACATCGGGTGCTTGCTATTTAACCCCTTCACTGGCAGAGACGATTTTGCAAAGTACTGCAAGACTTCCTGACAACAAAGAACCTAGTTTCTGTAGGATCACCTGGCTTTTGTCCTAATCCTGCACGTGCACCACAAATATACAAACAAAGGGTACATTCTGCACAGTTGGAGAGTAGAATCATTACTTAACATATGCACTGTTTAGATTAGTAAGGAAAATCATTATTTCTAGAATAGAGGAATGTCTCTGTGCTTATGAGTATGATATATCACCAGATCATTTTTCCCCCAATGCTGTTTGAATCTGGCAGGTCAGCTTGACTTCAAACCAGATACCAAGATAGACCTGACTGCAGACCTGACAAGGAGGTGGAGACTTAAAGAAACTCAGCTGTGAATCAGTTACATTTGTTAAAGAATGTTCTGTTTGCTATTGTCAAAAAGTGGAAGTTTGCAAAGAAGTGTAGAGGACAAGAAAGTGGCATTGATGACTGTTTGATGAATATTCAAGCCAGGATCCTTGCTATATCCAATTTATGGGGTTGATTGATTAAACAGCAAGCAGAAAGTCAAATGTCATTAGGATGGCATTCACCTTCATTTGTCATGATTTGATTCAGTTTATTCACTTCTGGTTTATATAATTCTAAGTAGTATAAAGATTGAAAAGAGATGAAAGAATAATAAAAAAACAGAGAAGAATGCACTCGATTCAAGCCGAATCTCACAAGATCTGTCTAGGAGATTAATCGCGTAAATAGATCATCTGGCTGTCTAATGCAGTAACCTGCTGATAGAGAGTTTCATGTGCAGGTTTTTGTGTATACACAACCAAGGCTAACAATAAAAAATAAAAAGAGAGAGAAAACGAGCGATCATCAGGGCCCACACTAAACTGTCCAGTTAATACTTACATGCTATGAGCTACCCAGCCATGTTTTACACATATTGATGAGCACACAATGTTAAATACGTTTTGGGCAAGGATGTATTATGGTTGCCGTAACCATCTGGGAATTCAGCCAGATATTTCATTTTTTGTTTTCTGCATGATCTGCTTATTAGATCTCTTTATAATTTATTTAATTGTATTATATATTATCCTGCTTACCCTTTGTAACCAGCCATTATTTCAATAAATGAATTATTCTAGTATAATGAAAATTGATTTTCAAATATAGAAAGCACAGAGTAGATGTTGGTGCTCACAAAGCAATCTAGTGCATCGTATCAGTTTCAGGACAATGAGCATGTCTTGACAAATGTTTGTAGACTTTAGGGACCAGTATAGTTATTTTTAGGAACCAGGAAAATAATACTTCCATAGAGTTCTATTCAATGTAATCAAAAAAGTTAGGAGCCAGCAGAAGGATTGTAGCAGCCATGGTTCCTGGAATCTGTCAAGTCTTGACAATAATAATAGAATAAATTAAATTCTGAATGTTACCTGGCAACACTGGCCCAGACTAACATTCTAGGGAGACTGACACTTTTAAATTAATGATGTTATAAAGTAGGATAGATGTGTGCCAGTGAGTGCCATGCACAGCCTGCACGGTGTCATTTGGTGAGCTGAGCTGAGCTTTTAGCAGTTTAGAAGCAGATCATGGTAAAATAGAATGTGACCGCAGAGCAAATCGTCTCATCTACACTGCCAATTCATCTATTTATTCCTATAAACATCAGGGTAGCATTATTCACCGCCCAAGTGTTTTTAATCCCTTAATGGCTTTTGTGTCTAAGATGTCTGCTATGCAAAGATCTGTTATTCTTTTGTGTTTGAGCAATTCCTTTAGATTTCGACATTCCAAGTTCAAATAATGTTTAAGTGTTTTAGTATTCTAATTTTTACTGATCCCTGTGGACCTTTAGGACATCTCATAATATCCAAAAGTATATTAAGTTAATGTTATATGAAAATTACTATATTTGCTTGAATGTAAGACAAGGTTCTTTTCACAGCACATGCTCTGAAAAGACAGCTTGCTTTATATTTGAGGTTGCCTTCTAATAACACTTGTAACAGGTCTATGAGACTAGGATCCAGGTGTCCCGAAGAGCTGCAAGGGACCAGGATCCTCCTCGCAGGCAGCTGTTGGATGTCTGACATTCTCTGATGTTGCCCGGCACTTCCACCTGAACTTCTATGACTAAATGGCAGGATCACATGACCACCCGGTGTTTCGTCATAGAGGCCCCGGCGGAAGTGATGGGCAACATCGAAGGATGTCTGCGCGCATCACGCAGACATCCACTGGCTGCCCCCACTAGACACCAGGGAGTCTGAGGGGGGAATGGCTGTGTGGGGGGAAGCACTGGCTAAGTCTGAGGGGGCAGATGAATATGTGAGGGGAAGCATTGGATAAGTCTAGGGGGCAGATGGCTAAGTTTGGGGGAAGATTGGCAAATAAAAAATATTATAAAGGAAATAAAGACAAGGAATGCATTTTTTTTTTTTCAACCATAAGTAAAAGTTTTCTAGTAGAACATTTTTTTTATTCAGGATTTCGTTTTCCTATATGAATACCCAAAGTTTGGGGGGTCGTCTTATGTTAAAGCAGATACGGTAATATTGTGGAACTCTTATGGGAAGTCACCCTAGCATTTGCTTAAAACTTTTTAGCTTAGCCCTAAAAACTCTAGAATGCTGAACTATATAATCATGAAATTTGCACAGCTTATTCATGCTGAAAATTCAATGCGACTATGTTCAGCTCTCTTACATTGTTCTTTTCCCGAGTTACTTAAGTTTTGAGGTGAACCGTATGGTCATTGGGGATTTGTAACAGGAGATTATGACATCACTGGTAATATAAAACAATAACCCATAAACTTTACAGCACTTCGGAAACATCGCCACCTCCTGCAACTTGCTTCTTCAGCGAGCACAAAGTCCAGGAGGTGTCACAGTCTTAACCAATATGGCCGCTGCCCCCAGTAGGAGTACTCTGTGCAACACATTGTATGCTATAACAGCCAGAGAACACCTCCAGAGGACTGGAGGAAGGCGTTTAGTATGCTACGTACTCATCTCTTTTCCTTCCTTTCCCCGTTTCTTAACAGACTATCATTCTCCCTTTTTTCTCTTCTATTCTTGTATACTGCATATGATAGCCATTGTGACAGCTATGTTTATTGGAAATTGCTTTACATGAACCTGTTTGAATTTTATGGATATAATATTATTATTATCATTTTAAAACCTACCAGTAAACCTTCATTAACTTTATAATGCATGTATATTTAAAATTCATCAGTTTGGCGTATATTGTATGTATTAAAGCAATTCCATACATGTACTGTGGAAAGCAAGATGCAACATGGCAATTGCAAAATGTGTACGATTTTCATGGGGGCACATATTTCTGCAAACTGCAGAGGCGTAACTAGAAACCACCAAGCCCGTTGCAAAAATTGCCTCGGGCCCCCCGACCCATGAAACTCCACCCCAGAAATGCCACTTACATGCCTCCCAACTGTTCCGCTTTGTGCCTGGCCTTGTCTTATATCTAGGATAGCCTTATATCTATCCCATGCATGCTTAAACTCCATCACTGTATTAACCTCTACCACTTCTGCTGGCAAACTATTCCATGTATCCACTACCCTCTCAGTAAAATAATACAAAGTTTCTGTTTTAACCTCTACCATTGTTAACCTCTACCATTTCTGCTGGAAGACTATTCCATGCATCCACTACCCTCTCAGAAAGTAATACTTCCATTAATCCCTGGCCTCATCTTATATCTAGAATAGCCTTATGCTTACACTTTTTCACTGTATTAACCTCTCCCACTTCTGCTGAAAGGCTATCCCATGCATCCACTACCCTCTCAGTAAAGTAATATTTCCATTAGTCCCTGGCCTTCTTTTATATCAAGGATAGCCTTATGCTTATCCCATGCATGCTTAAACTCCTACATATATTAACCTCTCATCCACCACCCTCTCATTAAAGTAATATTACTTTTCTGGACACACACAAAAAATAACGTTAAAATATTTTCAGCCTTATCAAAAGCTTGAGGTGGACCCCAAATATATGTATATAACTAGCTGCATGTATACTTATATGAACTTTTTAATATTATATTCAACTATTTTCATATGTAATGAAAATGTTATTGAAAAATTGTTAATTTCTTATTTTTATTACGTTTCCCTGCACCCACATTGCACCTAAAGGTCTTAACACAGCACTATACAGTACCCACAGCACTTGGCCAAATATTGCACCCACATTTGGCATGCTGTAGTATAAATTTTCCCGCCAGAACATACCACAGTGTCACTTTGTCCCACTAAACTGTCCCTGCAGAACATGCCACAGTGTCACTTTCCCCCATAGTACACGTTATTTTGCCCCACAGAACATACCACAGTGTTCCTTTTACCCCATAGTACATGTTATTTTGCCCCACAAAACATGCCATAGTATCAGTTTGGCCACAGCCAATTTTCCCATTATGCCACGATTAGCCACGATTGCCAATATGCCACAGCCAGATTGCCAATATGCCACAGCCAATTTTGCCCATTTACCAGTCTTATTTTGCCCATTTGCCAGTGTTAATTTGGCCATTTGCCAGTGTTATTCTGCCTATAATTTGCCAGTTATGTGCCCATTTGCCAGTGTTATTTTGCTCATTTGCCAGTTATTTGCCCATTTGACAGTTATGTGACCATTTGCCAGTGTTATTTGGCCATTTGCCAATTATGTCTCCATTTGCCAGTTATTTGCCTGTTATGTGCCCATTTGCCAGTTATTTGCCCATTTGCCAGTGTTATTTGCCCATTTGCCAGTGTTATTTGCCCATTTGCCAGTTATGTGCCCATTTGCCAGTTATTTGCCTGTTATGTGCCCATTTGCCAGCGTTATTTGCCCATTAGCCAGCGCTATGTGCCCATTTGCCAGTGTTATGTGCCCATTTGCCAGTTGTGCCCGTTTGCCAGTGTTATGTGCCCATTTGCCAGTGTTATGTGCCCATTTGCCAGTTGTGCCCATTTGCCAGTTGTGCCCATTTACCAGTGTTATGTGCCCATTTGCCAGTTGTGCCCATTTGCCAGTGTTGTGCCCATTGCCAGTGTTATGTGCCCATTTGCCAGTGTTATGTGCCCTCAATATGCCAGGATTTAGCCATTCAATATGCCATTCTTTTGCCATTTAATATGCCATTCCTTTGCCATTTAATATTACAGTATTTTGCCCCTCAATATGCCATTATTTTCCCATTTTAATATGCCAGGATTTTGCCACTCTATTGCCACTTAATATGCCAGGATATTGCCATTTAATATGCCAGGATATAGCCAATTAATATGCCAGGATATTGCTATTTAATATGCCAGGATATTGCCAATTAATATGCCAGGATATTGTCACTTAATATGCCAAGATATTGCTATTAAATATGCCAGGATATTGGCAATTAATATGCCAGGATATAGCCACTTAATATGCCAGGGTATTGCCATTTAATATGCCAGGATAATGCCAATTAATATACCAGGATATTGCCAATTAATATGCCAGGATATTGCCAATTAATATGCCAGGATAATGCCACTTAATATTCCTGGGTATAGCCAATTAATATGCCAGGATATTGCCAAATAATATGCCAGGATATTGCCAATTAATATGCCAGGATAATGCCAATTAATATGCCAGGATATTGCCACTTAATATGCCAGGGTATTGCCACTTTATATGCCAGGGTATTGCCATTTAATATTCTAGGATAATGCCAATTAATATGCCAGGATATTGCCAATTAATATGCCAGGATAATGCCACTTAATATGCCTGGATATAGCCAAATAATATGCCAGGATATTGCCACTTAATATACCAGGATATTGCCCCTCAGTATGCTCGTTATGCCACCCTCCTCCCCCCTTCCCCAGACCCCAGTACTTACCTCCTTGCCGCTGTCTCCCGGTGCAGGTCCGTGGCTGTGAGGGAAGCGTTGTGCTCTCCCCTCCAGCTGCGCGGATCAATAAAGTTTGTTGAAACTTTTTTTTAAAACAAACTTTATTGATCCGCACGGCCTGAGGGGAGCGCACAACGCTTCCCTCACAGCTACGGACCTGCACCGGGAGACATCAGCAAGGAGGTAAGTACTGACTGGGGAAGGGGGGAGTCACACTGTAGTGGGTGCCCATGAGGCAGCTGCCTTGGGCCCCAAGAATGAATGGGCCCTGGGCAGCTGCCCAGTTTGCCCGCACATTTAAAAAAAAAAAAAAAATTAAATGTTGTGCAGGGGTCGCAGGGCGGCCGGGCCCCTGGATTGATGGGCCCAGTCGCAGCTGCGACCCCTGCACCAGTGGTAGGTAAGCCACTGTGTGGAAGGTTTTCGGTAACCCTTCATTCTACATTCGTGCATTGTTCTTTTGTTCGAGCAACCAGTTTGAATAAATCTTATATATATATATATATATATATATAATTATTTGCTTTCCACACATCACATAACACACTTTAGCATCCATGAATATATTTTACATAAGTTAATATGTAAACATATTGGATAGGAGATTAGAGAGTTAAGGTCTCTGATAGATTAACCAAATGTCTTACAAACATAACTAGATAATTCCAAAAGTTGTTTATACAAATTGGACTCACTTGGACTGGTCACATCACTGCTGAGCTTTCGTAACCTCCCACTGGTTGTTCTGGTTACACCTGGAATAAAAAAGGTCAGAGTTCAAATATTTGAATGTATACGTTGTGCAAAAGTTATCAGTTGGAATAAATTAGAATGATTATTTTTGTATATAGTCTATACACTTGTATGTGATTACAATCTGTAATTTTCCCAGTATACTTGCCCTTTGTCCTGTAAAGATTTTTGAGTGGGTAGAGGGAGTTGTTTTTCTTTTTAACTGTCTTTCATTTCTAATTCTGTTTAAAGGCAAAGTATCAGTAACTATACAAGTAAAACTGATTGAATAAAACAACAAAAAAGGAAATGTTTGTTTCAAACAATACAAATAAATACATATACATATATTAGGAATTCTGGTAAAAATGATCTATAAAGTTCTTTTTTATCAACACCTTTACCTAGAAGTAGAAGAAATCCCCCACCGCTTTACCACAAAACAGAACAAGGTGATTTTTGTTTCTCTTTTATTCAAATACGATCTATCAAGATCAAAACAAACAGGTCCAAAGCATTGTATCAAAAATATATACTATACCAGAAGTTGCAAAAAGTTAATCTGACTATCTAGGGCAAGGTAAAATAGGACTATAATAGAAGCACAGGTGAAAAACAAAGTTTAGTTTTTCTTTAACACAGCTTTCTGAGTAACAGGTCATGTTAAACTAAAGTACTAATTTTCTATGAAATAGAAAGTTTCAGTCTGTACTTAGGGAACACAATGGATATCATATACCTGGATTTTGTAAAGGGTTTTGATACTGTGCCACACAAGGTTATTGTCGTGTCCAGGACCCGCCGCGGCCACTTCCGCAGGATCCCTTACCTGACTCTGCCGCTTCCAAGCTCCAGGCGCCCAGCGGGAGGGCAGCGCGAGCGTGAGGTAGGCCACATCCCCGGTCTGTAGTAACTTGCGCCCCGTGATTTGCGGACACGAGTACTGGATTACCGTCAAGGGGGCGTGTCCTGCGCTTGGCTAGCGCACCTTCATTGGGCAGAACAAGGAGGAGTGTCTAGGAGGCAGGAGCTAGGTCCTGCCTCCCTTCCAAAGCTTCCCAGGTGCAAGTAGTGTTCACCTGGAGAGGGGTGGGAGGAGCTAGGAAACAGGCAGGCTATAAAACAGGCAGGCACTGTTCATTCAGTGCTTGCTCGTTTTCAAGCTGCAGTACATCACTCGAAAAGATCAACCATTTGTTTGGACTACCCAAGCCCAACAAGCATTCGAAGACCTCAAGGAGAGGTTCACAACCACTCCTATTCTTGTATTACCAGAGCCAACCCGAGCCTTTTTTTTAGAAGTAGATGCTTCAGAGACCGCTACAGGAGCAGTCCTTTCACAAAGACACGGAGATTAAGACGACCTACACCCTGTATCTTTTTTTTTCCCAACAACTCAGCCCAGCGGAAGCGAATTACAGCGTCAGCGACCGAGAGTTATTGGCCATTAAAATGGCACTCCAAGAATGGCGCCACCTTCTCGAGGGGGCTCATCACCCGATAACTGTCTTCACCGACCACCGCAATCTCGAATACCTCCGCTCCGCCAGACGTCTTTGCCCACGACAAGCCAGCTGGGCTTTGTTTTTCACACGCTTCCAATTACATATAACCAACTGACCAGGGGCTCGAAATGTCAAGGCTGATGCCCTTTCTCGATTATACAATCAATTTCACCGGGCCTCCAATGCTCAAGACACCATCCTACAGCCAAGTCAATTTCTTGCACTTAGAACCTCCCTGCTAGGGGAACTCCAAGAACACAGTAAAACTCCTATCGCGACTCATCTATTACCTACTCTACATAGCGAAAACGGACTCCTCTACAAAGAGAATCATATCTTTGTTCCTCTCAAAGCTCGCCCTTCCGTTCTTCACTCCGTTCGGGGGACTTCGAAAGACGCTGATCTTGCCCGCAGAACCTTCTGGTGGCCTCAAATGTCCCGGGACATTCAACAAAACGTGAAATCATGTGACACCTGTGCTAGAACCAAGACACGAAACACCAAAGTGTCCGGTCTTCTTCAACCACTTGCCATTCCTTCCCAACCATGGGAGGATGTCACAGTCGATTTTCCAGTCTCCCAACACCACACCACTATCATGGTGGTAGTTGATCGGCTAACCAAGATGGCTCACTTCGTCCCTTTTTCCAAGGTCCCCATGGCAGCTGAGACCGCAGAATTATTCACTCAACACATCTTCCGATTGCATGGAGTACCCCGATCGATTTTATCTGATAGAGGAGTGCAGTTCACCTCCCGGTTCTGGAGAGCTTTCTGCCAGGGTCTACAAATCCAAAGGGTGCTCTTCTCCGCTTACCACCCACAAACCAATGGGCAAACGGAACGAGTGAATCAGATCCTGGAACAGTATCTAAGATGTTATGTCACTCACCAACAAGACAACTGGTTCCAGTTACTACCCATTGCAGAGTTTACTTACAACAACCACTGGCAACAAGCCATATAGATGTCACCCTTTACAGCCAATTATGGATTCGACCCCATCTTTCACATCGATCTACCCAAGACCGCAACTGTACCACCGGCTGCTGATCATATACTTGTTCTTCAACAGAACTTCCCTCTTCTCAAGAATACCCTGCTCAAATCTCAACAGGAATACAAAAAATATGCTGATAGAAAACGACTTCCAGCACCCTCGTATCAAGTCGGGGAGAAGGTATGGCTTTCTTCTGCCCACATCAAGCTGTTGGGTCCCGCAAAGAAGCTAAACCCCAAATATTTGGGACCATTCGAAATCACCACTCTCCCTGGTCCTAATGCTGCCGGCCTTCGACTCCCTCCATCCTGGCGTTTCCACCCGACTTTCCATGTGTCCCTCCTCAAGAAATGGCATTCGGATACTACCATGGGTAGACGTCCGTCGATGAGCTGCCCAACCTACATCGACAATTCCGGAGAGTTCGAAGTGGATAGTATTCTCGATTCTCGGGTCCGCCTGGGACGTTTGGAATATCTGGTCGAGTGGAAGGGATATGGCCCCAAAGAAAGGTCCTGGGAACCCGAATCCAATATCCATGCTCCCATCAGGGTCCGTGCTTTCCACAGACGCTATACTGATAAGCCTGCTCCTAATCGCCCCCGGAGGTGGCTTGTAGTGAGGGGGGTCTGTCGGGTCCAGGACCCGCTGCGGCCACTTTAGCAGGATCCCTTACCTGACTCTGCCGCTTCCAAGCTCCAGGCGCCCAGCGGGAGGGCTGTGTGAGGTAGGCCGCATCCCCGGTCTGTAGTAACTCGCGCCCCGCGATTTGCGGGCACAAGTACTGGATTACCGTCAAAGGGGCGTGTCCTGCGCTCAGCAAGCGCACCTTCATTGGGCAGAACAAGGAGGAGTGTCTAGGAGGCAGGAGCTAGGTCCTGCCTCCCTTCCTAAGCTTCCCGGGTGCAAGAAGTGTACCTGGAGAGGGGTGGGAGGAGCTAGGTAACAAGCAGGCAATAAAACAGGCAGGCACTGTTCATTCAGTGCTTGCTCGTTTTCAAGCTGCAGTACATTGTATTGTTCCCTCTGAAGTTCTCCTATCCCTGCTACAGTTCCTTATTCCTCCTCCTTATTGATTTCCCGGCTATTGACCTGCTTCTGGACCTCACCTGTTTATTGTTGACTTCTCCTCTGATTGTGACCCCGGCTTGGACTATTGATTGTGACCCTTCTCTGCCTGCCCTGACCTCTGGAACGTACCTGACCATTCTCTTGCCTACTCCTCAGATACCATTTATTCTAGACTTTATTGTTTGGTGGCCCTTCACCCTCAGTGGTAATCCCTGCGCTGTGCTCCCTGTCTCACCAACCCCGACCGACCCCCGACAGTTACTTTATAAATTATTGGATAGGGATCAATTTTAAAGAAGTGCCTCAAGTTTGTGGGACTATTCTTTTACATTTAATTATCAATGATCTGAATGAAAGCAAGGTCTCAATATTGTTCCTCAATATTGTTTGTATGCTAACATTAATTATAGTTTCTGAGAATTCCTTCATAACAATGACTTCATATACACATACAGAAATACAAGTCTTCTGGTTTCCAATCCAGGCTAATGATAAGGAGATATCTTTTCTAGTGTGCTACTGGTGACCTGAAAGTAAAAGAATGCATCATTTCCTGCCATTCTCAAAACCCAATGAGTCTTCTAATACCCGTTGTCTCTAGATTTTAATATTGCTAACATGGCTTTCTCATCCTCATTTATCGCTCTGTCTCTGTTTATCTAACCTAATACATAGTATAAAGTGGTTCCATATACTGATTGCTGTCTTCAAAGTCACTGATAAGACCTTTCCAGGAATATGCTGTGCAATTGTGGGCACCCATCTAACATTATGGAACTGGAAAAGATGGGCATCATGGAACATAGACCATCAGAGACGGGCTATTACATTTTAGGGAAGAAACATTTTAGCAGGGATTGTTTTCTATGAGGAAAAAAATAACTGTGAGAAACCAATGCAAAGACTTTTGATGGATCTCTTCATAAATCTAGAAGATATGGGGTTGTTAAATTGTTGAACACTTTGAAAAGTGCTGTTGCAGATTCAGTCAATATACTAAAATATAAAAAAATGTTTGATTATCATTTTAAATAGGTAAAGGAGTATTATTTTGTCATAGAGCTGGGGCAGACATGTTTCAGCAGAGCTCCGTATGCAGCAGCTATTTTCTCTATTTTTTCCATGGGCACACCAGTAAAAATAGCTAAATTTAACTTCCCAGACCTCTCTGACATAATGGGAAGAAATTTCCAGAAGACTGAAAATAAAAAAACAATTCTTAAAAGTGGATATTGTAACATTATTGAAGAAGCCTACCAGGCAGTCACGCCTATCCCTAAGCCTGTACCCTCAAATGAGGAGTTTGACACCTCCTCGGGCGGGTGTAGAACAACTCCACAAGTTGCCACGCAACCACAGGTATGATAATTCCCAAGGGCACACCCTTTCTACTAAAAATGATAAACAGCAATTTTTTCAAGAATTCCAGGCTCTCTGAAAAACGGACTTATAAGCGATTCAAACAAATGTAAATACTCAAACGATGCTCTCCGACCTGAAAACTACACCTGATATGACGGTACAGCAACAAACTATTCTTTCAGATCAATCAGCTATGTTTACCCTTCAGTTGGATTCCCTGCAGAAACAGGTTTTCATCCTTGACTCCAAACTGTGACACACAAGTAGCCACATTAGAGGCATTCCGGAAGCGGTGGGGCCAGCCGCTCTCCAGCCCATCTTACTTCGGCTGTTTGCATATATGCTGCTCGATAAACCAGAAGTGGATGCCTGGATAACTGATGTATTCAGAGTACAGAAACAGGCACCAAAAGAGGCACCACGGGACGTGGTGGTGAAGCTACAACCTCTAGTGGCTAAACAGACTTTACTGGGTATATCCCGCTCAAACCACAAGACTGAGTTTGGCAACCTTTGCCTTCAATTGTGTGATGACTTGGCGCCGGCAACTTTGGCCTGGAGGTGCTCAATGATATTGCTTACTCACCTTCACACTCCGAATGTGAAATAAAAATGGGGGCTTCCAAACTGACAGTGAACCTGGGAAACAAGATCCTCCCAGCGATCGAAGCGCGAACACCATTGGACGCTGCACAGTGAGCTCCCGTACTTTTATATGATGTCCATCAAAACTGGCTCTCACTTTTGAACTATGAAGTCATATATGGCTTGTTGACAAGATCAGCCTTAGGTGAAACTACATATAAGTTTGGACAAGAGCTGGTTGACCAGACAAGGCCCAGATGTATACCCCTGGACTAACTTACACAGCTCATGATTCCTTATACCTTTATTCCTCTTTATTCTTTTTTGTCAGTCTTATATATATATATTTATTTTTACGTGTTTACATGTTGCATGGTTCGGTTATGCCCCCCCATCCCCACCCCCACCCCCAGGGCATTCCCACACGTTGGGGTATATGGTTACCGGACACACTCTGTGGTCCACTGGCCCATTTGTTACAGTTCTCCCTGGTTTTCCCCTTACTTTTCATTCAGTTGCTCTGTATATTAAGTAAACATTAATTCTGGTCATTAGAAGGTATTTGATGCTTTGATTTTCAGTTTTCCATATTCTTAAACTTACCAATGGATCTGAACTGGCTTCTCTCCATCCGTTTATTTATGTTGTGAGCTAAAATGTGGAATAGTTGTGGAAGGCAGGTATATCAGGCCTGCTTTGCTACACAGCCAGAGTTTTGCAGTTGAATGTCCCAGGGAGAGATGTTAAGTTTGCAGAATACATTGCTGGTACTCTGCAAAACACAGTATGGGTCCCTGGGGACGGAGCATTTGGAGAGAGGTGGGCCAGTGCTCCAAAAGCACTAGTTGCTCTGTAACTGACCACAACTTGGATTTGACTTAAGAGTTCCAGAGATGTGAACTAATTGACACTCACTTGTAGCTGGTTAATTAGCAGGCAGGTCACCAGGCGGACAATACATATTTCCATTCCTTCATTCATTTTTTTTTATTTGTCCATGGGGTCCATCTTTTATTAAATTTTTGAGTTTCGTGTACGCCTGCATTATTTGCTATGCCTTTTTCCATATTGAACTGGTAGTTGATTTGTCCAACCACCTGTTCCCATGAAGGGTATATCTGAGATTTCCATTGTCTTGCTATAATTGCTTTTATGCTTTTACAGCTAGGAAAATATGGATTAAAAGATATCTTTTATTAAAGTCTTTAAATGGCATATTTAAGTGTAGCAATACTGTTTCTGTGTTGTATTCGTAATCTATGTTAAATATATCCCCAATTTCTTGTATGACTCTGTTCCATAAAGTTTTTATGATGGAACACGACCACCATATGTGGGTTTGAGAACCTTTTGTTAGGTTACACCTCCAACATCTGTCTGAGTTTGATCTATTCATTTTATGTAAGGTTTCAGGAACTAAGTACCATCTATAGATGATTTTATAGTGGAGTTCTATTAAGTTTAGATATTTTACAGATTTTCTAACCTCTGTTATTGATTTAGCCCATGTCTCGGACGTGAAGGATCTTCCTACCGCTGTTTCCCAGGTGCTCCATGCCTTGGGTTTATTAGGTATCTCTAGCAGGCTTATCCAATCATAGAGTTTAGGCAAAACCTTAGGTTTTCCTTCTTTGGAAAATATATTACTTATATCTTTAGTTGAACAATTTTTATTTTCCCTCTTAAGCATAGAATCTACATAATTTTTCAATCTCAAGAACGTAAATATCTCCCTTGATGGTATATTCAGTTCATTTTGTAAATTTGTGAATGCCCTGACAGAGGTTCCCTCTATTACATCCCCCAGGGTCAAATTTTCAGTTCTTTGCCATCCTTTCAAGGAGAAGCTCTCTATGTTGTATTCCAAAATCCTCAATGAGGTTGAAGGTAACACCAAATTCTCAATTTTACATTTTTTTTTTGTCTTAAACCAGGTCGTTATAAGATCTACTATATAATTTGGGGGCTGTTTCATATATAGGTTTCTGTATGCCCTTTCATTCATCCATAAAATTAGTGATAGGTCATTAATTCTTATTAGTTCTTTTTCTAGCAAATACCATGGCTCCTCTTTTGCTGTTTCTGTTTGCCACTTATTTATATGAAAAAGTCTACTAGCTTCGTTTAGTTTTGTTATATTAGGAAGACCGAACCCCCCTTTGTTCACATTCCTCATTAGTATAGTTTTATTGACCCTGGGTTTTTCCCCCTTCCAAATATATAAAAAAAAACTGCTTTTGGACCTCTAGTAATTTACTTCTCGGGATCGGTAGTGGCAACATTCTAAATAAGTAGAGCCATTTTGAAAGAATGTAGTTTTTTATCACATTTAATCTGCCCAGCCAGGATATCTCTATATTTAGCCATTTTCTATTCAACTTCTCCTGAGTATCTTTATACAAAAAATCAAAGTTCTCCTTGACTGTTGTCCGATAATTCGGAGTAATATATATTCCCAAATACAGAAATCCCCTGGTGGACCACTCAAACGGATATCTGTCCCTTAGTTGCTTCCTAATGGATTCTTCGGCATTAAGCAAAATCGCCTGGGATTTCGTAAGGTTAAGTTTGTAATTTGATAGTTTTGAATATGCTTCAACCTCTTGCATAAAATATTTTAGTGATGTCTCAGGGTCCGTCAGAGTTATGACAACATCATCAGCATACATACATATTTTGATATCATTTCCGCCCGCTGGCATACCTCTAATACATTCGTTTTGTCTTACTCTAGCTGCCAATGGCTCCAATGTCAAGATGTACAACATTGGAGCCAGTGGACATCCCTGGCGTGTCCCGTTGCTCACATCGAACCATTCTATGAGCTATCACTGCTGAAAATATTTTCAAGTCACAGTTGATCAATGAGATCGGTCTATAATTTGAGGTATAAGCGGGATCTTTATTTGGTTTAGGGATTGGTATAATCAATGCTTGTAGCATTTCTTTGGGGATTACTGCTTCATTCTTGATCTCATTAAACAGAACTATGAGGAAAACAGCAAGGACCTCACAAAAATTTTTATAAAAATTATTGCTATAACCATCCGGTCCTGGGGCCTTGTCTTTTTTCTGCTGTAGGATTACATCCATAATCTCTTTCTTTTCAAATGGGGAATTTAGATATTTTGTTTGGTCCTCGGATATTGTTGGGAGTGTAGTATTATCTAGGTAATTCTTTATCTGTTTTTCTAATTCTCCTTCTGGGGGTAAATAATATAAGTCTGCATAGAATTTATTAAATGCATTGCCTATATCTTTGGTAGCAATATAAGTTTTATCTTCAACAGCTATTTTTTTGATTCTTGAGTTTAGTTTATTATTCTTTAATCTATTTGATAATATTTTTTCGGCCCTATTGCCCTTAGCGTACCAAAGTTGTTTGAGTTTCATTAGAGTATAGTTAGTTTTGGCCAATATCTGAATTTTTATTTTTTCTGTTATTTCTTTGATTGAATTCGTTGTATCGATGTTTGGAGATAGTTTATTTATACGCTGATTTTTATTTAATTCCACATACAGCTGTGCCATGGATAGACCTCGCTTTTTTTTGGCTTCTGAGCCCAGTTTAATCAGGAGCCCTCGGATGACACATTTGTATGTTAGCCATACTGTTGTAATTGGTAAGTTGTCCTTTGTATTCTCCCTAAAAAAGGCCACTGTCTGATTTTTTAGATATTCTATGTTTGTCTTATCTTTTAGGAGGTTGCTATTTAATCTCCAGTTATTTCTCCTCTTTGTATCTTGAGAGTCTTGGAATTCTAATATCAGTGCGGCATGGTCAGTCCATACTGCTTCATTGATTTTAATTTTCTTGCAATCCTGGATATTATGTTCCCCTACCAGAAAATAGTCCAATCGAGAGTAAGAAAGGTTTGGTTTTGAAAAATATGTAAAGTCCTTTTCATTAGGGTTAAATGTACGCCACACATCATATAAGTTATTTTTATACATAAAATTTTGGAATTTATTAGCATTACGTACAATTGACTTATCTAATTTTTGACCCTGGGAGATTTTTTTATGAAGTTTTGCGTCTAATACGCAGTTGAAGTCACCTCCTACTATTTTTGTTCCCTGAGCCACTTTTTCCATCCTTTCAAATACCTTATTAAGGAAACTAATAGGATCTTTATTCGGGGCATATATATTTAACAAAGTATAACTCTGGTTATTTATCCTACATACCACAATAATGTAACGACTTGATGTGATCTATTTAGACTTTGCTAAAGTATTTGATATAGGTCCACACAAAAGGCTCTATAAATTGAGAGAAATAGGTTTGGGGGCAAATGTATGTATTTGGGTTGAAAATCGGCTAAAAGATAGAATGCAGAAGGCTTTTGTAAAAGTAAAATCCTCAAATTGTACCAGGGTATTTAGCAGAGTACTTCAGGGCTCTGTTTTAGGCCCTCTTCCTTTTCATTTGTTTATTACTGATCTCCCAAGTCGTGCTGAGAGCCATGTTTCAGTGTTTGCTGATGACACTATATTAGGTAAGGTAATACAGACTAATCTTGATGTTTGTTCTTTATAGGAAGATTTGGACAGAGTGGGGGACTTTGAAATTCAGTGGCAAATGAGGTTCAAGATAGACAAATAGTATAGTTATGCAAAAGGATTTAGGAATAATTGTAGAAAACAGACTTAGCAAGAGTGCTCAATGCCAGTCAGCAGCTGCAAGGGCCAATAGGATATTGGCATGTATAAAACAAGGTATAGATTAACGGGTGGAGGATATCAACTTTCCTATTTACAAGTCAATGGTAAGACCTCACCTTGAATATGCAGTACAATTCTGGGCACCAATCCTTAAAAAGGATTTTATGGAACTAAAAAAAGTGTAAAAGAGGGCTACAAAATTAATAATGGGATTGGAGGCTCTTAGTTATGAAGAGAGACTTAAAACATTGCATTTACATAGGTAAGAAAAAAAAGTGTCTCAGAGGGGATATGATAACATTATATAAATATGAGCAGGGCCAATATAAAGAGCTCTCCAGTGACCTGTTCATTAACATAAATGTACAAAGAACAAGAGGTCACCCCCTGAGACTGGAAGAGCCAAGATTTCATAGACAGCAAAGAATGGGGTTATTTATGGTAAGGACAATAAAGTTATGGAACTCACTGCCAAGAGAGGTAGTGCTATCAACCACAATAGATGCATTTAAAAAGGTCTAGATGTTTTTTTAGAAAAGCAGAACATGCAGGGCTATTAATAATAGAATAAGCATTAATAATAGAGCTTATTGATCCAAGGAGAAATCGCCTTTTGGAGTCAAGAAGGCAATTTTTCCCCATAGGAGGCAAAATTCGAAATAGCTTGCTTATGGGCTTTTGCTTTCTTTTGGATCAAAAGTTGGAATGATAGGCAGAAGGGTTGAACTTGATGGACTTGTGTCTTTTTTCAACCTAAATTACTATGTTACTTAACTGTTATGTTTCGATGATGATTTTACTCTTTGTGCCCATAGTTTTATTTCATATATTGGAATTCCACATTTCTACTACTTATTACCTAATGTTTACCTAATACTTACGATAATACTTCCTGTTCTCCTCAGAAATAATATCAGTTAAAGATGATGCAATCTTATGTTTAGTAAACCTATGTTTTCACCTGAAATATTCTTGTTTATATGCCACTAATTAGCTTTCTTAAATTTAAAAGGAGTCATGCAAATACTTGAGTGATATATACTGAAATTTTGATTATGAAAAAAATATCTATAGCTAAAAAAAATGTAATAACTTACATATTATTGTTTGTGTATTTCAAAATATTAGGCAAAATCTAAATAAAAATAAAATAATATTTGCTTATTTTTGTTTTCTGACAATGTTCACATGGAATTGCATCTTGTTAATGTGGTTATTACTCCCCACACTTTTGCATGGCAACATGAGGACACCTGCAGGCCTCATTGTAAACTGCAGTTAATAACTTTTCAGGATTGTACAATATCCAGTTACTGTTTAGCACATGTATAATATTTCAGTATTTA
The DNA here is from genome assembly GCA_036172795.1 of Pelodytes ibericus. Lineage (NCBI taxonomy): Eukaryota > Metazoa > Chordata > Amphibia > Anura > Pelodytidae > Pelodytes > Pelodytes ibericus. The sequence goes on from CM069862.1 coordinate 162,754,403, forward strand.
AATAATTTATATATTTTTACTGTGATTAAGTAACATTATTGATTAGAAACTTTGCAACCAGGAGACAGATTGTACAATCAGCATTTCTAAACAAAGCACCCCACCAAAAAGTTGGAAAATTGGAGGTTAGGTGAGGGCAGCCGTGTATTGTTCAGCTGTGTGTATGTTTTTGCCTAATATGGAAAGAAAAATGGACTTCAAAAAAGGTACACCTTGGCCAATTATTCATAAATACATTCAAGTACAACCGACAGCTATAAGAAGAATGCCTTAAACACCTTGTGTTGCCAGATAGAAATTTGGAGGATGAGACGGGTTTTAGTTTAGCTTATTTGGTCATGCTGAACATCTTCATAACTGCCATTAGCCAACCAACCTATTCACTTCTATAGTTAATATTAATGTTGTAAATAGTAGTAAAAGGTCCCATCAATACACACATTATATCTCTAGACAGTAAGCAAACATAACTATTTTTTAATAGTTTGGTTCTATAGACCGTCTCATGTTGCACAGAGTCAACCCTTCCAGAGGTGTGATTACTTGAATTTCCAAAATCATCAAGCCATACATGCTCAGGTTGCAAGTTGTAATTGGGAGTCCAACTTGTGGCCAGCGGGTTTTTATCCTGGCTGAAAAGCACACAGGCTACAGAAGAGGAACAGCACATCAATGCCTTCCAGGATATTCACTGTGTCAATAAACATAGTTTTTTTGTGTGAAATCAACCTTTCGGGGGCCTTTATAGATTATTATACCATTTTAGCATAGCCCTCAATATTGTGGTTACCTGTTTTGTTCTGTATGACATCAAAATAATTATTAGGTGAGCCTAGGGTTGCCACCTTTTCTTCAGAAAAATACCGGCCTTGGTACTGTCTCCATAGACTTAACATTGGCCTGATGCCAATTTTTTACCGGCCTGCATGTAAAATACCAGCCAGGTGGCAGCCCTAGGTGAGCCCCTGCTACCCCTTAGGTGGAGATGTTCTCTCATGCACCTGTTGATGCAACTTTCTGATGAGTACAATACTAAACTATATAGCATCTACAAGCTTGACCTATATATACACTGCATTATTTCAATGTATCTCCTTGTCCACAGAATGCAGAATAGAAAACCATACCTCTGTTTCCATCTTTCATGGAGCCAAAACTGAACTGCACATGTTACCTAATGTATGGCTATTTTTTTCATAAAATGCTTTGGAAGAATTTTTTTTATCTAAAAATAGTTTTAAACTTAAGATACATTATAGTTAAAAGGTTATTCTGCATGAAATAGAGCATAGTTATGTAGCATGAGGCTGTCTATTCATTCAATGATTACATTTTGGTAAAGTAATTCAATTAATCCAAGTTATGCAAACTGAGATAACATGCACATGCACTTTTTCACAATAAAAACTGTATAAAATAAACAAAGTTCAGGAAAAGACCTTAATTTTATTGTTGTTCTGCAAATCTTTGTACAAACAAAGAACACAGTAACTTCATATATTACCACTTAAGGGCATGCTATATGTTATTGTTTTAGTTAATTAGTAGTTCTCCAAATATAAGTAATTAACCTATTAAACTAAAATCAGTTCTGATATAACTGTTTTACTAATCTGAGATTATTCTAAATATGAAATCTTCACCTGGTTGCAAATATTAACGATTATAACTAACAGCAAGACTATATCTTTACATTTAAAAATCATGATTTAAAAAGAGTCTTAATGACTAGTGATTCAAATCAAATCCACCCTTGCAGTGATGGCCATAAATATCTCTGCAGCCTACTACTCATGAAAGATGGGGATAGCACTGTAGCTATTGTGTACATCTATACTGAAATCTGTTCAACACCTTCGCTACAAAGGACGTGTCAGGCACGTCCTGGGAGAAACTCCCTTAACGCCTTGCACGTCCTACGGTGAATCAAGCGGTTTTCGCTTTAACGGTGCTGGTCTATTGCCTCGATGTCGAGGCAATAGCCAGCACTGAAATTTCTGTTTTGGAGCACCCACGATCGCCCCACGGAGCGATCGTGGGGAGCCATATTAATATGGCTAAGCCCTCTGCCGATCTGAGCTTCGGAAGTGAAAGTAACTTCACTTCCGTCGCTCTGAATATGCTACTTGACTGCCCCTAGTGGTAGTTAAGTAGCATTGCAATGGAAAATATTTAAAATACATATTTAATTAATTAAAAACAGGTTATATAGCAATTGGCCCATAGGGCTAAAATTAAATAATTTTTAGCATAAGGGATAGGGTTAAAATTAAATTAAAAAATATTAAGGGATATAATAAGGATTAGAGTTGGGGTTAAATTTAGTGTTAGGGTTAAATTTTGGGTTCGGGTTGGGGTCAAAAGGTCAATATAGGAAAAAAACAAAAAACACTATTTTTTGTTTTTGCCCCATAACTCGCAAAAAAATACCGAAAAATATGGAAACATGCATATTTTTGAACTCGGGACAACATTTAGAAACTATTTAGACGGGGTCTTTTTTAATGATTTTATTTGTGTAAATTATATTTTAGGTCAAAGTTTGAAAAAGTGGGTTTTTTTCAATTTTCATCATATTTTATGATTTTTTTTGTAGTAAATTATAAGATATGATGAACATAATGGTATCTAATGAAAGCCCTTCTTATGACGATAAAAACAACATATAATATGTGTGGGTACTGTATGTGAGAAAGAAAAAAATGACAGCTAAACACAAACACCCTGGAAATGTCAAAACAGCCATTGTCACCAAGGGAAAGTCAAGGTGAAAATGTCTTGTCACTATGGGGTTAAACAATTGCATGTTTAAAGCACACAAAGAGTTTGGAACCAGACCACAATTCATAGCAATACTGCAGAAGTAACACAGTGACTGACGCAGTTCTACATGCAGGCTGCAGAGCCCACCAAGTCTCAAGAAGGAAGTCCTGCTGTGCCCAACAAGCTTGAGGCCAGTGTTAAGATTAGGAAGGCAATTGAATGGCTGATATTTTTTGGGAGAAAAGGTGGGAATCCTAACAGTTGCTGTAGTACAACACATTGACTTATCAATTTTTAGGAGCCAGAAGTAGGTTGTTTTCAATTCTTAGCACATGACCTTCATTTGTTACTGTAGCCAGTAGTGTATCTTCCACAAGGCAAACTAGGCAGTTGCCTAGGGAGGCACTTTGCCAAAGGGTGTTAAACCACACTTCTGGTGCTTGAAACATTTTCGCTCCTTCCCCCACAGTTCAGCAAGCTTTAGCTCCTGCCAGTTAATCGGGGTGATGGGGACATGCAATGGACGTGGTGGGGGTATGAAATGAGGGTGATAGTGGCATGTAATGGGGTGATGGGGGCATTTAGTGTGTGTGCAATGTGGGTGATGGGGCATGTCGTGGGTGTGCAATTTGGGTAATGGGGCATGTCATAGGTGTGCAACATGTGTGGGGGCGTGCCCGAATTTTGGCTGCCTAGGACAGCACAAAACCAAGATAGCCTGTTTAAGATTATAATAGAAGCCTATGACAGATTGGATTGATGGTGATGGGGTGGACGGACCCATAACTTCTGACTGTGTTACCAGAAAACTGTTTTCAGCCGTTCAGATTTTATTTTCTTCAATTTTAAGATAGGCCTAAAAGTACTTGAGCTAAGAAATGGAATTTTGTATAGTACCATAAAAAAAAAACTTTTAAAAATCTACTCTATTAGGGGCATTTTGTTTAACAATTTAAAACCCTTAGGGGTTTTTTGCCTTCTTTTGGATCAAAAGCTGTAATGATAGGTAGAAGGGTTGAACTTGATGGACTTGTGTCTTTTTTCAACCTAAATTACTATGTTACTATGTTACTAAAAGAGATGTCTACGGGGAAATTACATTTTACAGCATGCTAGTTTCAAGGCTGAGCTTTGAACCCAAGTCTATCAATGTCGACTTTACCCTTAGCAAATACTTAAGGGGATAGTAAAGTATTTGTTTACTTCCTGAATGTTATGGGCAAACCTCTCAAACTGCTAATCTCTGAGGTTGTCGGTGATCGAAAAGTTAGACCGAGAACTCTAAACATGTAGCAATGCACTATTGAATCAAATATTTTTCTTACATTAATACAAGTTATACATATTCTTTAGATACACATTGCTGGCACTTCTACTGGTACTTCTTTAGGTTGTGATATGATCTACTAATATGCTTTATGCCTTAGCATACAATGACATGCTTTGGAATTTGAACCAGATATAGAGTGTAAATATTGATTCCCCCGCAACACCATCAATACCATTACAAGCAGAGACCTGCATTCATGAGAACAACAGCAGCCTAAATGAGAGCTGGCTCCCCTGTAGAGTGTAATACTTTCTGCTGCTGCATCTACTACTCCCTATTTGGAGCACAGCTCTTATCTTATTTATTTTTTAGCATGATATTGTAGTAAAAAAAAAGCTAATATTAGATAAAATAATCCATTTAATTTCAATTTAATGATTTTGCATGGAAAACAAATAAAAATAACTATAAAAAAGGATTGTTACCTTAACGATCGACTAAACTTTTTTCCCCCCATTTATATCCACTATGGGAGTAAAAGTGAAAATTACAGTGTCCCTAGTGTGGAGATAAAATGGCATGCATTTTTTTAAGCTCTTCTCAGTGCAGAGAGCAACAGTCACAGATTTGGATAGGTGCCAACAGTCCCGGATTTGCTAGATAATAGCTGCTACCAGTTCTAGATTTACCAGTACAGTCCTGTTTTTTTTGGCCCTGTTGCATCAAACTTGGTTCCATCCTAGCTTAATTGCTGCTTTTTAGAAAGTGCTTTGTACTGTACACAGGCAGTATTCCATTTAAATGATGTATGTCTATTAGACATACATACTGTACACATAAGGAATGAACTCTAGACACCCTGTATCGGGCAGGTTCGATTTTCCTGTTAAAGGGTCCTGTAATGATGTGTGATGTTAAGTAACCATGCCCACCAGGATCCGTTCCTGTCATGTCCAAGGACCATGTCCCAGGATGCTGACAGAATCTTTGCTTCAATTAACGAACAACCAAGCTTCTTTTTCAGTAGAGGATAGACATGGAGCTGTTCCTTTGGCTGAGGCCATAGGTCATCCCTTTGACAAAGGCATCCTCCCAAAACGTTGGTGATCTCTTTTTTTGGATGGGTATGTTCTCTTGCCATTACTATTTAGTATTTATGTTTATATTGTACCATTTGCATGTTTAATGTTTCTTAACCCCTTAAGGACAGAGCCTTTGAAACATTTTTGTCCTTTCTGGACAATGCCTATTTTAACATTTCTGTGCTGTTTGTGTTTAGCAGTAATTTTCTTCTTTGTCATTTGCTGTACCCACACATATTATATATTGTTTTTATCGGGACAAGAAGGGCTTTCTATGGATGATTTTGATCATATCTTATCATATTATTAAAAAAAATAATAAAATATGGTAAACAAATACACAAATTTCTTTGTTTTTATTTGAAACAACTTCTCCTCATCGACAATAGCGAACGAAAAAACATGCTAAATAGATTCTACTATTTCTCCTGAGTACAGGGATACCACCCATGCATAGGTTTGTTGGGTTGTTTGGGGGCTAAAATGCCACATTTGTGAGGTGCAGTTTTTTGTTTTCCAACTTGAAATTTTTACATGCAGACAGCCTGCACCCATGTCCCATTTGAGACATATTTGAAGCCAGCTAGTGTATTTTACCCCATCAACCCATATATTTTTTAAAAGAAGACACCTTAGGCTATCTCAAATGGTGGTATTTTTACACTTTCCATGCACTAATTCTACCACCAGCCTTTGTCAAACTTTGTGGTAGTAATTTTTTTGTGTTTTTTTTTCACAAACCTTGTACTTCAGACATGAATTCACAGATTTTGGTATGTGTCACTGCCAAATAACACCCTAATAAGTGTTCAGCAACATCTCTTGAGTACAGGGATACCACCCATGCATAGGTTTGTTGGGTTGTTTGGGGGGTAAAAGGCCAAATTTGGTGGGTGCAGTTTTTGGTTTTCCAAATTAACATTTTGACATGCAGACCGCCTGCACCCATGTCCCATTTGGGACATATTTGAAACCAGCCAGTGTATTTTACCCCAACAACCCATATATTTTTTAAAAGAAGACACCTTAGGCTATCTCAAATGGTGGTATTTTTACACTTTCCATGCACTAATTCTACCACTAGCCTTTGTCAAACTTTGTGGTAGTAATTTTTTTGTGGTTTTTTTTCACAAACCTTGTATTTCAGACATGAATTCACAGATTTTGGTATGTGTCACTGCCAAATAACACCCCAATAAGTGTTCAGCAACATCTCTTGAGTACAGGGATACCACCCATGCATAGGTTTGTTGGGTTGTTTGGGGAGTAAAAGGCCAAATTTGGTAGGTGCAGTTTTTGGTTTTCCAAATTAAAATTTTGACATGCAGACCGCCTGCACCCATGTCCCATTTGGGACATATTTGAAACCAGCCAGTGTATTTTACCCCATCAACCCATATATTTTTTAAAAGTAGACACCCTACGCTATTTCAAATGGTGGTATTTTAACACTTTCCATGCACTAATTCTACCACCAGCCTTTGTCAAAGTTTGTGGTAGTAATTTTTGTGTGGTTTTTTTTCACAAATATTGTATTTTAGACATAAATTCACAGATTTTGGTATGTGTCACTGCCAAACAATAACCCAATATGTGTTCAACAACATATCCTGAGTACATGGATACCACCCATGCATAGGTTTGTTGGGTTGTTTGGGGGCTAAAGGGCCACATTGTGAAGGTGCGCATTTTCAACTTGGAATATTGACGTGTAGTCAGCCTGAGCCCATCTTTCATTTGGGACTTTTTTTTAAAGTAGGACAGTGTATTTTACCCCAAAAAGTATATATTTTGTAAAAGTAGACACCCTAGGCTATTTTAAATGGTGTTATTTTAACACTTTCCATGCACCAATTCTACCACCAGCCTTTGTCAAAGTTTGTGGTAGTCATTTTATTGTGTATTTTTTCCCACATACATTGCACTTTAGACACAAATTCACATATTTCGGTATGTGTCACTGACAAACAATACCACAATATATGTTCAGCAACATCTCCCGAGCACAGGGATACCACCCATGCATAGCTTTGTCAGCTTTGTTAGGGGTTGAAAGGCTACATTTGAGAAGTGCGCTTTTTGATTTTCAAACTTGGAATTTGAACATGTAGAGCAAGGAAGTGGTTAATAGCTCTTATAAGAGCCTTTGTAGTACTGTACAAAAAAATTAACCCCTAAAAATGCACAGACAAGAAAAAATGTTCTGCTGTGCAGTGATCAGTGGCAGGGAAGGGGTTAATACACTACACTATACAAAAGGTATGGCTTTTATAAAAGCCCTTGGGACTCACAATTTATTAACATTTTATTTAATTTATTACAATTTAAAAATTATGTTATACAGATCTGTCTCTTTCCCTCACTAAAACTCAAGTGAGGAGAGGGAGGCAGATCCATATGGGTAGAACAATATTTACGAACCAAACGAATGGTGATGCTCATCTGAGAAATCACCAAACCACCTTTGCCACTGATCGGCTGTTACTGATCGCTATACACGCGTTCAGACAGCTTCAAAAGGAATACACGTAATCCCCTAGTGGGTATAATTAACCCCTAGTGAGTCTGACAAAAAAAATGCTGATAGCAAAAAAAAATCCTTCGGCGACTAGATTGCTCCATATGCGCTGCTTAGGCAGTGACCATATGCACTGCTTAGGCAGTGACCATATGTGCTGCTTAGGAAGTGATATACGGCAAGGAAGGGGTTAATAGCTCTTAAAAGAGCCTTTGATATACTGTAATAAATCAAAGTAAAAAAAATAACCCCTAAAAAAATGCACAGACAGCAAAAAATGTGCTGCTGTGTAAGATCACTGCGTACACAGCGATCAATTGCAGGGAAGGGGTTAAATACTGGAAACGGCTTTTATAAAAGCCATTGGGTCTCAATTCTATTAAATATATTATAATTAAAAACTTACATTATACAGCTCTGTCTCCCTCCCTCACTAAAACTCAAGTGAGAGGGAGGCAGATCTACACGGGTCAGATCAAATATTTACACATATTGATCTAACCAGACGAATGGTGATGCTCATCTGAGCAAACGCCAACCCGCCATTGTCACTTATCAGCTGTTACTGATCGCTATACATGCGCTCAGACAGCTAAAAAAATTTTTTTATGTTAAACGTAGTCCCCTAGCGGGTATAATTAACACGTGACGGGTGTAATAAAAAAGTTTTAAAAGAATTTAAAATGCTTCTGCAGCAAGATTGCTGCATTTGCGTCAGATCGCTGATTAGGCAGTGATCTACGGCAAGAAAGGGGTTAATCTCTCTTAAAAGAGGTTTTTTTTATACTGTAATGAATTACAGTAAAAAAAATAACCCCTAAAAAATGCACAGACAGCAAAAAATGTGCTGCTGTGTATGATCACTGCGTACACAGCGATCAATGGCAGGGAAGGGGTTAAATGGCTTTTATAAAAGCCCTTGGTGTTTAAAATTTTATTCAATATTTTTTTTATTATTTTATTTTATTTTTTTACTTGATCTGATCTGTCTCTCTCCCTTACTAAAAGTAGTAAGGTGAGGGAGGCAGATCAATACTCGTCAAAGGCAATATTTAGTAATATTGCCTTTGACAGTATGGTAAGTGCTCATCAGAGCACTTACCATACATGCCTGCACACAGATCACATAGATCTGCTGTGCCGGCATCGATTGGCTCCCCCTAGAGCATCGGAAGTGAAATACTTTCACTTCCGATGCTCTTGCCATTAGAAGGGAAGCGCTGCCTGTACAGGCAGCGTTCCCTTCTACTGAGCCGATGGGGTCGCTCAGGAGAGCGACCACCATCGGTTCTGGGGCAGCCTGGAGGTGTTGTTAAGTGCCTCGCTGGCGAGGCACTTTAACAACACCGGAGATGCTTAGAAAGCGAACGATCGTTCGCTTTCTAAGCACATGTGTGCAGCGGGCGCAGCCATTTTTAAATGGCTGCTACGATCACTCTGTGGAGTGATCGTAGCGCGCCCCTGCACATTTGGGGGGTGTTGCACAATGCCTCTACCTAGAGGCATTGTAGCAACACCGTTAGAGTCACCGCTGGTCGCTTTCTTTACTCCATTTAGTGCATGACATGCCAGGCACGTCAGCTGTCGGCAAGTCCTCGATTTGCCGTGACGTGCCTGGCACGTCATCTGTCGTTAAGGGGTTAACAAGAACAATGTATAAATAAATATGTGGCATGAATCACTTTGTTTATATAAAATGGTAAAACTGTAATGGTTTGCACAGTGATCTCAGGGGCAATATTTGGAAACTATTATATGGCCAAATATTTAAAAGGACAAGGTAAAAATAAAATTGTTACTGCCCTCCAGGCAAACATTGACCTAAACAAAAGGGGGTGCACACAACAATACAAAACAGCCACACACTAGATACAATCTAATACAATTCTCCTACCTGGGATTTTATATAGGAAATTAATAAATATACTTGAGGGGGCTGCGGTATTAGGGGCGAGGATGGCTAGAGGGTTAGATGAGCTTTTAAACTAAGCTCTGGGGGGGAGGGTCAAGATCAAAATGAAGCAATGGCAGCTAGAGTAGATTGGAAGGTGGGTATAGCTATGGCAAAGGAGGAGGAAAGCGCTGGTGGGGTTAACATAGAACATAGGGAGGTACATACAATTAAACCTGCGGGCATTACGTGTTTGTCAACTAAACAGAAAATGTGTAGTAATCTCAAATGTCTTTTAGCAAATGCAAGAAGCTTGACAAACAAAATGGGTGAGCTGGAGATACTGGTAAGTGCTGAACAGTATGATTTAATCAGAATCACGGAAACGTGGTGGGATGAGACCCACGACTGGTCAGTTAATTTACAAGGCTACTCACTTTTTAGAAAGGACAGAGTAAATAGAAAAGGGGGAGGGATATGTCTATATGTAAATCCTAAACTAAAGCCCAGTATTAAGGAAGGTGTGCATGACGTAACTGGAACTGATGTGGAGACACTGTGGGTGGAGATTAGCTTAGACCAGGGCTTGACAAATGTAATTAGATTTTAGGAGCCAGCAAAAAAATGTAGGAGCCAGACAATCACGCAAGCATACACGCAATTCATAAACACACACGCCTACTTTACATATACACATATATACAAACTCACACACGCCTACTTTACATATACCCATATATCCAAACACCGCACACACGCCTACTTTACATACACATATATACAAACACCTCACACACACCTACTTTACATACACATATATACAAACACCTCACACACACCTACTTTACATACACATATATACAAACACCTCACACACACCTACTTTACATATACCCATATATCCAAACACCTCACACACACCTACTTTACATATACACAAATATACAAACACCTCACACACACCTACTTGACACATACACAAATATCCAAACACCTCACACACACCTACTTTACATATACCCATATATCCAAACACCTCACACACACCTACTTTACATATACCCATATATCCAAACACCTCACACACACCTACTTTACATATACACATATATCCAAACACCTCACACACACCTACTTTACATATACACATATATACAAACACACACCCACCTCACACAGTCTTTTCTTGGTTTCTTAACGTGTCCCCCCTCCCTGCTGCTTTACCTCATTGCAGGGAAGGGGGACATTCGTGTTGCAGCCGATCTGCCTGCTGAGTGCCAGGATGTCACGTGACGACACCCTGCACACAGACACGCGTTGCGCGAGGGGGCGGAGCTTGCAGTCTGTGCGGATGGCACAGACTTTACCCCCTCGCGCTCCGCAAAAAAAAAAAATTCGGATTGGCAGTGGTGAGGGGACCATGAGGCTGACGGCACCCAGGCGCCAGGTCCAATTTACTGGTCGCCATGGCGACCTGGCGCCTGGGGTTTGTCGAGCCCTGGCTTAGACACTAAAAAGAATCGCACATTACTTGTAGGTGTATGCTACAAGCCACCGAATATTAGCATTGATGGAGAAGATCAGCTTTTATTACAAATTGAAAAGGCTGCAAATCTGAATGAAGTTCTAATCATGGGAGATTTTTTTTTCAAATTCTTTATTTTGTACATTTTTAGAATTTTTTCCAGAAAATTCACGATATATATGGAAAATATATTACGTATACAAATAAAACAATCTTGTAACAGATCTCGTGACTTCATTTGTCAATATCAGAACAATTTAAGACTTAAGACACTTAAAACAACAACAATTAAACACTACAAAAAAAAAAAAAAAAAAAAGAGCATAGAAGAAAGAAAAAGAAAAATAAATCAGAGACAGGAGGGAAATGAAGACAGCTGGGTGTCCCATCCAGGGCAGCATATCTAACAGTGACCATTTAATATGTAGTAAGTGGGGTTTAGCCTTTAGGAAAACGCTCCAGCCAGGGGCCCCATGGGAGATTTTAATTACCCAGATATAGATTGGAATTGTGGCACAACTAGTTCCGCTAAGGGCAGCAAGTTTCTGAACCTGCTTAATAACACATTTATGTCACAATTAGTAGACACCCCAACTAGAATGGATGCCTGTCTGGATTTAGTAATAACAAACAATGACCAGCTTATCTCAAACATCAAAGTAAGGGAACACTTGGGCAATAGTGACCATAACATGGTTTCGTTTGAGATTAATGCAAAAAAGCAAATTGGTAACTACGCCACCAAAACACTTAATTTTAGAAGGGCCAACTTTGATGGACTAAGGGCATCAATGGAACATTTAGACTGGGAACGATTGTTTTCTGGACTAAACATAGAAGACAAGTGGAATGCCTTTAAGCACACATTACAAAAGTACACATCCCAATATATACCTTTGGGAAACAAATACAAAAGACACAAATCAAAACCAATGTGGCTTACCTGTACAGTGAAACAGGAAATGCAAAACAAGAAAATGGCATTCAAACATTATAAAAGCAAGGGATCAACATTATCATTTATAAAATACAAAGATGCCAACAAAGCCTGCAAAAAGGCAATTAAAATGGCTAAATTGGAAAACGAGAAAAGGATTGCTAAGGAGAGTAAAATTAACCCCAAAATTTTTTATAAGTATATAAATGGAAAAAAGCTAAAGAGGGAAAATGTTGGGCCCTTGTTATCCCAAATGGGAAATTTGGTAAGTGAGGACAGAGAAAAAGCAGACATTTTAAATACTTTTTTTTCTTCTGTTTATACTAAGGAAGAACAGATGGATGAGCCCCTGCTACCGGACGTTACAGAACAGTCACCACAAACATGGGATTGGCTGACACAGGAAAAAGTGTTTATGCAATTAAACTCTGTTAAGATAGACAAGGCCCCAGGGCCAGATGGTATACACCCAAGGGTCCTTAGAGAGTTAAGCATAATTCTGGCCAGACCAATATTTATGATCTTTAGGGATTCGTTCAGTTCAGGTATAGTGCCAACAGACTGGCGAAAGGCGGATGTCATTCCAATATTTAAAAAGGGATCAAAATCTCTGCCTGATAATTATAGGCCAGTGAGCTTGACATCTGTAGTGGGGAAATTATTTGAAGGATTGCTAAAGGTGTACACTCAAGAATACATCTTGAATCAGAATATAATTAGTAAAAGTCAACATGGTTTTGTGAAAGACAGGTCTTGTCAAACAAACTTAATAACATTCTATGAAGAGGTCAGTAAAAATATAGATCTAGGTGTGGCAGTTGATGTGATCTATTTGGAGTTTTGCTAAAGCATTTGATACAGTTCCACACAAAAGGTTACTCTACAAATTGAGAGAAATAGGATTGGGGGCAAATGTATGTATTTGGATTGAAAATTGGCTAAAAGATAGAACACAGAGGGTTGTTGTAAATGGTAAAGCTTCAAATTGGACCAGGGTAGTGAGCGGAGTACCTCAGGGGTCTGTTTTGGGACCTCTTCTTTTTAATCTGTTTATTAATGATCTCCCACGTTGTGCTGAGTGCCATGTCTCAGTGTTTGCTGATGACACAAAATTAGGTAAGGTAATAAAGACTAATCTTGATGTTTTTTCTTTACAGGAAGATTTGGACAGAGTAGGGAACTGGGCAAGAAAGTGGCAAATGAGGTTCAATATAGACAAATGTAAAGTTATGCATTATGGGAAAAATAATAACAAAGCAACATATACGTTAAATGGTATTTCCCTGGGAAAAACTACTAACGAAAAGGATTTAGGAATCATTGTAGATAACAAACTTGGCAACAGTGCCCAATGCCAGTCAGCAGCTGCAAGGGCCAATAAGATATTGGCATGTATAAAACGAGGTATAGATTCACGGGAGGAAGACATCATCTTGCCTCTTTACAAATCAATGGTAAGACCTCACCTTGAATATGCAGTACAATTCTGGGCACCAGTCCTTAAAAAGGATATTAAGGAACTAGAAAAAGTGCAAAGGAGAGCTACAAAATTAATAAGGGGATTGGAGGATCTTAGTTATGAAGAGAGACTTAAAAAATTGCATTTATTTACTTTAGAAAAAAGGCGCTTTAGAGGGGATATGATAACATTATATAAATATGTGCAGGGCCAATATAAGGAGCTCTCCAGGGACCTGTTCATTAATAGAAATGTACAAAGAACAAGAGGTCACCCCCTGAGACTGGAAGAGCAAAGATTTCATAGGCAGCAAAGGAAGGGATTCTTTACGGTAAGGACAATAAAATTATGGAACTCACTGCCAAGAGAGGTAGTGCTATCAACCACAATAGATGCATTTAAAAATGGTCTGGATGTTTTTTTAGAAAAGCAGAACATACAGGGGTATTAATAATAGAATGAGCATTAATAATAGAGCTTTTTGATCCAAGGAGAAATCTTATTGCCCATTTGGATTCAAGAAGGAATTTTTTTCCCCCTAGGAGGCAACATTCGAAAAAGCTTCCTTAGGGGTTTTTTTTGCCTTCTTTTGGATCAAAACGCTGAAATGATAGGTAGAAGGGTTGAACTTGATGGACTTGTGTCTTTTTTCAACCTAAATTACTATGTTACTATGTTACTATGTTACTTTCCATAGAAAAACTGGTGAAGCTCAGTTTTAAAAAGATCAAAGCACATTGCTAGGGTTGCCTTAAAAAAATAATAGTAAAACTATTTTATCTTTTTTAAAGGTTTATGCAAAAATGCATGTTTTTTTGCCTCAATATAGCCAATTCACATGTTGAATAAAGTTAGGTGTCTCTTTAAGGTCTTGCTATCCCAGACAGAGATGCAGTTATTCTTGCTAAGAAATGATGGCAGGAGCAGGACCTGTAGCTTTTCATTATGCAAGAAGCAGAAAAACAGGTTTTATCTGCTAAACCATAGTAGAAAAAACTGTTACAGACTGTAAGTACAACTAGAAAATGGCAATTTATTTAAAGGAACAGTTAAGACATTTTTGCCAATATAAAAATTAATCACAAACAGATTTTTATTAATTTACATTTCAGGGAAAAACATGTTATATTGTATTGTATTTACTCAGACTATTGTGTTTGGCAGTCTATGTTCTACACTGTTGGACTTATCTTACCAATTCATCTATACATTGTTCAGGGACAAACATGGTGAGATTCCCACGCTAAGCAAACTCACCAGGATTGTCCATGAACAATGTATAGATAAACTGGTGAGATGGTGACAATCCTAACAGCAACAGAAGTTTAACACACTATCAGTATTCGAACATGCAAAGTGCATTAGCCTAATGTCAACATTTTAGAAATAACCAAAAACTGTCCATGTTCGGTCAGTGTATTCACTCTTTAAAATATCTTTCAAAATCATGTTTTGTTTAGGTAAGATTATTGGCCACCCAGTACACCCATTAGCACAGACACACTCCCTTCCCATACTGTCCCTCCCCGTCCCATGTCTCCAGTGGGGTGTAATTTACAATAAAAAATATGGATGGAAAAAAAAAAACACTTTTCTTTAGGCAATAATCTAGTGTTTTTTTCTTAACAATTTCCCCCTAAAAAGTCCCGGCAATGAATGGTCATGGGACCCCCTTATTCCCCAATAGATGGTTCTATGTATTCACCCTTTTTTATTTGAATTGCTGAAAAGGTGGATAACAAGAACCATATTTTAAAAAATGCATTATAAATTAAACATTTGCACCCACAGTACATGCCCCAAACTGGTGGGGCCGAATGTGAACCAAGGGGCCAAATGTGGCATCCGAATTGCATTTCTGACACAGCCTATAGATGCCTAATCGTGAACTATGTGCGTTTGCTGCTCTTCCATTAAAGCAGAATTAATGGGAGAAAAAGTACTTAGCTGCTGTTTGTTACTGTATCCGATCCTCAATATAAAGCACCATGTGCTTAAAATGCCTTGCGTGTGGGTCCTTGTAACCAAGAGGGAGACCCTAGTTTTTGCTTGATATCAGCAGAGGTGACCTAGTCAATTACGATCTGCTGATCCCATGCAAAAACTAGGGACTCAGACAGTCTTTGACCTGACCAGGCTGCCGGCTTCCTATGAAGCATGGCAGCTGCCAGTCAGAAAATAAACTGCCATGGAATGTCAAAAGTACATGACTGTTTATCCTCATACTAGGGACAACTCATTTTTCACTTGTGCTTCTATGTTAGAATACATAAATTTTAGTTGTCCTTTAAAGAGACATCTGTATATTGCCTGTCTGAAGATGGTTATAGTATTTCTGCCCTGAATACGTAGGAAAATAAAGTATATTAAAAAAGATTGGTATTACATTATACATTATAAAGAGCAGGAAGGTAGCAAAATAGAAGCTCTATAAAACATTACCATATGTAGGGTCATGAACAAACATCTTCCATGCCAGATGAAACCTCAAAACATTTCTCTGTTCAGGAGCAATTTAACTGTAAAAACTATACTGAATGAAAAATGAGTCAGGGGACAAGATCAGTACATAAACACTACCAGAGGGTTAAACAAAGACACAAAAAATAACACTTACACGCTTTAAAACAGAGTGTGAGTTTCTTGAAGAACCTTCCCCAGCCCAGGAGCCAAATATGGGCAGAATACACAGCCACTGGCAACAAGGCATTAAATCTTACATGCACAGTATATACAAGCAGTACCCGCTCTGCACTATACACCAGGCAAAATATATATATATATATATATATATATATATATATATATATATATATATATATATATATATATATACACAGGTCTGTTAACCCCTCTACAGGTATGTCAATTGACCAGAAGAAATATAAAAGGACAAAATATTCTACAGTAGATTATTGGAATAAAAGGATCAAATATCATCATATTTTCTTACAGCATACAGTGAATGACTGTACTTGCAAGGTGGTAAAAATTGTTTGCTCATTAAAGGATAGTGGAAAAATCCAGCTACATAAAAAAAAACCTGGAGAACAATGCCGATATTTTGTACTTTAAGTTGCCATTTAAAAGTAAGGCATTGTTTGGCAGCACTAAAATACCTGTATAGCTGGGTAATTCCACTTCACTTCCTATGACTCAATACAAGGGCAAGGAACGTAATCTGGTAATCTCTACTGACAAGAGATGTTGTTGTCGTCTTTTGCTATGTTTTCATCCCAAATCCAAAGTGAAACCAGAGGGACAACTAAATGCCGCATAACAGGGTCACAGAGAGGTGACAAGGGCGCCCTGTCTGTGTGTGACTATCAGCCTCTTCGTGTTTAGATAATTGTGGAATGCTAATCCATGTGTCACCCCCTTGTTTTGTCACTCATCGCCTCAATTGTTGTCAGAATAATAAAAGATTGTACCTTTACACACAAAAAAAGTAGAAACTGCATGGGATATGAGTAGTAGTGATATATAAAATGTGATTTAAGAGACTTAATTATAAACGTCTGCTCAACAGAACCATCTTTACTGCATAGAGCAAACATACAATTGATAGAATCTAAATAATGCTGGCTAGGCATTAAGCAACAGCAGCAGTGAGTGTATACTGATGGAAGCCTATACTGTACCACATGCTATGTATGGCTAACTCTATACGAATGGAAGCTACACTATATTACTGGATACGTCTGGCTGTCAGAAGACATATTAATGGACACACTATATGCTGATGGGAGCTATCCTATACTACCAACTATATCTGGCTAACTATATGCTGACAAAAGCTATGGTACACAACCAGCTATGTAAAATTAACTGTACTGAACACACTGCCTGCTGTGTCTGGGTAACTATGTATTGACAGGAACATTACTACATTTCTGGTTATGTCTGGCTAATTATTTACCGATGGGAGCTATAGTGTACTGGTGTCTGTGATACAGTAATGCACATTGTGTAAGTGTAGGAGTTATTGTTGAAGATCTCTGTGATGAGATCCTCAACAGAGCTCCACCAAAGCAAAAGTCACAATAATGCAGAGTGTTTGAGTCTATCACAGCATTGAACAGCATGAACTGACAGCAATGTACAGTGCGTGAGAGTGTATCACAATATTGGGGGGCATGCATAAACACAGAGAACACAGCGATTGTGTCAAATACTGGCACAATAGGCGTGTGCAGCAATGTATAAAGCAGACTCACCAGAGTTTAAATGAGTAGATTTAGGGTGTGTCGGCAATCGCTGCACCGGTATAGCCTAAGTATAAAAATACAGGCGTCTGATTTGTGTCGGGGGACCTCCACCAAACACAGTTTAACAGAGGTTGCTTTGCCGCAGTGCAAAGTGTCAGGAGTTATAAAAAAAGAGCTTTTTTAAAATCAAACTCCCGACACTGCAGTGTGGGAGTTATTATACATATCCCCATTAAGTTTTCTGTATGGTGCACCAGATTTAAAAAAAAAAAATACCCCGAGCCACGTTGTGCCCAGGATACCTCATGTTGGCACTGGTTGTGGAGATATCTACCTCTGACCAGCCCACCACTCATTGTAATGGATATAAGGTTTGTTTTTTCAGCATAGTTGTCATAGACATATATAATTTAAACAAAGGCCCGCTTGTCTTTAGTGCAAAGCACGCAATTTATAACAGACCCAAATTTGATAGGATATTACAAGAAGCATGAAGGTCAGAGAATGAATAGGCATGCATTAGTAAGTATATGCCTAGTTATCCTCCTGTTAGGGCCATTAGACATTTCACTTGTGCTTCTAAGTTTGAAACACCAGTAAAACAAAAAAACTTAGTTGCCTCTTTAATAAGTAATAAAACCTCATGGTACTATATTAATGACTGATATTAATATGACTGAACATACCATATTAATGATTGATGAGAACACTCATCAGAGCATTTGACATTTCCATGAGAAAGCTGGACACAGAGCAGGTTCTGCCAGTCTTCTGATTGCCACTCAACCAGCTGTATACATGTTAAATATGCTCTGTTAAAGTTGACAATGACATTTTAAGCATTGAGCAGTTTTCAAGTAAAGGGATTTCACTGTTGGATTGGATTTGAAGTGATCTGTGAAGCTTTGCTCTGGTAACTGAAGGAAGAACCTCTTCCATTCATTGATCACATTATAGACATTGCTATGTACAATTTAGTAAAGTTATGTTACTAAACTTTGCAAATGACATGCCTCCCGACTGTCACACTTTGCACTATTTTTTGAACCACTTTGCACAGGACTGTCCCGGACTTGAGGCTCTGTCCCACCGAGCTCTATCTTTATAAACTTTTCATGACAGAGGTAGAGTTCAGGACTGTCTGGGACACTGGAGAATGCGTATTGCAGCGCTGTCTGTTTAGGTGACAGCACTACCGCACATGTGCAGTAACGCAGACAATCGATCTACCAAGTTATAGCCTCCGGCATCCTGATTTGCTGCGGGCAGAAATTTGGAGGTATTAAAATTATATTAAAATCAGATTTGGGCATTTCCTAAACCAATCTCTAATGTCCTCAAAGTGGAAAAACATGGTTATTTAACATTTTAAATCAATTTAAACTCAGTGTATTCATGTGTGGATGTAGCAGCACAAATTAACAAAATGCTTAAAGGAACACTGCACCTTGAAGGAGGCAAGGGTTAAAAAAAACATGCCCTGAGAGTTTGGTGTAAACTCAATGTGTATCTTAATAGATACACGCTGGTTTACGATCTGCTGTGTCTCACATCTGAGAACCAGCAGTTCCTGGTTGTCATGCGCTGAGAGCCAATCAGAGCAGGGGCTTGCTCCGCTCCGACTGCTGAATGCGAGAGTCTCTCTCTGCTAGAACTCTGCTAGCTCCAATTTTAGTTAAGGTCCCACTGCTGATCCCATGCAAAAACGAGAGGCTCTCTTTGCGCTAGCAGAGACAGCCAGTTGCTGACCAGATGGCTGCTTGCTTCCTATGGACAGATGTCAGTCAGAGGATAAACTGGCGTGTACCATCAAAAGTACCGTATTTGCTCGAATATAAGACAAGGTTTTTTTCAGAGCAAATGCGAGGTCGTCTTATAATCTGACCCCAAATTGAGGTCAGATTATAAGACTGGGATCCAGGTCCCCAGCAGAGCCTCAGGGGACCTGGATCGCCCTCTCAAACAGAAGGGGAATGTCTGCGCGATGAGCGCAGACCTCCCCTGCTGCCGCCCGGCACGACCGCCGGGACTTCTATGATGAAGCCGGGTACTTCCGGCTTCGTCATAAAAGTCCTGGCGGTCGTGACGGGCGGCAGCAGGGGAGGTCTGCGCTCATCGCGCAGACATCCTCTGCTGCCCCGCTAGCCACCAGGGAGAATCGGGCAGCCGGGGGATGTCTGCACGTATCGTGCAGACATCCCCCGGCTGCCCCCACGTATCGTGCAGACATCCCCCGGCTGCCCCCACTAGCCACCAGGGAAAGAAACCAGGGGAGGGGGGGGGAGGGGAGGAGACACAGACAAGGGGAGGGGGGGGAAGACACAGTCAGACAAGGGGTGGGAGGGGGGAAAGACACACACAGACAAGGGGGGGGGAGACACAGACAGACAAGGGGAGGGAGGGAGGGGGAAGAGAGAAAAGGGGAGGGGGGACAGATAGAGACAAGGGGGGATAGAGAGACAATGGGGAGGGAGACAGACAAGGGGAGGGGGGAAGAGAGAGAGATGTTTGGGGGGGAGAGAGAGACAATATTGGGGGAGGGGGAGAGAGGCCGCATTGGCACATAAAAGGAAATAAAAACAAGAAATGCATTTGGATAATATAAATTTTTTTTAAATATTCAAAAGCAATTTACATATATACAAGTTAAACTTTTTTCCTATAGGGAAGTCTTATATTCAGGCTTTTAGTTTTTTTCCTAAAGGAATATACAAAGTTTGGGGGGTCGTCTTATAATCAGGGTCGTCTTATAATCGAGCAAATACGGTACATGCCAGTTTATCCTCACAATAGGAACAACTAACATTTCACTTGAGCTTCTATATTAGAAGCACAAGTGAAATATAATGTTTAGTGTTCCTTTAAGTAAGGCAATCACAATGAAGATAATGTTACTATAGCTATTGTAGTTTTACACTGAAATACATTTCACAGTGTCTCTAAATTCAGAAACGATTTCCAGTAAAGAGCTCTTGGAGAGATAGGCAGGACTATTGCTATAGCAACAACAATACATCTATTACACTTCATTTGCAGTATTTAGGTGATAGGAAGTGTGGAGGAAAAAAAACAGATAAGACAGCTGTTTCTTTTACTTTACACGATGAAGCATTCATTTTGTTGGAACAGCCCCTTATCCAGTTTGTAGCATCAAATCAAGAATTTATGAGGCATGCACTTAAATCTGTTGTGAGGTGGATCCTAAGAAGGAGCTTAACTTGCCTCCATTTTACACAAGGTCAATGGGCTCGATCAGATCTGGCACGTACCTAAAACAGAGGCGGTATTGCCTCAGGGTTTGCTCATAAAACCTTTATTTTCAGGCATTGTGTCATCTTAGCATGCTGGCTCTTGTCGGACATCTCAGCGCAGGGATAACGGAGATGACTGCATAGAAAGGTGGGGGATGGCATTGGAGGAAACTATGAATGTAAAAGGATGCTTCTGTTCCAAAGAGGAACTTTGTGGTTTCCCACGTGGTGAAATAACATCTACCGTCATTTAGGAGATCATCAACTAGCAACTCAACACTTAATGCAAAATCCTTGGCAGTCTTGAGTGTAAAACTTTAGCAAAATTTCCAATAACATTAAAGGACAACTGTCAGCAGAAAAATGAAGTTATGTTTAATTGAAACATTGCATCAAGTGTAGGTGATTTAAATAGAACTGCTTTAATAAAAATATAAATAAAGTGCCTTACTGAGCCTTCTTTGATTGCATAGCTCTATCAAGGGACAGACATGTTGTTTAAAATCTTGTGTCATATGCTGGAAGGTCTGACCCCTAATAGTTCTATATAAGAAAAGAGTATTCACTAAAGTGCTTATTTGTATTCTTTCATGAAAGCAATAATATTTACAATGCCTACACTTGATGCAATCTTTCATTCTAAACATTAATTTTTTTTTAACCAGTATGCACAAAATAGACAGTTGTGTTTCCAACTAGTCATCAAATAACCGTTCCTTCACACTGGAGATGTGATGGAAAGGAGTGATAGACATTTGCCTACCCGGCTATTATCTGTCAACACACAGTTAGTATCCTGGTTGTGTCCTGGACACCCCTTCTTGCTGTGTCATAACCCCACCTTATCACGCACAGGATGGAGTGTGCCCGATCTCCTCCTGATTTTTGGGCGTCCGCTCATTTTCGGCCCTTTTTTTTAGGGTTTTTATTCTAATTGTTAATGTTTAATTCTGGCTTACTATTTTTCTGCAAAGTGAAAAAGATTACAAATTGTGATTTACGCAAAGCTCTTTGTGAAATCCTAAAGTATTACAGGCCGTCCCAAATCATAGACAAGTCGTGTTCCTGTAAATTCAGTTTTTTGTACTTCCCATGTGTCAGATCTTCAAAAAAAAAAAAGTTCATTCAGCTGCAGAGAATGATTCTGAAAACTACGTTTGAGATGGAATGAACAAGCACAAAAACAATGATTCTCTCTCACTGCATCTAATGCCAAATTCAGCTAGTCCACAGTTAACGGAGAAACGGTGCCCAGTCTCTTTTACCTAATGTAGGTATTGTATTAATATGAAAGGTATACACTACTCAAATCATTGTCCAGTGATGGCTAATCTTCACTGTAGAGGTTTGGAAACTACATATCCCTTGAGCTCAGTTACTCATATGGCTAATTAAGCATCATGAGATATGTAGCTCCCAGACATCTGCAGTGACAATTATCCATTACTGTCCTAGTGTATGGCTGTGAATGGGATTCAGCCTTTTTACATTACAATGTCACAGAACAATATGATGCCTATGTGCATCCTTATCTAAAAGATAATAATACCTGGTGTTACATCAGTACTAGTATTGACAAAGTTTAAAAACCTAAAAGTAATCTTGAAATGCACTGAACCTTTTGAGAAAGTTATGTAGATTTTGAATTCTTTACATCTAAGGTTATTCACTGTTTAAATTCCTGAGATCAAAGTTCCTTTATTTGCAATAATCTTTATTACGGTTGTCCCTTTGACCTATGGCCTTTCATCAAAGAATTTCATCACATGCTTTTTAAACCCAATTTACAAATTCCAAATTTACAATTAGCCCATCAATTTGTTTTGTTGAGAACATATTAATTATAAATTTCATTTTCAAAAAGTAACAATAGACAGGCCTCATCCAGATTTTAGTAAATAACAAAATAAACAATTCAGCATTTGGTCTCATCCTGTCAACTTTTTTACTTTCACATTATGTTAGATATGTGTCTTTCTTTTCATTGGTGAATGACTGCATACCCTGCTTGGGTAACCTCTTTACCTCTCTGCTAGGAAACTATTCCCACACACCCTTTCTATAAAGCAGAACTTCCTCACGTTTTTAATGTGCCTGACAGCTTCTAACTTTCTTTTGACACCTTTGGTTGAAATATGCTTCCCTTCTCTGTGGAATCCCTTTAATGTAGGTGAAAGTTGCTATCATAGTCTCCCTCACCCCCCCCCCCCCCCCCCCCAGCACTTTCTTTCAAGCCAAACAGTGAACCATAATTATGTTCTGCAATTACAATACAAAGAACTGCAAGGTCACACACTATAAGGGCATTAGGGCAGAACTAGTGCAATGCAATGGATTTAAAAGCGTAACCTTTAGCAAGGGAGGGCTGGCAACTTTTGGCCAGCCTGGGGGTGCAAAAACTATTTAGTGGCCGATGATTTAACTTCAGCAGCCCACAACGTCATCAACACACAAATTATCCTCAAAGTTAGGCACAAAAAGACAGGCAAGGCAGATAAGGTACAGGAATTGATAAACAGATAAGACAATTGGATAGAAAAATAGGAAGTGCTATGCCCCCCACATTTAGAAATGAAAAGTGGTGCAGCCTCAGCCCATTTTGTTAGGTTAGACAGCAGCCTGGGAGCAATTGCTCATGTGCCCCCCTTGCCCGCCCTCCCTTGACCCTTAGCCTCTAAAGTCATTGAAGCTTAAAAAAGGCAAAGTGGTAGTCAAAATTCTCTAAACAGGCTTGTGCAGTGATAACTAACCTTTTAAAAGCTAGTGGGCTACAACTTCAATGATGCTGAGCCAACCAAATAAGTGGGTACCCAGAACAGTATGCCAACAATCACTATAATGTCAATTAGCCATTATCATGCATTGGAAATAATAAGTGCAATATAATTCAGGCTTTGGATTTAAATGCTGTAAACCCAATTACACACTGCATTATACATCCTAAAAATTGGGTTATATAATCATACTTTGGTTTTTGTTTCATGCATTAAAAATGGGCATACAAATACAGTACCCTTACCTGTATAAGATGATTTCCTCATGGCACACCAATTTGTTTAACAGCTTCTTTCTCCGAGATCCTCTGGGATTTGTGACCTCCCAGGAGGCAAAATACAGAATGGGAGGGTTCAGAAGAAACACTTATACAGACACACAGTACACTCCCATCCGCTGGAACACACCTTTGGTGAACTTGTGCACAGTTATGGAATGCACAAATGCAAGCTGCGTGCAAGAGTCTAATGGGCACTGCAAAATTACTTTATTACCAAACATGCATAGGCAGCCCTTCACAGCAGCGAGACCAAATCGTATCAGATGAAATTTAACATACACATACTGCATATATTTATAAACACACGTGCAAAACACGATGCTTCCTGTAAAACATAATGTACGTTGTGCAAGTCCATTGGCACTTATCTCCCACAGTCCTTTGCACAAGAATGAGTATGTGCCCTCATTTACTAAAGGAATATCGAATTTAGACTCGATAGCTGTTACTTGGAGTTTATGAACGCCATGAAAATTAACACATCCTGCTTATAAAGGCAAACCAGGCTACAATATATATATGTATAAAAATAAACACTTCAATCCATCCAATGACACCCTGTGTAAGATTAGTAATCAGTGGAATACATTCCCCATGATGCTCAGCCTGCCACAGGACTTTACTGAGCGTTATAGGAAATGCATCCCATCACACGGTGTGTCAAAATTTAGTCATCACTAGTAGATTTGGCCCTCGCATTGTTTTTACAGGCTGGAAAACCAGGGTCTAAGCAAGCTTTGTTGTTCTCCACCTAATATAATTTTTAAATCCTGTATTTCAATTATACCAGTTTTTTAGGGAGACATTTTAATATGTGAACTGCCATTTGGGATGTCACTTTGACTGAATAGTCCATTTTGCAGCTAGTGTTACCTGCTAGCCTTTCAGTATGACTTCAGCACGGTACTTTTCCTTAGTTTGCTATCATCAGACACTAATGTGTTTACTAGCTCCAGACGTCTGATGCTGGGGTTGCCAGTGTTTCAAACTGCCAGACAGACGGACTGTTTCTTTGAAATGTGACTGTTGGGATACCTTCTCTACTAAGACTGGAGGGCGAACACATTTTGAAACAGTGCAAATATAAAACAGATATCGAGGCTAGCTGATTTTTGTAAACTTTGAGTTAGAATATAGGTATGACTAATGTTTTTAATATAAAGATTATTCTTCATGAGGTTCTACTGTCACTTTAAGCAGTGGTTAGCCTCTGCACACCCCTATGTTCTTAGGAATGGTACTGCTGACTAGGGATAGTCTCTGCACAGTAATCTCTATCAGTATAAAGCGCTGCTTACTGTCAAAATAGGCAGTGGTGATTGTAAACATATCTAATTTCAAGGCTAGGTGAAAGGAGGGGGAGATGACGTCAGAGGAACATGCACATTCAGTTCACAAAGCTCCCTTCTATTCAATAAAGAGAGCACTGCAGGGCAATTTAGATGGGAAATTCAAACTTTAGCAGCACTGTATTTACCGCGAGGCATCCTAGGTGGATGCCTAGGATGGCAAATTTCAGGGGGCGACAGCGCACCCCAACAAAAACTTAAGAAAAAAAACGCACAGGCAGCCTGATCGTGCTGATCGGGCTGCCCGTATATATTTTTTTTTTTTGGAGGCGGAGGGATTGACAGATCACATGACCCGGCGCTCTGACGTCAGATGCGCGCCGGGTCACGTGACCTATCTACACTCACTGTCACTAGCCACCAGGGATCAGGGTAAGTCCTGGAGCGAGGGGGTAAATTATATGGAGTTCCATAAATGTATTAGTAATAACATTGTATGTTAAAGAAAACTGATAAATTAGGTTCAATAGTGAAAATGTGTGCAAGTTTACCCCCCCTTCAGAGTAGTTAAAATTACAACTCTCACAATGCTCAGTTGGCCAACAGAATCCCTTTTTTTTTTTTTAAAGACATTAATTAAATTAAAGTGGAGGTGTTGGGAGTAATGCAGGTGTTTAAGAAATTGTAAATAGTGCTAAAGAAAATAAGGAATGGTCTATTTACGTGCAGATGATACAAAAAGGAACACATTTACAGAAAAATGTATAGGGGTGATGGGGACATGCAGTGCTGTATTTACCGCGAGGCATCCTAGGCGGATGCCTAGGGCGGCAAATTTTGGGGGGCGGCAGCCCCCCAGCACTGAAATTTTTTTTTTTTTAAAAACGCGGCCCTTTAAAAAAAAAAAATAGACCGCGCTTGCAGGCAGAGACTGAGGTGAGAGGGGATCGGAGGATCCCCCCCTCACCATCGCTCTGCCAGCCGGGCTGCACGGGGAGCCGAACAGGCAGCACAGAGAAAACCTCCGTGCTGCCTGTTCGGCTCCCCGTGCAGTGTGCCGACAGTCACGTGACGGGCGCGCTGACGTCATACGCGCGCCCGGTCACGTGACCTGTCGGCACAATCGCCGGGAAGCCGAACAGGCAGCATGGAGGGACCATGCTGCCTGCCACTAGCCACCAGGGAAAGATAAGTGCTGATGGGAGACTGTGTGTGTGTGTGTGTGACTGAGTGTGATGGGAGTCAGAGTGTGTGTGATGGGAGACAGTGTGTGTGACTGAGTGTGATGGGAGTCAGTGTGTGTGATGGGAGACAGTGTGTGTGACTGAGTGTGATGGGAGTCAGAGTGTGTGTGATGGGAGACAGTGTGTGTGACTGAGTGTGATGGGAGTCAGAGTGTGTGTGACTGAGTGTGATGGGAGTCAGAGTGTGTGTGATGGAAGACAGTGTGTGTGACTGAGTGTGATGGGAGTCAGAGTGTGTGTGATGGGAGACAGTGTGTGTGACTGAGTGTGATGGGAGTCAGAGTGTGTGTGATGGGAGACAGTGTGTGTGACTGAGTGTGATGGGAGTCAGAGTGTGTGTGACTGAGTGTGATGGGAGTCAGAGTGTGTGTGATGGGAGACAGTGTGTGTGACTGAGTGTGATGGGATTCGGAGTGTGTGACTGAGTGTGATGGGAGTAGGAGTGTGTGACTGAGTGTGATGGGAGTATGAGCTTGATGTGAGTCTGAATGATGGGGCATGTCTTAGGTGTGTAACGTGGGTGTGCAGCTTGGGTAGGGGGGTGCCCGGATTTTGTCTGCCTAGGGCAGCACAAAATCAAGATACACCACTGGGGACGTAATGGGGTGATGTGGGTTGTGGGGCATGTCGTGCATGGGTAGGGGGGTGCCTGAATTTTGTCTGCCTAGGGCAGCACAAAACCAAGATACACCACTGAACATTAAGCCAATTTACTCGAACTGGAAAAATTCTCCAATGCAGCTGAATCAGGCAATATTTGAAATTCCTGTCACATTTCCCTGCAATTCTCTCTTTATTGAGTAGACCCTCATGTGCCTTAAACAGTGGACCATAAAAAATATTTTAAAAAACTATCATAGCAAAATTGAAAGCAAATGGATTTATTAATAGAAAAAAAAAATGTACATTTAATTGTGCTGGCTCATATTTATGACATCATCCTGCAATGTTGAAATGTAGTTTTCAACCAATGTAATCAATTGTTTGCATATTGCACCTTCAGATAATCTCTATAGTTGGAAACTCTTATGGTCTCATCCAATTGTTTTACCACCTGTAAATTGTGTTATGTGTCTCATGCATGACACTCAGCACCAGATGACAGAATTTCATTATTTTTTTCAAAATACACTTTGGCATGTTTTAAACCCACAAATCTGTAGTCTTGAAGGTCAGGTTCCCAGCAATGGCAATGCCATTACCAGGAGAAAGCAGACATCTAAATCATATTTTTCTTAAAAACAAACCTATTTAGGTGGCAATTAAATTAAATGTTTTCTGTCACAGGACTGGAAAAAGTTAAACAATGTAACAGAAAACACATATGGGGGTTATGTATAAATGTGGTGGGTGAGCTACTAGCACCCAACAATTGGTCACATCAATCTTTAAACAACCTTTGTCAAACCCTGTTGAAAGTATCACCGAGGCAGAAAATATTTAAACAGCTATTTGCTCATGAAATCACAAAAAGCTCCAAAACAAAACCCCATCATAAGTTTTTTTTTTTTTTTTTTACATTTTATAACTATTTGCTAGCATAATACATAGAAATCATTTGACCTAGGTGCACTTAACTAAATCAGCAGCTGAATAGATGTTGTAACACAGCTCAATGGTTCTCATATCATAAATCTTAGAAGGACGAATGCTGACTCTGGCAAGAACCAAGCCTTCAGTTCAGAGATTTGAGGAAGTACTGGAGTTGTAACAAAGCGAGCTGACATGTTGTTTAGAATCGTGGGTCAGATCTGTAACATACCTCCCAACAGGGCCGGACTGGGAGAAAAATTCGGCCCAGGCATTTTTTGATCACAGCGGCCCACTAAGAAGGGGGCGGGGCAGAGGAGGTGTGTTTTGTCATCACCAATGACAAACACGCTCCCTCTCAAAGTGAGCATGTTGGTTCAATGCTCTTCCAGGGCAGACCATGCGCAGAGCTCTGCTGAAGAGCTCTAGCATGAGAAAAAAGCCCTGTATTTGTTCTGCACAGTGCAAGCAAATTTAATAACATGCTTGCACTGTGTTTCCTTGCAACTTGTCTCTGGTGTCTCTATAAATGGATACCAAGAGACAAAAATGCCAGGAAAGAGTATTGAGCATGTGTTTGGAGCCTGCTTGTGGGATTGCGTGTGTGTAGAGTGAGCTGATTGTGGTGTGGTATTGTGTAATAAGGTCGGTTTTAGTTGTGTTGTGTTTGTGGTGTAATGTGATGCATATGTGGCTAGGGGCTGTAGAGAATGTGTGTATAGGGGATATAGCAAGTGTGTGAATACAGGCTAGAGTGTGTGTGTGTATATATAGATGTAGTGTGTGTTTAGGGGTGTAGTATGTGTTTGCTTACAAAGAATCTAGTATGTGTATATATACACACATATATATATATATATATATATATATATATATATATATATATATATATATTTGAGTCTAGTGTGTGTTTGAAGGACCCAGAATGTGTATAGGAGATCTAGTGAGTGTGTGTGTTTATAACGGTTTCAGAGTGTATATAGGGATCTAGCGTGTGTATGTGTGTAGATGATCCAGAGTTGGGTAAGGGATCTAGTGTGTGTCTGGAATGTAATGTGTTTAGGGGTGCAGTATGTGTGTGAGGGGTGCTGTGTGTGTGTATATATATATATATATATATATATATATATATATATATATATATATATGGAAGTATTGTGTATGTCTGTTGTGTGAGTGTTGTGTATGATGTGTGTGAGAGTGCAAGAGTGCTGTCTATGATGTGTGTGAGAGTGCTGTGTGTGAGAGTGCTGTGTGTGAGAATGCTGTGTGTGAGAGTGCTATGTGTGTGTGATGGGTGTGAGAGTGCTGTGTGTGATGGGTGTAAGAGTGCTGTGTGTGATGGGTGTGAGAGTGCTGTGTGTGATGGGTGTGAGAGTGCTGTGTGTGATGGGTGTGAGAGTGCTGTGTGTGATGGGTGTGAGAATGCTGTGTGTGATGGGTGTGAGAGTGCTGTGTGTGAGTGCTGTGTGTGAGAGTGCTGTATAAATGTTAGAATGGATTGTGTGTGTGTGTGTGTGTGTGTGTAGGGGGGGTAAATAAACAAATAAAATAACAGGCATTATGTCCGGGGGGGACATTATGCCTGTTATTGTATTTGTTTATTTACCCCCCCCCCCCCCCCACCCCCCACACACACACACAATCCATTCTAATATTTATACAGCACTCTCACACCCATACCACACAGCACTCACACCCATCACTCTCACAACACCCATCACTCTCACACCCATCACTCTCACACCCATCACACACAGCACTCACACCCATCACTCTCACACGCAGCATTCTCACACCCATCACACGCAGCATTCTCACACCCATCACACACAGCACTCACACCCATCACACACAGCACTCACACACAGCACTCTCACACACAGCATTCTCACACCCATCACACACTCTCACACCCATCACACACAGCATTCTCACACCCATCACTCTCACACCCATCACACACAGCACTCTCACACCCATCACACACAGCACTCTCACACACAGCATTCTCACACCCATCACACACTCTCACACACAGCACTCTCACACCCATCACTCTCACACCCATCACTCTCACACCCATCACACACAGCATTCTCACACCCATCACACACAGCACTCTCACACACAGCATTCTCACACCCATCACACACACACAGCACTCTCACACCCATCACACACAGCACTCTCACACCCATCACACGCAGCATTCTCACACCCATCACACGCAGCATTCTCACACCCATCACACGCAGCATTCTCACACCCATCACACGCAGCACTCTCACACCCATCACACACAGCATTCTCACACCCATCACACACAGCACTCTCACACCCATCACACACAGCACTCTCACACCCATCACACACAGCACTCTCACACCCATCACACACAGCACTCTCACACCCATCACACACAGCATTCTCACACCAATCACACACAGCACTCTCACACCCATCACACACAGCACTCTCACACCCATCACTCCCTTCTTACCTTTAGACTGGGAGGCGGGGTTCCCTGGTGGTCCTCGTGGAGAGTGAACTCTAGCCTGTGGGCTAGAGTTCACTCTCGCGAGATCCGGTCGTTGCCATGGCAATGCTCCGGATCTCGCGAGAGGAACCCGGTGGAGCTGCAAGTTAGAGCTCTGCCGGGTCCTCTCTCCAGTCTCCCTCCCTCTCTCCCCGCCGGCGGCCGCGTTTGAAGGCATGTGGGCCGGTGAGGGAGATCTTTGATGTCCTCACCGGCCCTTCATGTCAAACAGCGGGGCCGGCGCTCGGATAGTGCCGGCCCTGCATCGACCGGCAGGGGAGATTCTGGGACCTCCCCTGCCGGCCTCGGCCCATGGCCACCGCGGCCCACCGGGCATTTGCCCGGTGTGCCCGATGGCCAGTCCGGGCCTGCCTCCCAACATCTGCCCCCAGAGAATATTTCAATTGATCATAAGTTCAAATTTTTGTGTGTGATGTTATGGCCATAGATAGGAAATCTCCTAGTTTAACCTAAATCTTAAGGTTAAACTACAACACAGTACTACAATCTCTAGCACATCTGCTGGGACTGTCATACACATATTGACCACTCTGTCCGAAAAAATAGCACTTAAGTGAACACCTATGTTACCCTGCACCTTTAAAGCATATACATCTATGGAGTTAATCCAGCACTGACCGATTGCCAGAAAGAAGCTGATTTCTACCTTCAAGGCCAGGTTAATATTTAATTCACATATGGGCTGCTGACCTTTAACTCTTATGCTGTTAGTTAGCATCTTTCCATGAATTTCAGTGTGTAATGACTGTTCATGACATCACTGCATTCCAAATACATGAGATTAGCGTGAAGAGAGCAGGAGGGTACTGAAGAAAATATAATTGTGTAGATAGGGTTAAACAAGTCAAATGGGGAAGTGAATGTCATACAGGAAAAATGCATTTGTGGTTGTGTAAGAGAAGAGTAAGGAGAAAAAAAAGTTTTGACATAGTAATTCAGGAAAAAAGGGAGTTTGGGAAAAAGAAAAGACCTTTTTATTCCATAAGTGCTTTTTATCATTATGCAGTATTCATTATTCCCAAATGCAGCCAGAGGTTTACCTTTTTTTATAATGTGTGTCATTACAATCACTTTAACACCAGGATTGTCACCATTTTTTACATGCCACATTAGATATAAAATTTGCAAGTCATAAGTGACTAGAGGGGAATCACTTAAACAATCAAGAAGCAGAACGCACGTTGATTCATTTAATGATTTCCTTCTGGTTATTAAGGACTTCTACAAACTGTAAAGCAGCAGGGGAGGGCTTGCAACTTTTTACCCGGGTGTCATAAACAATTTAGTAGGCCACATTGGGTTGCCACCTTTTCTTCAAAAAAATACCGGTCTTGGTACTGTCTCCATAGACTTAACATTGGCCTGATGCCGATATTTTACCGGCCTGCCAAGGCCGGTAGACAGGCAAGACAGATAAACTTACAGACAAATAAAACAACTAAATAGAAGTTTTGGCACAATGGGACATTTAAATGTGAAAAGTGGTGTAATTGTTGTAGGTTAGAGCAGGGGAGGGCTGGCAACTTGTGGCCTGGGGCAGTGGCAAAAACAATGTAGCGGGGCGGAGTCAGCCGGCAAAGCAAGCAGTCGCACTTCTATGAAGCTCTTGCAAATTGTAAGAAATATATGGTACTATACCCTTCTTTACTTACCCGAACCTACTCTTTAACACCCTGTTCCGTGTTGGGGAATAAAGGGAAGAAAAAAGAGAAAACCGTGGGTCCCAAGGGACAAGATATTGGGTCTTTACTGATGCGGCCTAGCCGATCTCAACTAGCCACACCTGTAATGGTAAACGACAGTGAGGACTCCTCAGAGGACTCTGATTCACCCCCACGGCCCAAAATCATCTACCCACTTACCGACAAGGGGTCGGAAGATGCCCCCATTTCCAAGAAGGACATGAGAGTCTTACTCTGTGATCTATGGGAGGCATTAAAGACTGACCTAACTGCTGTCCGGCAGGAGGTGGAAAAGTTACATGGAAAGGTGTCGGCACTTGATACCAAACAAACGGGCACATCTAAAGACAGAGCGGAGTTACGCAATCAATTGGGCCTTATGTCTCATCAGTTATATGATGCCCATAAACAAATGATTATGCTGGATACAAGGGTCAGACAAGCAAATATCCGGGTGAGAGGCATACCGGAGACGCATGGGCCCACTGCTCTCCGGGTGTTTCTAGTTAACTGGTTTAAACAGTTACGACCTAAGGCTGATCCTCCGGACCAGATTATATTGGATCTCTTCCACGTACGACGGGCTGCGAAAGCACCCCAAGACTCCCCTCGAGATGTGGTGGTTAAATTACGCTCCATGGCGGATAAACTGTCATTACTCGCTATCTCCAGGAAAAATAGAGAGCTGCTGTTTGAAAATACAGTCACACAGTGCCACAGTGGGATTGCGAAGATCCATTGCCCCTCTAACGGCTCACCTTCGAAATATTGATGTTAAATACAGATGGGGCAAAGCACATTCAGTGACAGTGCATAATTCCTCGCTATCGACAAAATAGAAGATTCTCCAACCTTTCTATCTGCATTGGACTTACCTCCCCTGCCAGATCGTCCATAGCTGTCGGACTCTTTAGCTGCCGATCAGTGAATATGCTTCAGAGCACGCCATTTTTGTCATATTTCTCTTTCTGTTTTTCTGAATATGATTGCTGGACGGTTGCCATATTTCATAAATATTAATGTTTAAGCTCCGCAGTGTTGTGCGGACTTGTTTAGTATTAACAGTTATGCCTTGGTCCCCCCCTCAGGGCACTTTCTCATCTCCCTAGTGGAGCAGAGATCCCGTGGCCACGAAATGTGCAGCCACATTCCCATTTTTCTTTTGGTTAGCTCTCTCTTGATGCTACCGGTATCCCTCCCTTGGGGTAGCCTTTCCCCCCCTTTTTGATCTTTTTCTCACGTTTTCTTCTCCCCTCTTCTCCTAACCCCCTCTGCTAATTTTATATCATGTTCCTCTATATTTCTAAGAAGATGAGATACCGTACACTGTGTGTAGGATTTTTATATTTCTGATATTCTATAACATCGGTATGGGTTATGTTATGTTCGCTATGTAAACCGACCAATGATTTTCATTTTTTGATTGGTCCTCTATGAGTAGTTTATCCCAAATGTGTGATAGCTACCACTTTCACTCACGTAGTTTTGTATATATTCGCTGTATAGGCCCTTTTTGTTTAATGTGTACCCACACGCTTCACTTGCATATCTAATTTTTTTACCTTCCTTTTGACCCATAATATTTTGTGCTGAATACATTTGAAGGAGTAATTAGCCTATTTTAAGTGAGAGTGTTATTCTGCTATATGTACAAGGCCAAGAGTGCCTTTTATTTGATTCTTCCTTGTGATTTGATATTGCATACATTTGCTGATATATATTTTTTATGTTCCTGTTGTATCCTCAAACTACTTGTACTGTGTATTTTTTTATGTGGAGACTCAATAAAATTATAATAAAAAAAAACAAAAAAACCAATGTAGCTTTCACCAGCCCAACAGTTATCATGAGAGATAAACACAAATACATAGGCAAAACAATATGCTGACAGACTGATAGACATACAAGATAATTTGATAGAAAAAATGAGAGTGCTGTGTACTAGATGTGAAAGTGGTGTAGCTCCAGCCTAGTGAGTCAGGTTAGGCCCTGCCAGCCCTCCCTTGGGTTAGAGAGCAGTACAATTGCCCCCTTGCCACTCATGAAAAGGACTGCTAGGCAGCATTGTTAAGAATAGAGACTGAATAATTTTACTGTTTAAAACTCTGCAGTATACCGTATTTGCTCATATGTGCAGACATTCTCCGGCTGCCCCAATCTCTCTGGTGGGTAGTGGGGCAGCCGGTGGATGTCTGCACGATTCACACAGACATCCTCCTCTTTCGCCAGGACTTCTATGACGGAAGCCAGAAGGTCACATGTCCGTCATAGAAGTCCCGACGGACGTGCCGGGCAGCAGCGGGAGGTATCCAGGTACCCTGCAGCTCGGGACCTGGATCCCAGTTTTAGAGTCAGACCTTGATTTGAGGTCTGATTATAAGACGGACCTCGAATTTGCTCTGAAAAAAACCTGGTCTTATATTCGAGCACATACGGTATATTTCTTATTGGCTTGCTACCTTTTCTTTAAAAAAATACATGCCATCTTTTTGTGGAGGTTAAAGGCAATTTATAACTAGTAATTATGTGTGTGAAAAATGCACAGAACAAGCTTGGGAATCATCCCAAACACACTACTTTAAAGCAGGTGAAAAGTGCAAAATCAATTCACAAAGGTTAGCAGTACCCCTTATAGGTCCTATGCACCCAACTGTGGCCCTACAGCTGTTAGTGTACTACAACGACTATAATTCTCTGCCATTGCTGGTGGGGAATTATGGGACTTCATAATGGTTGTTCACAAAAGTGGACACCTCCATACTATTTAACTATAATGGCAATGATTGTTTTGATGTTTCTTTGTGGCTGACCTAGATTGTATTTTTTACACAAGCATACTTGGCATGGACATGTGGTGTCATCGTTGTTTATTTATGTATGGTATTGCTCAACACATATTTTTCCGTCTAAGGGATACACTTTCCTTTTGAAAACTTACAACTAGTTTCTTCTGTGTGTAGCCTCCTATCGGAAAATTCAGGATTTGTTCCAACTTGGTCTGCTTCACAGCCCTCCACTCTCAACTGCTGGTACAGTCTCTGACTTGAAAATGACCTACCTTTTTATGCATGTTCAAGTTAAATAATTCTCAAAACCTATGCAACATTTTAAAGTGTTTTTGTAAAAAGCAAAATGTTGACTATACTTGCAGAGTGTGGATGTATATATTGCACATAATTTTGTACATAGAGCACACCTCTGCATGTTTTGTTTTTCCAGTTAATTATATTTTTTTGTTGTAACCACATCATTTTTACATGCTTCCCTGTAGAAAATAGAGTACAAAGGTGTCCATAATGACCACTTTGCTGTTTTATTCAGGGATGCTTATGCGTAATGCATATTTCAGGGCTAAATTGGGTACGTCCATTATCCGGAATGATACAATATCCAATTTCTTTCCACTAAGTGTAAGTTCATATAAGGCATACTCACCTTTTTATAGCCCCGTTGTAAAGCTCCATTGTTCCACCCTGCCAAAGGTTTAAAACAAACGCTCATGGGAAATGCAGTTCCCACAGCGCTGCCTGGGGAAGGAGGGACAATCGCGTTTTTGAGCGGATCATTTCACTTGTCGCAGGGCTCGGTAATGCCGGCTGACGTGAGCGCAGTACACACAGACCTGCGTGCGTCACGTGATGTCGCAACCACCGCAAAGATAGTTATGGTCCTCAGCCCAAGGATGATGGAGCAAGTTCTGAGCACTAAGATGGGATAAGTCCTGAATGCAGATTGAGAAGAAGTGGTCACATTGGGAAATGTAGGCATCAGATTGCAAAGTCTGGGGGTCAGATTGGGAAGAAGGGGACAGATTGGCAAATCTGCAGGTCAGATTGGGAAAAAGTGGGTCATATTGGGAAGTGTGGGTGTCAGATTAGAAAGTAGGGTCAGATTGGTGCGTTTGGGGGTCAGATTGGAAAGTGGGGTCAAATTGGCAAATATGCAGGTCAGATTGGAAAGTAGGGGACAGATTGGCACGTTTGGGGACCAGATTGGAAAGTGGGGTTAGATTGGAAAATCTGGTGGTCATACAGGGAAGAAGGAGTCATATTAGCAAGTTTGCGGGTCAGATTGGCAAGTCTGGGGGTCAGATTTGGAAGAGTGGGGATGCATTGGCAAGTCAGGAGGGGAAGCATTGCCAAGTTTATACATTACTGCTGATTTTGCCATGATATGCCAAGTTTATACATTAATGATTATTTTGCCATTAGATGCCAAGTTTATACATTTTGCCAT
Source organism: Pelodytes ibericus (assembly GCA_036172795.1). NCBI lineage: Eukaryota > Metazoa > Chordata > Amphibia > Anura > Pelodytidae > Pelodytes > Pelodytes ibericus. Next base: position 162,790,903 of record CM069862.1, read on the forward strand.
GTTTTACCAAGTGTATGCTCATTTAGACTGAGTGTGTGTTTGTGTGTGTGACTAGTGTGTGCGAGTGCAGGACTGTAAGAGAGCTGGCTTGCAAGAGAGTGAAAGGTTGGGACAGAAATGGCTTGGAAGAGTGAGAGTGAGATAGAGTGCAGGGCTAGGAGAGAGAAGGCTTGAAGGAGTGAGAGTGGTGGAGAGAGATGGCTTGGGTGAATGAGAGTGGGAGAGAGTGCAGGGCTGGGAGAGCAGTTGGGGTCAAAATGTCACTGTAGGGGAAAAAAACAATTTTTGTTTTTTGCCCTATAACTTGCAAAAAACTACAGAAAAACATGGAAACAAGCATATTTCTAAACTCGGGACACAATTTAGAAACTATTTAGACGGAGTCTTTTCCAATGATTGTATTTGTGTAAATAATTTTTTAGGTCAAAGTTAGAAAAAGTGTTTTTTTATTTTTTCATCATATTTATGATTTGTTTTGCACTAAATTAAAAGATATGATGAACATAAGGGTATCTAAGGAAAGTCTTCTTTTGTCAATAAAAACGATATATAATTTGTGTGGGTAAAGTATGTGAGAAAGAAAAAAATGACAGCTAAACACAAACACCCCAGAAATGTCAAAACAGCCCTTCACCAAGGGAAAGATAAGGTAATGTCACTAAGGGGTTAAACAAAACAAAAAAAAAACCCTAAGGCCAGTGGCTTCAGTTGTATCCCATAAATACATTTAAAAAATACCCTGCTCCCCGAACATTAGGAAAATTAGGAAGTACCCCTGGCCCAACCTAAAAATAAACAGTGCTGGGAACCTTTAAAATGGTTTCCAGACCTTCAAATGATCATTGGAGGCCAAGGAAATTTGCCCTGACCCCCATTAAAAATGGGTCTGGGAGTCGCAAATAACTTCCAGCCCCCATTACATAGACCCCATACAATAAAATGACCTCCAATTAAAAATAAAGGCCCCCATTGCAGTCTGGGGCTGTCCAATGTCCCTAGACCCCATATGCACAGGTAGGGGTCAGAGAAAAAATCACCCTTGTGTGCCAGAGGTGTGGGCAATGAAAATTCATGTAAATAAAATTACCTGAATACTGGTTCCTTAGGCGATCCGTGACTCGCTCAATCCTCATCTTCTTGCCGAGGGAAGGGGGCCACCAAATTTAAAAAAAAAAATAATCTGCCTATTCTATTAAACAAAAATGCCACCGCTAAATGCCACCGCTGCTGAAAAAAAAATGTGCAAGGTCCCTTCCCAAAAGGCTTGTCCATGGCGGGGTATGGATGTAAAAGGAAATCCCTGTTCTGAGAGGGGGGTTTTGTTTGAAGAGAAAGCGGCATCTGATTGGCTGGCTGTTTCAGCCAATCAGATGCCGATATCTCATCAAATGATATACCTGCTCTCAGAGCAGGGATTTCCTTATACATCCATACCCCGCCATGGACAAGCCTTTTGGGAAGGGACCTTGAGCAGGGATTTCATTAAACATCTGATGCTTAGAGAGGGACATGTTTTTTTCTTTTCAGCAGCTGCAGCAGCAGCAGCATTTTTGTTACTAGAATAGGTGGACTATTCGGGGTCACACCAGGGTATAGTGTGGCTTCCAATTCTACTTCCAATATGACCTCAATGTGTCCTGAATCATTCTGGACGTCTGGCCAATTACTTCAGACCGAAGTTCGGGGTATATTATGTAGATACCTGAATATTCTATTCAATAAATGTATTTATTCAGTTGTCTGAAAACTCTAAGTTCAAAGCCAGTACATATAAATATGTAAAATGTAACAAGTACATTAATATAAATTTTGACAACTAAACAAACTAATAATATACAATTAATCTGAAAGAAATAGAAAATAGCTTTAATGTAAAAATGCCATGTATGGTTCATTATACACTCTACCTCTACCTTGACCAGGTAAATGGGAACAATTATATAAAATAAACCTGAAAAAAAATACCCCCTGAGTGCCATGAGGATGGCCAGTGAAAATCCCTGCCCACCCGTCTTGCACACAAAGGATGTCCTGCCAGGGCATGGCAGTGTAATGTATGGACAAAGAGGCATTGCTGACTATCTCTAGGAAAACTCACCAGCTGACCTATGACAATTCCATACTGCAAATTTTTAAACTTATTACTTGGCAGCCTTTTTAAAAGCTGCACTCGGAGGCAGAAGGGTTGATACCTGCCTCTCTCTCCAGTGGGTAGAGGACTGCCCTGGGTTTGGTCACAGTCTGCTACCAGCTACCGCTACAGGTATTTTTCCCCTCAATATACCATTCTTTAGCCATTCAGTATGCCATTCTTTTGCCATTTAATATGCCAGTATTTTGCCCCTCAATATGCCATTCTTTTGCCCCTCAATATGCCATTATTTTGCCATTTAATATGCCAGGATTTTGCCCCTCAATATGCCAGGATTTTGCCCCTCAATATGCCAGGATTTTGCCCCTCAATGTGCCAATATTTTGCCATTTAATATGCCAGGATTTTGCCCCTCAGTATGCCATTATTTTGCCCTCAATATGGCAGGATTCTGCCCCTCAATGTGCCAGGATTTTGCCCCTCAATGTGCCAGCGTTATGCTCGTTTGCCCTCCTCCCCCCTTCCCCAATACTTACCTCCTTGCTGCTCTGTCTGTCTCCCGTTGTGCGCTCCCCTTCAGCCGCGGGGCTTCAATAAAGTTTGTTGAAAAAAAAAATCCTAAAAAACTTTATTGAAGCCCCGTAGCTGAAGGGGAGCGCGACTTAAACAAGGGATTTTTTAAAAAAAATCCTGGCGTGACTGGGCCCCCTGGACCCGCCGTGCCCCTTGGACCCACCGGGCCCGGGATGCCAGTATCGCCCGTTACCCCCTGATGGCGGGCCTGGGTCTCAGCAATGTTCCATTTCAGGACGATACACCTAGGGGAGAGGTTGCTCTAGGGTTCCATATAGTGACAACTACATAAAATAATGTATACATAAACAAGGCTTTCATTAGGGGAGATACAGCCAGTAACCCAGTAAAGGGCCTGGCTGGTCTGGCTGTCCTGGGGGACCTGTAAATATATTTATTAGCAAAACTTTTTTCTCTATAAGGTCACCTTATATTTAAGCCTTTTTTTCCCATAAATTAAGATTCGGTGAGGCACTTTGTAATTAGGGTTGCCTTTTTTTTAAGCAATTTTTTTTCATTATGTGGTTCCGGTCAGTGCATGGCTGTATCTGAAAGAGACTATCTCATACTGGTCCTAAAATAACATGTTTTTGTTTCTTTTATGCAAGTTAAAATCCCTTTTAGAACGCAACCAAAATTTGGGTGGGTTTTATTTTTCCTTTCTGGAAACTGAATTATTACAATCTGAAGCATGCAGCTCGCAGCTTATATTTTCACCACACATTTCTTCGACATGAAACAGCATACTCATAAATTCTACTATGGTTCCATTAACACTGTGAACAGGAGAACGTATGTGAGAGAATAGCTACAATTTGCATGATAGGACAGACTTCTTGAAGTGAAATATCTTTGGAGGAGGACTGCTCTATATTATACAGTGCAATGCAGTGTCTGAAGACCAGTGTTTGCAAGGCCTTGCCCTGGCACTGAACGCACTATGTTTATAGAAGAGGTCAAAGGCCAAGTGCTGTATATATGTGCATATATGCATTTATAGATTGTTGGGTTTTGTTTGTTGATATCTTTATGGCGTTTCTATTTCAGCTCCAGACATACCCGTAGAATGGAATCATTAATTGTTCTGTGGCTACAGGCTTCATTTATTTAAATGAACATTGCATTCATTTTTTATATACATATTAACGTATATATTATTAATCATTTTAACAAGTGTATTCATTTTTCTTCAGTGATATAATGAGTCAATGGTTTATACACTTATGCTTACCCCGTAGGTTGTGAACATGTATTAATAATTTATACAGACGTATAGTGTATTAATGTCTTATTCTGATATTGAATAAACCGTTTATACAGAGAAATAATATATTAAAAACGTCAAATATTTTTGTTACCCATTTAAACTGAAAGTGGAAAAGCAACAATTTGAATAGCGATAATTAAATATCAATCCATAACAAAATAATATTTTTTTATCCACTATTTATACAACATACCTGTCATCAACAGACTGCAACCAGTAAATACAGTAGATAAATCTAAGCAATGCTCACAAAGATACAATTTTACCGTATAACAAATCTATGCAGAGTAAAGGTACAAATGATAGTACAGGTTGAGTATCCCTTATCAAAAATGCTTGGAACCAGAAGTAGTTTGTATAATGTATCATTTTAACCAATATGATATACTAAAGTCTCTCAGCAGTCCTGAAATACAGTCATACAGATTTCTGGATAAGGGATACTCAACCCACTTTATGATATACACAGACAGAAAACACAGAAATATAACTGTAAAGAGATGTCACCTCCTGGGGTTACTTTTCTCCTAGCCCATAATGGGTATCAGACAGAGCCCCAAATAATTCACTCGTCTCGTCTCCTCTTTGTCCCCAAGAATCACACACAACACCGTTGTAGGTACAGCAGTAAAACGAAGAACTTTATTCCAGGGAATAGCAGACTTTTATCCAGTAAAATATCAGATAACGTTTGATTGAACAATAGGTAATGTTGACAGTAAACAGTTAGACTTGCAGACTGCATAATTTGGCTTGGCCAGGCACCAATCGGAGGGGATCTCTAAACAGCCACCAATCAGGGCACAAGGTGCAGGTGACTTCGGCACCAGACACTTTTATTCTCTTTACCAAGGAGAGCCAATTGGGAACCTGCTTTATGTGCCGGTATAAATGACTGAGGTGGCAACCCTAACTGCACAGCAACAGTTTAACTGAGGACTGGGATTAACAACATCATTGGACCCAGGTCCTACTGAGGATCCCCTAAGGCATGGTTGCACGCAAAAGGTCAACTATAGACTGAAGCAGGCTGAGGTCAGCAAACAATCCAGGACAACAACAACAACAACAGCTATACATATTCTCACAGCCAGTCCTAACAAACTACATCTAAAGCATTAAGTACAGGGAACAACTTACTACTAAAGGTCACCCATAGTTAGATATTAAAGAAGCAGGACTCAACATATATAGCAGAGCAGATGACTCAATACAGAGGCCACTAGTGGCAGAAATTGGTAATGACCACGTAACTAATATCTTCATGTGTGGAAAGAAACCCTTTCTATGTTTCGTTCTTGCTTGGGCACTACTTATTTTATTATTTCCTGTGTGGGTATCAACATAATACAAAGTAAGCGCTGGACCAAATTTTTTTTTCTTTATAATAAAAATAAAATAAAATAAAAAAAGGGAAAGAATTGCAGACATATATGTATATGCAAGCCTAATCAGCACAAGGAACACAGCAACCACAGACATATGTTTCAGCATACATTGGCCTCGTCAGTATGATATGGCTGCAGGGGCGGATCCAGAGTCTGATCTCGGGAGGGGCACATGTCTGTCTGTCTTTTCCTCTCTCCCATGTCCGTCTGTCTTATCCTCTCTCCCATGTCCGTCTGTCTTATCCTCTCTCCCATGTCCGTCTGTCTTTTCCTCTCTCTCATGTCCTTCTGTCCCGCTCCTCTCCCTTCCCATGTCTGTCACACTCCTCTCACTCCCCGTGTCCCTCTGTCTCTCTTCCTTTCATGTCTGTTTCTCTCCTCTTCCTTCCCATGTCCGTCTATGTATCCTTTTCTTTCCCATGTCCGTCTGTCTCTCCTCTCATTTCTCATCTCTCTGTCTCTCCTCTCCCATCCCATGTCTGTCTGTCTCTCCTCTACCATCCCATTTATGTCTCTCTCTTCTCCCTTCCCATGTCTGTCTGTCTCCTCTCCCTTCCCATATCTGTCTGTCTCCTCTCCCCTTCCCATATCTGTCTGTCTCTCCTCTGCCATCCCATATCTGTCTGTCTCTCCTCTGCCATCCCATGTTTGTCTGTCTCTCCTCTGCCAACCCATGTCTGTCTGTCTCTCCTCTACCATCCCATTTATGTCTCTCTCTTCTCCCTTCCCATTTATGTCTCTCTCCCTTCCCATGTCTGTCTGTCTCCTCTTCCCTTCCCATGTCTCTCTCTATTCTCTACCTCCTATGACTGTCTATTTGTCCCTCTAAACGTGTATGTGTCTCTCCTCTTCCCAATAGCTGTCTCTTTTCCTCCTCTCCCTCATCTGTGTTCTCTCCTCTCTCCCCCACCGTCAGTGTTCTCTCTTCTCCTCCCTTCAGTGTTCTCTCTTCTCCCCCATACGTGTTCTCTCATCTCTCTCCCCCATCAGTGTTCTCTTCTCTCACCCCTCCCATCAGTGTTCTCTCCGCTGCCCCCCCATCAGTGTTCTCTCCTCTCCCCCCCAGTGGTGTATCTTGGTTTTGTGCTGCCCTAGGCAGACAAAATGTGGGCACCCCCCGCTACCCACAATGCACACCCACGACATGACCCATAACCCATGTTGCACACCAAGGACATGCCCCATCACCCCATTTACATGCCTCCATCACCCCATTACATACACATTGCCAATGTTATTTGCCATTAATATTCCCCAGCCAATTTGCCCAATAAAATGCCATTGTTATTTGCCATTTAATATGCCCCTGCCAATTTGCCCAATAATATGCCAGTGTTATTTGCCATTAATAAGCCCTAGCCTATGTGCTCAATAATATGCCAGTGTTATTTGCCATTTAATATGCCCCTGACAATTTGCCCAATAATATGCCAGTGTTATTTGCCATTTAATATGCCCCTGCTAATTTGCCCAGTAATATGCCAGTGTTATGTGCCATTTAATATGCCCCAGCCAATTTGCCCACTAATATGCCAGTGTTATTTGCCATTTAATATGCCCCTGCTAATTTGCCCCCCATCTCCCCAGCACTTACCTTTTTCCCTGGTGACTAGTGGCAGGCAGCATGGTCTTCTCCATGCTACCTGTTCGGCTCCCAGGCAGTTGTGCTGACCGGTCACGTGACCCGGCGCGCGTATGATGTCAGCACGCCGGTCACGTGACCTGTCGGCACTTTCGTGTCAGACTGCAGGGGGAGCCGAACAGGCAGCACGGAGGTTTCTCTGTGCTGTCTGTTCGGCTCCCCGTGCAGCCTGGCAGGCAGGCAGAGAAGGTGAGGGGGATCTTCCGATCCCTTCTCACCTCTGTCTCTGCCTGCAAGCGTGTGTTTTTTTATAGACATCCCTCTATAACTAGTTGTAGTTATACTTATTTGAATAATTTAATATTAATTAATATTAATATTAATATTCTATTTAATAAAAATGTTATTGAAAAATTGCATTCCTATTTTTCATTCCCTTCCTCTGCACCCAATTTGCACCTAAAGGACTTAAAATAGCACCATACAGTACCCACAGAACTTGCCATGCACCTATATTGCACCCACAGCACTTGGCTTGCATTCATATTGCACCTACACGATTTGGCATGCCACAGTGTCACTTTGCCCCACAGAACTAGCCAGTGTCACTTTCCTCGAAGTACATGTTATTTTGCCCCACAGACCATGCCACAGTATCACTTTGCCAATTAAAATATGTCAGTATTTAACCCCTCGATATGCCAGGATTTAGTCATTCAATATGTCAGGATTATTTTTCCACTCAATATGCCAGGATTATTTAGCCACTCAATATGCCATGATTTAGCCATTCAATATGCCAGGATTTAGCCACTCAGTATGCCAGGATTTAGCCACTCAATATGCCAGGATTATTATGCCACTCAATATGCCAGTATTTAAACCCTCAGTATGCCAGGATTATTTTGCCACTCAATATGCCAGTATTTAACCCCTCAGTATGCCAGGATTATTATGCCATTCAATATGCCAGGATTTTGCTCATTTTATACCACCCTCCTCCCCTTCCCCAGTAGTATTTACGTTATTTGATGCTCTGTCTCTGCACTGTGTCCCCGGCCGTCTCCTCAGTGCAGTCTTCCCTCCTGCACGGAGGAGGGAAACACAAACACCGGATGTGACGTCTACACAGGCGAAGGTGCATTTTGGTGCCCCCCTCCTCTGACCCGCCACGCCTCCCACACCACCAACCCTCCATACATTTTATATATATAAAAGTATAATGCATAGAGTGGAAAATAAATACATCTAAATATTCAACTCGCATGCTCTAAATTTGTCACACATTGACACCCTAACACACATTTAAACACAAAGACCCTCGCAGTCACACACTCACCCTTACACAGACACAGTGACACACACACCCTTACACAGTGACACACTTACACACACCCTTACCACTTACACACACAGTGACCCCAATACACACATAACCTGAGACACACTATTTTGCCCCTCAATATGCCATTTAATATGCCAGGATTTTGCCCCTCAATATGCCATTTAATATATCAGGATTTTACCCCTCCAATATGCCATTTAATATGCCAGGATATTGCCTCTCAATATGCCAGGAGTTTGCCCCCCAAATATGCCATTTAATATGCCAGTATTTTGCCCCCAATATGCCATTTAAAAATGCCAGTATTTTGATCTCAATATGCCAGTATTTTGCCCCCCAATATGCCATTTAATATGCCAGGATTTTGCCCCCCAATATGCCATTTAATATGCCAGGATTTTGCCCCTCAATATGCCAGGAGTTTGCCCCCCAATATGCCATTTGTCAGTATTTTTGCCCCCCAATATGCCATTTAAAATGCTAGTATTTTGCTCTCAATATGCCAGTATTTTGCCCCCCAATATGCCATTTAATATGCCAGTATTTTGCCCCCCCCCCCCACCAATATGCCATTTAATATGCCAGGATTTTGCTCTCAATATGCCAGGATTTTGCCCCCCAATATGCCATTTAATATGCTAGGATTTTGCCCCTGAATATGCCAGGAGTTTGCCCCCCAATATACCATTTAATATGCCAGTATTTTGCTCTCAATATGCCAGGATTTTGCCCCCCAATATGCCATTTAATATGCCAGTATTTTGCCCCCAATATGCCATTTAAAAATGCCAGTATTTTGCTCTCAATATGCCAGGATTTTGCCCCCAATATGCCATTTAATATGCCAGGATTTTGCCCCCCAATATGCCATTTAATATGCCAGGATTTTGCCCCTCAATATGCCAGAATTTTGCCCCTCAATATGCCAGGAGTGGGATTCATCCGACCATCTTCCTCACCGGCAGGCGCTGGAATCTTTTTTGTAGCTAAAAAGGACGGTACTTTAAGGACTTGCATAGACTACAGGGGACTGAACAAAAATCACTATAAAGAACCATTATCCACTGCCACTCATCACTGAACTATACAACCAACTCCAAGACGCCAAGATATTCACCAAACTAGACTTACGTGGTGCATATAATTTGGTCCGCATACGAGAGGGTGATGAGTGGAAATCGGCTTTCAATACCAGATATGGGCATTACGAATATCTAGTTATGCCTTTCGGATTGTGTAATGCACCCGCAGTCTTCCAGAGTTTTGTTAATGATGTTTTTCGGGACATGTTATTATCTCATGTCATGATCTATTTGGACTATATATTCATATATTCCAAGAATCTTTCCGATCATAGAATGCACGTTCAGCAGGTTTTACTTCGTCTTCAAGAGAATAACTTCTTTGCCAAGGCTTTGTGGCCCAAATTTGTGGGCTATATTATCTCCTCAGACGGTCTAGAAATGGATCCTGACAAAGTTTCTGCTATCCAAGATTGGCAAATACCACTCAATCTCAAAGGGATACAAAGGTTCCTGGGTTTTGCCAATTATTATAGAAGGTTTATCAGGAATATTAAGTCACTGCACCCATTTCAGCTCTCACCAAGAAGGGAAGTGATCCGGCTAAATGGTCTACCCAAGCTCTCCAAGCCTTCCAGTTCTTGAAACATGCCTTCATTTCTGCACCCATTCTTCGGCTCAACCGTTCATTTTGGAGGTTGATGCTTCTGAATCTGGTGCTGGGGCTATTTTATCTCAAACCGCTCCCTCTGTGGTGGACCCTATTATACCGGCCTCTAGGATCATTGCCTCGGTGTCCACCTCCCTCCTGCGGAGAATTGCCAGATCCCAGTTCCCAAGGTCCACCAATTGTCGCCCTCCTGTCGGCCATTACTTTGTCTAATCCAACCTCCGAAGACAAGTCTTGTCATGGGCTCATGCTTCCTTAGTCGCTGGTCACCGTGGTGTACGCAACACTAAGTTTCTCATTGACCGGAAATTTTGGTGGCCTTCCTTGCAATCTGACGTTCAGGATTTTGTTCGCACCTGCACCGTCTGTGCCAGATGCAAAACTCCAAGACGTAGCCCTGCAGGCCTGTTATGCCCTCTTCCTGTCCCTAAGAGACCTTGGACCGATATTGCCATGGATTTCGTCACAGATCGTCCTTTGTCTCAAGGGTTCACGACCATACTTGTAGTAGTCGACCTATTCTCTAAACAGGCTCATTTTGTTGCTCTTCCCAAGCTGCTCTCGGCATCTCAGCTTGCAACTGTTGTCATGAAGGAAATCATTCGTCTACATGGGGTGCCCCAGAGCATTGTTTCTGACCGAGGTTCTCAGTTTGTGTCCCGGTTCTGGAGATCACTTTGTGCTCAACTGGGTATTTCTCTTAAATTTTCTTCCTCTCATCATCCACAAACCAATGGTCAGACAGAGAGGATCAATCAGGTTCTGAAACAATATCTGCGGTTATATGTCGATGAGGATCAATCTACTTGGTCTTCTCTCCACCATCTCACTGAATTGTCATATAACAGCTCCTTTCATGAGTCTTTGCAGAAATCCCCGTTTTGTGCAGCCTTTGGCTACGAGCCTGCTCTTTGGCCGGACTTGGGATTGCCTTCGGAAGTACCGGCTGCTGATCGTCAGGTTCAGGATCTCAAATCTCACTGGGCTTCTGTTTCTTCGCAATTATCCCGGGCTAAGGTGTTGCAGAAGAAATTTGCCGACAAACATCGTTCACCTTTTCCCGTACTTCTCCCTGGTGACAAAGTGTGGCTTTCTACCAAATATCTCCAACTTCCTCATTCCTCCAGGACTTTAGGTCCCAAATATATCGGTCCTTACGAGATTTTGTCCAAAATCAACGATGTGGCCTATGGCCTACGCCTTCCTTCCAGTATGCGTGTCCACAACTCCTTCCATGTGTCTCTCCTCAAACCTGTTCTAACTAATCGTTTCTCTGATGTCGGTATGGTTCCTAAACATGTCCTTGTTCAAGGGCATGAGGAGTATTTGGTACAATCTATTTTGGATTCTCGGCTGCGTCGTGGTCTTTTGCAGTATTTTGTCCATTGGCAGGGTTACGGTCCGGAGGAAAGATCTTGGGTACCAGCATCCGATGTTCATGCTCCATCCAAAGTTTCTTTGTTTCATCATAGATTTCCTCTAAAGCCAGGTCCTGAACGCCGGTACGGCGTTCATAAAGAGGGGGGTAGTGTAATAAAGAAATCTGCCGCCACGAGGTCCGTACCTCCGCTGCCGCTACCTCTGCAGACAAGGTAAACGGGCAACCGAGGCTCCGTTAAGCGTCTCAGCCCTCCAGGGCTGCAGACGCACTCACCGTTTCCCCTCTACGAATGCGCAACAAACAGAAACTGCGCGCGTGCGCAGTACCGCTACACACAGAAAATTAGTATAGCCTTAAAGGGCTATACTTATACTTTTTTGGGGACCTATTGGGGGTGGGTTTTACCGCCTAAACTGTATTTAAACCCTCAGTTGCTACTCAGACCTTGCCTGAGATATTTCCTTGTGGCTTAATCTAGCGTTTATTTCTGATTATTTGATCCTCCGGTTTTTGACTCCTGCTGTGATTTCTGACTCCTCTGTTTGCTGCCTGCCCCGATCTGTTTGCCTGTTTTTGACCTTGTCTCCTTTACACCGTCTCTGTACTGTTGCTCCTGTTGTGTTTGACCCGGCCTGCTGACCATCCGTTCGTCCTGTACTCCCTGCGTATCCCTGCTTCAGTGTACGGTTGCAATCAGTGTACCAAGTCCTGGGTGGTCATTTGCCTGAGGCCCAACCGTAGGGTATAATACCATTCAGGTGAATAGACACTGTTCTGCCTCCAAGCCTGTTGCAGTAAGATACCAGGTCTTCGCATTGCGGATCCTATTGTCAGATTCTACCCAGTCCGTAACACTCACAATATGTTATATGACAGAAAATAGATTGAACACGCCTAAGGAAAACATATTTATTGCAGTACAGTTTGTGCTTTAAAAAAGGAAGTGCGTGTTTAATTTATAACATGGGAAAAGTGATTCCATAGCAAAGGTAAACACTTCTCCATACTAACTATACTGCAATGTTTGTAGCGGGCATGGTATGTCTATATGAAAATAACTCTTATACATCTTCTCCTATAGAGGGACATAGAGGTAGAGGTCACTTACTAAAGGAACACATTTCTCTGAATGAATTCACTGTCAACACTATTGTTACTTACTAAATATTTTTGTGCACTCGAATGTTTGTAAATTTTGAATCATGATCTAAATGAATAAATACTTTTCATTCTGCTTTGATAGATGCAACAGATTCTAAAATAGCAAACTCTCCATAGTTCAGGTCAGACACATTACTTTGTGTATTCCAGACTCCTGTATGGAATAGAACTGGTTTTGTGGTTATTTCCACTTTCTGCCTCTAGTGGCCTTTGTATTGGTATTTGGCACTTAGGCTCCAGAACGATGTTGTCATCTGGGCCTTGTAGCTTCCAGTTAGCTCTTTCCTTTAGATAACAGCTTCTTTCTATGGCCTGGACAGTTGCATTGGTGTCGTTACACCAGTGTCCAGCTCCCTGTCAGCCTATGTTGTATTGCAATTTTATCATGGATTCTGCCTGTCTTTTTTATTATGTTCAGGAGCACCGGTTGCTATGGATTCCTAATAATATCAGGCATCTCATTTTTGCTTTTCCCTATGTCCAATACTGCTGCTGTTTTTTTAGTCTATGGAACAGAATAAGGTTTTGAATTTTATTAGGACTGTATACAACAAAGGATTCATGCTAGGGAGGTCATTGTGTTACAACACAAGGAGGATAATAGATATCCAGGATGCCGCTACTGAGAGAAATATTCCTCTACTGACTATGGCTGTCGATTCTGAAAAGGGTTTTGACAGTCATTTGCAAATTTCTACAAGTATTAAAAGCTTTTGGCATCCATGGTTGGATTCTGGATGCTATCATGTCTCTATATAAAACTCCTTCAGCTAGAACAGTGGGCCCAAATATTATTTCGGATTGGTTTCATCTGGGAAATGGCACCAGACAAGGGTGCCCACTTTCCCCGTTATTGTATTTCTTGTCCACTGAACCTCTGGAAAAGTCAAAATATTGGCGGTTTTGGTACATGATGGAGGTCAATTTTCTAAAGCTTCTAAAAGAAACAAACCAGTTATTGAAGGACTGGAAGTTTATGGAAATGTCATGCTGGGGCAGGATTCATGTGATTAACTCCTACACAATACCGAAATGGAATTATTTATTCCAGATGATCCCTTTGAGTATACATAGAAGTTGGTTGACAATGCTGCAGACTGCTGTCTCCGCTTTTGTTTGGAAAGGGAAAAAGCCCAGATTAAACGTTCACGCCTTGGCCCAAATACCAGACAAATGTGGCTTCAGCTCAGTGGCGTCCCGAGAGGGGGGCGGACTGCACCGGGTGACACCTCCAGCGGGGGTGACACCCGTGCTGCCGGCACCCCCCGCATCGCGCTACTTAACTTTGTTTTCTTTTTTCTGGCAGCCGCATACACTAGAAGCGGCCGCCAGAAAAAATAAAAAAAAATAAAAAATCACAGCAACCGGATGTGACTTTACGTGCAGGAGGGAAGACTGCACGGAGGAGGCGTCCGTCCGGGGGCACGGAGCAGCCATTCGGTAAGTAATGGGGACGGGGGGGGGGGGGAGGGTTGTATTGAAATGAGCAGTTTATTACTGGGCTCTGGCTGGCATTATATTACTGGGCTCTGGCTGGCATATATTACTGGGCTCTGGCTGGCACTATATTACTGGGCATCTGGCTGGCACTATATTACTGGGCTCTGGCTGGCACTATATTACTGGGCATCTGGCTGGCACTATATTACTGGGCTCTGACTGGCATATATTACTGGGCTCTGGCTGGCACTATATTACTGGGCTCTGGCTGGCATATATTACTGGGCTCTGGCTGGCACTATATTACTGGGCTCTGGCTGGCACTATATTACTGGGCATCTGGCTGGCACTATATTACTGGGCTCTGGCTGGCACTATATTACTGGGCTCTGACTGGCATAATATTCCTGGGCTCTGAGTGGCACTATATTACTGGGCATCTGGCTGGCACTATATTACTGGGCTCTGGCTGGCACTATATTACTGGGCATCTGGCTGGCACTATATTACTGGGCATCTGGCTGGCACTATATTACTGGGCTCTGGCTGGCACTATATTACTGGGCTCTGACTGACATAATATTCCTGGGCTCTGACTGGCATAATATTCCTGGGCTCTGACTGGCACTATATTACTGGTATCTGACTGGCACAATATTCCTGGGCTCTGACTGGAATAATATTCCTGGTATCTGACTGGCATAATATTCCTGGTATCTGACTGGCATAATATTCCTGGGCTCTGACTGGCATAATATTCCTGGGCTCTGACTGGCACTATATTACTGGGCATCTGGCTGGCACTATATTACTGGGTTCTGGCTGGCACTATATTACTGGGCATCTGGTTGGCACTATATTACTGGGCTCTGGCTGGCACTATATTACTGGGCTCTGGCTGGCACTATAGAAACATAGAAACATAGAATGTGTCGGCAGATAAGAACCATTCGGTCCATCTAGTCTGCCCAATTTTTTTTTTTTGAGTACTTTTATTAGTCCCCCGTTCCCGGTCTTATAGCTAGGATAGCCTTGTGTCTATCCCACGCATGCTTAAAATCCTTGACTGTGTTTACCTCTACCACTTCTGCTGGCAGGCTATTCCATACATCCACTACCCTCTCAGTAAAGTAATACTTCCTGATATTACTTTTAAATCGTTGCCCCTCTAATTTAAGACTATGTCCTCTAGTTGTGGTAGTTTTTCTTCTTTTAAATATACTCTCTTCCTTTACTGTGTTGATTCCCTTTATGTATTTAAATGTTTCTATCATATCCCCCCTGTTACGTCTTTCCTCCAAGCTATACATGTTAAGATGCTTTAACCTTTCCTGGTAAGTTTTATCCTTCAACCCATGAACCAGTTTAGTAGCCCTTCTCTGAACTCTCTCCAAAGTATCAATATCCTTCTGGAGATAAGGTCTCCAGTACTGCGTACAATACTCCAAGTGAGGTCTCACCAGTGCTCTGTACAATGGCATGAGCACTTCCCTCTTCCTACTGCTAATACCTCTCCCTATGCAACCAAGCATTCTGCTAGCATTTCCTGCTGCTCTATTGCATTGCCTACCTACCTTCAAGTCCTCTGAAATTATTACTCCTAAATCCCTTTCCTCAGATGTTGAGGTTAGGACTGTACCAAATAGTCTATATTCTGCTTTTGGGTTTTTACGCCCAAGGTGCATAATCTTGCACTTGTCCACATTAAATGCCAGTTGCCACTGCTCTGACCATTTTTCTAGTTTAGCTAAATCATTTGCCATTTGGCTTATCCCTCCATGAATATCAACCCTGCTGCAAATCTTTGTATCATCAGCAAAAAGACATACTTTACCAACAAGACCTTCTGCAATATCGCTAATAAAAATATTAAAGAGAATGGGTCCAAGAACAGATCCCTGAGGTACCCCACTAGTAACAAGACCTTGCATCGAATATACCCCATTGACTACAACCCTCTGTTGCCTGTCACTCAGCCATTGTCTAATCCATTCAACAATATTGAAATCCAAACTCAAAGATTTCAGTTTATTGATAAGCCTTCTATGTGCGACAGTGTCAAAAGCCTTACTGAAATCTAGGTAAGCAATGTCTACTGCACCACCCTGATCTATTATTTTAGTTACCCAATCAAAAAAATCAATAAGATTAGTTTGGCATGATCTCCCTGAAGTAAACCCATGCTGTCTCTGATCTTGAAATCCAAGCGACTTTAGATGTTCAACAATCCTATTCTTTAACAAGGTTTCCATTATTTTCCCCACTACTGAAGTAAGACTTACTGGTCTATAGTTGCCCGCCTCCTCCTTACTACCTTTCTTGTGAATGGGCACAACATTAGCTAATTTCCAATCTTCTGGAACTACTCCCGTTAACAATGATTGGTTAAATAAATCTGTTAACGGTTTTGCTAGTACACCACTAAGTTCTTTTAATAACTTTGGATGTATCCCATCAGGTCCCATCGACTTATTTGTCTTTACTTTAGACAGCTGAAGTAAAACCTCTTCCTCTGTAAACTTACATGCATCAAAAGACTCATTAGTCTTTTTCCCTAAATGAGGTCCCTTACCCTCATTTTCATTTGTAAAAACTGAACAAAAATATTCATTAAAGCAGTCTGCTAAGCCTTTATCCTCTTCTACATAGCATCCTTCTTTTGTTTTTAATCTAACTAATCCTTGTTTTACTTTCCTTTTCTCATTTATGTATCTAAAAAATGTTTTATCCCCCTTTTTCACTGACTGGGCTATAGTCTCTTCTGTGTGTGCTTTGGAAGCTCTTATAGCTTGCTTTGCCTCTTTCTGCCTACTCTTATAGATCTTTCTATCTTCCTCACTCTGAGTATTTTTATAATTACTAAATGCTAGCTTTTTATTTTTTACTATTTTAGCCACCTCTGCAGAGTACCACAGTGGTTTCTTCAATTTTTTGCTCTTACTGACAAGCCTTATGCAATTTTCTGTAGCCTTCAGTAGTGCAACTTTTAGATAATCCCATTTCTCCTGGACTCCATTTAAATTGCTCCAGTCTGATAATGACTCCTTCACATCTAATCTAATTTTAGATTACTGTATTACTGTAATATACAGTAATATACTGTATTACTATATTACTGGGCTCTGACTGGCATAATATTCCTGGGCTCTGAGTGGCACTATATTACTGGGCATCTGACTGGCACTATATTTCTGGGTTCTGACTGGCACTATATTACTGTGCATCTGGCTGGCACTATGTTGCGGAGCTGCAATTTTATAATCCCAGGATCTCTGCTGGTAGAATGCAATAACCAAGTCCAAAGCTGGAAGCAGGCAATATTCCCAAATCCTCCCAAGAACCAGACGAAACACAGTCTGAGAGTCAACTGCCACTTTATTCAAAAAGACTGATATTTAAAGCAGGTCACTCAACTGTCACTTTCTACTTCAAAATATACAACTTAGTCAGTTTTAATAGCAATGCTAACGAATGGGAAGGATTCGAACAGACATACACAGTACAGCATAAATTAAACATAGCCGGAGATGCCACACTATACCGGCGCGCAGTACACAACAGAAAATAGGCACAACCATTCTATCTTAGGCATTCCCAAGTGGCTAGGTTTGCCACAATGCTCCCCCAAAACCAAGCCGGCATACACAGTCTGATCCCAACGGATCGGCTTGGGGATGTCCGGGGGAGTGCTCACAGATCATTTCTCAAGTTCTGTCTGTCTGGACAACCCATCGGCGTTACCATTCTGTTTTCCAGGGCGATAATGGATCGTGAAATCAAACGGCTGCAGCGCCAAACTCCAGCACAACAGCCGGGCATTGTCTCCTGACACCCTGTGTAGCCACACCAACGGGTTGTGATCTGTGAGCAAGGAGAATGGTTGTCCATACAAATAAGGTTGTAACTTTTTGAGGGCCCACACCACGGCCAGGCATTCCTTCTCGATGGCGGCGTAGCCTACTTCCCTTGGTAGTAATTTTCTGCTTAAGTAAGCTACGGGATGTTCTCCGCCATCAGCTCACACTTGGCTCAGTACTGCCCCCAATCCAAACATGGAAGCGTCTGTGTGAACAAGAAATCGTTTGGTTGGATCAGGGGCAGTTAACACAGGAGCCTTAGTTAATGCAGTTTTTAGTTCATGGAATGCCTGTTCACACTCTGGGGCCCAGTTGACCTGTCGTGGCAAGTTTTTCTTGGTCAAGTCCGTCAGGGGTTTGGCCAGGGCGCTGTAATTGGGCACAAATTTTCTGTAGTAACCAGCGGTACCAAGGAACGCCAATACTTGTGTCTTTGTCCTGGGGGTAGGCCACTTAGCTACTGCCTCTATCTTGGCCGGTTCGGGCCTCTGCTGTCCGCATCCTACCCTGTGACCCAGGTACTGCACCTCTGCCATCCCTCTTGGGTACTAGCACTACCGGTGATGCCCAGGGGCTATCTGAATGTTCGATAACCCCTAACTGCAACATTTCCTCAATTTCTTTCCTCATGTGCTCCCTTACTGCTTCAGGGATACGATACGGAGTCTGTCTCATAGGGAGCTGTCCTGGGGTCTCTACTCGGTGGGTAGCTAACAGAGTGTACCCTGGTAAATTGGAGAAGGTAGCACCTTTTGCCACAATCAACTCCTGTACCTGGGCACGCTCCTGGAGACTTAGCCGCTCCCCCAGCTGCACACCTGTAGCGTTTTCTGCAGAATCTTCCTTTTCTAACATGTCTGGCAAGGGCAGATTCTCATAATCCTCAGTGGCTGGGGCACAGATGGCTGCTACCTCCTCTATTCTCTGGTGATAGGGTTTGAGCATGTTCACATGGAGCATGCGTCGTTTCCCTACCCCAGAGCACGGGCCGATCACATAAGTGGTGTCACCTCTCTGTTCTACCACTTGGTATGGGCCCTGCCAGGTGGCCTGTAGCTTGTCTGTGGGACAGGTTTCAAAATTAGAACTTTCTGTCCCACCTGAAAGCTACGGTCTCTGGCTCCCCTATCATACCACCGGCGCTGTCGCCGCTGAGCCGCCCGGAGGTTCTCCCGTACGGTTTGGGTTAGAGCCTCCAAGCGGTCCCGGAACTCCAGCACGTATGGCACAATGGGGACTCCATCTGCACTGCTCCTTCCATTAGCTCGGCAATAAGTCTTGCTTTAGGCTTACTGCTGGCTATCTTACCCCTGGCTTCCAACAGCTCCTTTAACGTTTGCCGTTTTAATATGGTGTAGTCCGTCCCCATTCACTTCTGCATCTGTATCAATTGCCTTCTGCTTTCCAGTATGTCAATTCCAATTGTATAAACAGCGTTTTTCTTGCTGTACGGTTGGATCCCGCCGCTTGCCACCAATTGTTGCGGAGCTGCAATTTTATAATCCCAGGATCTCTGCTGGTAGAATGCAATAACCAAGTACAAAGCTGGAAGCAGGCAATATTCCCAAATCCTCCCAAGAACCAGACGAAACACAGTCTGAGAGTCAACTGCCACTTTATTCAAAAAGACTGATATTTAAAGCAGGTCACTCAACTGTCACTTTCTACTTCAAAATATACAACTTAGTCAGTTTTAATAGCAATGCTAACGAATGGGAAGGATTCGAACAGACATACACAGTACAGCATAAATTAAACATAGCCGGAGATGCCACACTATACCGGCGCGCAGTACACAACAGAAAATAGGCAAAACATTCTATCTTAGGCATTCCCAAGTGGCTAGGTTTGCCACACACTATATTACTGGGCATCTGGCTGGCACTATATTACTGGTCTCTGGCTGGCACTATATTGCTGGGCATCTGGCTGGCACTATATTACTGGGCTCTGACTGGCATAATATTCCTGGGCTCTGAGTGGCACTATGTTACTGGGCATCTGGCTGGCACTATATTACTGGGCTCTGGCTGGCACTATATTACTGGGCTCTGACTGGCATAATATTCCTGGGCTCTGACTGACATAATATTCCTGGGCTCTGACTGGCACAGTATTCCTGGTATCTGACTGGCATACAATTCCTGGGCTCTGACTGGCACAGTATTCCTGGTATCTGACTGGCATAATATTCCTGGGCTCTGAGTGGCACTATATTACTGGGCATCTGGCTGGCACTATATTACTGGGCTCTGACTGGCATAATATTCCTGGGCTCTGACTGACATAATATTCCTGGGCTCTGACTGACATAATATTCCTGGGCTCTGACTGGCACAGTATTCCTGGTATCTGACTGGCATACAATTCCTGGGCTCTGACTGGCATAATATTCCTGGGCTCTGACTGGAACAGTATTCCTGGTATCTGACTGGCATACAATTCCTGGGCTCTGACTGGCACACTATTCCTGGTATCTGACTGGCATAATATTCCTGGGCTCTGACTGGCATAATATTCCTGGGCTCTGACTGGCATAGTATTCCTGGGCTCTGACTGGCATAATATTCCTGGGCTCTGACTGGCATAATATTCCTGGGCTCTGACTGGCACTAAATTACTGGTATCTGACTGGCACAATATTCCTGGGCTCTGACTGGCATAATATTCCTGGTATCTGACTGGCATAATATTCCTGGTATATGACTGGCATAATATTCCTGGGCTCTCACTGGCATAATATTCCTGGGCTCTGACTGGCACTATATTACTGGGCATCTGGCTGGCACTATATTACTGGGCTCTGGCTGGCACTATATTACTGGGTATCTGGCTGGCACTATATTACTGGGCTCTGGCTGGCACTATATTACTGGGCATCTGGCTGGCACTATATTACTGGGCTCTGGCTGGCACTATATTACTGGGCATCTGGCTGGCACTATATTACTGGGCTCTGGCTGGCACTATATTACTAGGCTCTGGCTGGCACTATATTACTGGGCTCTGACTGACATAATATTCCTGGGCTCTGAGTGGCACTATATTACTGGGCATCTGACTGGCACTATATTCCTGGGCTCTGACTGGCACAATATTCCTGGGCTCTTACTGGCACAATAGTACAGGGCTCAGACTGGCACATTATTACTGGGTTTTGACTGGCACACTATTACTGGGCTCTGACTGGCACTATATTCCTGGTATCTGACTGGCACAAAATTACTGGGCTCTGAGTGGCACAATATTTTTGGGCTCTGACTGGCACAATATTACTGGCATATGACTGGCACAATATCACTGGGCTCTGAATGGCACAATATTCCTTATATCTGACTGGCACAATATTACTGGGCTCTGAGTGGGACAATACTACTGGGCTCTGAATGGCACAATATTCCTGGTATCTGACTGGCACACTATTACTGGGCTCTGAGTGGCACAATATTACTGGGCTCTGAGTGGGACAATACTACTGGGATCTGAATGGCACAATATTACTGGTATCTATAATTGTAAGATTGTCACCTCGTGGGGCTCTTGTGTGTTGCATAATTAATGGCGGTCCCATGTGTGCATAATTATGGAGCACTTGTGTTTGGCATATTTATTGGGCCCCATGTGTGGCATAATTAAGGGACTCTTTTGTGTGGCGTAATTAAGGAAATCTTTTGTGTGGCATAATTATGGGGCACCTGTGTGTGTGTGTGGCATAATTATGGGGCACCTGTGTGTGTGGCATAATTAATTGGGCAGAGGTGGGCATAAATAGTGGGGCTCTGGTGTGGCATAATTTATGGGGCTCTGGTGCTGCATAAGTTAATAGGCCATCTAACTGGCATTACAAAGGAATCTGTTTGGCATTGTATGGAGGAAATCCAGGGGGGTGACACCATGAGTTTCCGCACCGCGTGACACCAACCCTAGTGACGCCCCTGCTTCAGCTACCCGATAATTTTAGGGCACACCTTAGCTAGCATAATAACTCATGTTTACGGAACCCAATTGGATTCTGTGAGCAATTAGGGTGGGTACAAACTAGAAATATAAGCACTTAAATTGGGGGACTTAAAAGAATGATCTGGAATACTCAAGATCTAAACAAAACTGGTATCCCAATTCAAAACAATCTAGTTCAATAACAGATCCTTAAGGAATGGGATTACATTAAGAACATTTTGGGAATAAAAAATAAACTTCCAGAATTTCTGAGACTGTCGGCAAATGAGTTCAATATGGAGAATTTAATCTTGAAGTCCTGGTCCCAAAATGGAATCCATAGTATTGATCAGATCATTAGTAGAGGAAATTTAAAACCATATGCAGTGCTATCACAACAATACAATTTACCTAAAAGTTAAATTTTTACATACTTGCTTGTTAAGAACCTTATGCAAAAACACCTAGTATATCTAAAACAGGAAAGGTATTCCAAAATGAGCCAGATTTTTTTCCTCAGAAAAAATTAACAGGATCTTAAAGAAATCTTCAGAATTGCTGAGAGCCACAGATAACCCCAAATGCTTCATAATAATCAACTCCTGGGAAAAAGATCTTAAAATTACAATAGATGAAGGAGAGTGGTTTAGAAACTTCCAAAAAATCTGTAAACAAATCCACTGTGTATCTCTGGCAGAAACCCATTTTAAGGTTATCAGTAAATACCTTGTGCCGCAATGGCTTTCCAGAATATACACGGGACTTCTCTGTTATGTTGAAGGTGCACATGTAAGCAGGGAGCATATCTCCACATTTGGTGGGGATGTAAGATGATCAGAGAAATGCTAGTTAGACTCTTTGATTTGATACAGTAAATTACCAATATAAAACTGGAGAGATCTCCAGAGGTGTTTCTACTACATATGAAATGGCCCAGAATGAACTGGAGGGTTGAAAGCTTTATTGCTCATTGTTTTGTTGCATGTAAGATAACAATAGCGAGATGCTGGAAACAACCCACCAGTCTATTATGGGAGGATGTTAGAAAACAGATTTCAGATCCAGATGGAAAGAGAAATGAGTAGTCACAAACAAATTATGCAATATGGGATTATTGGTTGAGTTGAATCCAAGAGAAAAGGTTTATGTGAAAACCGGTGCTTTGTTCCGAGACCTAAAATGCGTTAAAATGTCAGATAGTCTCCTTCTCCTGCTCAGGTCCTCTGACGCCAACACTTTTGTAAGTGTAATTTGTAATTTGTAAGTCGTGTAAGTTTTTTGTTTTTAGTATTAGTCTTTGAAATTTGAATTTTCTTGTATAATGGTAGTAAAAGCCAGAGACAATACTAGCATATGTCAAATGTGTAAATGTATTTTGATGTAAACATCTTTTTTTCTATATTTGATAAAATAAAATAAAGAATATAAAAAATAAAAAATAATCTTTCATAATGATCAATGCACTAGGATTCTACATTTTACCACCTCTGTATTTCCTTTTCTGACATAAGAAATTAAATATCTGTGTTATTTATGAATTAACTTGAGTTTATATGGGTAACATAGCAAAATCAGACTGAACAAGGTTTTGATCTTATCCAAGTTTATTCACAATTCACACTTAGGTTTAAATATATTTTTTCTATGGGGTTATTTCCCTTCAATGTCCCTATAGGTTCTATAACATTATTTGAATAATATATGTAGCAGTAATAAATGCTTTAATGTTTAAATTGGCATCAGTGTGGAAACCTGTTACTGTCCCAGTGTGATCACAGAAAAAGTTGTAAAAGTTTGCTCAAGGATGCTGATAAATTCAGGCTGAAGCCGCACAATACATCTAGTAACACACATAAGTCAAACAGGGGTAACACATTACCATATTGGATGCTATTATTGCTGTAAATGCACAATCCAGTTTATAAATCAGTGCAACAGAAATTTAAAAACAGTAATTTCCTTCTCACAAACCAGGGGATGCTCTTGACAGTTGTAGCCTCGACTACCAGGCTGTATCTTTACCATAAAATAGAGACACATGGCACGGACGTAGTGGGTAGAAAAGGCCACAGCCATTTTATTTATAACATATGTCATTGCCTCCAACCTTAACATACCACATGGTAATAAATACATATAAATATACAAATTAGGCAATGACAAACCCACATATTCACACATATGTCATAAATGACATGAACCTCAAAATTAACATAATTGACCATTAACTTTATTAACATAGTTAACATAACAAGGAACATGTCCCACACCAACTTGCTCCCCAGGGGTCCATTGAATCCACTGCCAGGCAGACCTTCTGCCCAGCCCACCAACAGGCTAAGAGCTCCAACTTAGCTTCGAACCTCTCCCGTAATCCATTTGAACTATGGCTGACTCCCGATATTCCAGCCATAGACCCCCCCTAAGGAGCAAGTTACCGCCAGCTGTGACAATGAATATTCCAACAAGATCCATCCAATGCAACGCTGTATCTGAAACACAGAAGACAAACGGCAGAAACCAGAAACAACAAGTATACACCTAATAACCCCAAAACTTTAGGGAGGGCGGGCGGGAAAATTCTGGTAGGCCAAAAAAGTTATGGAGATTTTCCCTATTGTTCAGCCTTAAATATCCTCTGATCCCCTCCCCCAACACCTCCCCTAAAACCTTACCACCAATGTGTGCAGCCTTTCTACAGCACAAGCCGTCAAGGCCCTCCTGCACCTAGGCGTCTCCGGGGGCTGCATGACAGTTGTAGCCTCGACTACCAGGCTGTATCTTTACCATAAAATAGAGACACATGGCACGGACGTAGTGGGTAGAAAAGGCCACAGCCATTTTATTTATAACATATGTCATTGCCTCCAACCTTAACATACCACATGGTAATAAATACATATAAATATACAAATTAGGCAATGACAAACCCACATATTCACACATATGTCATAAATGACATGAACCTCAAAATTAACATAATTGACCATTAACTTTATTAACATAGTTAACATAACAAGGAACATGTCCCACACCAACTTGCTCCCCAGGGGTTCACCGTCCATTGAATTCACTGCCAGGCAGACCTTCTGCCCAGCCCACCAACAGGCTAAGAGCTCCAACTTAGCTCAGAACCTCTCCCGTAATCCATTTGAACTATGGCTAACTCCCGATATTCCAGCCATAGACCCCCCCTAAGGAGCAAGTTACCACCAAAGCCCTTCTGAGTGACTCCTCACTACAGAAGGGCTACCCCATCCAATAAAAATAGAGCCTTTTCTACCCCTTCCTGAATTCCCAACAGGAACACATCGCAACCAAGGTCAGACAAATGCACCCCATCCTTGGCTATCAAGCCTTTCCTATCTACTTCCAAAGTGCGATGTCTGACCACCACTCCTTTTTATTTCTGTAAAAAAATCGACATTAATTTATTAATCTTTCCCCTGCTGCGCTCCATTGCCCCGAAATCTCTTGCATACCTCCATTGGTCTCTTGGTACCATTTCTGACCATACAATTTTAACCCCGGGAACCCGTGATAGAATGTGGGTAACATCCTTCTGCATGATCTTGACCAACTCCCTCTGTGACACCAACCCTAAATCGTTCCCCCCGGAGTGTATCACTTTGACATTAGGCAGCACCCCTCGGTCAATGAAGCGCAGCAGCATAGGTAAGACCCCCGCCCAACGCATACCCAAGGCCCCGAACCACTTCACCTGAAGTAATTCGGCAGGAAAGCCCAGCCGTAGGCCCGATGGCCCAACTGCGGCCCTCCGTCTAGCCCAGAACACGTAAGAGTGGCCAATTATCCACACCATGTAGATGGACCCTACAAACAAAAAGGAAGGGAGAGGAAAAGGAGAGGGAAGGGAACTAACATGTTGCTCACATCACCCGATTTTTACAGCATCCGTTGAGGCCTCACATAAGTTCTAAACCTGTTAGATTCCCACCTACCAATGCGCTTAACCATATCGTCACCTAAACCTAACCGCGCCGCCTCCGTGGCCGCCCCTATCCAAAAGGAGTGAGTGCCGTACTCCTTTTCCGGCAAACACAACTTAATCAACCCCAACCTGAACACCCTCAGAAATTGGAACCTGGAAAGTGACCTTCCACTCCTGTGTACCGGTAGGGAACCTCCTTCTGCAGGCCTAACCAACAAGTATCCCTGCAGGCATACCACCGGTCAGGCCACACTGCCCTGTACCCCATATAATACCACTCGGGTCCCTCTTCCCGATTGATCTGTTTTGGATGAGCGTAACAACACTATTACTTGATCTGCTGTGCAGAAAACATCACAAAACCCTGCCACTTGACGCGAGCTGCTGACCAGCTCAGATATCCGAAAGGCTCCAAAGAAAGCCAATGAAAAGGCAGCCCTGAAAAGCAATGATTCAAAGAGCAAACATCACCTAGGACTCCTATCACCCTACATAAGACTCCCATGGATACTGGGCGACGGTGATCCTGAACCGCCTTGCCCCTCTTTAAGCCCTTCATAGCCTGACGGATCACAAAGTGTTTCGTGATATCCTCTTGCCCCCTTAATTTGAACCTAAACGCCAATGCAGCCAGCTTTTTGCGCTCAGCTGAGCAGAGGAAGTCCCTCCTGACGCTAACCGGAATAAAAACCAAAATAATATGTCCAACTGATTCTCCTCTAACGCATCCCTCCCTGCCCAACAGCCAAATTGTCCCACTCCTGCCATACCCTATTATAAGCCGTCCACGTAGCAGGGGCCAATGACGACTTCACCCATCCCTGCAACACTCGGTCCCGAGCTTCCACACTACCTCCGGGCATGGGTAACCCTCGGCCTCTGCCCCTGGCGCCGCCTGCCTGAATCTGTCCCACTGTAAGCGAGAGAGAGATCCGCGATGACATTCTGGTAACCCGGAACATGTTTTGCCCTAAATGACACATTAAGCTCCATGCACAGCAATAGGAAGTACCTCAGAAGCTTGACCACGGCAGGTGAAGATGCGGAGATCTTATTAACAGAGTATACCACAGCCAGGTTGTCTGAATAGAAGACAACTCGTCTATCCCTCATGGGCCATCCCCACAGGGAAAGTGCCACCACCAACGGAAATAATTCCAGGAAGGCCAGGTTGCTCATTAAGGGTGACGACTTCCACTCCTCCGGCCATGCAGCCGCACTCCACTTACCCCCATAGTATGCCCCAAAGCCCACACTCCCGGAAGCATCTGTATAAAGCTCCAAGGCCGGTGTAGAGACCGTCGGCTTTTGGAAAAAAGCCCGGCCATTGAATTTTTTTTTTTTCAGGAAAACTCTCCATACCAACAGGTCAGCTCTCATGGCCTTTGACATTCTTAGAAAGTGATGTCCCTCTCGTATTCCTACTGTCGCTCATGACAGCGACCTCAGGAACACTCGGCCAGCCGGTATAATTCGACATGCAAAATTAAGCCTCCCAATCACCTTTGATTGTGACCTTCTTTGCCTGTAACACCTCGGCTAGCACCCGCCTCAAGATGACAGGCTTATCATCAGGTAACCGACATATCCCTTTAACTGTGTCAATTTCCAAGCCCAAGAAACTAAGCCGGGTGGTTGGGCCTTCCGTCTTTTCTGCAGCTAAGGGGACACCAAAGGATTTTGCAACTAATTGCATAGTCCTCAGTAGATGGGTGCAATCTGACGAAGCCTCCGGCCCCACGCATAGGAAGTCGTCTAAATAGTGTACTAATGTTCCAACTCCCGATTCCTGCTTAACCACCCACTCCAGAAAAGTGCTGAACTTCTCGAAGTAGGCGCAGGAGATAGAGCAACCCATTGGTAAGCACAAGTCCACAAAAAACCTATCCTGGAACCAGCACCCCAGCAAATGATGGCAATCAGGGTGCACTGGCAAAAGCCGGAATGCCGCCTCTATGTCCACCTTGGCTAACAGAGCCCCAGGGCCCGCAGATCTAACCACGTCAATTGCCCTATCGAATGACGTATAGGATACCGAACACAGTTCACGGTCTATGTCATCATTCACCGACACGCCTTTCAGGTATGACAGGTGATGTATCAACTGAAATTTACCTGTCTCCTTCTTGGGAACCACCCCCAAAGGGGAGACACGTAAATTAGGCAGCGGAGGGTCCACAAAGGGGCCCGCCATCCTCCATAAGTTCACCTCTTTCGTCAACTTTTCCCCTACAACCTCTGGTAAGGATTGTACCGATTTAAGATTTCGTCTTGACACTACCGCACCGTTGGGTACGAAAGGAATACGAAACCCTTTGTCAAACCCCTCATCCAGGAACCACGCGTCTTCTTACTTACCATAGCGTTTTAGCCACGGCAGCATCGCGCTTCTGCTCACTGGAGAGTTCCCCTTTTGCCCCCAATGCCCCGGTTGCTCCTCCAGACTTTCCTTTCTTGAAACACTTTGAGTAGCTATGGCTACCCCCACATCCGGTGCACTCATGCCGGAAACGGCATGAACTGCCCCATTTGCACTGACTGTCGTTAAACAGCCAGCAGCAACCCTTTTTTCCAGAGGCCGGTGAAGAACTTGATGTTCCCGCACCGGCCCCTCCCTGAAAGGGCGCCGATTTTTGCATCCAAAAGTTTAAGCCAAAGTGTGATGTCCATTTGATCCCACCTCATCGTGGGATTGGCAGCCAGGCGCTGACGAAACTGTTCGTCATACCGCCACCACGCCACCACGCCAGTCCTCCATACACCCTGTATGCATCCCAAATCCCGTCCAAGTATGAGAACAGC
Organism: Pelodytes ibericus; assembly: GCA_036172795.1. NCBI lineage: Eukaryota > Metazoa > Chordata > Amphibia > Anura > Pelodytidae > Pelodytes > Pelodytes ibericus. Next base: position 162,819,374 of record CM069862.1, read on the forward strand.
GCCGAACACTTCTCCGGCGCCCTCTGACCCACCACACTACCTAGTATACAGAAGGCCCTCAACCAATTCCCAAAGGTCTTGGGAAGCTTCCTGTATCTCTTTTTTCTCTCTTCCTCCTCCTTCTTTGCCCTGTCCTCTTTTTTCACATCCTCCTTTAAGTCGACCGACTCCTCCAGAGGAAGCAAAGAAAACAACTCCAAATATTCCCCCTTCCAAATTTTTCCTTTCGTCTCTATTTTTAAATGCGCCCCCAAGGGGCCCGAATATGACAGTAATCTAAAATTACTCGGATGGGCGGCCGAAGAAGAATGAGGGGCCCTATATCTCCTGTTGTGCTCCCTGGAGGATGAGCCTGAAGGACTGATGCTGCGAGACCGGGGGATCCTACTGCGATGTAAATGCCCGCTGCCATGGCCTCCAGCGAACCTGGCCGGAGACCTGCTCCTCTCTGCGCTGCTACCTCTGCCAGACTCCCTACCTGTCGGGCCGTGGCGCCAACTAACCCTACCCGGGCTAATACTGCTTGAATAACTAGCGCCGCCCCTGGGAGACCTGCCCCTATCCCCCTCCCGTCTGCTGCTCCTAACGCTCGACTCCTGTCTCTGTGAATTTCCCATATGGCGCCTCTGGGCCCTGACCCCTGTTGAAACCCCCATGCTCCTCTGGGTCAGGGTGGTATCCCTAGTCACTTGCCTTTTGGTTCCCATTCCCGACATCCCAGTCCTTCTGGATCCTGGAGCCGTACGCCCACGGTCCTGACCTGGACTTGCTGCAGACGCCCGTGCTCCTGCGGAACCTTCCGGTCTGGCATCCTCAACCCGTACGGTGGGCCCCATCTCGACTTCCCTCCTAGCCTCCTGGCCAGCTTCAGCAGCCTCGGCCCCGTCACTGCTCCAGCCTGCGTCAGACAGACCTCCATCCAGTCTTCTGCCCGGGGCTTGGTCCCCTGAGGCCAGGCCCTTCTCCAGCGTCATCCTGCATTCCTGTAACATCCTCATCCCTTAGCAAGCCACAACTCCAGATGGCCTATACCCAGCATCCCTCACGGCCGTCCCGTCTGCACCCTCCAGGGCCCGTCTGCGAAATCCCCTCTCCTGGCACATACTGCTGCATCTCCCCGGCACCATCCTCTTCCCCCTGGGCCACGAACTGTCCTTCCTGCCGTCGGGGCCTATCCCGCTTCCCCCTCTGGGCCTACCTCGGTCTGCATCCTTGCCCCATGTGGCCGCGTCCTTACCCGATCACCGTTGTCCACCGCTACCTCTGTGGGGCCTCCCTGTCCCTCCACGTGGTCCACTCCACCACCTGACCGGGCCCTGGTCACCTGATCGAGGCACGCCGGCCTCCGTTGATCCACCGCGCCGCTCCTTCCACTTCCGGTAGGCCTCGATCCTCTGGATGCCACCAACGGATCTCCGGTCCTCTTCAGGCCTGGGGCTTGGTCCCCTGCGGCCTCCGATGCCGCGCTGGGACCCTTTCCTCTCCGTCGGGCCGCTGCTCCTGTCCCGCTTCCGGAGGCCTTCTCCCGGTCCACCAGTCGGCCACGTGGTGCTCCTCCCGAGGTCCCATCATCCGCAGCCATCCTTCCTCGCGCAGGGGATCCAGGGCTGAGTCTCTGGGGTGGACGAGTCCTCCTCACCGGGCGTGCAGCAGGATCAGGTACTGGAACCAGATGTCCAAGTTGTTCTCTCACCCATCCAGGTCCTTTCTTCCTTGCAGCTTCGCAGATCCCAGCCAGGAGCCTTTCCAGCGACGAATCCATCCTGAAACAGAAGAAGGGAGAAAGCAGGGAGACAGAAGCAAGCAGAAAATTCTGGTAGGCCAAAAAAGTTATGCAGATTTTCCCTATTGTTCAGCCTTAAATATCCTCTGATCCCCTCCCCCAACTCCTCCCCTAAAACCTTACCACCAATGTGTGCAGCCTTGCTACAGCACAAGCTGTCAAGGCCCTCCTGCACCTAGGCGTCTCCGGGGGCTGCATTCCTCAGGATAGGTTGTGATAAAGAAACTCTAGGAAAAGGTTGAAAGTCTATAAAAGCACATAACAAATCTATGGACAATACTCAAGAGAATGCCTATGGAAAATGCATGTGACTTGTTCCACATCAGTTACTGAAGAAGGACAGGGAATAGTCTGACATGCTGGGTCAGTTAAAGAAAGGCACAAAAAACACAAGGATAATCCGCTAAGCAGTTTGGACCATGCAAATGTATAATTGAAGAAAAATGATGTACTTTTAAATCTGGCAACATTTAGGCACCACACCACGCAAGTGTGCGTCATTTGACAATGCAGAAACTCCAGTCACATGAGCATTGACAGGGCTCTGGAGTCTCTATTTCAGTTGGAAGTCTGGCACATATCTGTTGCTTGCAGTGTCTCCAATAACCTCCTACACCTTCTTCAATCCAGATTCAGATCCATACATTCTACCAAACCCGAAGGTAAGTATAAATCAAACAAAAGGAAATGTGACTTAACTTATATAGAAAGTTAAAAAGAATATAGGAAAAAAGAAGGGCAAAAAACCCCTGCAGATGTACCGACCAAAGTCACGAGGATAAATGTTATAGAACTGGTATTTTTGTTCACTATTTGCCTTATTAGTAATGTATTTCTAAGGTGGATTCGGGCGCTAAGGTAAGGATGGTCTCCCTCCTCTCGTGGAGGTGCAGGCATGACATCTTCTCTAGGGTCTTGTTTGTAGGTAGTGGGTGCCGTGCAGTGCCAGACTGGGGATAAAATCAGCCCTGAAAATAATTGTATGCCAGCCCCACAGCATAACATTATTTTCTTGTTATAAAAGGGAAAACCATGCACATTTAAAGAGTGTATTTTTAATACATGATAGATTTATAAATTATTTATAGATAAGACTGATATATACCCCATGAACAGGGCAATACATAAGCCCTAGTATGTACAAAAGGTTATATGAATTGCCCTGTGCATGGGGTATATATCAGGGCAGTGTGTGAGATATAATCTTGAACATACTGGGTGGATATATTGATTTACCCCAGCACCCAGATTGCAGTCACAGGACTTGCCCAGTCACGATAACCTATCCCAGCACTCAGATTCCACTCACAGGACTTACCCCAGTTCTCATATTGAACTTACAGGACTGGCCCTACCACCCAGGATTTTCCTCAGCCCCCAGATTGCTCTCACAGGACTTACCCCAGCATGCAGATTACACTCACAGAACTTACCCCCACACTCAGATTGCACGGTCAGTACTTGCCCCAGCACCTAAATGACTTGCACCTACATCACTTGCCTCAGCAACCAGCCAGGACTTACCCCAGCATTAGATAGCACTCAAGACTTAACCCAGCCAGGACTTACTCCAGCATGTAGATTGCACTCATAGGGCTTTCCGCCAGCACTTAGGATTTAACCCAGAACTAAGATTACACTCACAGGACTGCCCCAGCCCCCAGTACTTACACTAGCATGTGGATTGCTCTCACAGGACTTACCCCAGGGCTCATATTGCACTTACAGGACTTGCCCTACCACCCAGGGTTTACCTCAGCTCGCAGATTGCACTAACAGGACTTGGAAAGCACATGGATTGCACTCATGAACTTGCCTTAGCACCCAGCACTTACCCCAGCATGCAGCACTCACCTTACATGCTCCGGCACACAGGACTTCTCCCATCACATAGAATGCACTCACAGGACTTGGTCCTTTCAGTTTTTTCTGAGCGCCGGATGACACCTCAGACAGTAAGTGAGTGTGTTTGAGTGGCAGAGTGTAAGTGCGTGTGAGTGGCAAAGTGTAAGTGCATGTGAGTGGCAGGGTGTAAGTCCGTGTAAGTGGCAGAGTGTAAGTGCGTGTGAGTGGCAGAGTGTGTGAATGGCAGAGTGAGTGTGTGTGAGTGGCAGAGAGTGAGTGTGTGACAGTGTGCGAGTGGTAGAGAGAGTGGTGGAGTGTCCGTTTGAGTGTGTGTAATTGGGAGAGTAAGTCCGTGTGAGTGACTGTGTGTGTGTGTGTGTGAGTGGCATAATATAAGTGTGTGTAAGTGGCAGAGTGTGAGTGTGAGTGAGTGTTAGCATGAGTGACAGAGTGTGAGTGTGAATCCCAGTGAGATTACTAGGAGAAAATGTGATTAATTATGGTGTGCGAGAGTCTGCTTCACATGTGTGCCTGAGTGACTAGCATGATGTGCATGTGAGAGTTGCAGGTTTACACACGTCTGAGTGGCAGAATGTCTGTGTGGGAAAGGTAGGTGTCTGTGTGAATGGTTGTCTGGGTGTGGATATGTGTGTAAGAGAGTGTGTGAGTGTAAGGCTGTCTATGTAAGGGTATCGATGTGGGGGGGGGGTGTAAGGGTGGGTGTCTGTGTGTGTAAGGGTGTGTGTGTGATATCCCCTATATTATGGCATATTATGAGGCTGTTGGTCTACTTTTTCCTCAAAGTCTGGTAAATGGTGTATGCAATGTACACAAAAATTTGTATGCTCAGTTATTTTGAAATCATGGGAATTTGCTTACACACAAGTGTGTGTGTGTTGTAAGTTGGCAGGCACGCCATCATGGGGTGACGAGCGATACTGGCATCCCGGGCCCGGCAGGCCCGGTCACGCCAGAAAAAAAAAAAAATTCTTCCCTCCAGCACGGAGGAGGGAAACTCTGGTCTCTTTTTTTTAAACTTTCTTGAAGACGCGTGGCCGGAGTTTCGCTCTTCCGTGCAGTATGGAAAACTGCATGGAGGAGACAACCGGAGAGCAACAAGGAGGTAGGTAATGGGGAAGGGCGGAGGAGTGTGGCATAAAATGAGCACAATCCTGGCATTCTGAGTGGCTAAATCCTGGCATATTGAGTGGCTAAATCCTGGCATATTAAATGGCAAAATCCTGGCATACTGAGTGGCAAAATCCTGGAATATTGAGGAGCAAAATCCTGGCATATTGAGGGGCAAAATCCTGGCATATTATATGGCTAAATACTGGCATATTGAATGGCTAAATCCTGGCATACTGAGTGGCTAAATCCTGGCATATTGAATGGCTAAATCCTGGCATATTTATTATCTAAATCCTGGCATATTGAATGGCTAAATCCTGGCATATTTAGTGGCTAAATCTTGGCATACTGAGTGGCTAAATATTGGCATATTGAATGGCTAAATCCTGGCATATTGAATGGCTACATCCTGGCATATTGAGCGGCAAAATACTGGCATATTGACTGGCTAAATCCTGACATATTGAGTGGCAAAATACTGGCATATTGACCAACTGCTCCCAACGTCCCTCCATATTATACTAGACCTGGATAACATGCTTGTGAGGGTAGCAGGGGTGAGTGGGAGATATTGTCAGGAAGGGGGCCCAGAAAATGTGTTCAGTATGGGGCCCTGAAATTTGGCGAGGGCACCATGCAGAGACAACAATAACCAGGCATTAGGTATAATTTCCTGGTGCCCAGGATATGTTGAGCCCTGATATATACCTATTGTTTATTGCAATCAAATATATCAGTCTGAATGCCCGCCTAAGCATGTGAGCTTATTTACTCCATTTCTCTCAAATCTGCCACGGGTTCCAGCACCAGATCTTTTGGAGACCTAGCAATGCCCTGGGTGATACATATCCCAGTAGTTTTTGCCACACACGGACGAAAACACTTTTTGTCCCCCCCCCCCCAATCCCATGACTCTCCCCATAACCCTTATCTATCCTCCCTCTCCCCATATCTCTTTCCCTCTCCCCCATCTCTGTTCTCCCCCCCTCTCTTCCATTTTCTCCCCTCTTCTGTTCTGTCCCCCTACTACCCCATCTCTGTTCTCTCCCCATTTCTGTTCTCTCCCCTTCTTCCTCCGTTATCTCCATCTCTGTTCTCTCCCACTCAAACTCTCATCTCTGTTCTCTCCCCCTCTTCCCCCCTCCTCTGTTCTCTCCCCTTCTACCCCATCTATGTTCTCTCTCTCCCCTCCCCTGTCTTCTCCCCCCCTCCCTTGTTCTCTTCCCTCTCACCAGACAGACCCTGGGAGGGGACAGATCTCACCGGGTGTGAGGTCTGCCTCCTCCCCATGAAGCAGAGCGGCGTCTGCTTCACGGGGAGCCAAGCAGCATGAGCTCTGTATGACAGAGCTCAGTAAGTGCTGCTCGCACTCCCCGTGTGGAGTGATAATGCAGGGTATCGCTCCACTCCGGTGTAGAGGGCTGGTGAGGGGAAATCATCTGCCCAGCCAGTGCCTCTACCTGCATTTTTTTTCCCCTCGAGCTGGCGCCCCCGTTGCTGCAGCGCCCTAAGGTGGCTGCCTAAGCAGCCTTACGGTGGCGCCGGCCCTGGCTGGCCCCCATTATAATTTATCAAATGTTATCCCTCACAAGCCATATTCAATATATGGGGTGTATATTTAGAACCTTGAAGGAGAGAATCAGAAAATATCTTTTGGATATCACAAATAAATTACGTGTAAGAACAGATTCCTTAGTAATGCCAGTCAGATGGCCCATTAAAATATGCCATACAGGAGCCCCATAATTATGCCACATATAGGAACCCCACAAATTATGCCACACACAGGTGCTATTAACTATGCCACACACAGGACCCCCATTAATAGGGCCACACACAGGAGCCCCATTAATAATGTCATGCACAGGAGCCCCATAAATATGCCACACACAAAAGCCCCATAATTATGTCACACACGGGACCCCCATTAACTATGCCACTCACAGGAGCCCCTCAATTATGCTACAAATGGAGCTTAATAAATATGTGACACATGGGACCCCCATTAATTATGCCACACATGTGAGCCCTGCATGTGTGGCTCACCTTCATCTATTGTACAATTATAAAATAATAAATATATATATATATATATATTTATACTCACACACACAGACATCACAAGCTTCATATACACACATCTCTCTCTCTCTCTCTCTCTCTCTCTCTCTCTCTCTCTCTCTCTCTATATATATATATATATATATAGACAAGTTGCATTTAAACATAAATATGTACTTTTTAATATTATATTCAACTATTTTCATATGTAATAAAAATGTTATTGAAAAATTGCATTTCTTATTTGTATTCCCTTCCTCTGCACCCACATTGCCACTAAAGGATTTGACACCACATCATACAGTACCCACAGCACTTGACATGCACCTATATTGCACCCACAGCACCTGACTTGCACTTATATTGCACCCACTCAATTTGGAATGCCACAGTGTCCCTTTCCCCATAGTATAGGTTATTTTGCCCCACAGAACATGCCAAAACAGCACTTTGACAATTAAAATAAGCCACTGTCAGGTACAAATTAACAGGCCACAGTCACTTTTCCATTAACATATGCAACAACCAGATGCCTATTAAAATATGCCACAGTTTGCCCAACTATTTCCAAGCCAGATGGCCATTAAAATAGGCCACAGCCGGGGGATGACGCGATCACGTGAGCACACACGCTTACTAAGAGAATGCCACCTAAACCACCCCCAAACAAGCAAACAAATAGAAAAGGAAAAGCAGGACGCTAGACATGACAAGAGTTCAGCTATGTTCTTCTCCCCTAAAGTAAATAAAGACATACAAGATAAAACAAGCACAGAAGGTAGTATGTACTTAGTACACATGATAAAATGAGAGGGTTCCTGGAAGAAATGTTCACGGATATGGAACCATATGGAGCTACTTCTCTCCATAGATTGAAAGATGCCACCGTCTGAATAAATCTAAGAGAGCTTGAGAATCGTCTCCAAGGGACGTGATAATATATTTTGCCTCCTTCCAATTCAAATAATCAATACTGAGAACGAACAGAGAGAAAGTGACACTAGATTTACACATCTTCAATGTTTTCCACAGAACTAAAAACCCTCAGAGAACACAACAACAGATATAGATGGGGGTTCCCAAGATCGATCAAGATAATATCGGATGATCGTCTGGAATTTTTCTCATTGGTGGTAGAACTCAGAGAATGGATGAAACAAAGAAACTTAGTAAGAAGTAACGAATAAGCACTGGTATAAGATTGTAAATGTGATTTTTTTTTTTGTTTAGTTTTTTTTTTGCCTTTCTATGTGCACATAAGTACGAGAGGGGAAAAAGTTAATAAGCACTGAAAAAAAAGTGGTTCACCCAAAAATTCAGGAAACAAGCAAAAAGAGGATTGAAAAGAGGACTAAATAATGATTAATCACAGGTTTTGCATGTTATTTGATATATTGAAGAGTTCAAATTCACTGGGTAAAAACTCTGAGTAAGAAGTAATGAATAAGCACGGGTGTAAGATTGTGGATGTGATTTTTATCTAACCCCTGAAATTTGTGGGGGGGGGGGGGGGGGGTTTGGGGGGTGGACTGAATGTTGGTGTTTAATTTGGGAAAGTAACCTCTTCTCCGAATATGTCTTTATGTATGGTATTGTGTGTGTTAGAGGGGACAAAGTAAAGAGGATAGGGACCACAGCTAAAAGGGAATGCCAAATACTAGACAATGGTTAGATGTCTATAGGTAAATGTCCAAGGTTTGAATTCTCCCACCAAATATATAGCTTTGTAAAGAAAGAAAAGATTGAGATTACCTTTCTACAAGATACGCATTGGAGAGGCTGTGACAATATAAGATGGGGAGGGAATCTCTTCCCCTTGATTTTTCAAAAATAAGAATGAAGATGATCCTTGTTTGATCACAGAGAACATTATCCCATTATGATATAGTCTAAGGAAAAAATGGGATTATGTTATAAACTATTGGGTAGCCTACAACTGAGAACCATGGAACATCAGGACTTATCAGAGTGGAGGACCAAGGGCATAAATAAAATAGAAGATCTGTATAAAGATAAAATATAAGCTATGTATAGTTGCATGTATAGTAAGAGAATACATTATAGCTAGTGTCCAGGGCCGGACTGGGAGAAAAATTTGGCCCGGGCATTTTTTTATCACAGCGGCCCACTAAGAAGGGGGCGGGGCAGAGGAGGTGTGTTTTGTCATCACCAATGACAAACACGCTCCCTCTCAAAGTGAGCATGTTGGTTCAATGCTCTTCCAGGGCAGACCATGCGCAGAGCTCTGCTAAAGAGCTCTAGCATGAGAAAAAAGCCCTGTATTTGTTCTGCACAGTGCAAGCAAATTTAATAACATGCTTGCACTGTGTTTCCTTGCAACTTGTCTCTGGTGTCTCTATAAATGGATACCAGGAGACAAAAATGCCAGGAAAGAGTATTGAGCATGTGTTTGGAGCCTGCTTGTGGGATTGCGTGTGTGTAGAGTGAGCTGATTGTGGTGTGGTATTGTGTAATAAGGTCGGTTTTAGTTGTGTTGTGTTTGTGGTGTAATGTGATGCATTTGTGGCTAGGGGCTGTAGACAATGTGTGTATAGGGGATTTAGCAAGTGTGTGCATACAGGCTATAGTGTGTGTGTGTGTGTATATATAGATGTAGTGTGTGTTTAGGGGTGTAGTATGTGTTTGCTGACAAGGAATCTAGTGTGTGTATATATACCCATATATATATGAGTCTATTGTGTGTTTGAAGGAAGCAGAATGTGTATAGGAGATCTAGTGAGTGTGTGTTTATAACGGTTTCAGAGTGTATATAGGGATAGGGATCTAGTGTGTGTATGTGTGTAGATGATCCAGAGTTGGGTAAGGGATCTAGTGTGTGTCTGGAATGTAATGTGTTTAGGGGTGCAGTATGTGTGTGAGGGGTGCTGTGTGTATATATATATATATATATATATATATATATATATATATATATATATATATATATATATGGAAGTATTGTGTATGTCTGTTGTCCAGTGTGTTGGGGGGTTCTGTGTGTATGTGAGGGGTGCAGTATGTGTGTGTGAGGGGTGCGGTGTGATGAGGGGGGTGGTGTGTGAGGGGGGGGGCGGTGTGTGAGGGGGGCGGTGTGTGAGGGGGCGGTGTGTGAGTGGGGCGTGTGTGAGAGGGGCATGTGTGAGAGTGATGTGTGTGAGAGTGATGTGTGTGAGTGCGTGAGTGCTGTGTATGATGTGTGTGAGAGTGCTGTGTGTGAGAGTGCAAGAGTGCTGTCTATGATGTGTGTGAGAGTGCTGTGTGTGAGAGTGCTGTGTGTGAGAATGCTGTGTGTGAGAATGCTGTGTGTGAGAGTGCTATGTGTGAGAGTGCTATGTGTGAGAGTGCTATGTGTGAGAGTGCTATGTGTGTGTGATGGGTGTGAGAGTGCTGTGTGTGATGGGTGTGAGAGTGCTGTGTGTGATGGGTGTGAGAATGCTGTGTGTGATGGGTGTGAGAGTGCTGTGTGTGATGGGTGTGAGAATGCTGTGTGTGATGGGTGTGAGAGTGCTGTGTGTGAGAATGCTGTGTGTGATGGGTGTGAGTGCTGTGTGTGAGAGTGCTGGGTGTGAGAGTGCTGTGTGTGTGAGAGTGCTGTGTGTGAGAGTGCTGTGTGTGTGAGAGTGCTGTGTGTGATGGGTGTGAGAGTGCTGTGTGTGAGTGCTGTGTGTGATGGGTGTGAGAGTGCTGTATAAATGTTAGAATGGATTGTGTGTGTGTGTACGAGGTGGTAAATAAACAAATAAAATAACAGGCATTATGTCCGGGGGGGACATAATGCCTGTTATTTTATTTGTTTATTTACCCCCCCTACACACACACACAATCCATTCTAACATTTATACAGCACTCTCACACCCATCACACACAGCACTCCCTTCTTACCTTTAGCCTGGGAGGGGGGGGACCGGCACGCTGGTACCTGGGACTGGGAGGCGGTGTTCCCTGGTGGTCCTCGTGGTGAGTGAACTCTAGCCTGCGGGCTAGAGTTCACCCTCGCGAGATCTGGTCGTTGCCATGGCAATGCTCCAGATCTCGTGAGAAGAACCCAGTGGAGCTGCAAGTTAGAGCTCCGCCGGGTCCTCTCTCCAGGCTGGCTGTCTCCCTCCCTCTCTCCCCGCCGGCGGCCGCATTTGACAGCATGTGGGCCGGTGAGGGAGATCTTCCCTTCATGGAAAACAGCGGGGCCGGCACTCGGATAGTGCCCTGCAAAGACCGGCAGGGGAGATCCTGGGACCCAGAGGCCACTGCTGGGACCTCCCCTGCCGGCCTCGGCCCATGGCCATCGCGGCCCACCGGGCCTGCTAGTGTCACAAAGTGAATCCTGACAGCCTGTGTATAATTCTGTGAGTAGACCACTCTGAAAGATTACAATGTGTTAGTGACAATAATTGATAGTTTACTCCAACATCCATTGTTCTATATTAACTGGATTTACTGTTAAACTGATGTTGTGTTCATTGTGTGTCTTACTGTGTGTTTTGTAATTAGGTTTACTCACTGTATGTTAATTCCTATTTGGTTTGCAGCCTGAAAGTATAATGTTTTCCTAGCCCCAGTTAGTTGGAGAACTATGCTTAGTTCCATCCCCCTATTGTATACTAATGTCTGTGATGTCATGTCTTTTTATAAGTCTGTGCTGTTTCACAAATAAAGTGGTTGTTCTTTCTTACTGTACCTTACTGCTAGTGGTCTCCTGTCTGCTATTTGGGTACAAAGAGCAAGGGTCCAGGAAAGACTTTCTGGGTGAATGCTAAGCTGTAAGGAGGAGATTTCCTACAACGGGCAGAGGGTCTACTACGTCCGGTAGATAATCTGTTACAGCTAGTAATAATATTTTTAAGTTCCTTATAGTCAAGCACTGTCTGTATATACATAAAGTCAAAGAAGATATCTAGATGTTCCAAATATTAGACAAAGTATTTGGGTCAGATAAAAACAAGGGGGCAGTCACAAGATGCATAGAATGCATAAGACAGAAAGATCTAAATGAGAAACTTACTAACATATCCAAATGGGAAAGGGAATTACAGATCTCAATAAATAAGAAAGCCTGGTATGAGGCTTGCTATAAAATGAATAGAATTGTGCACGATCTCTCTATATTAGAAACACAATTTAAAATAATTAACATATGGTACTTAGTATCAACCAGAATGTAAAAAATGTATAATACAAGATCTAATGTCTGTTGGAGATAGCAGTGGGTACATACATCCACATCTGGTGGAGCTGCCCTAAGGTCAAGAGGCTATGGAATATGGCATATGACCTACTTGAGATCCTTCAACTGCACTTTATGGCAGTTAAGAAAATTATAGCAAGATAATAGAGACAGCATTATGATATTCACTTGAAATAATTAATAGACCAACTAACATTCCAAATAAAAATGGAAAAGGGGATGAACCTTAATAATGGTGTTTCAAGGAATAACAAACAAAGATGGGAATATTGTTGGGATAAGATGGATAAGATGGATAAGAGGGAGAGGATGAATTAAAGCCAAAGGACAGTATAATCATTTATAAACACGTGACATCAAACAGGAGCCTGCTTACAAGACAAAAAGCTGTGGTCCCTGTCCACTGGAGGAGAGGGACGGGGGTTCGTTGTGGGGGGGAGGGGGGGGATAGTTCGGGATAGATTAGGGATGGGAGGATATGCATATGTCAATGACTTTATGTATTTATGTTTGTTAATGTCAAGAAAATGACAATTTCCCCATATATATGCCACAGCCAATTTGCCAATTAATATGCCACAGCCAATTTGCCCATATGTCACAGCCAATTTGCCCATCAATATGCCACAGCCAATTTACCCATAAATATGTCACCATTAGTTTGCCCATTATTATACCACAGCCAATTTTCTCATAAATATGCCACAGCCACTTTGCCCATTAATATCCCAGTGATAGTTTGTCAGTTAATATCCCACTGTTAGTTTACCCATTAATATTCCACTGTTATTTTGCCTATTAATATGCCACAGCCAGTTTGTCCATTAATATGCCACTGATAGTTTGTCTGTTAATATCCCACTGTTATTTTACCTATTAATATGCCAGTGTTAGTTTGCCCATTAATATGCCACTGTTATTTTGGCCATTAATATGCCCCTGTTAGTTTGGCCATTAATATTCCACAGCCAATTTGCCCATTAATATGCCACAGCCAATTTTCCCATTAATATGTCACAGGCAATGTTCCCATAAATATGCCACAGCCAGTTTATCCATTAATATGCCACTGTTAGTTTGTCCATTAATATGCCACTGTTAGTTTGCCCATTAATATGCTACAGCCAGTTTGCTCATTCATATGCCACTATTAGTTTGCCCATTCATATGCTACAGCCAGTTTGCTCATTCATATGTTACTGTTAGTTTGCACATTAATATGTCACAGCCAATTTGCCCATTAATATTTCATAGTCAATTTGCCCATAAATATGCCATAACCGATTCACCCATAAATATGCCACTGTTAGTTTTCATATTAATATGCCACAGCCAATTTGCTCATTAATATGCCAATGATAGTTTGCCCATTCATTTGCCAGAACCAATTTGCCCATTAATATGCCACAACCAATCTGCCCAGTAATATGCCACAACCAATCTGCCCAGTAATATGCCACGTTACTTTGCCCATTAATAAGTCTGAGCCAGTTTGTCCATTAATATGCCCCCCTCCGCCTCTCCTCTATTATTTGCACAGGAAAGTAGGGAGGTGTTTTGTTGTAGAGTTTCCAGGCCTGTTTTAGTATTCTAGCCCTGTCTTATTATTCAAGTCCTGTCATAGTAAAGAATTTTCTTAGAGTCCTGATTGGTGATGTCCTGTCTTAGAGTCTTGTTAAACAGTTTCTCTATGCTTTGTTCTTCTGTTCTAGTCCAGTTCTGGTTTTCCTGTTTATTCTTCTGTTCCATTCTTGATTTAACTTGTTTCCTTTCTGCTTTCCTCTGCTCCTATTTGAATTCCCAAACACACCCATTTCTGTTCAGTGGTTTGGTTTTCAGTTTGTGCAGTCCTGCAATCACCAGTCTTCAGGTTTGCAATATGTTCTGTGTATTTGTTCAATGTAAGTCTTTAGGTTCTGTTATTAATTTGCTAGTTAAGGACTTGCCTAATTGTGAGGTACTATGATGTGGTTGGCATGCTTCATCTTATCCATAATTTAACTAAATCCTCACTATTATAATCTATAGTGTTCTGCTAGTTCCTGCATATATATTTGAAGGTTTATGTTTCCTTAGCTCTGTCCTCTGTTTTATTTTATGTCTTTTTCTGTGTACGTATCCCTAGTTTTGTAGTTATACTCTACAGGGCCTTGGTATGTAGCTGAACAAACCTGGACCCCCAAGCTACTGGGGAAGTGCAGTTACCCAGCATCAGACCCTGTGTCTCCTGTCTGCCAGGCCAACTGGACTCTGTTTGTTACAGAACAGGTGGAGTATTCTCATGCATCTCAAGCAAACTTGTAAGATATTAGTGGTCCTTCTCTATCACTTGCACAGGAAAGTAGGAGAGTGTTTTGATAATCTGCAGCTGGGTTGGGAGTTGGGAACTCTTATCTTGGCTTCAGCTATGTAGGAATGTGGGAAAGTAATATTATTTTCAGAATCCATATAGGGGAACATGAGAATGCAATGATTTCTCAACTTTTATGTGTTGAGTTTAAACAATTATTACCTATCATGGTATTATGCAACTCCAACATTACATGCTCAAATGTTAAAAACTCTAATTTGAAAAACTCTAACATGGGAAAGTTCAATCAGCACAAAATGTTATCCCGTTTTTGTGACATTTATCTGTGAAGTACACTGTATTATATATGGGGGTCCCCTGGATACCTACATGGTTTTTTTTTTCTATTTTTAATTTTATTTTACACTTGATTTATGGGTTTATTGTATTTATGCAACTGGAAGATGATTTTATGACATGGAAACAGTATACTAGAAGTAGCAGAGTGATGAATAAGAGTCCATGCATTTGGACTGTCCTAGCAGGGGGGTGTCACGAACGCAGGCTATTGACCTGGCTGAGACAATGGGGAGAGTGTGAAAGTGAAAGGGTAAATGACACTAGATCCCTGGTTCACTGTTGCTCATTTAAGAAAACACTAAATTAACCTCCTCCTACACTATCACACTAATACACAATTTGCTGGGCCATCTTTGGTCCCCCACACACAGTATAGTATCACAACCTTGATAGTGCTCAGACATATATACACACACACACACACACACACACACACACACACACACACACACACATATATATATATATATATATATATATATATATATATATATATATAATTAACCCTTTGGTAACGTGTTCTACCTGAGCTATCCTCAGAAAACTGAGTACAAATTACACAAAAGAACAAAGACACAAGCTGATTAAGTAAACATTTAATCTGACAAAATATTTCACAGTGCTGTGTACAAAAATACAGAAAAAAAGTTGCAAAACAGTTCATAAAATAAAATAGGGGAAAACACAAGAAATCCTTCCATATAATTACTGGTATATATATTTCAGATGGCAACGTTCTCCAAACAGTTTGTGATGAACTGTAGCCGCCCATCCAGGACTTTATCTGTCACCCCTACTCGCAACCTTCTCCTGAATTGTTTATTCCCCTGTTTTATTCCTTTCCCCAGAATCATGCCTCAGCCACTCTTTCATTAAGGTTAAGCCCGGTCGCTGGGTAAGTTCTGTAAAGTTTAATTGTCTGGCTTGGTTAGAATTTACAAGGCTCTAAAGCTCACTTCAAGTTAGGAGTAAGTAACCGTCGCTCCTATTTCAATTGGTTGCCAAGTTAAGGGACCAAACTCAAATGGGCGCCAGTGAGTCTGAGCCCTAGTCCGTTACTCGGCATCCCATTGGTCGCTACTACCCTAGCCCAAATTGGATTAGGACTTGCTATAGTGTGGAGATTGCACCCACATTTCAGTGCCTGTCTTTTAGAGAAGTGTGAGCCAGCATGTGTCTCTCAGCGAGCCAGGCCTATCACTAAATCAAGGTCGATCCATGGAAGCCCCACATCGCAACTTACAGGACATATTGGCAAGCCTGAGTTTGGCATGTCTTAGGCGCAGATTGGCAAGTCTGGGGGGCAGATTGGTTGTATGCTTTTAACAGGCTTCTGTATGTGGCATAATTCATAGACTCCTGTATGTGGCATATTTACTTTTTTAATATTTAATTGGGACAATACATTTATTCGGACAGGATCTGTCTAACTATATTCTTATGGGAGCTATGCTGTACCACTTAAAGTATAATTATCTGTCTGGCTAACTAGACATTAATTAGAGCTGTTCTGAACAACCAACTGAATACTAATGGGAGTTATACTGTACCACATCTGTGTTAACTATAGACTGAGCTTGAATGGTAACACGGGGAGGGGGTAGCATAGTCCATCTTCACCAGGATGACAAAAATCCTTGCACTGGGCCTGTGCACACTATGATAGATAGATACACACACTGTGAGAGTTGTTTACAGCAGTATATAATATCCATTAACCCCTTAGTGACAAGACATTTTCGCCTTGACTTTCCCTTGGTGACAATGGCTGTTTTGACATTTCTGGGGTGTTTCTGTTTAGCTGCAATTTTCTTCTTTCTCACATACTGTACCCACACAAATTGTATGTTGTTTTTATCATCATAAGAAGGGCTTTCATTAAATACCATTATGTTCATAATATCTTATAATTTACTACAAAAAAATGTATGATGAAAGATTTTTAAAAAAACCCACTTTTTCTAACTTTGACCTAAAATATAATTTACATAATTACAATCATTAAAAAATACCCCATCTAAATAGTTTCTAAATGTTGTCCTGAGTTCAAAAATATGCATGTTTCCATATTTTTCGGTATTTTTTTGCGAGTTATGGGGCAAAAAACAAAAATAGTGTTTTTTGTTTTTTTCCTATATTGACCTTTTGACTCCAACCCGAACCCAAAATTTAACCCTAACACTAAATTTAACCCCAACCCTAACCCTTATGCTATCCCTTAATATATTTTAATTTAATTTGAACCCTATCTGTTATGCTAAAAATTATTTAATTTTAACCCTATAGGCTAATCTAACTATATAACTAGTTTTTGGCTAATTAAATATTTATTTTAATATTTTTACAATGCTTTGCTACTTAGATACCACTAGGGGCATTCAAGTAGTATATTCAGAGCGACGGAAGTGAATTTTTTTTTTTCACTTACGAAGCTCAGACCACCAGAGGGCATAGCCATATTGACGTAGCATGCTGCTCCGTCAATATGGCTCCCACGATCGCTCTGTGGAGCGATCGTGGGTGCCCCACATTGGAAATTTCGGTGCTGGCTATTGTCTCGATGTCCAGCACCGTTAAAGCGGTTTTCACGATCATTGATCGCAAAAACCGCTTGATTCACCGCAGGACGTGCCAGGCGTGTCCATTGTCGGGGACAGAGTTTCTGGCAGAACGTGCCTGACACGTCCATTGTTGCGAAGGGGTTAATGTGCTAGATGAACTTATTGTTGTGACAATAGTTTTGAATCTACTCTGAAAAAAGACAACCAAATGCCTAAAACAACAGGAAATCAGTAAAAATAAAAACATAAAAACACAGCACAGGAGACAATTCTTAAAAGTGCCTGATACATAAAATTATTGTTCAAGATATCATCCCAAAAAAATAAAATAACCAGATACAAAATAAAGCTGCTAACTGTTGGCCTGTGGGGCAAAAACAATTTAGTTGGCCTCGGAGCCCCTTGATTAGCCCACATGATATCATCATAGACAGACACACAAAGACATGCAAGACAGATTTGCCAACAGATAAGGTACAGAGATTGATAAGCATACAAGACAATTGAATATAAAAAAATATACAGTGTTACCAACATTTAAAAGTGAAAAGTAGTGCAGTTCCAGTGCACAGAAAGAGGTTAGCAATTAGCCCCCCTTTCCAACCATCCCCTGATCAAATGCAGAGCTGCCTGGGTCCAATGATGAAATGTTGCGCCTCCTACCAAAACCACACCCATTATTTTATGGCGCAATAATTTTAGTTAAGCTGCATACAAACAACAATACGTTGTCTAATTGTCACAGAGCTCAAAAACAATACAACACACAGATGTGTTTTACAGAGCTCCACAGCATTAAATATCACAGTAATATTCAGTGTGTGAGTATTTGACAGAGCTCCACTACAATGGGTAATGTATGAGTGTGTGATAGAGCACCACAGCATACATACGTATACATTGTCACACACAGTTACATACACACAGAGTCACATACATATAGACACATACACACACACAGGCTAATAGATTTGGCTGTTTTAAGGGATGGGGAGATCCATTTTTTTTCAGCACAGCTCCACAGCAATGCAACTCAGAGTCTGTGTCTCTGACTCTGGAGGTGCGGGACTCACATCTTCAGACCCACACCTGTATTTTACTAATAATTTTATTTTTGCCTTAGTTATCCTTTAATGGATTAACATTTTGAGCTAATTTAAATAGTTTGTATGGCTGAGAAACAAAGTGAAAACATAGTCAACAAAATGGAAATTGCAATCATTAGCTTCTAAATGGCATAGTAATTTTCAGAACTATAAATACAATTAGAGAGAAATGCTCAGAGCGATAGGTCAAGAAGCTGTGCATACAATCAAAAGAAAAAAACAAACATTCACATTTCTATTTTTAAGGGCCATCATCAGGAAGAACAGTTGGTACTCAACTAAAGGACTTGGCAGGAAGGGGATCCAGGCAGACTGTCTTGGGCCAGTCTGTGCCCCGAAAATCTGCAGTCCTGGACCCAATAATGCATCATTAGGCTGGCAACGAAGTCTCCAATTGCAGCTGCCACCCATAGTATTTGGGACTTCATCTCCGCTAGCTCCCCAAGCGATGTCACTGCTTGAATATCTATGTACTGGATCATAACTATGTTGTTAAGTATTAATCTAGTTTACCAAAATTATTAAAGGCATATCCTGTGAATGTGGAGAATAAAATATGATAACAAATGATCTATACATTGGGGTAGATTCAATGGCCCCCATTAATCACTGCAGCCATGACTATTGCACACTATTCCATTTTGAATAGCGTACAATTTATCGGCAACGGGGGCCACTAAATTAGCGATTGCTAAACATTAACAGCTGTTATCCATGTAGGCGCATTACCCCCTAACGGAAGTGAAAAGGTGTGACAAATGTTACAATGAAGAGACCATTCAGTTAGCTGTGGAAACTGAAACCAAACTAGTGTGAGACAATAACTGCCTCCGCATAGCTCTTAGCCAATCAGTAGTTACAGACACTCCCCCAACACACAAAAAATACATTATACAAGCCCAGTAAATCAGTAATCTTTGGCCTCTCATTGGCACTTTCACCATGTAAGGCTCAGGAGTTGGAGAATTGACCTAGAGAGAGATAGAAAAGCGACAACAAGTGACAGTGAATGACAGCAGGATGGTTAGTAAGTGCATTAGTGGGTGTCAGTGGTGTGTTATTAGAGTGTCAGTGGTGTGTTAGTGGGTTGTTTGGTAAGTGTCTGTGAGTCTGTGTGAGCGTGCACCTCTATCTCCACTTTTGAGTGGAGATGGAGGAGAGGGTGAAGGAGGGAGAGAAGGGTGCAGGAGGGAGTAGGCCAGGGAGGCAGGGTCGCTCTGCTGAGGGGGGAGGAATGCAGACAGGAACATCTGGTGGGGGTGTATGTGGAGGGGCCAATGGGACGGGGGAGAGAAGAGGAGGTAATGAGGAGAGGTGTCAGTGAGAGGGATAATGGAGGTAGAGTGCCTGGACCCTGAGGAGTTATTTGGACAATTGGACCACCAGATGTTCCTGCCTGCATAACATATTAAAATATGTTATGGTCTCTCATGATTATGACAATTACACATTTGAAAATTAGTTACTTAGTTAATTTGCATATCAAGCCACAAGTGATAGCATAAATAGTACAGGGAGTGCAGAATTATTAGGCAAGTTGTATTTTTGAGGATTCATTTTATTATTGAACAACAACCATGTTCTCAATGAACCCAAAAAACTCATTAATATCAAAGCTGAATATTTTTGGAAGTAGTTTTTAGTTTGTTTTTAGTTTTAGCTATTTTAGGGGGATATCTGTGTGTGCAGGTGACTATTACTGTGCATAATTATTAGGCAACTTAACAAAAAACAAATATATACCCATTTCAATTATTTATTTTTACCAGTGAAACCAATATAACATCTCAACATTCACAAATATACATTTCTGACATTCAAAAACAAAACAAAAACAAATCAGTGACCAATATAGCCACCTTTCTTTGCAAGGACACTCAAAAGCCTGCCATCCATGGATTCTGTCAGTGTTTTGATCTGTTCACCATCAACATTGCGTGCAGCAGCAACCACAGCCTCCCAGACACTGTTCAGAGAGGTGTACTGTTTTCCCTCCTTGTAAATCTCACATTTGATGATGGACCACAGGTTCTCAATGGGGTTCAGATCAGGTGAACAAGGAGGCCATGTCATTAGATTTTCTTCTTTTATACCCTTTCTTGCCAGCCAAGCTGTGGAGTACTTGGACGCGTGTGATGGAGCATTGTCCTGCATGAAAATCATGTTTTTCTTGAAGGATGCAGACTTCTTCCTGTACCACTGCTTGAAGAAGGTGTCTTCCAGGAACTGGCAGTAGGACTGGGAGTTGAGCTTGACTCCATCCTCAACCCGAAAAGGCCCCACAAGCTCATCTTTGATGATACCAGCCCAAACCAGTACTCCACCTCCACCTTGCTGGCGTCTGAGTCGGACTGGAGCTCTGTGCCCTTTACCAATCCAGCCACGGGCCCATCCATCTAGCCCATCAAGACTCACTCTCATTTCATCAGTCCATAAAACCTTAGAAAAATCAGTCTTGAGATATTTCTTGGCCCAGTCTTGACGTTTCAGCTTGTGTGTCTTGTTCAGTGGTGGTCGTCTTTCAGCCTTTCTTACCTTGGCCATGTCTCTGAGTATTGCACACCTTGTGCTTTTGGGCACTCCAGTGATGTTGCAGCTCTGAAATATGGCCAAACTGGTGGCAAGTGGCATCGTGGCAGCTGCACGCTTGACTTTTCTCAGTTCATGGGCAGTTATTTTGCGCCTACGTTTTTCCACACGCTTCTTGCGACCCTGTTGACTATTTTGAATGAAACGCTTGATTGTTTGATGATCACACTTCAGAAGCTTTGCAATTTTAAGAGTGCTGCATCCCTCTGCAAGATATCTCACAATTTTTGACTTTTCTGAGCCTGCCAAGTCCTTCTTTTGACCCATTTTGCCAAAGGAAAGGAAGTTGCCTAATAATTATGCACACCTGATATAGGGTGTTGATGTCATTAGACCACACCCCTTCTCATTACAGAGATGCACATCACTTATATGCTTAATTGGTAGTAGGCTTTCGAGCCTATACAGCTTGGAGTAAGACAACATGCATAAAGAGGATGATGTGGTCAAAATACTCATTTGCCTAATAATTCTGCACTCCCTGTAGACTACACAGATATTTAAATCCACATATTAGAATTTAAGCATTTGCTTGCAATTTTGCTAACACAATGTATAGATAATTTTTCATCATTTTTAATTTTCTGCATTTAACTATCCTGTACTTGGAGACAACTTTTTTAAGCTTTGCCTCTTCCCCACATGTTACTTAAACTGGCTTCTGAGACACAGAGCGAATGGCACCCGGAGGATTCTGCACTCTTGTTTAACTTTAAAAAATATATAGAAAGATAACTTAAATGTAGTTCTTACTTTATTAGCTACTGCTCTTCAGCTTGTGGTCTGGATCAGGAATTGGGTTGCCACCAACCTACCGGCAGGCCAGTTTATGACATCACCATATGACAAATGAATCATTGAAAATCAGTTTATTTGCAGGCCACAAGTAATGTTATAAGGAAGAAACTCCTCAGACAGATTTAAAACACATCTTTCTCCCAATTTAGGCATTTGCTTGCAGTTTTGCTAACACAATGTATAGATCATTTTCAATAATTTTGTATTCTCTACATTCACAGTAAAAACAATGTTAATTCTATGAAGGTAGCAACATGGCTGGTAGTAAAGGTGCACAGCAACCCTAATCAGGATAGCAAGCACAAAGGGATTATACTTAAACCTTCATTTATTTGTATATAGAAAATACCAGAGGATGACAAATCATCCCAGTTAATCCGTGCATTTAGTTAACTCTCCTAACAAGGAGTTACCAGTGAATTAGGAAGGTATTACAAACTCCATTATATGAAGAGAGACAGATGGATGCATAAGCTAGACTGAGCACTGCTTGCACATTTACAAGCTAGATTGCTCTGCTAATGCACGTTGCTGTTGTCTTGGGTGGAAGTGGTTTCTGCACACATATAACGTGGTTTTAGCGAGCTTGGGCATGTTTCTGTGTGTGTGGTCCTGGTATATTATTGGTACAAAAGGCCAATTTCTTTCCAACCTGCAGGTACAATACTAGACTTATATTTTGACTAATGCAAAATATTAGTAAATAGCTTAATAAGAATGGTGAATATTCATAATATTAGTCAATATTTTAATAAGAATAGTGAATATTCATAATATTAGTCAATATCTTAGTAATACCGATCTAATAGGTTAGATATTAGACCTATCTAGTTGGTTTTTCCTGTTCTAATATTTCAGACAATATTAGAACAGAAAAAACAACTAGTTTAGAAAATACTTTGCCAGTAATGGGTGCACACGGCTTAATACTGTGTCAGCACAAGAGAAGATCTTTAGAAAAACAACATTTTGGATACTCGAAAAATACGGTTAATCAAAAAATTCAAAAGTATTGTTGCCGCTTAACATAAACAATACAAAACCACCTCTTGATTTCATTTGAGTAAGATACACCAATCAGCCATAACATTATGACCTTATGCCTAATATTACCTAGGTCCCCTTTTCCTGCCAAAACAGTTGAGGCATGGACTCCACTAGACCTCTGAAGGGTGCTGTGGTATCTGGCACCAAGATGTTAGCAGCAGATCCTTTAAGTCCTGTAAGTTGTCATGTAGGGCCACCATGGATTAGATTTGATTGTCCAGTACATCCCACAGATGCTCAATTGGATTGAGATCTAGGGAATTTTGAGGACAAATCAACACCTTGAACTCGTAGATGTGTTCCAAACCATTCCTGAACCATTTTTGCTTTGTGAAAGGGCAGATTATCCTGCTAAAAGAGGCCAATGCCATCAGGGAATACCGTTTCCATGAAAGGTTGTATATGGTATGCAACAATGCTTAAGAAGGTGGTACGTGTCAAAGTAACATCTACATGAATGGCAGAACCCAAGTTTTCCCAACAGAACATTGCCCAAAGCATCACACTGCCTCCACAGGCTTTACTTCTTCCCATGGTGCATCCTGGTGCCATGTGTTCTCCAGGTAAGTGACACAAACGAGCCAGGCCATCCACATGGTGTAAAAGAAAACGTGATTCATCACACAAGGCGACCTTCTTCCATTGCTCCGTGCTCCAGTTCTGGCATTTTCGGCAGTGGACAGGGGTCAGCATGTGCACACCAACTGTTCTGCAGCTTCGCAGCCCTATGTGCAACAAACTGTGATGCACCTTGTATTCTGACACCTTTCTAGCAGAATCAGCATTAACTTTTACAACAATTTAAGCTACAGTAGCTCATCTGTTGGTTTGGACCACACAGGCCAGCGCACGTGTATCAATAAGTCTTGGCTGCCTGTGACCTGTCACTGGTTCACCGCTTTTTCTTCCATGGACAACTGCAGACACGGAACACTGCACAGGCACAATTTTGGAGATGCTCTGACCCAGTCATCTAGCCCTGGCCCTTGTCAAATTTGCTCAGATCCTTACACTTACATAGTTATTTTGGTTGAAAAAAGACTTAAGTCCATCAAGTTCAAACCTTCTACCTATCTATCATTCGTGCTTTTAATCCAAAAGAAGGCAAAAACTATTTTTCGAATTTTGCCACATATATAAAGTATCCACTTTATTAGAACATATATGCACGTGTAAGGTTTGAGCACATTTTTCATCCCCCCCCCTCCTAGTGCCTACTTTCTATATATGTTCTAATACAGTGAATACTTTTATGTTTTTACCTTTTTGTTCCGTTGAGTTCAAGCACTTATTTTGAAAAAAAAGTGTACACCCTAATTTCAAAAGATAAATAATATTTATAAAACCACTACAGATGATGACGGAAAGAGACAAAAATATTTAACCCTTTAGTGACAGAGTTCTATGCTGCAATTGAGATGTGTTGAAAACCAGAATTCCATTATTTTTGTCATACGTTTGCTTAACTGTGATTTCTTTCTTCATGTTCAGTATACCCACACTACTATTGTCATCATATGATATAATTTACTATTTATAAAAATACACAATTACAAACTTTAAAAAGAACCAGTCTGTATAGTTTCTAATATTTGTCCTGATTTTAGAAATGCCAGTGTTTCCATGTTTTTCTGGGTTTTTAGTAATAGGGCAATAACCAATACTAGTGTTTTTTTGTTTCCAAACCATATTCTCCTTCAGTGACCTTTTGACCCCAAACTTAACCCTAAATGTAACCCTAACCCTAAATCTACCCCCACCCCTTAATCTAACCCTTGTACTAACCCTTATTGTAACCATTATTGTAACCATAGTAGATCTAGGGTTAGCTTTTTTCCTTTTATTTATTTAATTTTCTAACTATAATGTTGCTGACTGCCTATTTTTTTTCACTCACTGCTGGGCCCGCCGTTTTGGAGTGCACCACTGCTGACCTCCGCACCCAGTCTGCACCAAGTGAGAGCATCACAACTTCATCCACAGTAGGAACTGTAAAAAGTGTTTTTTTTTCTTTAAAAAAAGACTGCTGGCAGGTGTGTGTTTCTGTATGTATGTGTATATGTGTGTGTTTGTGTGTGTATGTGACTGACGGCATGTGAGACTGTATATGTGTGTTTCTGTGTGTGTGTATTGTATGTGTATGTGACTAACTGATTGTGTGACTGTATATATGTGTGTGCATGACTGTGTATATATGTGTGTCTATGTAACTGTGCATAATTGTATATGACTGTGTGTGATTATGTGACTGTGTATTTAATTATGTATACATAATCCCATATACACATTGGGGGGCATGTATTAACACGGTGCAAGCTCAGATTGCTCCAAATACCAGTGCAATCAGCATGTCTGCCAGTGTATAAAGCAGACTCACAGGAGTCTGCGTTATCTATGTTGAATGTGCGCCTATGTATGAAAAATCAGGTGCTGAAAAGTGTCTGATTTGTGTTTGCAATTACTGCCTCAATGTGGCGTGGCATGGAAGCTATCAGCCTGTGGCACTCCTGAGGTGTTATGGAAGACCAGGATACTTCAATAGCGGCCTTCAGCTCTTCTGCATTGTTCGGTCTCATGCCTATCACCTTTCTCTTGGCAATGCCCCATAGATGGGGTTCAGGTCAGGCGAGTTTGCTGGCCAATCAAGCACAGTAATCCCACGGTCATTGAACCAGGCTTTGGTGCTTTTGGCAGTATGGGCAGGTGCTATGTCCTGCTGGAAAATTAAGTCAGCATCCCCATAAAGCTTGTCTGTGGAAGGAAGCATGAAGTGCTCCAAAATCTCCTGGTAGACGGCTGCGTTGACGCTGGACTTAATGAAGCACAGTGGACCGACACCAGCAGATGACATGGCTCCCCAAATCAACACAGACAGTGGAAACTTCACAGTGGACTTCAAGAATCATTCAGTGTGTGCCTCTCCATTCTTCCTCCGGACTCTAGGTCCTTGGTTTCCAAATGATATGCAAAAGTTGCTCTCATCAGAAAAGAGGACTTTGGACCATTGTGCAACAGACCAGGCCTGTTTTTCTTTAGCCCAGGTAAGACGCATCTGAAGCCCATGTCCAGGATTCGTGTGTGGTGGCTCTTGATGCACTGACTCTAGCCTCAGTCCCCAACACATTTGAATGGCCTTTTCCTGACAATCCTCTCCAGGCTGCGGTCATCCCTGCTGCTTGTGCATCTTTTTCTTCCACATTTTTCCCTTTCACATAACTTTCTATTAATGTGCTTTGATACTGCACTTTGTGAACATCCAACTTCCTTTGCAATTACCTTTTGAGGCTTTCCCTCCTTATGGAGGGTGTGAATGATGGTTTTCTGCACAACTGTCAGGTCAGCAGTCTTCCCCATGATTGTGATTCCTACTGAACCAGACTGAGAGACGATTTAAAGACTCAGAAACCCTTTGGAGGTGTTAAGGCTTACTTAGCTGATTAGAGCTAGAATATTGCACCTTTTCACAATATTCTAATTTACTGAGATTGTGGATTTGGTGTTTTCATGAGCTGTAGGCCATAATCATCACACTTATGACAAATCACAGCTTGAACTATCTTGCTTTGCATGTAATGCGTCTATCTCATATATTAGTTTCCCCTTTTATGTTACATTACTGAAATAAATGAACTTTTGCACGATATTCAAATTTTTCCGGTATCACCTGTATATATTCCCCATTTAGAAAGCTTATGTATATACCGTATTTGCTTGATTATAAGACAAGGTTTTTTTCAGAAAAAAAGTTCTGAAAAAACGACCTTGTCTTATAATCGAGGTAGTCTTATAGTCTGACCTCTCTGGATCCCCCTTGCAAGCAGCGGTGGATGTCTGGACGAAATGTTCAGACATCCTCCATGCTGCCCGAGACTTCCGTCATAATAGACGGAAGTGTCGGGCAGCATGGAGGATGTCTGCATGTATCGTGCAAACATCATCCGGCTGCCCCCACTAGCCACCAGGGAGAGGGGAGACATAGACAACAGAGGGGGGAGAGGGGAGACATAGACAACGCAGGGGGGTGGGAGAGACATAGACAACGCAGGAGGGAGGGGGGAGAGACAGAGACAATGCAGAGGGGGGAGAGATGGGGACAATGCAGAGGGGAGAGAGACAGAGACAATACGGGGGGGAGACAGAAACAACGCAGAGGGGGGAGAGACAGAGACAACGCTGGGGGAGGAGGGGGGACAAAGTCAATGCTGGGGAGGGGGGCGGAGAGAGAGACAATGCTGGGGGAGAGAGAGAGACAACGCTGGGGTGAGAAAGTGAGACAATGCTGGGGGGAGAGGGAGACAGTGTTTGGAAGGAGGGGGAGAGGGAGACAGTGTTTATATGTGAATGTATCTGTGGTTCCGGTGTGTTATTGGTATAATTTTTCCAACCTGCCTTATATTTTGACTAATACGAAATGTGATGTGCAGTCACAGTAGAAAAAGTACTTGTTAAGCCACCTGTAGTCATATTGCTTTTTAAATGTGATGTAATTAGCATTTAGAGAAGCTGCTTAAAGACTTTATTTAGCATTCTTACTTACATTTATTACAATTGTTCAGTGCATGTCTTCTTTAGTTGGCCATGTATGGTTTAAGGAACTTGGCCTCGTTATTCCCATTACTCATAAAGAGCCAGAATCCGCCAAAATAAATGTACTTAATTTTATTTATTTATATATATAATATTGATATATAACTTATAACTTTATTTTACTTTGAACTAACTTTTAATATATTTTTTTTAAATATGAAAAAGCAATTTACATGTGAATATATACAAGTAAAACTTTTTTCGTATAGGGTAGTCTTACATTCTTATCATTGGCATGATATAGAAAGATTATGTTTATATTTCTCATTGGCATGATATAGACATATTATGTATATATTTCTCATTTGGCATGATATAGAAATATCATGTATATATTTCTCACTGGCAGTATATAGAAATACTATGTATATGCTTCTCACTGGCATTATATAGAAAGATTATAGATATACTTCTCATTTGGCAAGATATAAAAATATTATGTATATACTTCTCATTTGGCATGATATAGAAAGCTTATTATGGATATACTTCTCATTTGGCATGATAAATAAATATTACCGTATTTGCTCGATTATAAGACGACCCTGATTATAAGACGACCCCCCAAACTTTGGATATTCCATTAGGAAAAAAACTAAAAGCCTGAATATAAGACTACCCTATCGGAAAAAAAGTTCAACTTGTATA
The DNA here is from genome assembly GCA_036172795.1 of Pelodytes ibericus. Taxonomy (NCBI): domain Eukaryota; kingdom Metazoa; phylum Chordata; class Amphibia; order Anura; family Pelodytidae; genus Pelodytes; species Pelodytes ibericus. The sequence continues at coordinate 162,847,362 of CM069862.1, forward strand.
TATTCACATGTAAATTGCTTTTTTTTATTAATAAAATATTATGATATAAAAAAAATGTATTTCTTGTTTTTATTTCTTCTTATGTGCCAATGCTGCCTCTCTCTTTCCCTTGCCCCCATTTTCTCTCTCTCTCTCCTCCCCTTAGTGTTGTCTCTCTCTCCCCCTCCCTTTGTCTCCCCCTCGCTCCCCTTGTCTGTTTCTGCACCCCCCTTGTCTGTCTCTTCAAACCCCCTCCCTCCCCTTGTCTCTGTCTCTACCAACCCCCTCCCTCCCCTTGTCTCTGTCTCTGCCCCCCTCCCTCTGTCCCCATCCCCCATGTTTTCTTTAAACCCACCCACCCCCCCTCACCTTTTTATTGGTCCCTGGCGGCTAGTGGGGGCAGCCGGGGGATGTCTGCACGACACGTGCACACATCCTCCATGCTGCCTGACACCTCCTTCTATTATGACGGACAGCTGGTCCGTCATAATAGACGGAGGTGTCGGGCAGCATGGAGGATGTCTGCACGTATCGTGCAGACATCCCCCAGCTGCCCGATTCTCCCTGGTGGCTAGTGGGGCAGCAGAGGATGTCTGCGCGACGAGCACAGACACCCCTGCTGCCGCCCGGCACAATCGCCGGGACTTCTGTGACGAAAGCGGAAGTACCCAGCTTCTTCACAGAAGCCCCGGCGGTCGTGCCGGGCGGAAGCAGGGGAGTCTGCGCTCATCGCGCAGACATCCCCTGCTGTTAGAGAGGGGGATCCAGGTCCCCTGCAGCTCTGACCTCATAGTCTGACCTCAATTTGAGGTCAGATTATAAAATGAGCTCGATTATAAGACGAGGGGGGTTTTTCAGAATTTTTTTCCTGAAAAAAACCTTGTCTTATAATCAAGCAAATACGGTATGTATATATTATTATATATATGATATAAAAAGTTTAAATGCCCTGTACCTTAATAACTGAGCGGTTGGTATTTCATTTGTCTTCTGCTGCGAGTATGTGAAGGACAATGAGTACAAAATGGTGAACAGTGGTGCACTCACAAAACACACTTATACACACAAACTTGCACTCACACCAATACACACTCACTAATACACATGCACCAACACATACTCCCTACTACACACTTACTGGGCATGCCATGGATATGCAATATGGGTGATGGGGCATGCCTTTTGGTGCTGGGGCAAGTCCTAGGTGTGCAATGGGGTTCTGGGGCATGCCCTGGGTGTGTAATGTGGGTGATGGGGCATGCCCTGGATGTGCAAAGTGGGTGATTAAGTTTTTTGTTTTTTAAATATGGTTCTATTTATCCACCTTTCCAGCATGGTAGAATTCAAATAAAAAAAGGGTGAATAAATAAAACCATTTATTGGGGGGGGGGGGGGGGGTGTTGCACATGGGAGGCACATGGGCAGAGCTTCTATATACGTGGGGCACAAGGTGGCCCGATGACCATCTATCGCCGGGGACCCCATAGTAGCACCTTTTCCGTAATGTACATGCTTCAGTAGATAAATATTCAAAGATTATATTTGCAATGTGCTCGCAGCTAACTGCTTTTCTAATGTATGTTGGTATTAACATGGGTGGAAGTGGTTTCTGTTTGCATATAACATGTGGTTTAAGCCAATATGTGAATGTATCTGTGGTTCCGGTGTGTTATTGGTATAATTTTTCCAACCTGCCTTATATTTTGACTAATACGAAATGTGATGTGCAGTCACAGTAGAAAAAGTACTTGTTAAGCCACCTGTAGTCATATTGCTTTTTAAATGTGATGTAATTAGCATTTAGAGAAGCTGCTTAAAGACTTTATTTAGCATTATTACTTACATTTATTACAATTGTTCAGTGCATGTCTTCTTTAGTTGGCCATGTTTGGTTCAAGGAACTTGGCCTCGTTATTCCCATTACTCATAAAGAGCCAGAATCCGCCAAAATAAATGTACTTAATTTTATTTATTTATATATATAATATTGATATATAACTTATAACTTTATTTTACTTTTAACTAACTTTTAATATATATTTTTTTAAACCGTCCCATTTCTGGACGACTTTGGTTATTTCTGCATTGGTTATAGTAAAATAGTAACATAGTATTTAGATTGAAAAAAGACACAAGTCCATTCCAGCTTTTGATCCAAAAGAAGTCAAAAACCCCTAAGAAAGCTATTTCGAATTTTGCCTCCTAGTGGGAAAAATTATTTTTTGACTCCAAAGGGCAATCAGATTTCTCCTTGGATTCAATAAGCTCTATTATTAACATAGTAACATAGTAATTTAGGTTGAAAAAAGACACAAGTCCATCAAGTTCAACCCTTCTACCTATCATTACAGCTTTTGATCCAAAAGAAGGCAAAAAACCCCTAAGGAAGCTATTTAGAATTTTTCCTCCTGGGGGAAAAAATTCCTTCTTGACTCCAAGAGGCAATCAGATTTCTCCTTGGATCAATAAGCTCTTTTATTAATGCTTATTCTATTATTAATAGCCCTGTATGTTCTGCTTTCCTAAAAAAACATCCAAACCATTTTTAAATGCATCTATTGTGGTTGCTAGCACTACCTCTCTTGGCAGGGAGTTCCATAACTTTTTTGTCCTTACCGTAAAGAATCCCTTCCTTTGCTGTCTATGAAATCTTTGCTCTTCCAGTCTCTCATTGAAGTCCTTTATTGACTTCTAGGGGAGGAGTTCAGCTATTTCAAAATGGCAACCCAATAAGCCGAAGTCCTCCCCATAAAAGTCTAGGAGGAGGACTTAGGCTAACATTTCAATCTGCCGAGCTCAGAAGGAGCCTGTTAAAATGTTGGCACACAAATCAGCCACATTGGCTGATTTAATAGAACATTGAAATTGGTTTAAACCTTGGTTCCTTCAAGGAAGCAACGGTTAAACAAAACATGTCCCGGGACTTATAAGTAAACCTGACGTGTATCTTAATAGTTGTTGTTGTCGACCCTTGAGGGGGGGGACTATTTAAGGCCCCCCTGTTGATCCCATGCAAAATCGAGTAGCTTTCTCTGCGCTAGCAGAGACAACCAGTTGCCGACCAGACGGCTGTCTGCTTCCTATGAAAGCATGGCAGCTGTCGGTCAGAGAATAAACTGGCATGTACTATCAAAAGTACATGTGAGTTTATCCTCATAATAGGGACAACGGACATTTCACTTGTGCTTCTATATTAGAAGCACAAGTGAAAAAGAAGTTTAGTGTAGCTTTAAGTGCTGATTCGGGATCACATCGGTGATCTCTGAGTTGCCTCAATTTAAGGGACATTCGGATCACCCATGTGATTCAATGGGGTCCGAAACTCAGAGCTCCAATTCTCCAACATCTTCCTGCCTTTAACCAGCTCCCATCATAGTAGCAAATTAAGGCACCTAACTTAGATGCCCTGACAGAAGGCCTTACAAGAGTACCTGGATGCATCTTGCAGCCCAACCACACAATCATTTGTTACATTTGTCAGCCTGTCCAGGTTGATTCTAAAATGCCCTGTCTAATAAGACAAAAGTAATTATGTAGCCCTCTCCTACCTAACCTCCCACCTTTGCATAGACAGAGTGCAGTCAATTGTTCTCTTGAATTCAGGGCTACACCATGGGCTAGATAGGTCTTTCATTCTTGCTTCTCCTTGTGTTCAGGTTCTGGCTACAGGATGCCTGTAAGGTACAATTTTTTTTTTAATGTCTGCTTAGTAGTATTAGGTGTGAAAGTAACTAAAAAATTGCATTTCAAGGAAAAGTTGGTATGTGTAATAGCTAGTAACATTGATAGGAACACCATATAAGGGCAAAATGTGCTACCATAGTAAGAAACAGTGTGTTTTTAGATTATGTCTTTTTTTAAGAAAAACCTGTTCATAATTGTATTACCCTTAAAAAAGATGTTTAATGGTGAGTATTCCTACACATTTTAATAACAGTTTACATTTACTATGAGTTTATAAAACACTACTTTGCATTTAACTGATACAAAGCACAATGATCAATTGGTCAAAAAAAGAGAAAACAATTCTATTTAAATACACTAGAGTGTACTGTGTAACTCTCATGTATGGTGAAGCATCCACTGAGTGACCCTTGGCCCAATGTGGACAATCTAGAAGCAAGGTGCTGCTCAACAGCATGTAGCTCATTTGCCCTATAAATGTATTGCTTTCTTTAAACTGATTTTTGACTGCTTATGTAATACTGCTTTAAACAAACATACCCCCCCCCCCCCCAATGCATCTTCCCCCGCCCATCCTTTTGTATAACACATACAGATACATACACGGACACATATTCAGATACACAGAATGACACTTCTACAGATACAAACACTGACAAATATACACAGATACACAGACTCAGGAGCTGAGTGGGGAGGTTCACCTGTTGAATTCTGCATTCCTTCACAATCACCTTGTTAACAGTACCTAATTACATTTTATGGTGTGTTTATACTCTGCTGACATGCTGCTATCACAGGGAGATATATGCACACGTCAAAAGACCATTTCACTGCTAGGGAGAAATATTTGAGATTTACATTGTTTTCACTTTAGGTAATAGCTGAGAAGCAGGAATGGAAATAGTTTTCCAGAAACAAATAAATTATTACAATTTAGAATGTGGATCTAGAGTATATTAACCCAGCATGATCATATTAGTGGTGCCAGTCGGTAAGACATGATGACCACATTGCATCATTATTCAGGGAATAAGACTTGACATAGGCAAATGTAATAGGCAAATTGTTTGTTTGCCTATTAATATGCCAAAGCCAATATGCCCATTAATATGCCCCTGTACATTTGGGCATTAATGTGCCACTGTTTGCCCATTAATATGCCAGAGCCAATTTGCCCATTAATATGCCAGAGCAAATTTACCCACTAGTATGCCTCTGTTAGTCTGCCCATTAATATGCCACAGTCAATTTGCCCATTAATATGCCACAGCCAATATGCCAATTAATATACTACTGTTAATTTGCCCATAAATGTACCACAGCCAATTTGCCCATAAATGTACACGAGCCAATTAGCCGATAAATATACCACAGCCAATTTGCCCATAAATATGCCACTGTTGGTTTGCCCATTAATATGTCACTATTAGTCTGCCTATTAACACTCACAGGATTAGCCCCTGTACACACGATTGCACTCTCCTGCTGCGCTCCCCACGCCTCTATGGAGTCTGAGCGTTGGGAGGTCACGCGACCCCTGACACTCTGATCTGCAGGGAGGGTAGTTCAGTCTGGTTTTGGAGCACTGCTGTAGACTGATCTGCATTTGACTTTACACTGAAGTATAAATGTATCATAACTGCCCCTGAAAAAAACTGCAATGATGCACACATCTGGTCTGCATTGGATAAAATGATAAGTGCCTACTAGTCTACATTATACTGATTACATTCTATGGAGTAATACTTATTTCCCTGGTTAAAAGAGAACATACCAGAAGCCATACTTCGCTGGAGGAGAAGCAAAAGCCCAAAGGACACATTTTCTAAAAATGTCCACCCAATAAATGTGGAGTCTGGTTATTTCTACCTCCACTGCTAAAATAATATTTTATAGAAGACATGTCTTAAATTCTACAATAAGTGAGCATGATTTGATCATCTCCTGTATAGCTTCTTGCATAGAAATATATATTTTTTTAATGCAAGGGTCATTATAAATAAGAATGATATAATGCTATGCCTCCCCTAATTACCTCAGTAAACTGAGTCTGGATGTCTTGCCATTTGAAGAATGTTACACTTTGATTGTGTTGAGTGATCAGCTGCAAGAGATGGTGGTATATAAGAAAGTCTGGCAGATGGAACATGTACAACATTGTTATGTGATGAAATATTGCAAATCAACTCTTCTGATCATGGCAGGAGGTGCCCATCAATGTGTGAGTCTCTACTTGTGGTGAAATACAGTGAAAGTGAGAAATTCACTTAAATTGCATTCCAATTCCAATTACATTCCTTTTAAACTATTCTGCACAAGAGAAATTGTGAAAGGATATTTCTGTAAATTTAATCAAGCATAAAATAAATATTACTACTATAAAAATCAGTATACCCTCCACTAACTAATATTGAATGATATATAAATCACCCTACTAGGAGGATTGTTTAAACAAATACACAATTGGAGCTATTCACTACAAGGTGAGTTGCAGATGAGATGGGTACTTAGCTATACATTGTACAGTGACACAGCTTGTGACTTTCCACTGCTAGACAAAGTCATTAGCTTTGTCCATGCACAATGTATAGCCAAATTGGAGAGGAAAATATTCATCTCATTCTCTCAGCATGCTTCTAAGGAAACAAGCATTACAAAAGTTTAGTGTCCATTTAAGGGCCCTGGAGAAAAAACAACATCTGGGCCCCTCAATAGCCCTACATTTTTCTCCCATTCAAGCTAAAAGGGACAAGCCCATATATACATATATACCATATTCATTATTACAATTTTTTATATAATTATATATTAAAACAATGCTATATCATTTATATAAAACAATTATGACATTATTGATAACTCATGATACAATGTATCTCAAGTTATGCTATGCTACAGTGACCTCCCTTTACTTTCTACAGTGGAAGCATAAGTACTGAGCTCAAAGAGTTAGCAAAAGTCGATTTTTCTGGGGCTCAATAAAATATTAAAGCATTGTAAACAAAAAATGATAATGTAAAAATAGCTTGGATCAGCAGTTTAAGCTGCGTGATACAGGGGCGATTCAACTGTTTCGATTTATTCCCTCTGCCGCTGGGTAAAAGTAACATCTGCCAGATGAGACAGATCAGCAGAAGTGCCAGTGGTTCTTTTTTTATTATTTATATTCTTTGTTACATTTTCATACAAAAAAATAAAAATGACCATATTAAAATACACCATACAATATTTTAAACATGCAATGTACAAATACATGATGATCCTTCTTAAGGTTAACCTCCAGGTTATTTACAAAAAAAGGAAACAAAAAAACAGACTTACATACAGAGGCGTTGCTAGGTTTCCAAAAGATCTGGGGCTATAGCCCATAAGACTTTTTTAGTTTTTTATATGGAACCATACGGGCACTTACCAATATATGCTCATCGCTCTGAGCTTCATGCCCGTTTTGTAATTTAGGAGCCTTAACAGGGCCGGTCCTTCAATGGGGCAGAGTGGAGCAGCTGCCCCAGGCGGCACCCTGGCATGGACGGCACTTTGCTGCTATATGCAGCAGTCTTTTTTTTTTTCTTGTGTCCAGGGGAGCTTGATTGAAGGAGGTCTCAGCCAATCAGGTGAGACTTCTCAACTCTCCTGATCGGCTGAGAGTTCCGAAGCCTCCCATGATTGGCTGAGACCTCTATCACACTGAGCTCAAAGCAAAGAGATGCCTGCAGCAGGTAAGTTAAAAACTGACAGTGTGTGAATGAGTGTGTGTATGTCAGTGTGAGTATGTGCATGTCAGTGTGAGTGTGTGCATGTCAGTGTGAGTGAGAGTGTGTGCCTGTCAGTGTGAGTATGTGCATGTCAGTGTGTGCATGTCAGTGTGAGTGAGAGTGTGTGCATGTCAGTGTGAGTGAGAGTGTGTGCATGTCAGTGTGAGTGAGAGTGTGTGCATGTCAGTGTGAGCGAGAGTGTGTGCATGTCAGTGTGAGCGAGAGTGTGTGCATGTCAGTGTGAGCGAGAGTGTGTGCATGTCAGTGTGAGCGAGAGTGTGTGCATGTCAGTGTGAGAGAGAGTGTGTGCATGTCAGTGTGAGAGAGTGTGCATGTCAGTGTGAGAGAGAGTGTGTGCATGTCAGAGTGAGCGAGAGTGTGTGTATGTCAGTGTGAGCGAGAGTGTGTGTATGTCAGTGTGAGTGTGTTGTGTGTGTGTGTATGTAACTGGCTGTGTGTGTGTGTATATGTATGTAACTGGCTGTGTATGTGTTGTGTGTGTATCTTTGTAACTGTCTGTGTGTGTGTTGTGTGTGTATGTAACTGGCTGTGTATGTGTGGTGTGTGTATGTATGTAACTGGCTGTGTATGTGTTGTTGTGAATATGTATGTAACTGGCTGTGCATGTGACGTGTGGGACACATTAAGGAATTATTTTTTTATTAAAAAAAAATAAAAAAACTTGCTGACTGGTGTGTGTGTGTAACTGGCTGTGTATGTGACTGACTGGATGTCTGTGAGGTGTGTGCATGTGAATGTCTCTGTGTATGTATGCTTTTCTGATGTGCCATTGTCTGGCTCCTACATTTTTTTGCTGTGTCCTAAAACTAAATAAAATTTGTCAAGCCCTGATATAAACATAAATCCTTCCTATGCTGTTTGGCAGTCCTGTAATAAAACATGTCACACATACACATAACACACATATGTGACGTTATTTATTACAGGACTGCTAAACAGGATAGGAATGATTTATGATTTTATATATATATATATATATATATATATATATATATATATATATATAGCATAAATCATTATGCATATATAGCATAAATCAATTATTTACATCCACCTTTGTGTATTTAAGCTATATATTGTTGGTTTGAGATTCCTTATTACAGGACTGCCAAATAGCATAGGAAGGATTTATGTTACACATATATATATATATATATATATATATATACACACACATATGTAACATAAATAATTCCTATGCTGTTTGGCAGTCTTGTAATAAGGAATCTCAAACCAACAATATATAGCTTAAATACACAAAGGTGGATGTACATAAGTGACCCCCAACCCTCCCCTCTCTCCACCATATCCAGAGCTTACCTGAGTGGGAACAGACCTGCTCAGTATCTCCCACAAGGTGACAGCCACAGAAAGGATATCTTCAGAGCTGCCTCACTGTCCCACGGGGAGCTTCCTTCACATCCCTGTGATGATGCTGTGTAAAAGCCCTGCACTGATAGGATGCTGAATGATGCGTCATCCAATCAGTGCAGTGCTTTCACACACAGTAATGATGCTGTTGTAAAAGCCCTGCACTGATTGGCTGAAACATCACTCAGCATCCTATCAGTGTAGGGCTTTCACACACTGTCTGTGTGATGTCAGGGGGCGGAGCTATAACGGAGCTGCAGAGACTCGGGGCTTTGCTCATTACATTCGGGGCTTCAGCCCCCTTAGCCCACCCCTAGCGACGCCTCTGCTTACATACAATCAGACATTAACCCCTTAAGGACAGATGACGTGCCAGGCACGTCACGGCAAATCGTGGACTTGCCGACAGGTGACGTGCCTGGCACGTCATGCACTAAATTGAGTAAAGAAAGCGACCAGCGGTCGCTTTCTTTACTCTAACGTTGTTGCTACAATGCCTCTAGGTAGAGGCATTGTGCAACACCCCCCAAATGTGCAGGGGCGTGCTACGATCACTCCACGGAGTGATCGTAGCAGCCATTTAAAAATGGCTGCGCCCACTGCACACATGTGCTTAGAAAGCGAACAATCGTTCGCTTTCTAAGCATCTCCGGTGTTGTTAAAGTGCCTCGCTAGCGAGGCACTTAACAACACCATGCTGCTCCCCAGAGCCGATGGTGGTCGCTCTCCTGAGCGACCCCCATCGGCTCAGTAGAAGTGAACGCTGCCTGTACAGGCAGCGCTTCCCTTCTAATGGCAAGAGCATCGGAAGTGAAAGTATTTCACTTCCGATGCTCTAGGGGGAGCCAATCGATGCCGGCACAACAGATCTATGTGATCTGTGTGCAGGCATGTATGGTAAGTGCTCTGATGAGCACTTACCATACAGTCAAAGGCAATATTAGCAAATATTGCCTTTGACAAGTATTGATCTGCCTCCCTCACCTTACTAGTTTTAGTAAGGGAGAGAGACAGATCAGATAAAGTAAAAAAATAAAATAAAATAATAAAAAAAATATTTAATACAATTTTAAACACCAAGGGCTTTTATAAAAGCCATTTAACCCCTTCCCTGCCATTGATCGCTGTGTACGCAGTGATCATACACAGCAGCACATTTTTTGCTGTCTGTGCATTTTTTAGGGGTTAATTTTTTTTACTGTAATTCATTACAGTAAAAAAAAAAGCTCTTTTAAGAGAGATTAACCCCTTTCTTGCTGTAGATCACTGCCTAAGCAGCGATCTGACGCAAATGCAGCAATGCATTTTAAAAAAAAATTAAACTTTTTTATTACACCCGTCACGTGTTAATTATACCCACTAGGGGATTACGTGTATTCCTTTTGAAGCTGTCTGAACGCGTGTATAGCGATCAGTAACAGCCGATCAGTGGCAAAGGTGAAAATCAAAAAGCGCACCTCTCAAATGTAGCCTTTCAACACCCAACAAAGCTGACAAAGCTATGCATGGGTGGTATCCCTGTGCTCGGGAGATGTTGCTGAACATATATTGTGGTATTGTTTGTCAGTGACACATACCGAAATATGTGAATTTGTGTCTAAAGTACAATGTATGTGGGAAAAAATACACAATAAAATGACTACCACAAACTTTGACAAAGGCTGGTGGTAGAATTGGTGCATGGAAAGTGTTAAAATAACACCATTTAAAATAGCCTAGGGTGTCTACTTTTACAAAATATATACATTTTGGGGTAAAATACACTGTCCTACTTTAAAAAAAAGTCCCAAATGAAAGATGGGCTCAGGCTGACTACACGTCAATATTCCAAGTTGAAAATGCACACCTTCACAATGTGGCCCTTTTAGCCCCCAAACAACCCAACAAACCTATGCATGGGTGGTATCCCTGTACTCAGGAGATGTTGTTGAACACATATTGGGTTATTGTTTGGCAGTGACACATACCAAAATCTGTGTATTTATGTCTAAAATAGAATATTTGTGAAAAAAAACCCCCACAAAAATTACTACCACAAACTTTGACAAAGGCTGGTGGTAGAATTAGTGCATGGAAAGTGTTAAAATACCACCATTTGAAATAGCGTAGGGTGTCTACTTTTAAAAAACATATGGGTTGATGTGGTAAAATACACTGGCTGGTTTCAAATATGTCCCAAATGGGACATGGGTGCAGGCGGTCTGCATGTCAAAATTTCAATTTGGAAAACCAAAAACTGCACCTACCAAATTTGGCCTTTTACCCCCCAAACAACCCAACAAACCTATGCATGGGTGCAGGGCCGGCCTTAAGTGTTCCGGCGCCCTGTGCGGGCTTCCCCCATGGAGCCCCCCCCCCCGTCTTTCACCCCCCTATGTATGTGTCCCTTTCCTCTTCCTTGCCATGTCGGTCTCCCCCCCCTCCCACCTGTTCTGTCTCTCTCCCACCTCCTGTCTCTCTCTCTTCCCCCTTGCTTGTTCTGTTTCTCTATCCCCCCTCCACCTGTTCTGTCTCTCTCTCTCTCTCCCTCTGTTCTGTCTCTCTCTCTCTCCCCCCCTTCCCCCTGTTCTGTCTCTCTCTCTCTCTCCCCTCCCCATGTTCTGTCTCTCTCTCTCCCCCCTCCCCCTGTTCTGTCTCTCTCTCTCCCCCCTCCCCCTGTTCTGTCTCTCTCTCCCCCTGTTCTGTCTCTCTCTCCCCCCTCCCCCTGTTCTGCCTCTCACCCCCTGTTCAGTCCTTCTCTCACCCCCTGTTCTGCCTCTCTCTCCCCCTTCCCCCTGTTCTGCCTCTCACTCCCTGTTCTGTCCTTCTCTCACCCCCTGTTCTGCCTCCCCCCTGTTCTGCCTCTCTCACCCCCCTCCTGCCTCTCTCTCCCCCCTCCCCCTGTTCTGCATCTCTCTCCCCCTCTCCTGCCTCTCTCTCCCCCCTCCCCCTGTTCTGCCTCTCTCTCCCCCCTCCCCCTGTTCTGTCCTTCTCTCACCCCCTGTTCTGCCTCTCTCTCCCCCCCTGTTCTGCCTCTCTCTCCCCCCCCCTGTTCTGCCTCTCACCGCCTGTTCTGTCCTTCTCTCACCCCCTGTTCTGCCTCTCTCTCCCCCCCCCTGTTCTGCCTCTCACCCCCTGTTCTGTCTCTCTCTCTCTCCCCCCTCCCCCTGTTCTGCCTCTCACCCCCTTTTCTGTCCCTCTCTCACCTCCTGTTGTCTCTCCCCCCCCCCCTTGCCTACAAGTGTGGTGCAAGGGAGGGGGCGGAGCTAACCGGCTCAGTGGTGTAGCTCCGCCCCCACCCTGTGAAGCAGAGCAGCGTCTGCTTCACAGGGGGCCACAGACAGCAATAGAAAGTGCTGCTCGGGTCCCCATACTTATTGCAGGCATGGGGAGCCGAGAAGCACCTTCTATTGCTGTCCGTGGCTCCCTGTGAAGCAGACGCTGCTCTGCTTCACAGGGTGGGGGCGGAGCTACACCACTGAGCCGGTTAGCTCCGCCCCCTCCCCGGACATAGCACAGCATGCCAAGCAGAGGGCTGGTGAGGGGGGATCTTTTGATCTCCCCCATCCAGTGCCACTACCGGCTTTTTTTTTTTGTTTTGTTTTTTAACTTTTTTTTTTAACGGCCGGGCAGGCGCCCCCTGGAGTGTTGCGCCCTGTGCACAGGTCGCACACCCCTAAGGCCGGCCCTGCATGGGTGTATCCCTGTACTCAAAAGATGTTGCTGAACACTTATTGGGGTGTTATTTGGCAGTGACACATACCAAAATCTGTGAATTCATGTCTGAAGTACAAGGTTTGTGAAAAAAAAACACAAAAAAATTACTACCACAAACTTTGACAAAGGCTGGTGGTAGAATTAGTGCATGGAAAGTGTAAAAATACCACCATTTGAGAAAGCCTAGGGTGTCTACTTTTAAAAAATATATGGGTTGATGTGGTAAAATACACTGGCTGGTTTCAAATATGTCCCAAATGGGACATGGGTGCAGGTTGTCTGCATGTCAAAATTTCAAATTGGAAAACCAAAAACTTCACCTCCCAAATTTGGCCTTTTACACACCAAACAATCCAACAAACCTATGCATGGGGGGTATCCCTGTACTCAAGAGATGTTGCTGAACACTTATTAGGGTGTTATTTGGCAGTGACACATACCAAAATCTGTGAATTCATGTCTGAAGTACAAGGTTTGTGAAAAAAAAAATTACTACCACAAACTTTGACAAAGGCTGGTGGTAGAATTAGTGCATGGAAAGTGTTAAAATACCACCATTTGAGATAGCCTAGGGTGTCTACTTTAAAAAAATATATGGGTTGATGGGGTAAAATACACTGGCTGGTTTCAAATATGTCCCAAATGGGACATGGGTGCAGGCTGTCTGCATGTAAAAATTTCAAGTTGGAAAACAAAAAACTGCACCTCACAAATTTGGCATTTTAGCCCCCAAACAACCCAACAAACCTATGCATGGGTGGTATGCCTGTACTCAGGAGAAATAGTAGAATCTATTTAGCATGTTTTTTCGTTCGCTATTGTCGATGAGGAGAAGTTATTTCAAATAAAAGTCAGGAAATTTGTGTTTTTCTTTTTTAACCATATTTTATTATTTTTTTTAATAATATGATAAGATATGATCAAAAATATGGCATCCATAGAAAGCCCTTCTTGTCCCGATAAAAACAATATATAATATGTGTGTGTACAGCAAATGACGAAGAAGAAAATTACTGCTAAACAGAAACAGCACAGAAATGTTAAAATAGCCATTGTCCAGAAAGGACAAAAATGTTTCAAAGGCTCTGTCCTTAAGGGGTTAAGATAAAAGAGTGTGCCTCACTGTATTGTACCGACAATCTATAAGATATTCTCCTTCTTTTAGTTATTACGCATGATAGGGAATTTATGCCACTTTTCCCAACCTGACATAGTTAAGCTGTTTTTTGTTTTTTCCATTTCCAATTGGAATGTTATCAAGTTACATACTACCTTCCATACTGGTATTTCCTTCACTCTCCACTTCCTTGCCAAGCAACACTAAGCTGCCATAAGTATATGGGTTACAAGGAAGCAATCAACGTTATTCATTTTTGGCCACTTCAAAGCCAGTGGTTCAAGATGCATGTGATCTCTTTGATTCAGGATTGCAGTGGTCACATATTCCATGTTGCATTATATTTGACTAATCCCAGGCAGACCCACCATCAGGTGGTGACAGGCGATACTGGCGTCCTGGGCCCAGGGGGCCTGGTGGGCCCAGGTCATGCCAGAAAAAATTTTTTTTAAAAAAAATCCCCTCTGTTAAGCTGGTTCGCGGCTGTAAAGGAACACATTTAACAAACTTTATTGAAGCTGCACGGCTGGAGGGTAGCGCAGAACGCATCCCTCACAACCGCGGACCGGCAGAGCACCGGGAGACAGAGCAGGAAGGAGGTAAGTACTGGGGAAGGAAGAGGAGGGTGGCACATAACAAGCATAATGCTGGCATATTAAGGGGAAAAATACTGGCAAATTAAATGGCAAAAGAATGGCATATTGAGGGGCAAAATACTGGCATATTAAATGGCATATTGAAGGGCAAAATATTGGCATATTGAGGTGCAAAATATTGGCATATTAAGGAGCAAAATACTGGCATATTGAGGGGAAAAGTATTGGCATATTGAGTGGCAAAAGAATGGCATATTGTTTGGCTAAATACTGGCATATTGAGTGGCAAAAGAATGGCATTGTTTGGCTAAATACTGGCATTTTGAGTGACAAACGAATGGCATATTAAATGGCAACAGAATGGCATATTGAGGAGCAAAATATTGGCATATTAAATGACAAAAGAATGGCATACTGAGTGGCAAAATATTAATGGCATATTGAGTTGCAAAATATTACTGGCATATTGACCAACTGCTCCTAACCACCATCCATATTACACTAGACTGGGATAAGATACTTGTGAGAGCAGATGGGGGTCATAAAATTTGTTCAGTAAGGGGCCCTGGAATCCCAGGTAACGACAAGGGTACCGAAACCCTAAATTTAAGGTCTGCTTAAAATACAGTACACCTTACATGCTTTATGGCCAAATCAGTGCTTAATCATAGGCCCTCAAAGACCATGTTTTGCAAGGTGCAGTCATATTTCCAAACATGTGAACAAGCTAAACACGTGTTATTGTGAGTTGTATTGTTCGTGTGCTCTTTTATACACAGTAAAATTCTGAGCTCCTATAAAAGAGGGGCAACAGCGGCAGAAAAATGAACCATTACAGGACTGTTCCTCATTTGTCTAATCAAAATCTTAAAATTAAATGTTTAGGTTTTGGTCTATTATCACATTATGATTATTCATATTAAGTCAATTCCCATCAAGGAATACAGGCATAAGAAATTTGAAAAGCTAACACTTTGATATGTAAGTTTTCAAGCCAACATGAGGCAACTAACAAAGTTCACTATGAAATCATAAAAAAAAGGAAATGAGGAGAATATCCAGATATACTACACACATCAAAGTGAAAACACAGCCATATATTGGGCAAGCATATGCTAATAGAGAAGAACTTTTAGATTTTACTAATTCTAAGCTAGTTCGGCAAAAAAACATTACCCATAACTATTCCCTCTTAAACTCGCTTGGTTTAATTACAAGCTCTCAATGTGGAAGCTGAGTGATGTGCCAAACATTTCTTCTATGACCCTACCATCCTTGCTATCACCTGCTTTTAGATGATCCAACTCACTATTCAAAGTAGGACGATCCCTTTTTATAAGGCCGCACCTATTTCTGTTACCCCTGCTCCTGTTGCCTAATTGTTATTTCTGGTAAAAGAGGAAATTTTTCTGAGAAATTATCCTGCCTGTAATGTGGTCTATAAATATACACATTTAGAAAAAAAAAAAGGTTTTAAGTTAATTTAAAGCTGAAAAGACAATGTATTGATATTTTGTGGTCTTGTGGTTTCTCTTTTAGAAAAAAAATTAAAATCTAAATGCTATGGGTCATTTCACTAATTTTCAATTTGTTTTTTAGCATTACTCAAGAATGACTATATTTGGTGGGTTCATCGACATTACATTCTAGGTATAGGCTGAGCAGCAAGATTATTTTGAAAGGACAACTGTAGCAAAAAATTAACTTAAGGTTTAATTTAAAGATTGTATCAAGTGTAGATGATTTATAAATCATCTACACTTGATGGAAGGGAACATAGGGAACATAGGGGACATTATGTTATTATTATTCAATTGTGCATGCAGAAAAAAAGTGGATCTGATTATTCAGTGATTAATTTTTCTTTCTATCACTATCAACTGTCAGATATGGACAGAAGTATATAGTCACACTGAATACTGGTTGATCACTGAGATTGCTTCTCCACTTTACAATTTGATATTCTATATTCCTATCCAGAGTCATACTAACTATCTATCTGGACAAGCAAGCCTAATTTTATTTTATTTTCACTTTATTGACTATTTTTTCACCAGTTTGTTCTGTGTACACCTATTTTTAACTACTTCTTTTTATCGAATACTAATAAAAGCTGTGTTTTAAATTCCCAAAAAGCTTGTCAGAGCTTTCCACAGTGTCTCATCATGGAGGCCCACAGATGTCAAGCATTCCCTTGGCTTTAGGCACCCTTGAGGGAGGGCTGCAGATAGACATGTGCATTCATTTTCGGACGAATGCATTTTCGGACGAAAATAGCATTTTCGTCCATTCGTCCGAAAAACGAATAACGAAAATGTTAACTAACAAAATCTGAATGAACGAATGGTTAATAAACGAAAATCATTCGTTCATTCGTCCATTCGTCCATTCGTGCTATTGGCATTCTAAACCGAAATAGAGTCGGTTTATAGAATACCAATAGCATTACATTACATTCCATAAACCGACATGAATGACTTTCGGTTTATGGAATGCATGTAATGCTATTGGCTTTCTATAAACCGAAATTGAGTTCCCATTCATACGAATAGGTCAATTGACCTATTCGTATGAATGGGGACTCTTTCGGTTTATAGAAAGCCAATAGCATTGCATGTATTCTATAAGCCGAAAGTCTTTAAACCGAACGACGTTCAGTTTATAGAATACACATGTAATGCTATTGCTGTCCTATAAGCCGAAAGTCTATAAACCGAACGTCGTTCGGTTTATAGACTTTCGGCTTATAGAACAGCAATAGCATTACATGTATTCTATAAACCGAACGTTGTTCGTTTTAAAGACTTTCGGCTTATAGAATACTATTGGCTTTCTATAAACCTAACTAGAGTCCCTCCTCATTCATAAGAATTTCTTATGAATGGGGACTCGACTCTAGTTCGGTTTATAGGAAGCCAATAGTATTCTATAAGCCGAAAGTCTTTAAAACGAACGACGTTCTATATTCCATAAGCCGACAGCCTATAAACCGAACGTTCGGTTTATAGGCTGTCGGCTTTTAACTATACGGAGACAAAGTCTCCATTCATAACTTTATGAATGGAGACTCTGTCTCCGTATAGTTAAATGCCCACAGCCTATAAACCGAACATTCGGTTTATAGGCTATGGGCATTTAACTATACGGAGACAGAGTCTCCATTCATAAAATTAAAATTATGAATGGAGACTTTGTCTCTGTATAGTTAAAAGCCGACAGCCTTTTCTCTAGATATTTGGCTAAGTTCCCACCTTTCCAATTCCTGAGCATTTGACATGTTTTGCATCCGAAGACGCTTAATCATATGTGATTAACCATACAGTACAGCTACATTAATGCAACCAATCCCAAAACACCAATTATTTACATCTTGTCTAAATTCCATAAAAATCTACAGCATCCACCCAACCTCCAAATTATATCTGGCATAGGTTATATCACTCCTAATATATCACAGTACATACACAACTAACTAAAACAAACATAATTATCACAACTAAAATCATACTTACAGGATGCAAGAGATTAACTAATTCAACTAAAATATAAACGCTGGGATAGCACATGCCATCGTACCCAGTGATGTTGAATCACTATATATGAACATCAAAAGCGAGTATAGCATATAAGCAGTCAAAGAATTCCTGTTTATTGATAACACCATGCCATTAAAATAATCCCAATTCATTATAAATAGCATCAACTTTACCGTATATAATAATTACTTATGGTATGATGGTGAATTCTTTTTACAAATCAAGAGGACTGCAATGGGGACAAAGTTTGCACCTGGATAAGTTAACTTCTTTTATGGCTTGGTGGGAAAATGTATTTGGTGCCAACACAAATGGACCAATAATATTAAGTCCTACAAAAGATATATTGATGACATCCTACTTATCTGGAGCAGCCATTCAAAAATGAATTCTAACAACTTGGCGATTTCCTTTAAAAGAAATATACATCGAAAACCACACTAACAAAACACGCACTCACTTCAAATCATTATCAGTACACAGTTGTCACTTTTCACCTTGGTTACGTAATGTACCAAAAGGCCAATTTCGGGGGCGTGTCCTGGTGCTCAAGGAAGATGGCCGCACATTGATCGAGCTCCCGCTTCCACCCCGATAAAGCTACAGCTACCACAGCCCACATCAGCTCCAAACCGCCCAAAACGCGAGGAAGAGTGGTAGAACATGTCATCGACGCGCCGTGGGGCAAAACCGGGACCAGCACCGGAGGTTCCGGAGTATTTTAGACGGAGAGACGGCCCGCCAGTACCAAGTGGATCTGATTATTCAGTGATTAATTTTTCTTTCTATCACTATCAACTGTCAGATATGGACAGAAGTATATAGTCACACTGAATACTGGTTGATCACTGAGATTGCTTCTCCACTTTACAATTTGATATTCTATATTCCTATCCAGAGTCATACTAACTATCTATCTGGACAAGCAAGCCTAATTTTATTTTATTTTCACTTTATTGACTATTTTTTCACCAGTTTGTTCTGTGTACACCTATTTTTAACTACTTCTTTTTATCGAATACTAATAAAAGCTGTGTTTTAAATTCCCAAAAAGCTTGTCAGAGCTTTCCACAGTGTCTCATCATGGAGGCCCACAGATGTCAAGCATTCCCTTGGCTTTAGGCACCCTTGAGGGAGGGCTGCAGATAGACATGTGCATTCATTTTCGGACGAATGCATTTTCGGACGAAAATAGCATTTTCGTCCATTCGTCCGAAAACGAATAACGAAAATGTTAACTAACAAAATCTGAATGAACGAATGGTTAATAAACGAAAATCATTCGTTCATTCGTCCATTCGTCCATTCGTGCTATTGGCATTCTAAACCGAAATAGAGTCGGTTTATAGAATACCAATAGCATTACATTACATTCCATAAACCGACATGAATGACTTTCGGTTTATGGAATGCATGTAATGCTATTGGCTTTCTATAAACCGAAATTGAGTTCCCATTCATACGAATAGGTCAATTGACCTATTCGTATGAATGGGGACTCTTTCGGTTTATAGAAAGCCAATAGCATTGCATGTATTCTATAAGCCGAAAGTCTTTAAACCGAACGACGTTCAGTTTATAGAATACACATGTAATGCTATTGCTGTCCTATAAGCCGAAAGTCTATAAACCGAACGTCGTTCGGTTTATAGACTTTCGGCTTATAGAACAGCAATAGCATTACATGTATTCTATAAACCGAACGTTGTTCGTTTTAAAGACTTTCGGCTTATAGAATACTATTGGCTTTCTATAAACCTAACTAGAGTCCCTCCTCATTCATAAGAATTTCTTATGAATGGGGACTCGACTCTAGTTCGGTTTATAGGAAGCCAATAGTATTCTATAAGCCGAAAGTCTTTAAAACGAACGACGTTCTATATTCCATAAGCCGACAGCCTATAAACCGAACGTTCGGTTTATAGGCTGTCGGCTTTTAACTATACGGAGACAAAGTCTCCATTCATAACTTTATGAATGGAGACTCTGTCTCCGTATAGTTAAATGCCCACAGCCTATAAACCGAACATTCGGTTTATAGGCTATGGGCATTTAACTATACGGAGACAGAGTCTCCATTCATAAAATTAAAATTATGAATGGAGACTTTGTCTCTGTATAGTTAAAAGCCGACAGCCTTTTCTCTAGATATTTGGCTAAGTTCCCACCTTTCCAATTCCTGAGCATTTGACATGTTTTGCATCCGAAGACGCTTAATCATATGTGATTAACCATACAGTACAGCTACATTAATGCAACCAATCCCAAAACACCAATTATTTACATCTTGTCTAAATTCCATAAAAATCTACAGCATCCACCCAACCTCCAAATTATATCTGGCATAGGTTATATCACTCCTAATATATCACAGTACATACACAACTAACTAAAACAAACATAATTATCACAACTAAAATCATACTTACAGGATGCAAGAGATTAACTAATTCAACTAAAATATAAACGCTGGGATAGCACATGCCATCGTACCCAGTGATGTTGAATCACTATATATGAACATCAAAAGCGAGTATAGCATATAAGCAGTCAAAGAATTCCTGTTTATTGATAACACCATGCCATTAAAATAATCCCAATTCATTATAAATAGCATCAACTTTACCGTATATAATAATTACTTATGGTATGATGGTGAATTCTTTTTACAAATCAAGAGGACTGCAATGGGGACAAAGTTTGCACCTGGATAAGTTAACTTCTTTTATGGCTTGGTGGGAAAATGTATTTGGTGCCAACACAAATGGACCAATAATATTAAGTCCTACAAAAGATATATTGATGACATCCTACTTATCTGGAGCAGCCATTCAAAAATGAATTCTAACAACTTGGCGATTTCCTTTAAAAGAAATATACATCGAAAACCACACTAACAAAACACGCACTCACTTCAAATCATTATCAGTACACAGTTGTCACTTTTCACCTTGGTTACGTAATGTACCAAAAGGCCAATTTCGGGGGCGTGTCCTGGTGCTCAAGGAAGATGGCCGCACATTGATCGAGCTCCCGCTTCCACCCCGATAAAGCTACAGCTACCACAGCCCACATCAGCTCCAAACCGCCCAAAACGCGAGGAAGAGTGGTAGAACATGTCATCGACGCGCCGTGGGGCAAAACCGGGACCAGCACCGGAGGTTCCGGAGTATTTTAGACGGAGAGACGGCCCGCCAGTACCAAGTGGATCTGATTATTCAGTGATTAATTTTTCTTTCTATCACTATCAACTGTCAGATATGGACAGAAGTATATAGTCACACTGAATACTGGTTGATCACTGAGATTGCTTCTCCACTTTACAATTTGATATTCTATATTCCTATCCAGAGTCATACTAACTATCTATCTGGACAAGCAAGCCTAATTTTATTTTATTTTCACTTTATTGACTATTTTTTCACCAGTTTGTTCTGTGTACACCTATTTTTAACTACTTCTTTTTATCGAATACTAATAAAAGCTGTGTTTTAAATTCCCAAAAAGCTTGTCAGAGCTTTCCACAGTGTCTCATCATGGAGGCCCACAGATGTCAAGCATTCCCTTGGCTTTAGGCACCCTTGAGGGAGGGCTGCAGATAGACATGTGCATTCATTTTCGGACGAATGCATTTTCGGACGAAAATAGCATTTTCGTCCATTCGTCCGAAAAACGAATAACGAAAATGTTAACTAACAAAATCTGAATGAACGAATGGTTAATAAACGAAAATCATTCGTTCATTCGTCCATTCGTCCATTCGTGCTATTGGCATTCTAAACCGAAATAGAGTCGGTTTATAGAATACCAATAGCATTACATTACATTCCATAAACCGACATGAATGACTTTCGGTTTATGGAATGCATGTAATGCTATTGGCTTTCTATAAACCGAAATTGAGTTCCCATTCATACGAATAGGTCAATTGACCTATTCGTATGAATGGGGACTCTTTCGGTTTATAGAAAGCCAATAGCATTGCATGTATTCTATAAGCCGAAAGTCTTTAAACCGAACGACGTTCAGTTTATAGAATACACATGTAATGCTATTGCTGTCCTATAAGCCGAAAGTCTATAAACCGAACGTCGTTCGGTTTATAGACTTTCGGCTTATAGAACAGCAATAGCATTACATGTATTCTATAAACCGAACGTTGTTCGTTTTAAAGACTTTCGGCTTATAGAATACTATTGGCTTTCTATAAACCTAACTAGAGTCCCTCCTCATTCATAAGAATTTCTTATGAATGGGGACTCGACTCTAGTTCGGTTTATAGGAAGCCAATAGTATTCTATAAGCCGAAAGTCTTTAAAACGAACGACGTTCTATATTCCATAAGCCGACAGCCTATAAACCGAACGTTCGGTTTATAGGCTGTCGGCTTTTAACTATACGGAGACAAAGTCTCCATTCATAACTTTATGAATGGAGACTCTGTCTCCGTATAGTTAAATGCCCACAGCCTATAAACCGAACATTCGGTTTATAGGCTATGGGCATTTAACTATACGGAGACAGAGTCTCCATTCATAAAATTAAAATTATGAATGGAGACTTTGTCTCTGTATAGTTAAAAGCCGACAGCCTTTTCTCTAGATATTTGGCTAAGTTCCCACCTTTCCAATTCCTGAGCATTTGACATGTTTTGCATCCGAAGACGCTTAATCATATGTGATTAACCATACAGTACAGCTACATTAATGCAACCAATCCCAAAACACCAATTATTTACATCTTGTCTAAATTCCATAAAAATCTACAGCATCCACCCAACCTCCAAATTATATCTGGCATAGGTTATATCACTCCTAATATATCACAGTACATACACAACTAACTAAAACAAACATAATTATCACAACTAAAATCATACTTACAGGATGCAAGAGATTAACTAATTCAACTAAAATATAAACGCTGGGATAGCACATGCCATCGTACCCAGTGATGTTGAATCACTATATATGAACATCAAAAGCGAGTATAGCATATAAGCAGTCAAAGAATTCCTGTTTATTGATAACACCATGCCATTAAAATAATCCCAATTCATTATAAATAGCATCAACTTTACCGTATATAATAATTACTTATGGTATGATGGTGAATTCTTTTTACAAATCAAGAGGACTGCAATGGGGACAAAGTTTGCACCTGGATAAGTTAACTTCTTTTATGGCTTGGTGGGAAAATGTATTTGGTGCCAACACAAATGGACCAATAATATTAAGTCCTACAAAAGATATATTGATGACATCCTACTTATCTGGAGCAGCCATTCAAAAATGAATTCTAACAACTTGGCGATTTCCTTTAAAAGAAATATACATCGAAAACCACACTAACAAAACACGCACTCACTTCAAATCATTATCAGTACACAGTTGTCACTTTTCACCTTGGTTACGTAATGTACCAAAAGGCCAATTTCGGGGGCGTGTCCTGGTGCTCAAGGAAGATGGCCGCACATTGATCGAGCTCCCGCTTCCACCCCGATAAAGCTACAGCTACCACAGCCCACATCAGCTCCAAACCGCCCAAAACGCGAGGAAGAGTGGTAGAACATGTCATCGACGCGCCGTGGGGCAAAACCGGGACCAGCACCGGAGGTTCCGGAGTATTTTAGACGGAGAGACGGCCCGCCAGAAGCAGGCCCAGACCAGACTGACGGTACTTTCCCAAGCCTGCGCAACGACATAGCAAGCCTCAAAGAATTCATGCAATCAGTCAAAGATGACTTGAGAGCCGACTTCAAGGCAGGCATGCAAGCCTTAACGATAGATATCGCAACCCTTACCTCACGCACCGACTCGTTGGAGACCAAATGCGATACCATCGCACAAGACCACGAGACTCTCCGTGAGGACATGGCCTCACTCCAATCGGCTTATGCAGAACTTCAAGAGTCCTGTGAGGATCTAGACAATAGATCCAGACGCTCGAACCTCAGAGCAAGAGGAATACCAGAGTCTCTTACTGACCTTAGAGACTATTTTCACCGCTATTTCCTAAATCTATTGCCGGATATCCCCGAAGAGGAGATCCACATCGAACGGATACACAGAGCCTTGCGGCCTAAACCAGGTGATAAAGACCCACCGAGAGACGTGGTGATGAAATTTCATTACTACACCACGAAAGAGGCCATACAAAAAGCAACACGAAACAGATCCCCGACCCTGGACGGCATAACACCAATATGGTACTCGGACATTGCTCCAGCGACTCTCCGCAGGAGGAGAACCCTAAAGCCTCTGACGGATTATCTCCGAGATCAAAATGTCCCTTACTACTGGGGTTTCCCCTTCAAACTGGTGGTACAACGCAACGGGATACCCATTATGTTGAGAGACCCACTAGACACAGACAAGTTCCTAAAGAGATTGGGCCTACTCATGCCTCCACGTCTCCACTCACAACTGCGGAGTACGTCCTCCAATACCCGCCAACAGAAACCATCCTCACCGGCGGACGAATCCCTTGACGGCACAACACGAGCCCCACCGACTCAGCCGAGATCTGAATGCCTAGAACCTACCTGAAAAGCATCAATGAATGTACATTTCTTTGTTGGGCGACTGGTTATGCCCCCATGACTTAATGCTATCCGTTACGCATAAGTCAGAAAAGACTTCTTTATTTCAGCTTACAGTTAACCCCTGAGCTTTAATTCCCGAGTTACCTGTTTGAGTATGCTCACAATTTAACCCATACGAAAGCACTTTTAACGCTTTCACTTACCATTAGAATGTTGTACAAACCACACATTGGCCCCCTATGGTCTGTGCCCAGATCTGGCACCCCGGCACCCCACGGCCCATGCTGAGTAACAACCCATACGAGACCAAAGTTTCACCGAAGTTGAAACCCTGACTACCCTCCTATCTCGAGTTATTTGATTATTATGTAATCACAATTGATTTTGGTAGCTAGGGGAAATATAAACGGGGAATCTCCAACCACGATAACCCCCTATTTACCTGACCAATAGACGTATTGATAGTCTATTTATGACTATAACAGTATTGTTTTCTAAGAGCATTTTAAACAAAGTCTAATTGTGATCTAATTGCAATTAATTTTCTCCATTTTTTCTCACAGTGGTCTCTCCCATTGTGCACTCTTCTTCTTTTTCTTCTCTCTTTTTCTTCCCCCTTCCTTTCTCATCCTTCCCCCCCTTTTTATTTATTTATTTATTTATTTTTCTCTTCCACTCGTTCTACTCCCTTATCCACCACCACAGAGTGAAAGACACCCTTTTGAAGCCTGACCAACACAAAGTTCGCAAATGGACCCGACTCAAGACGACCAAATCACAACTCCCCCACCGTTGAAGATCATCTCCCACAATGTGAAAGGCCTTCGATCACCGTGCAAGAGAAGACAAGCTATTCGTAACTAAATTAGACTGAATGCAGACATCGTCCTGCTGCAAGAGACACACTTTCCCAAAGGTAATACACCAACATACTGAGACCGCAGATTCTCACAACATTATCATTCATCAGCACCAGACAGACACAATGGAGTTTCCATCCTTATACATAAAAGATTACAGTTTCACCTTCTAAAATCCCACTCAGACACAGAAGGGAGGATTCTCAGACTAGACGGCCTAGTACACAATCAGCCCATTACCATTATGAACGCATACGCCCCAAGCGCCTCGACCACCACATTTTTTGACGCTCAATCTGAAATGGCCCTCACTAGCCCCCAAGGTGGCTTCATCCTGGGAGGCGGCTTCAACGCAGTCATGGACCCCTATCTAGACAGTACCTTATCGACAGCACAACATTGCCCAAAACATTCTTATAAATTTCTCCAAGACTTTGTTAAATCTATGGCCCTTTTTGACACTTGGAGACTTCTTCACCCCACTGACCGCGACTATACATTTTATTCACACCCCCACCACATGTACTCTAGACTAGACTACATATTTGTAAATCAATCTTTAATAAACGCTCTTTTCACGTCCAAAATCCACGAAATCTCATGGTCAGACCATGCCATATTAGACCTGACACTGACAGATTTTTGCCCCACCCGCCCAAGACCTCTTTGGCGACTGAATGACTCCTTACTGCTAGATCCCTTGACAAAAACCGAGATACAAGAAACACTCCAACAGTACTTTGAGGATAATGTATCCCCAGAAATGGCCCCAGAGATAGTGTGGGACGCCCATAAGGCAGTATTACGAGGGAAACTAATTGCTCTAGCGTCCAAAAAACGCAAACAATATCGTGCAGAGATTTCTACACTAACCTCCAAACTTAAATTGTTAGAAAGGACACATAAACAGACTGGAGACTCCTCCATACTTCCTCAGATTACAGACGCCCGCGGACAGCTTAACCTCCTCCTTACAAAAGATACTTTACGAGCCGTACATAAAACCCAGCAAACCTATTTTGACAAAGCAAACAAACTAGATACCATGATGGCCAAAAAACTTCGTAACATGATTTCAACGAGAACGCTAAGATCCATAGCGCCTCGCTCAGGTCCCATGATACACGACCCCTCCAAGATAGCAGAACAGTTCGCTGAATATTACGCAACACTATATGATGGTAACAAAACCCGACAACCCCAAGATCCCAGCAGATCACTGGACAAATTTTTGACAGACTGCAATCTCCCCACTCTCAAACCCGAAACCCTACACAGCTTAAATGCAGATATTTCATCAGAAGAAATCACTATAGCCCTGAAATTATTTAAAAACTCGAAAGCCCCAGGTCCAGACGGATATACGGCCAAATACTACAAAACATTCCTCCCCCAGCTTCTACCCCACCTGGTCAAATTATTTAGTCTCTACATGTCGGGAGAGAGCACCCCCTCGCCCGACATGCTGAGAGCAAAGATAGTAGTTATTCCAAAGGAGGGCAAAGACCCAACACAATGTTCCAGCTATAGGCCCATATCTCTGATCAATTTGAATGTAAAACTGTTCGCAAAAATCCTAGCATTAAGACTTAATCGTATCCTTCCCAGTCTCGTCCACCCGGACCAGGTGGGGTTCATCCCGGGCAGGGAGGCCCCAGATAACATAAGAAGAGCGATCAACCTGATACATGCGTGCAGAAAACGCGAGATTCCAATGATGCTTTTTTCGCTTGACGCGGAAAAAGCGTTTGATCGCGTAGACTGGACGTATCTATGGTCCACAATGTCTATATTCGGGTTTGATGGGGCCTTCCTGTCCGGGGTCAAAGCCCTATATAAGAGTCCCACAGCGAGTGTAGATATTGGCACAGCCAGGTCGCGGTCCTTTCCAATCAAGGGAGGAACGCGACAGGGCTGTCCCCTCTCCCCCCTCCTCTTCGCACTAGCCATCGAACCCCTAGCCCAAGCCATTCGTTCCAACCCCAATATCACAGGGATAAGAATAGGATCCCACTCATATAAACTGAGCCTATTTGCAGATGACGTCCTATTAAGCATCACATCCCCTCTCACCTCCCTCCCTAATCTCTACGATCTTTTAACAACTTTTGGCCACATTTCAGGTTATAAGATCAATCACAGCAAATGTGAGGCCCTCAATATAACGATTCCAGCACAAATGGAACAGCTCCTCAAACTAAATTTTCATTTCCGCTGGAATCCAAACTCCCTTACATCACTAGGGATTAAATTGACACCCCACACCGACCAGATATATTCTACCAACTACCTCCCCCTGTTTGCTAAACTCAAAAGAGATTTAACAACCTGGGCATCCTACAATATGTCCCTTATGGGTAGGATATATGCGGTCAAAATTACAGTGCTTCCCAGATTACTCTATCTTTTCAGAAATATCTCCCTGTCCCTTTGTAAAATAGACGTGGAAAATATGCAGAAAGCTATATATCACTTTATCTGGCTAGGTCGTAAGAGCAGAATTTCAAAAACAACCCTCTATCTACCCAAAATCTCAGGAGGTTTAGCCACCCCGCATATATACTCTTATTATATAGCAGCCCAACTGGCCACCGCCTTATTTTTAGCAGCATCACCACGCAACCAACGCTGGTTACAGCTTGAAGCAGACCTATGTCCCAAGATAGATATTCAAAGAGTAATGTGGCTGACCAAATGACCGACACGTGAAACACAAAACAGCCCTACATTGACTCATACACTGACAATCTGGTATACAAATAGATACAAATTTCACTTATCCTCCAAAGGATCTCGACTTACCCCTATCCTACAAAACCCCGATTTCCCACCTGGAGAAAGAATCCCTTTATTTCATTGGTGGTCTCAGAAACACCTCCTGACAGTAGGCGACTTTCTGGTACAGGACAAACTGAGAACTCACTCCAATCTAGTGGATTCGCACACTTTACCCCAATATGAATTCTTTCGCTATTTACAAATAGCACACTACGTTAGACAATTTCTGACTAAATTCCCCACATGTGATAACACTTTTTTCGAGAGGATGTTCCAAAACCCCCCAAGACAGAAAGGAGCCATATCCATCATTTATGCCCACATAATGGGAGACAAGTATCCAAACCCACCCCCACATGAAAGTGAATGGGAACAAGAACTAGGAGAACAGCTCGATAGGACTGAATGGACTTTTATTTATCAGAATCTCTGGAAAGTAACGTCCTGCACGCTCATACAAGAAAATTGCATCAAAACCTTAACACGCTGGCACCTACCACCCACACGTCTTCATCATATGTACTCAAATGTCTCCCCATTATGTTTCCGAAACTGCGGTGAAGAAGGCACATTGCTCCATACCTGGTGGCACTGTGCCCACGTACAACCACTTTGGCAATACGCATTCGATAAATTAAGTCAAGCCCTCAAGACCATAATCCCGCTCCAACCATGGACAGCTCTATTATGCAGAAAAGTCAACCAAGACTCAGTCGACAAACATGCTACCAGACTCATATTCAGGATCTGCACCGCAACTAGACTCACGATCGTCCATTGCTGGAAGTCATCAATACCTACCACCACCCAGCTGGATGCAAAAATCTGGCACATCCTCCGAATGGAGAAGATAACTGCATACATTAAAGAAACCTCCCCACAGTTTCACAAAATTTGGGACCCTTGGCTAACAGAATTTCAATTACTCGACCCCTCAAAACATTTATGGCATGCTTAGCACATCCAAGACCAACCAGACATCACCCCGCAGAAGATCCCTCCCCCCCACTCCTCAACTTTTATTTTCTTTATTTACTCATATAACCATTTTTTTCCCCCCTCTTCTCTCTCATCTTCTTTCACTCTTTTTTCTTCTTTTTCTTTTCTTTCTCTTCACTGTTCCAAGTTTATTACTAAAGACCTCTATTTGTAATGTGTTAAAATACTTACAATTCATTTTGACTCTGTCATTATATATTAATGATTTTATGTATGATCAAACAGTCATATTCATTCTCATTTACTTATTTTATTACCTGTTATTTTTACTGCAAAAAAAAATACAACAAAATAAAAAATATTTGCATTTTAAAAAAAAAAAAGGCCAATTTCAGCAGATCAACAGCAACTAGACTGATCTGGAAGTCTTTGATACACAATCACAGTAACTTAAGGCACAATTTCAAAAAAAGGGTTACCCCAAAGGACCATTAGATCATAACATCTGCACTGTAAGACATATGCATAGGGCACAACTACTTTCCTAAAAAACAAAACTCACACCTACACAAGACTCAAATATAGTGGCACTATTTGACTACAATGTCAAGCACCCAGAAATCCGCTCCACTCGAACAAAACTGGTCAGTCTTACTGGAAGACCTGAATTCTCAAAAAGAGAATAATAAGAGAGAATTTTAATATTAACATACTATACTCTGTGTATACATTCATCCTTATTTGTATTTATTTTCACCTCTTATGCATGAACACCAATGCCCCTGTCTACTTAGGGAATACATGAATTTGGTAATAAACTATCATAGTAACATAGTAATTTAGGTTGAAAAAAGACACAAGTCCATCAAGTTCAACCCATCTACCTATCCTCCTAGGGGGGGGGATTCCTTCTTG
Organism: Pelodytes ibericus; assembly: GCA_036172795.1. Lineage (NCBI taxonomy): Eukaryota > Metazoa > Chordata > Amphibia > Anura > Pelodytidae > Pelodytes > Pelodytes ibericus. The sequence goes on from CM069862.1 coordinate 162,877,156, forward strand.
ACTCCAAAAGGGCAATCAGATTTCTCCTTGGATCAATAAACTCTATTATTAATGCTTATTCTTTTATTAATAGCCCTGTATGTTCTGCTTTTCTAAAAAAAAAAAACATCCAGACTATTTTTAAATGCATCTATTTTGGTTGATAGCGCTACCTCTCTTGGCAGTGAGTTCCATAACTTTATTGTTCTTACCGTAAAGAATCCCAGTCTCAGGGGGTGACCTCTTGTTCTTTGTGCATTTCTGTTAATGAACAGAAATCCCTGGAGAGCTCTTTATATTGGCCCTGCACATATTTATATAATGTTATCATATCCCCTCTAAGACACCTTTTTTCTAAAGTAAATAAATGCAATTTTTTTTAAGTCTCTCTTCATAACTAAGATCCTCCAATCCCCTTATTAATTTTGTAGCTCTCCTTTGCACTTTTTTCTAGTTCCTTAATATCCTTTTTAAGGACTGGTGCCCAGAATTGTACTGCATATTCAAGGTGAGGTCTTACCCCTGATTTGTAAAGAGGCAAGATGATGTCCTCCTCCCGTGAATCTATACCTCGTTTTATACATGCCAATATCATATTGGCCCTTGCAGCTGCTGACTGGCATTGGGCACTGTTGCCAAGTTTGTTATCTTCAATGATTCCTAAATCCTTTTCGTTAGTAGTTTTTCCCAGGGAAATACCATTTAACGTATATATTGCTTTATTTTTCCCATAATGCATAACTTTACATTTGTCTATATTGAACCTCATTTGCCACTTTCTTGCCCAGTCCCCCACTCTGTCCAAATATTCCTGTAAAGAAAAAACATCAAGATTAGTCTTTATTACCTTACCTAATTTTGTGTCATCAGCAAACACTGAGACATGGCTCTCAGCACAACGTGGGAGATCATTAATAAACATATTAAAAAGAAGAGGTCCCAAAACAGACCCCTGAGGTACTCCGCTCAATACCCTGGTCCAATTTGAGGCTTTTCCATTTACAACAACCCTCTGTGTTCTATCTTTTAGACAATTTTCAATCCACATACATACATTTGCCCCCTATCCTATTTCACTCAATTTGTAGAGTAACCTTTTGTGTGGAACTGTATCAAATGCGTTAGCAAAATCCAAATAGATCTCATCAACTGCCACACCTAGATCTATATTTTTACTGACTTCTTCATAGAATGTTATTAAGTTTGTTTGACAAGACCTGTCTTTCACAAAACCATGTTGACTTTTACTAATTATATTCTGATTCAAGATGTATTCTTGAGTGTACATCTTTAGCAATCCTTCAAATAATTTCCCCACTACAGATTTCAAGCTCACTGGCCTATAATTGCCAGGCAGAGATTTTGATCCCTTTTTAAATATTGGAATGATATCCGCCTTTTGCCAGTCTGTTGGCACTATACCTGAACTGAACGAATCCCTAAAGATCATAAATATTGGTCTGGCCAGAATTATGCTTAACTCTCTAAGGACCATTGGGTGTATACCATCTGGCCCTGGGGCCTTGTCTATCTTAACAGAGTTTAATTGCTTAAGCACTTTTTCGTGTGTCAGCCAATCCCATGTTTGCGGTGACTGTTCCGTAACTTCCGGTAGCAGGGGCTCATCCATCTTTTCTTCCTTAGTATAAACAGAAAGAAAAAAAAATACCGTATTTGCTCGATTATAAGACGACCCTGATTATAAGACGACCCCCCAAACTTTGGATATTCATTTAGGAAAAAAACTAAAAGCCTGAATATAAGACTACCCTATAGGAAAAAAGTTAAACTTGTATATATTCACATGTAAATTGCTTTTTTAATAAAAAATTATGATATCAAAAAATGTATTTCTAGTTTTTATTTCTTTTTATGTGCCAATGCTGCCTTTCTCTTTCCCTTGCCCCCATTTTTCTCTCTCTCCCCCCTCCCCTTGTCTGTCTCTTAACCCCCTCACTCCCCTTGTCTCTGTCTCTTAACCCCTTCCCTCCCCTTGTCTGTCTCTTAACCCCTTCCCTCCCCTTGTCTCTGTCTCTTAACCCCCTCCCTCCCCTTGACTCTGTCTCTGCCCCCCCTCCCTCCCCCCTGTCTCTCTGTCCCCCCTGTCTCTCTGTCCCCCTCCCTCCCCCTGTCTCTCTGTCCCCCCTGTCTCTCTGTCCCCCTCCCTCCCTCCCCCTGTCTCTCTGCCCCCCTCCCTCCCTTCCCCTTACCTTGATCCCTGGTGGCTAGTGGGGGCAGCCGGGGGATGTCTGCACGATACGTGCAGATATCCTCCATGATGCCCGACACGGCAGTCTATTATGACGGACAGCTGTCCGTCATAATAGTCTGCCGTGTCGGGCAGCATGGAGGATATCTGCACGTATCGTGCAGACATCCCCCAGCTGCCCGATTTACCCTGGTGGCTAGTGGGGCAGCAGAGGAAGTCTGCGCGATGAGCGCAGACCTCCCCTGCTGCCGCCCGGCACGCTCGCCGGGACTTCTGTGACGAAAGCGGAAGTTCCCGGCTTCTTCACAGAAGCCCCGGCGGTCGTGCCGGGCGGAAGCAGGGGAGTCTGCGCTCGTTGCGCAGACATCCCCTGCTGCTAGAGAGGGGGATCCAGGTCCCCTGCAGCTCTGCTGGGGACCTGGATCCATGTCTTATAATCTGACCTCAATTTGAGGTCAGATTATAAGAGACCTTGATTATAAGACGAGGGGGATTTTTCAGAGCATTTGCTCTGAAAAAAACCTCGTCTTATAATCGAGCAAATACGGTATTACATTTGCGTCTTGCGGTGCACTTCATATCTGAGAGTCAAATAGAACCGTCAAATACTGTGCTTACAGCGCACTTTGAAAAATTCTAATAGTTTTGGGTGGTAAATACTACATTTGCGTCTTGCGGTGCACTTCATATCTGAGAGTCAAATAGAACCGTCCAATACTGTGCTTACAGCGCACTTTGAAAAATTCTAATAGTTTTGGGTGGTAAATATTACATTTGCGACTTGCGGTGCACTTCATATCTGAGAGTCAAATAGAACCGTCCAATACTGTGCTTACAGCGCACTTTGAAAAATTCTAATAGTTTTGGGTGGTAAATAGTATATTTGCGTCTTGTGAGGCACTTCATATCTGAGAGTCAAATAGAACCATCAAATACTGTGCTTACAGTGCACTTTGAAAAATTCTCATAGTTTTGGGTGGTAAATAGTACATTTGTGTCTTGCGGTGCATTTCATATCTGAGAGTCAAATAGAACCGTCCAATACTGTGCTTACAGCGCACTTTGATAAATTCTAATAGTTTTGGGTGGTAAATAGTACATTTGCGTCTTGCGGTGCACTTCATATCTGAGAGTCAAATAGAACTGTCAAATACTGTGCTTACAGCGCACTTTGAAAAATTCTAATAGTTTTGGGTGGTAAATAGTACATTTGCGTTTTGCGGTGCACTTCATATCTGAGAGTCAAATAGAACCATCCAATACTGTGCTTACAGCGCACTTTGAAAAATTCTAATAGTTTTGGGTGGTAAATATTACATTTGCGACTTGTGGTGCACTTCATATCTGAGAGTCAAATAGAACAGTCCAATACTGTGCTTACAGTGCACTTTGAAAAATTCTGGCTACCTCCTCCAGCGCCGCTTCCACCTACACCGCCACGGTCACCGCCTCCTCAACCTATGGGTCACTTAGTATAAACTGAAAGAGAATACCCTGCACTCCAACCCTCTCTCAAATGGATAATTCTGTTGATCCTCCTGGCAGCCATGCTTTAGATTTAGATTTATGTTCTTCCAAAACTAAAATCAAAGATTCCATCTAGTGCTATTTTATGGCTCAGCTGTATTTGTAATTCGTATGTATTTTATGTTATTTTAAGTTATTTCCCTATCCACATTTGCTAGCAGGGCACTTGCCCTACTCTTACCCACATTTTACTTCATTTTGCAGCCCTCTAGCCCTTTCCAGGACTTTTTTAGAGGCATTTTAGTGGCCAATGGTTTGTGTCCCCATTGACTTCAATGGGGTTCGGGGTCAAGTTCGGGGTCAAGTTCGAGCACGGACCCGGACATTTTTTTCGAAGTTCGGCCGAACCTGCAGAACCCGAACATGCAGGTGTCCGCTCAACTCTAATTTTAACCTGTACAATTCAATTATTCAACCCTTGAGTAACTTGGCTACCTACAGTTGCAAGAAAAAGTATGTAAACCCTTTGGAATGATATGGATTTCTGCACAAATCGGTCATAAATTGTGATCTGATCTTTATCTAAGTCACAACAATAGACAATCATAGTCTGCTTAAACTAATAACACACAGAGAATGAAATGTTACCATGTTTTTATTGAACACACCATGTAAACATTCACAGTGCAGGTGGAACAAGTATGTGAACCCCTAGACTAATGACATCTCCAAGAGCTAATTGGAGTGAGGTGTCAGACAACTGGAGTCCAATCAATGAGATGAGAGTGAAGGTGTTGGTTACAGCTGCCCTGCCCTATAAAAAACACACACCAGTTCTGGGTTTGCTTTTCACAAGAAGCATTGCCTTGATGTGAATGATGCCTCGCACAAAAGAGCTCTCAGAAGACCTACAATTAAGAATTGTTTGACTTGCATGAAGCTGGAAAGGCTTATAAAAGTATCTCCAAAAGCCTTGCTGTTCACCAGTCCACGGTATGACAAATTGTCTATAAATGGAGAAAGTTCAGCACTGCTGCTACTCTCCCTAGGAGTGGCCATCCTGTAAAGATGACTGCAAGAGCACAGCGCAGACTGCACAATGAGGTGAAGAAGAATCCTAGAGTGTCAGCTAAAGACTTACAAAAGTCACTGGCATATGCTAACATCCCTGTTAGCGAATCTACAATACGTAAAACACTAAACATGAATGTATTTCATGGGAGGATACCACAGAGGAAGCCACTGCTGTCCAAACAAAACATTGCTACACGTTTACAGTTTGCACAAGAGCACCTGGATGTTCCACAGCAGTACTGGCAAAATATTATGTGGACAGATGAAACCAAAGTTGAGTTGTTTGGAAGAAACACACAACACTATGTGTGGAGAAAAAGAGGCACAGCACACCAACATCAAAACCTCATCCCAACTGTGAAGTATGGTGGTGGGGGCATCATGGTTTTGGGCTGCTTTGCTGCATCAGGGCCTGGACGGATTGCTATCATCAAAGGAAAAATGAATTCCCAAGTTTATCAAGACATTTTGCAGGAGAACTTAAGGCCATCTGTCCACCAGCTGAAGCTCAACAGAAGATGGGTGTTGCAACAGGACAACGACGCAAAGCATAGAAGTAAATCAACAACAGAATGGCTTAAACAAAAGAATATCCGCCTTCTGAAGTGGCCCAGTCAGAGTCTTGACCTCAACCCGATTGAGATGCTGTGGCATGACCTCAAGAAAGCGATTCACACCAGACATCGCAAGAATATTGCTGAACTGAAACAGTTCTGTAAAGAGGAATGGTCAAGAATTACTCCAGACCGTTGTGCACGTCTGATCTGCAACTACAGGAAACGTTTGGTTGAAGTTATTGCTGCCAAAGGAGGTTCAACCAGTTATTACATCCAAGGGTTCACATACTTTTTTTCACCTGCACTGTGAATGTTTACATGGTGTGTTCAATAAAAACATGGTAACATTTCATTCTTTGTGTGTTATTAGTTTAAGCAGACTGTGATTGTCTATTGTTGTGACTTAGATGAAGATCAGATCACATTTTATGACCAATTTGTGCAGAAATCCATATCATTCCAAAGGGTTCACATACTTTTTCTTGCAACTGTATAAGCTAAAATATCTGGGGTATCAGTGTATATACAAACATAGAAACATTTCACTCCATTGTTAAAAATGGTAACCCCAAACCACCCAATTTTGTTAGGTACCCCTTTTTTCCTTTTTAGATAGATAGATGTTTTGCTTCTAGGGTTCCTTTCCCAGCCATACTTTTTCTTATTTATGAGCTGAACGGCTGTTATTTCTTTCTCCTTTTCTTTCGTTCTCTCCCCAGTTTTATACTCCTTTAGTTGAGTCTACTGGTTTTGATGGGTGCTAATATCTTTAGTTAGTGCAATATATTCCTGCACGGGTACGTGAAATACTTCAAGAGCAAATACCAGATAGGCAGTGATATTGAGGTTCTCTTAAGGATATTGACCTGTTAGGCAATTACTGATATAGCAATACCAACGCTTTTCCAACAGTTTTTTTTTTATAATCCACTTTCTCATTTGTCAATCTAATCATACAGCCATATATGACAGTTCAGGTTTAAGAACAGTAAAAACAGTCACTTATCTGGATATTGCCCTTCAACTATAGGTAACTGTTCAAGATTTTTAATGAAATGAAAAGACTTTGTCCTTCTGGCGGGGCTCTATTTCCGCTGCCTATTGTAGATCAGCGAGTGGATCAGCTCCATTCACTCTACTTTCATCCTATTGCAAACTCAGCGGTCGACCAGGACAGGATATTCGGATGGCCACCATGTCAATGCTTCCTCGTTTCTGGAAGTTGATACAGCATTTAAACGGGTTATTTATTTCATTTTTCACACTCGGCTCTCTCGCAGGTGCAGGCTCTCAGGTTTGGGACCACGAGTGTAACAGCGTGTTAGGTCCGCCCCCCGTAAGGTACCCCCTTTTTTGATGTTCATCAGAATATTTATTTCACCTCCCTTTTTCCTTCTTTCCATTATACTTATATTCCCCTCTCTTTATCTCTGTCTATGACTTATTATTAATGTACATAAATAGTTTCTTCTTTATCTACACTATACCCCCTTCTAACATGTGCTCACTCTTTTATTCCTAGTAATTTTTGCATTGGCACTTACCCCAGACATACAATGTTTCATACTCTGGAAATGTCAGAAAAGTTATAATCAAACACATTTCCTCCAGTATCAAATGAAAGATGACAATCTCATGAAGCTCCTGGCTGGATGTGTCTGGACATGTAACTGCCCTGGGGGGTGGGGGCTGATGGCAGCCCACTCGCCAGATTTGCTGCTCCTCAAACTGAACATAGGAATAGTATTCCCATTTGGTTGAAGTGTAATAGCAAATGCAGCTACTGTTTTTATTTTTTCCACCATGCGTTACATACTTTTAAGCCCCAATTCTGACTTTCATTGCTATCAATGTAATTGCTTTTTATTTTTTTGCAATGGGTAGGAACGAGAACTTAGTATTCATTTGCATATTCTACTGCATGGACTCAGGAAGTCCTGAATACAGCATGTGTGAACACTGTTTATTGAACATCTTTAGCTTTAGCTCTGTACATGTGGTTGGTGTTTGACTAACTTAATGTGAGTACCCATTTGTTTTAAACTTTTAAAGAAAAACTATTTAATCTGCATATAAAAGTTAATTATTTGGTTTTTGACAAACATGCCTGTTTGTCTTGAAATGCTCGACAATCTCGGATGTGTTTTCTTGACCAACTTGCGACGTCCTGTGTTACACAAGTTTGTTTCGGTTCCCTTGCACACTATTAAATAGCCGTATACAGGATGGGCTGCTCAGAAACACACCGTGTGGCAGACTGAGTAATAGGGGCCTGTGGTTTTTGTGGTGGATTGCTGTTTAATCTTCTGACTTGTCAAACTCAGCCTTTAGATTATCTTTATTTAAAAAGCCAAATATGTCAATGACTGATTCATTTAGCAGTTATATTCTTGAAAACTGTTTCATTGAAATTCTGGCAAAAAAACATATACATTTTGATTCTAAAAAAAGAAGTTGTCTAAACCAGTGTTTTCCAACTTTTTAAGGTAACATGATGCATACATTTCCACGATGTTAGGTTTGGGGGCTGGGCATTATTCATTTTATGAGGTAATTCCATACAACATATGGCCACATCCAGCCCATAGGCCACCAGTTGGACATCAATGGGCAAAACGGTGCTCTGTATATTTTATATAAGTATGGGACACGTCATGAACAACAGCTAGAATGACACAAGTTATAACAGTAGATCCACTTATAATGATGTCACATTAAATACAGTTTTAAGAGAAGAACTAAAGTTCAACACCCATTAAGGCATTTTCTCTAAATATGGAACTTACAAGGAAGATGGCAAAAAGCAGGCACTAATAACTGTTTTGGAAAGACAGGCAAGTTCAAAATTCCATTGTCAGTCCATCATACTGCAGTCAGATAAACATCCCCACCATGCTTCAAAATCAGTTTATTAATCATACTGGTTTTCAAGAGACCTACTTTTGTGATTAATTTAATTCCCTCTGTTCAACCAAATTCACTGTGAAAATTTAGAGATCATAGAAAGTATAACAATAACACATAGCTTACATCCTTCTACAAGTGTCTTATAATCTGCATTGGAAAACCTGCAACACACACACAATAAAGTTTCTCCAAGCCTCAAGCAGAAAGGCAGTAACCATTACCAAGCTCATGCTAGCGAGTTCCCATTAACTATGAAACAGCTGTCCATGAATCGTTATCTGGCTCAGCACCTCTGTCCCAGGCTATGCTCAAAGACTGTCAAGTACAGTGGTCATTTGCTCCATGGGTCCAAGTATTTAGTGGATATAGAGACAAAGAGGTGATCATTGATCATTTTATTTGCATTTGCCTACCCAGAATTCCTTGCAGTGGTGGCAGCATGGCAAGTTTAGGAGTTCTAAGGGGAAAAAAAAAAGTATTCTGGCTTGTCTGGTGTGTCTAGATTTGTGTTTAATCTGCTGTGCCCTTGAAAATCTTGGTCTGAGTTCTTAGGTATATAAATTGTATTCATACATAGAAGTGACATGTATGCTTCCGTTTTGTCGGCTACATACTAGAGTTTGGTGTGGACCAACTTCTAAAAATGTGTTTTTGTATAAAATGTAACACATGTTTTGTAGACATGAAGGGAAATGATGATTGCATTTAAAATCGCTTAACAGCTGTGTTGCTAAGCAACTGTAAATACAAATAGTTAATTCCAGGAGTATAAGAACGAACGAGACAGAGTCCTGAATCACAGGTCCGGAAGAAAGCAATCAAGCCGAACTGCGTTAACGTCATTACGCAAAACGGAGGGGCAGGAGCCAAAATATCATGCATAACTACCTTTAGCGGATACTCTCCGTGTTTCATGTGCAACAACCTTCCAGCCTGTTCTCAGCGGCAACTGATCCCTAAATGTAAGCATAGATTATATTGCCAATTAAAAACTACATTTATACCTGACCATACCGTCTCTTTCCCTCCATGTTTTGCTTTTTTGCTGTTCTGAGAATCATTCTTATACTCAACAATTATTCTGAAAAATGATTATCAAAGGGTCAGAAATTGTGAGTTTGTTTCTTTGTGGGAGAATATACCCATATAATTAAACAAAACATCCTGCACATATCTATTCACCTGTATTTTGTTCTGTCTTATATATAGAATATACTTTTGGCTAGAAGTCTGATATCATCAAAGATCTGCAAGATAAGTGCATTATTGCTAAAATTTTTGGGATATAAAACACCATCTATTTTTCTTTCATAATAGTTTTAAAAATTTCACATAAATTGTTGAGTGCCAATTAGTCACTGTTTTCTCTTTTTGCAAGTGTAATTTGTTAACCCCTTAGTGACAAGACATTTTCACCTTGACTTTCCCTTGGTGACAATGGCTGTTTTGACATTTCTGGGGTATTTGTGTTTAGCTGCAATTTTCTTCTTTCTCACATACTGTACCCACACAAATTATATGTTGGTTTTATCGTCATAAAAAGGGCTTTCATTAGATACCATTATGTTCATCATATCTTATAATTTACTACAAAAAAAATCATAAAATATGATGAAAATGTTTTAAAAAACCCACTTTTTCTAACTTTGACCGAAAATATAATTTACACAAATACAATCATTAAAAAAGACCCCATCTAAATAGTTTCTTAATGTTGTCCCAGGTTCAGAAATATTTATGTTTCATGCATGGTATTTTTTTGCTTTTTTGACCTTTTGACCCCAACCCCAACCCAAAATTTAACCCTAACACTAAATTTAACCCAACTCTAACTCTTATGCTATCCCTTAATATATTTTAATTTTAACCCTGTTATGCTAAAAATTATTTAATTTTAACCCTATAGGCTGATCTAACTATGTAACTAGTTTTTAGCTAATTAAATATTTATGTTTATTTTTTTACATTGCTATGCTACTTAGCTACCACTAGGGGCAGTCAGTTAGCATATTCAGAGCGACAGAAGTGAATTTACTTTCACTTCCGAAGCTCAGACCACCAGAGGGCATAGCATGCTGCTCCGTCAATATGGCTCCCACGATCGCTCAGTGATGTGGACCAGTTGATCATTCTGGTCTTTTATCTTAGAAATAAATTAGGCATTTTACTTAGATTTCAATACTTTAGCTAGGTATCTGCCAGGCTTGTTTCCTTGTTCATATTGCCTACTTTTTGCTATCATGAATGATCTCTGAGTTGTTTGAGTGCAAAGAGTGGCAAGTTGTGTTCGGGAGGCTATGAGGGATTGGTACTCTTTTGTCTAGTTTCTATAGCAGCCACCTGACGTAAGAGAGTTGCTATGGTGGCTCTATTCCTCTTCTTATCATATTAAGCAATGCTAATTAGGTGGCCCCTCACAGTAGCCTTGTGCTCACAAACTATCGTCGCTGAACAGTAGGCAGTGGTATTTTCAATAAAGTAGTTTTTAAGGACGTCTGTTAATTTATTCACATGGTCTTTATTTTTAAGATTGTTTTCATTAATCTTCCAGTTGGGGAGTCGCCGTGGAAATTCGGGGAAATGTAAAGTCATTGATGTTGGATCGTGATTGCTCCAGGTAATTGTACCTATGGATGCACGCCTTATCATGTCTAGGTGCCTATGTGAAATGAACAGGTAGTTTATACGGGAGTATCTCATATGAGGCGGTGAGTAGTAGGTGTAATCTTTTACCTGAAGGTTTAGTATTCTCCAGGTGTCTACAAGTTGGGTAGTGTGAAGTGCTTTTTTGACTTGCCTAATTTTGGAATAGCGCCGATGGGTCGCCCCGGTAGAAGTATCTAGGAATGGATCCATTGCCATGTTCCGATCTCCTCCAATAATCAAGATGCCCTCTAGGAACTCCGAGAATTCTGCCAAGATAGAACAAATAAATTGGTTTTGATCAACGTTAGGCGCATATATATTGCCTATAGTCAGCAGATGTGGACCAATAAGGCCTTTTACAAAAATGGCTCTGCCTTCACTATCCGCCCTAGTTTCTTGGAGGGTAAAGGGCAGATGCCTGGAAAGTAAAATTGCTACTTCTTTGGTTTTTATAAAGGTGAGGTGAATGGTAGGAGACCATGAAAGTATGGTCTTGTAGTTTCAGGGGTTTAGATCGCCTAAAATGTGTCTCCTGTATCTGGGCTATAGAAATTTTAAGGGCTCTCAATTTGCCAAAAAGGTGGGATCGCTTAGAAGGGGTGTTTAGACCTTTTGCATTTACAGATAGAATCTTTAGGTCTTGGAGCTCTCTTTCAGCCATAGGGGACAAGTAATATACTCTCGCGATTGCCAAATAGGACCACTTTTTGCAGAAATACATATCAAGACACAAGAAAAACAATAAAAACAGTAAAAACACTAGAAACATGAAAACTATAGAATGTAATGGTATTAGTACACCTTGAATAAAACCCAAAGCCTGGGGTATAGTAGCGCCATAAGCGCAACCCAGGGGACAATCACTGTGTCCCTGGGGTGCTCCATATGTACAAAGGCGTCTAGGCACACTCTGGGGGAAGTGGCGAGAACCAAGATCTGCCTATGGTGCAGGCTCAGTACCGCTCCTCAGCCTCCGTGTTTGTATATGTAAGCGTTAATTGTATGCGGTAGCACAAGGATTGGCAGTGATGGGGCTCATTGACCGATACCGGTCTGACAATAGATTAATGACTGGCAGGGCCTCAGACTTTCGGTTTGCTTTGCAAGCGTGCGTAAGTTTCGAATCCAAAGAGCGGAGAGTGCAGACCACTCCAAAACAAGCTCACTTGAGTATGGGTACTATATTCTAGTTTAGTTGACATGACAAGCTTTAAGGGAGTGGAAGAAAAAAAAAAGAGCAGGAGAATCTGCGAACCTTGGAATACAATTGGTTGCTTCTTTCTTGCAACCTGAAGGATGGTCGTTAGGTTAATTTACCATATTTAGGTAAATAGCTCTGTTATAGTTTTTAGGATGTCCTCTTGACCCTCTGACTCAGCTAGGCTTCTTATGCGGATATTAGACCTTCGTCCTCTGTTTTCAATATCAAGAAGTTGCTGGGCCAGTAACATTGTGGCTCGTCTCTGGTCTCGGAGCTCTTGCATCAGGAGTTCCTCGTTATTGCTCGTTATTGTGCTTGTGAGGCTGGCTGCCAGCGCCACAAAGTTGCTGCTCATGCGGGTCATGAAAGATACAAAATCAGCCTTTGAGGGAATTTCAGAAGGGTAAGTTTCATCCACGGATGCTTCTACCTCTTCGGCGTCTTGCAGGGTTTTATGTCTCGTGTGTGCTATTTTAAAAGGCCTGCTTTTGGTTTGGTTTCTTGAACCCTACCTTATCCTATTTTACTCTTTATATGCCTATAGGCACCCACTTCCTCCATTTGAGATTTTTGGGGAGAGGTGTGAGACTGAAGGCTAGCTGCAGAGGCGTCGCTAGGGGGGGGGGCTACTGGGGCTGAAGCCCCGAATATAATCTCCATAGCCCCGAATGGAGACTCAGCCCCGAGTTGCCAATTCTGTTTTGGTTTTTTTTCCTTGGTAACCGTTTCCTTGGGCCACCTGTCTGTCACCCAGCTGTACTGTGCCGGAAGCCCTCACGCAGCCCTGTATGTTTCTGGCTGCGTGTAGGGCAGAGGCACCTCCGTAGTGTGCCTCCATCGGCACCTAGACCTGAGAGTAGCGCGAAGGGGTGCATGCTCCGCCCCCTCGCGCTCTGATACCGGGATTACCAGTTGCAGGGAAAGGAGGTGAACGGTGTGCCTGAATCATCCCCCTCCCTGCAAATAAAAGGTAAAGGAGCAGGGAGGGGGAAGGTTCAGACACAAAAAACGGGTATAAGAAAATAGATCTGTCAGTTTGTGAAAGTGTGTCTGGGTGTGTGTAAAGGTATCTGTTTGTGTATAAGGGTTTCTGTCTGGGTTTGTGTGTAAGGGTGTCTGTGAAATGGTATCTGTGTGTGTGTGTAAAGGTGTCTGTGTGATGGTATCTGTGTGTGTGTGTGTGTAAAGGTGTCTGTGTAATGGTATCTGTGTGTGTGTGTAAAGGTGTCTGTGTAATGGTATCTGTGTGTGTAAAGGTGTCTGTGTAATGGTATCTGTGTGTGTGTGTAAAGGTGTCTGTGTAATGGTATCTGTGTGTGTGTGTAAAGGTATCTGTGTAATTGTATATGTGTGTGTATGTGTGTGTAAAGGTGTCTGTGTAATGGTATCTGTGTGTGTGTGTGTGTGTGTGTGTGTGTGTGTGTGTGTGTAAAGGTGTCTGTGTAATGGTATCTGTGTGTGTGTGTGTGTGTGTGTAAAGGTGTCTGTGTAATGGTGTGTGTGTGTGTGTAAAGGTGTCTGTGTAATGTTATCTGTGTGTGTGTAATGGTATCTGTGTGTGTGTGTAAAGGTGTCTGTGTAATGGTATCTGTGTGTGTGTAAAGGTGTCTGTGTAATGGTATCTGTGTGTGTGTGTGTGTGTGTGTGTGTGTAAAGGTGTCTGTGTAATGGTATCTGTGTGTGTGTGTGTGTAAAGGTGTCTGTGTAATGGTGTGTGTGTGTGTGTGTGTGTGTGTGTGTAAAGGTGTCTGTGTAATGGTATATGTGTATGTGTAAAGGTGTCTGTGTAATGGTATCTGTGTGTGTGTGTGTGTGTGTAAAGGTGTCTGTGTGTGTGTGTGTGTGTGTGTGTGTGTGTGTGTGTGTGTGTGTAAAGGTGTCTGTGTAATGGTATCTGTGTGTGTGTAAAGGTGTCTGTGTAATGGTATCTGTGTGTGTGTGTGTGTGTGTGTGTGTGTGTAAAGGTGTCTGTGTAATGGTATCTGTGTGTGTGTGTGTGTGTGTGTGTGTGTGTGTGTGTGTGTGTAAAGGTGTCTGTGTAATGGTGTGTGTGTGTGTGTGTGTTTGTAAAGGTGTCTGTGTAATGGTATATGTCTCTGTGTAAAGGTGTCTGTGTAATGTTATCTGTGTGTGTAAAGGTGTCTGTGTAATGGTATCTGTGTGTGTGTGTGTGTGTGTGTAAAGGTGTCTGTGTAATGGTATCTGTGTGTGTGTGTGTAAAGGTGTCTGTGTAATGGTATGTGTGTGTGTGTGTGTGTGTGTGTGTGTGTGTAAAGGTGTCTGTGTAATGGTATCTGTGTGTGTGTGTGTGTGTAAAGGTGTCTGTGTAATGGTATCTGTGTGTGTGTGTGTGTGTGTGTGTGTGTGTGTGTGTGTAAAGGTGTCTGTGTAATGGTGTGTGTGTGTGTGTGTGTGTGTGTAAAGGTGTCTGTGTAATGGTATCTGTGTGTGTGTGTGTGTGTGTGTGTGTGTGTGTGTGTGTGTGTGTAAAGGTGTCTGTGTAATGGTATCTGTGTGTGTGTGTGTAAAGGTGTCTGTGTAATGGTATCTGTGTGTGTGTGTGTGTGTGTGACAAGGTGTCTGTGTAATGGTATCTGTGTGTGTGTGTGTGTGTGTGTGTGTGTGTGTAAAGGTGTCTGTGTAATGGTATCTGTGTGTATGTGTGTAAAGGTGTCTGTGTAATGGTATCTGTGTGTGTGTGTGTGTGTGTGTGTGTGTGTGTGTGTGTGTGTAAAGGTGTCTGTGTAATGGTATCTGTGTGTGTGTGTGTGTGTGTAAAGGTGTCTGTGTAATGTTATCTGTGTGTGTGTAATGGTATCTGTGTGTGTGTGTAAAGGTGTCTGTGTAATGGTATCTGTGTGTGTGTAAAGGTGTCTGTGTAATGGTATATGTGTGTGTGTGTGTGTGTGTGTGTGTGTGTGTGTGTGTGTGTAAAGGTGTCTGTGTAATGGTATCTATGTGTGTGTGTGTAAAGGTGTCTGTGTAATGGTGTGTGTGTGTGTGTGTGTGTGTGTGTGTAAAGGTGTCTGTGTAATGGTATATGTGTATGTGTAAAGGTGTCTGTGTAATGGTATCTGTGTGTGTGTGTGTGTGTGTGTGTGTGTGTGT